>JAKOOJ010000029.1:8294231-8894231 GCA_022577455.1 Arizona elegans | reverse complement strand
TATTTGTCTGTCTGTTGTTTAATTGGATTTCTCCAACGGCCCATTCATTTGACGCCACAGAGCTAAACTTGAGTTTCGGAAGCTACATCTGGTGTGAAAATGCTGAGCTTCGTTTCTCACTTTACAAGTGTCCCTAACAGTTGGGCTAATTAAAAATAAAATTTGCATCCTTATCATAAATATTTGTCAATTGAAAAATCTGCCACTTTTTCACCATTTCACCGTTAAGCCATGATTGAGTGCTACCCAAAGATACCATGGTGGTTAAGGAGGAAGCAAAAAGATGAGTGAAGTATCTTGTTGAAAAGATAATTTTCCCAGAATAGAGTAGAGTAGAGTAGAGTAGAGTGCCATTCAAGGCTGCGGGGATCGCCAAAGCACATCACCACTGATCTCCTCCCGAAAACATGAGCCATTTGGAGGCTGAAAATGTGAGGCGCGGTGCCTAAAATGGCTACCTGGAACAGCTGCTGCCTTATCTTACCACTTCCGTGCTTCACCTGCTTTAGTCAGTGGAGCTCCCTCCGAGGATCAGCTGTGCTTTTGAAGCTCCCGTTCCCGACTCTAGGGGGCGGTGCTCATCTCTGTTTCAAAGCCAAAGAGCCAGCGCTGTCCGAAGACGTCTCCGTGGTCATGTGGCCGGCATGACTCAACGCCAAAGGCGCACGGAACGCTGTTACTTTCCCACCAAAGGTGGTCCCTATTTTTCTACTTGCATTTTTTACCTGCTTTCGAACTGCTAGGTTGGCAGAAGCTGGGACAAGTAACGGGAGCTCACCCCGTTATGTGGCACTAGGGATTCGAGCCGCTGAACTGCCAACCTTTCGATCGACAAGCTCAGCGTCTCAGCCACTGAGCCACCGCGTCCCCTGTTGGATGGGACCCATAGTACATCGCAAAGAAGTGTAACTCAACCACGACACACAGGCACCAGAACAGATTCCCAAATACAACCTTAAGGATCAGCTACCTCATTCACAAGGGACAGTGAAGGATGGCTCCAAGTTGCCTTAAAGCAAAGACATTTTACACATCATAACGCAGAACTGATTCGTTGCTAATCAGATGACGAAAATGCAACTTACTGGCTGTTCCAGATAGCTGCACGTCGCCGATTCCCTGCTGAGTTTTCTTCATTAAAAGTTTCTTTTTGAGGTGGGTCAGACCAGAATGTTAAAATAACTCTGGAATTTCTGCCAAGGATATTTTGATTAAAACCAACCCCATAAAAAGCCGACTCAGCTTGAAAACCCAGCCCCGAAGTCAGAAAAAACAGCTTTTTGAAGTTTTATGACATTGAATTATAAGATACAATGATTTACCCAGGACAGATTAACTTGGTGGAGTCGTGTTCGGTGAAGGAACCTCGGGGAGATCTGAAAACCGAGTTGGGTGAATGGCAGGGAGCTGAAAAAAACCAAGTGACTATTTTATTGTCAGTTTTTGTGGATGATCGGGGTGTTTTTTTTTTTGCCTGTGTTGTGTATGTGGATTGCTTTTCAATTACTCACGGCACCTTCCTTGAAGAGACAAATCTGAATATCCAGCAGAAAGCTGCAGAAGAAAAAGAGGTGGCAGGTCGTATCGGTGCAAACCCCGAGAGAATATGGTGTCATGTCATACTTGCTGCTCAAAAAAAAATTCACATCCCAAAAGGAACTTTCCTCTTGTTTTGATTCTCTGCCTTAAACTGTTACTCGAAAGGAAGAGGAAAAATATGATCAAAGAGGGACGATGTTGGATAACCATTTGTCTGAAGTGGTGTAGAGTTTCCTGCCTAAGCAGGGGGTTGGACTAGAAGACCTCCAAGGTCCCTTCTAACTCTTTTATTCTGTTCTGTTCTGTCTTTCTTGTCTGGTCCATTGTGAATTATAAATGATTAGGAGCCACTGCAAAAAAGCCAACTTGGAGGAGATGACTGTCTCTGGTGAACCAGGACCAGAGGAAACTTGATGAAATGGAAGAGAACTTTGAATGGTCAACACTGCTCAGACACCTTGTCTGAAGTTGTTGAACCCTCAGTGCAAAGAACCTAGATCTGTGATGGCGAACCTATGGCACGCGTGCCACAGGTGGCACATGGAGCCATGTCAGCTGGCACGCCAGCTCAGCCTCTCTAGGAGTCTCTGGAGGCTGGGGACAACAAAAAATGTCAATTCCTGTCCAACCAGAAGTTGGGAAACGAGCCGTTTCGGGCCTCCGAGGGGGTGGGGAAGGCTGTTTTTGCCCTCCCCAGATGCATAGAGAGGATCTGGAGCCAGGTGAGAAAGAAAAACGGGCCTACCGGGCCATTGTGTGCCAGGAGCAGGGGGCAGGGAGGGAGGGTCATGCATGCATGCGCAGGGCGGGGCGCATAGAATTATGGGTACGTGCATGCTCGCGAACCTCCCCCGGGACGCGATGGCAAAAAGGTTAACCATCACTGACCTAGATGTTCTCCACCCTTCTTTGTCTTGTCCTGGTTTCCTTTTCCCGTTACCATTCATCACTAAGCTGCCACGTTCATGTAGATGTTCTTCTAAGCTACAAGACCTCCTAATTTAGGGTTCTGCAGTTTGACGTCCTCCATGTGTTTTGGACTTCTGCTGCCACAGGTCCTAGCCATTGGCCAAGTAGACCAGAATTAGTGGGAGTGGAAGTCCCAACACATTTGATGTGAGGTGTTCTGTCCCCGTCTCACACATGCACACAAATAGACAGCCGGGGGTTAAATAAACTGGCAGACAACCAATTCTTCCGATAAGACGCTTGGCAGCAACCCAGTAGCTGCTTGCCAAGAACTTTACTCAATAAACAAAATACCCACAGTCAAGAATTGTCCAGTTCGTAAAATAAATCCAGGGCCGACAATGTTCTTTCCAAAGATGCAATGTGACTCGATAATAGTTAGTTTTGTCCGTCACAGAGTCTGAATGGCCACCTCACCCCCTTTTATACCCTGTGGGGTGTGGTCCAGTGACTCAGCTTAATCTCTGCCACGCCTTTTCTTCTGTTGCACGCGCTTATCTCTGCAACGCTGCCGAGGATCCAGCCAAGACTCATTACCCTCATCACTGTCCACCTGTGGCTGCGTGGACATGCTTGGCCCCGGCCCTATCTCTTGCCCTTCGGTGGACACCGAAGGCATTGCCAGAGAGGAGGGTCCTGGAGAGGGAGGCCTTGCCAACTCCTCTCCTTCACTCTCGGAGTCCTCTCCTGCCGATGACACAGGCTCAGATAACGGAGCCACAACACGAGGTTCCCCAAAAGCGAGCTAGGGAATTATGTTACTCTCACAGCTTTGGAACTTTGGAGGCAAACCGGTTCAGGGAGTTGTTGTTATTTTTTCTCTTTAATCCCTCTCCTATTGAGATTTCATTGTACCTCCCATTAATCCGAAATCAGAGCACATTAGCAACAACTGACTTTCAAAACTGGATCATGTTTTAAATTGCATGCCATGTTTTATTAGTGTCTTTAAATGAAGCGCTCAAGGATTTCGGTCTGAAAGACACTGCAAAACTTATTGACTGTGTTTGAGCTTCAGACAACAAACGCAATGAAGGGAATAATTTTATCTGTAAACCAGTCTTTAAAATGAAACTCTAAAGAGTTGGGAAAGAGGAAGTCTAAAATTAAGACCTTGTCATCGCCGTCTCTCCCCCAGCCCCTGGAAATGTGGTTTCTTTGGCAGTGGCTGCTGGTGTATGGAATACTTCTAGCTGGGTACATTGGATAGGTACCTAATTTATAGGCCACTGAGTTCATCCATTGTCCTAAGCAGTCTTTCATTTCAATCCTGGTTTGTGGCATCAGCTGCAACCCAAATAATGGTTTGGTTTGATTTCCAACAGGTATTAAAACAGTATTTTCTGGACACCTTCACAAAAACGCTGGAGGAAAGTACAAGGATCTCGACATGGTCATTTCGTCGGCCATTGGATGCCAGCTAGGAGAGGATTTGAACACCCCTTTTGAACATGTTTCGCTTCTCATCCAAGAAGCTTCTTCTGTTCTAACTAGAATTCAGTTCATTTGGAACGGAAGAAGTTTCTTGGATGAGAAGCAAAACATTTTCAAAGGGGAAAAAAAACCCCAAGAAAGTCCAGTTGTCTTTTGGAAAAGCACCTTTGGGGGAGAAGCTAAGCCAAAATAAAATTTGCTTGCAATTGGCAGTTCAAATCTCACCAGGCTCTAGGTTGACTCAGCCTTCCATCCTTCTGAGGTCAGTAAAATGAGGACCCAGATTGTTGGGGGCAAGAGGTTGACTCTGTAAACCGCTTAGAGAGGGCTGTAAAAGCACTACGAAGTGGTATATAGGTCCAAGTACTATTGCTATTGCTCTTCCTTTTCTCCTTCCTTCCTTCCTTTCTTTCTTCCTTCCTTCCTTCCTTCCTTCCTTTCTTCCGTCCTTCTTTCCATCCATCCATCTATCCATGGTGCACAGTGATCAGAATGCAGTATTGCAGGCTAACTCTGTCGACTGCCAGCAGTTCAATCCTGACAAGCTCAAGGTTGACTCAGCCTTCTATCCTTCTCAGGTAGGTGAAATGAGGACCCAGATTGTTGGGGACAATAGGCTAACTCAGTAAACCACTTAGAGAGGGCTGTAAAAACACTGTGAAGCAGTATATAAGTCTTAAGTGCTATTGCCATTGCTATTGAGCCCAAATAATGGTTTGGTTTGATTTCCAACAGGTATTAAAACAGTATTTTCTGGACACCTTCATAAAAACGCTGGAGGAAAGTACAAGGATCTCGACATGGTCATTTCGTCGGCCATTGGATGCCAGCTAGGAGAGGACACCCACGGGGTGCGGATGGTAGGGGTCACCGCGGAAAAGATCGTCCATAGATACTACAGCCTGAGCGAGCTGAGTAACCATCAAAACGTCGAAAAAGAGTTTATGGCGTTGATAAAACCAAATTAGCTCTAGGTTCTGAAATAGCATTTTTCTCTCTGTTTCCGTGATTTTTTTTTTTTAAAAAAAACATAGGTCTGATTTCCATCTACTCATCCTGTTATTTGCTAAGGAAATGCCTCACTTAGAATAGCAAACGGCAAGTTCTGAATACTTTGTCCTCGTCATGGAAAGTTCTCAACGTGCAATGTTGACACCCATAGTGACACCCAGGAGCGGGCTTCAAAAATTTTAGCAAGGGGTTCTCTGCTCGGTTGCTGGGTGGGCGTGGCCTAGTCAGCTTCCTGCACCATGGTGGGCGGGGGCATTTTTGCCCTCCCCAGGCTCTGGAGGCTTTCCTTGAGCCTCCAGGAGGATGAAAACTGCCTCCCCAGGCTCTGGAGGCCCTCTGGAGGCTGGAAATAGGCCCGTTTCCGGCCTTCCCGAACTTCCGGTAGGTCCATTTTTTGCCCTCCCCGAGCCTCTATGCGCACCCTGCATTTCCTGCATCCAAAACGGACCGCGTGGGGACTCCGGGGAGGGGAGGGAGGGCGGAGCCAGCCAGGAATGGGATTTGGGGGTTCTCCGAACTGCACAGAATCTTAGCTAGAGGTTCCCCCGAACCCCTGCGAGCCCCCAACAGCCCACCTCTGGTGACACCCCTCTAGAATTTGTAAACCAGACAAGAAAATAAAGAACAAGCAGTGCTGTGTGTATGCGCACGCAAAGGAACTTGTGGATAAGCAAGCAAGATATTCTGTCTCTAGCGAACCAATAAGGCTGGAAAAACAGTCTATGATATTATGCGAACCGCCAAAAAAAAAAAAAGAAAGAAAGAAAAAGGAATCTCTTATATTTCACAGCAGATGGAGGATATCATTACGCCCTTACATAATAGATGAAATTAAATTCACATTTTCTCCGCACGTTTTTGCCGAGTTACAGGCTTCCATCACAGCTAGGGTTTATCAAACGATGCCACATATCAATTTTGTGCCTTTTTGCCTCCCCGAGATTACAGTGCTCGCCACTCTTCTGTAAATATAACTGCGGGCAGGATCAGGAAGGGAGGGCTGAATAATTGGTAGTTGAAGAGGACATCATCAGCTTACCTTTCCCTAATTCACATTTAGTGGGTTGAGAATGGGGTGGAATAACTGAATCGGTGGGTGAGCGGGTGGTTTCCTGGAAGAGCGACATAGCATTATGCCAATTGCATTCTGCGATTAAAATGGCAGCCGTTGGTTGGCCAGTTTGTTCATTGAAGGGAGGGGTGGGTGGGACTTTGTAACTGCTCCCCTTTATTGCAAAATCTCTATTCCCATCTCACTCCTGGGGGAAGGATACTGCAAAATCCCCATTCCCTCCCCACTCCTGGGGGAAGGATGTTGCAAAATCTCCGTTCCCTCCCCACTCCTGGGGGAAGGATACTGCAAAATCCCCATTCCCTCCCCACTCCTGGGGGAAGGATACTGCAAAATCCCCATTCCCTCCCCACTCCTGGGGGAAGGATACTGCAAAATCCCCATTCCCTCCCCACTCTGCGGCCAGCCAGAGGTGGTATTTGCCGGTTCTCCGAACTACTCAAAATTTCCGCTACCATTTCTCCAAACTGCTCAAAATTTCCGCTACCGGTTCTCCGAACTACTCAAAATTTCCACTACCGGTTCTCTAGGACCTGCTGAATAGCACTCCTGTTCCAAAGTCATAAGTGCTTGCATCAGTACATTTTCCCTACATTATGGAGAAATGTCATTCCTTAGACCTCCCTGTTTGCAACATAAATCCAGCTAAATTCCCAATTTTTTTCCCTAAACCATAGGTCAGAGTTCACTTGACTTTCAACCAGCATAGAGGTGATGAAAGATAGGATGTCCTTGCTTTACCATTTCTTTTTTTAAAATATCCTTTCCCTACGGTTTGTGACAAGTCTGTGTTGGGTGAAAAATTAAATGTTGTTACAGCTATATTACCAAGGGCAAGTGTGATGCTCGGCGGTATAGGTGGTGTAAAAACGCAATAAATGCTTGTTTCTGCTTAAGTTGTAAAGGATTTCTCTCACATATACACCATCCATCCATCCATCCATTAATTATTTTCTTCCCCCCAAGCATTTATACATTGTTGGATAGAAAATAAAACCAGGTACAATTGTTGTAAAGGATTTTTCTCACACATGCATCCACCATCCATCCATTAATTCCTCTTTTTTTTTTTTTTAACAAGCATTTATACATGGCTGGATGGAAATAAGATCGGTTACACTGTTTTTACGTAGCTCACCTTTAAATCTGTGGGACCCATGGAAATCAATAAAAAACGCAAGTGAAAACATCTCCCGCCTGGATCATTTTTATTATATCTAAAACAGTAAAAAAGAAAAAAAACTATTTCCATATGCAGCTGCTATTTTTAGGTGTAGAAGTATGATGTTCATGCCCAACGCCTATTTGCGGGAAAAGGAAATTGGTGAAAATTACTTTCCATTAGAAGGGAAATTGCTGTGGGCTGTAACTCAAGGTTTTCTGCTTATGACAAGGGGCTCTATAGCCTCGGTAAAAGTACAGCCATTTCATATCAAGACGTCTTCAGCTGCCACCGAGATGCCAAGTCTTTTACTGAGAACAGCCAGGAAAAGGGGCAAAAGTATTGGACAAATTCACAGCAGAAACTTTGATGCCGGGTGTAGCAACACGTCTGACTGGCACACAAAACTTCGCTTTGCCAAGCTAATTTCTTGCTTTCTTGTAGAAAACCACAAGTATTCTCTTTCTTTGCCTGATGCTAGAGATGAGGAGCTTTCCGTTCTGGTTAGCTACCCCGTTTCCCCAAAAATAAGACATCCCCTGATCATAAGCCCTATCGGGCTTTTGAGTGCATGCACTCTCCCAAAAATAAGCCACCCTCGAGGTTGTAGAAAAACTGCACAACCAAGCCCCCACCTAAACAGAACACACCCCCATCCAATCAGAGCACAGCCAACCCCCCATCCAATCAGAGCACAGCCAAACCCCCAACCAATCAGAACACACCTCCACCCAATCAGAACCCAGCCAAGCTCCCACCCAATCAGTTCACACCCCCACTGGCAGTTAAAAGGAAGAAACAGCTGCAATCACACATTGCTCCTAGAAGCACGAAGCCGAAAACACCAGCCTGAAGATGACGAATGAGACTTCGTCGAAACGTCGCCAAGACACTTCCAATTTTACGCGGGAGAAAACCCAAATAACCAAAGACCTACATACAAACACCCGCGAAAACCTCAGAAAACACACACACACACATATATATATATATATATATATATATATATATATATATATATATATATATATATATATAAACTATATCATATCATGTATCATATCATATCCATCATCTATCTGTATCCTATCTATCTATCTATCATCTATTTATCTATCTCATCTATTCTCTCTATACCTTATCTATCTGTCTATCATCTATAAAATTTATTGGTCACCCATCTTACCTTAAGGTAACTAATTATTCCCAATTCTCACTTCACAAAGGTCTTGCTTAGCAACAGAAATGTTTGGCTCCCTTGTGGTCATAAATCAAGGACTACCTGTAACGAATCTGTAGAGCAGGCAGTGGATTGAACTCTGAAAAGTGTTCCAGTGTTACAAACCCTTGGCCAACTCCCATGTGACAATCCAATTTCCATCTGCAAAGTCGCCAGGGGAGAACTGTGGCTGGCTACGGCCAGCCAAATTCTAATTTTTTTTTTAAATGCAGGATTAATGCTGATTTTGATGCCTCTCCTAATCAGCAGTGGCAGAGACCTGTGTGGTCACACAGCACTTCCCCTTCATTTGTTTATGTAGAACAACATAATTCCTGCTGAGTAGAGTTAGGAAACAAACCACCCACGGAGACACTCTAATTATCACCAAAGGAAACAAGCTTTTGATCTGCCGGAAGGTGATATTTCTATCTTTCCAAATAGGCTGGTGGTTGTGAATACAGGCAGTCCTCGACTTACAACAGTTCATTTAGTGACGGTTCAAAAGCCACCGGTATTCTCTTTCTCTCTGGTCTAGAGGTTGAGCTCTCGCCTCACAATCAGGAGGCCAAGAGTTTGATCCTAGGTAGAGGCAGATATTTCTCTCTCTGGGCACAATGAGAATATATCTGCCGAACAAAACTCCGCATTGGAAACAGGAAGGGCATCCGGCCATTAAATCACTCTGCTAGCTCCATTCAGTTGCCCAGACTCCACCCTTCAAGGGATTATGGGGTCGTTAAAGAAGGAGGAGGAGGAGGAGGATTTAGTGATCGTTCAAAGTTACAACGGCACTGAAAAAAGTGACTTATGACTGTATTTTACAGTTACGACCTTTCCAGCATCCTCATGATCGTGTCGTCAAAATTCAGACGCTTGGCAACTGGTTCATATTTATGATGGTTGCAGTGTCCCGGGGATCACATGATCTCCTTTTGTGACCTTCTGACGAGCAAAGTCGACGGGGAAGCCAGATTCGCTTCACAACTGAGTTACTAACTTATCAAGGAAAGACGTCAAACAGGGCAAAATTCACTTTTCCAACCACATACAAATGGTTACATACTTAGCAAAAACGGTGGGTGTATCACCACTTATGGAAGCTTGCAACCATAAGAACATCCAGAGAGTCATAAAACACTAAAATGCAATATTTAATAATAATATTGGTATCCTCCGTGGTTGAAAGTGGACTTTCCATAAATTGTGAAAAGTAAGCACTTTCTTAGGACTTTGGAAACCAAATTGTGTGATTTAAGTTATGAGTTAACTTATGACTGTATGACTGTAAACTTGTTGCTGGTATCCTTAAGATTTATATTGATTGCTTCCCTATGACTATCATTAAGTGTTGTACCTTATGATTCTTGACGAATGTATCTTTTCTTTTATGTACACTGAGAGCATACGCACCAAAGACAAATTCCTTGTGTGTCCAATCACACTTGGCCAATAAAGAATTCTATTCTATTCTATTCTATTCTATTCTATTCTATTCTATTCTATTCTATTCATTCCATTCCATATTTTCTATTCTATTCTATTCTATTCTATTCTATTCTATTCTATTCTATTCTATTCTATTCTATTTATTCCATTCCATTCCATTCCATATTTTCTATTCTATTCTATTCTATTCTATTCTATTCTATTCTATTCTATTCTATTCTATTCTATTCTATTCTATTCTATTCTATTCCATTCCATTCCATTCCATTCCATTCCATGATAATAAAGGAGGAGGAGGAAATTAAGTTAAGAGCTATGGTGGTGCAGTTGTTAGTATGGAATACTGCAGGCTACTTCTGCCGGCTGCCGGCAGTTTGGCAGTTCGATCCTCACTGCCTCAAGATTGACTCATCCTTCCATCCTTTCGAAGTCTGTAAAATGAGGATTTAGATTGTTGAGGGCAATATGCTGACTCTGTAAACCGCTTAGAGAGGGCTATAAAGACCAGTGAAGCGGTATATAAGTCTAAATGCTATTGCTCTTCCTTTTCCCCTTCCTTCCTTCCTTCCTTCCTTCCTTCCTTCCTTCCTTCCTTCCTTCCTTCCTTCCTTCCTTCCTTCCTTCCTTCTGTCAGCACTCCAAGCTGCATTTACTCTAGTCTGACATAAGAAGGAGAAGGGAGGCGTCTGGAAAGGGACGTTTGACTTTTCACCTACTTATTTTCCCTGGAGATAATATCCCCTAGGAGATGGGATGGGAGGGGGGAAATTCCTATGAGATGGAGCGGTCGATTAGGGGTAGAATGACTTGGAAGATGGCCAATGAGTGCAGGGGAGTGGGGAATGGAAAGGGAGGGTTTTGGGTCTGGAAGTCAGTGTTGGCTACGAAGGAGTCGGATTTTACAATGTCGTGCTTAATAAATAGGAGTTTTCCTTCAAAGACTTTGCTTGAAATGCAATTTATTTGAGACGACCTCGAAACCTGACACCTTCTTTCCTTCCTTCCTTCCATGGTGCACAGTGGTTAAGTCTAAGTGCTATTGCTATTTGCTCCTTCTTCCAACAGAAAAGAAGGCAGTCAATCAATCAATGGAAGAGACCTTGGAGGTTTTCTAGTCCAGCCCCCTACTCAAACAGGAGACCCTATACCAGTGATGGCAACCTTTTTGGCACGGAGTGCCCAAACCAGAACGCATGTGAATCAATGCTGTGTTTCACATTTTTTTTATTACCAGTTCTGTGGGTATGGCTTGGTGGGCGTGGCATAGCTTGGTGGGCATGGCAGGGGAAGGATATTGTAAAATCTCCATTCCCTCCCTAATCCAGGGGAAGGTTACTGCAAAATCCCCATTTCCTCCCAATCAGCTGAGACTCGGAGAATAGATGGAGGCGGGGCCAGTCAGAGGCGGTATTAACCGATTTTTCCGAACTACTCAAAATTTCCGCCACCGGTTCTCCAGAATTGGTCAGAACCTGCTAAAACCCACTTCTGATGTGCATGTGTGTGTGGAGCCCCGGAAATGTGAAGAGCCGAGGTGACGCAGTGGTTAGAGTGCAGTACTGCAGCTACTTTTTTTTTTTTTAATTTGATTTATATGCCGCCCTTCTCCAGAGACTCAGGGCGGCTTACAATGTGCTCAGCAATAGCCTTCATCCTTTTGTATATTTATACAAAGTCAGCTTTATTGCCCCCACAAACTGGGTCCTCAATTTACCTACCTTAGAAAGGATGGAAGGCTGAGTCAACCTTGAGCCTTGGCGAGATTCGAACCCTGCAGTAACTGCAGGCAGCTGGTCTTAATAACCAGCTTAATAACAGGGTGCCTTAGACCACTGTACTACCACTGTACTACTAGTTCAGCAGATCAGCAGATCAAATCTCACCGGCTCAAGGTTGGACTCAGCCTTCCATCCTTCCGAGGTGGGTAAAATGAGGACCCAGATTGTTAGGGGGCAATATGCTAATACAATATGTTAATATGCAATGTGCTATATGCTAGCTTTGTAAACCGCTTAGAGAGGGCTGTAAAGCACTTTGAAGCTGTATAGAAGTCTAACTAATAAATAAATAAATAAATAAATAAATAAATAAATAAATATATTTATTTATTTATTTATTTATTTATTTATTTATTTATTTATTTATTATTTATTAATTAAATTTCTATACCGCCCTTCTCCAAATAGGACTCAGGGCGGTGAACAGCCAAGGTAAAAACAGAGCATACAAATTTAAAAACAGTATTAAAATAATTAAATATTTGGCCGTAAATTAAAACAACCCAATTTAGAATCAATTTAAAATTTAACTCAAGCCAGCCCAGCTAGCTGAAATAAATAGGTTTTCAGGGCCCGACGAAAAATCCGGAGGTCTGTTATTGTACGTATCTCTAGGGGGAGGTTGTTCCAGAGGGTGGGCGCCGTCACAGAGAAGGCTCTCCCCCTGGGGGTCGCCAGCCGACATTGTCTGGCGGACGGCACCCTGAGGAGGCCCACTCTGTGCGAGCGTACTGGCCGGTGGGAGGCTATTGGTGGCAGAAGGCAGTCTCGTAAGTACCCCGGCCCTAAGCCATGGAGCACTTTAAAGGTGGTCACTAACACCTTGAAGCGCACCCGGAAGACCACCGGAAGCCAGTGCAGCTCGCGCAGGAGAGGTGTCACATGGGAGCGCCTCGTCGCCCCCATAAACCCCCGCGCGGCCGCGTTCTGGACCAGCTGGAGCCTCCGGGTGCTCTTCAAGGGGAGCCCCATGTAGAGAGCATTGCAGTAGTCCAGGCGGGAAGTGACTAATGCCTGAGTATAAATAAATAAATAAGTATAAATAAATAAGACCAGCTGGCTGGTGCACATACGTGCGCCAGCCATCTGGTCTTCAGGTTTCCAGCGTGCACCTGTGTGCCGGCCAGCTGATCTTCATGCGTGCCGGAGCGCTGGAAACCTAAAGACCAGGGGGCGAGCACACACAGCAGAGCAGCTGGCGATGGCACACGTGCCCACGGAGAGGGCTCACGCATTCCATAGGTTCGCCACCACAGCTCTATACCATTTCAGACTTTATTTATTGCGAAGACATGTTGGCGCTACCGCTGGCGTTGGGCAGGAAAAGCTGCCCAAAACATTGATCTGGAATCGCAAGACAAATTGGGATGCCCCTGAATCAGATCAGATCAATTAGATCCGGCCAAATGCATGTCAAAATTGCTTCCCCCAAACCCAGTGGTGAAATTCAATTTTTTTTTTTTTACTACTGGTTCTGTGGGTGTGGCTTGGTGGGCGTGGCAGCAGAAGGATACTGCAAAATCCCCATTCCCTCCCCACTCCAGGGGAAGGATACTGCAAAATCCCCATTCCCACCCCACTCCAGGGGAAGGATACTGCAAAATCCCCATTCTCACCCGTCCCCACTCTGGAGCCAGCCAGAGGTGGTATCTGCCGGTTCGCCGAACTACTCAAAATTTCCGCTACCGGTTCTCTACAACCTGTCAGAACCTGCTGGATTTCACCCCTGCCCCAACCCCTTCCAAAAAAAATAAAAAAATAAAATCAATTCCCGAAACCTTGGCAGCTTGCCCAAACCCAGCAGCCCCACTTGAGCCCCTGATCTTTGCTGCAGGACATCTGAAGAGGCGTTGGGGTGGAATCCTGATGTTCCAGAGAATTGAGGGAGGGGCGGAGACGGCTTTTCATTGGGGGGGGGGGTGGCGTGATCAGCTGCAAAAGTCCTTCAAAACACTTTGCTTTACAGCTCTGCAGGCTCTTCCCTGTGAATTAGTACAAAGAGACTCTCTCCTGCCAAATTGCCCAACTGGGTCAGGCCTTCACAAAAGAGCTGGTAATTTCTTCTCATAAGCTGCTGCCTTATTGTGCAAACCTCTTTTGTTGTCGTTGCCTTCTGTCACAGGAACAGCCAGGCATCAAATTTTAATTCCTCTGTTGAAAGTGCAGAGGGAGACAGCCCCCCCCCCACACCCCACCTCCTCTTTATATATATATATTTTTCCCCGATGCATCCTGCAAGATATACTGCCTTTGCGGTGCAATCAAATGAACTCCCGTCTTTTGTTACGGCAACAACAAAACAAAAGGGGCAAGAGCCAAAGGTATAACGTTCAATTCTGAGAAGCCGTAAAATCTTCTTTTTTTTCTTCTTCTTCTTCCTCCCCGCTATTTGATCTTGATCTTGAAGTGTATTGTGGCCCTGGGAGGGCCTTTTCCAAGCATTTTGAAGTCCTTTCGAAGAGTCTAATAGACTTCTTTCGCAAATATATTTCTAAGAGGATAATCCCACGGTGTAGAGCCTTCTCCGATCAGCTGATTGTGGGTTAGCATGAGTTAGATTCGGTGGTGCTATTCAGCTGGTTCCATCCGGTTCGGGCAAAGTGGTAGCGGCTGCTGTGGGTTTTTGACACTTCCGCATGCGCGGGAGGCCCTGCTCATGGGTGGAGGTGGCATGGGCGAGCGACGCGAGTGAGGGAGCGCGCTCACATTCGCGAACTGGTAGCGAAGGGAAGTGAATAACACCAGTGGGAAAATGTAAAATTTGTTACTATCGGTTCTGTGGGTGTGGCTTGGTGGGTGGGTGGGGTAATGTGACTGGGTGGACATGGCCAACTTTTTTTTTTCTTTTAAAAGCATTTTTTCTACAATCTCTTCGGCCGAAGATGCTTTTAAAAGCCTCTGACGATCCCAGCTGAGTTGCCTGATCGTCAGAGGCTTTTGTTTTCTTTTAAAAGCAGGGAGGGAGTATTTAAGTTTCCCGTAGGAACAAAGGGTCTCTTGTTGGAAGCAACTCCAGCATCTGGCTTGTCTATTGTGACCCTTGGAATCTAGTTATTTATGACCCCCACCTTGTTGATACTAGCTCAGTCTCTCCTTTGATCTGGCATTGTAAATCTTCAGCTTAACTTTGGATCACTCAACTTGGAAAGTTGCCTTGTTCATCTAAGTCTTGTCTACAGAAATTGCTGTTTCCTTCCGTGTCTCGCCTCACACATTCAGACCCCTATAATCTTTAGAATAGAATAGAGTAGAGTAGAGTAGAGTAGAGTAGAGTAGAGTAGAGTAGAGTAGAATAGAATAGAATAGAATAGAATAGAATAGAATAGAATAGAATAGAATAGAATAGAACTTATTTACTGCTTCATGGTGCTTTCCAGCCCTCTCTAAGCAGTTTACAGAATCAGCAATGTGCCCCCAACAATCTGGGTCCTCATTTTACCCATCTCGGAAGGGTGGAAAGCTGAGTCAACCTGGAGCCGGTTAGGATCGAACTGGTGGCAGTTAGCAGAATTAGCTGCAATACTGCGTTCTAACCTCTGCACCACCGCAGCTAATCATCAGTAGCACTTAGACTTATATACCGCTTCACAATGTTTTTACAGCCCTCTCTAAGTGGTTTACTGAGTTAGCCTATTGTCCCCAACAATCTGGGTCCTCATTTCACCCACCTCAGAAGGATAGAAGGCTGAGTCAACCTTGAGCTTGTCAGGATCGAACTGCTGGCAGTCGGCAGATTTAGCCTGCAATACTGCATTCTGATCACTGTGCACCATGGATGGATGGAAGGAAGAAAGGAAGGAAGGAAGGAAGGAAGGAAGGAAGGAGAAAAGGAAGAACAATAGCAATAGTACTTGTACCTATATACCACTTCGTAGTGCTTTTACAGCCCTCTCTAAGCAAGTTACAGAGTCAGCCTCTTGCCCCCAACAATCTGGGTCCTCATTTTACCCACCACAGAAGGGCGGAAGGCTGAGTCCAACCTTGAGCCTGGTGAGATTCGATCTGCCAAACTGCTGGCAGCTGGTGATCAGCAGAAGTAGCCTGCAGTACCGCACTCTAACCACTGCGCCACCGCGGCTCATAATAAAAATAGTATAGCATCCACAGCTTTGGTTCCCTGATCTGGCTGACAATGGGAGACACCCACTCCCCGGAGGTCCCAATTAGACATCCCCCCAAAAAAAGATAACAGCAAGATGTTTATCCAAACCACATTCCCTTCCAGCACTGATGATGTTACCTAGTTTGGTAATGAAACGTTTGCAAGGAAACCACCAGCACCAAGGACCCCCATGAGGAGTCTTATACTCACAATACTAGTCAGGATGCTTCGGAATCCTCTTGGCCTGCTAACGCTAAAAGAAGCATTTGAAAACCAACCATATCACGATAATGGATTTAGATGTGGGGTTCTCGGTGCTCCGAGCTTGATTGTTGATTTGCATGTTCTGTCCCCGTACCACACACGCACCCCCACAGACGGCCCGGAGTTAATAAGCCACACGACAAAACTCTTTGAAGATAAAGCTGGCAGCAACCCAGTGGCTAGCTGCCAATTCAGACTTTACTCACACAAAACAAAGATTAGACTGCAAGCATTCCGATAAAACAGGCAGAGTTTCAACAATACAAGGATTAATCCAAATGCAGTCCGATAAAGCAGGCAAAGTCCGGTAACGCAGAGATCATGGATTATTTCCAGTTTTTGCTCATCACAAACTGAACCGGCCACCACACCCACATATATACCCTGTGAGGTGTGGTCCAGTGACTCAGCTAATCTCTGGCACACCTTCCTCTCTGCTGCGCACGCTTCTCCCTGCACCTCTGGCGAGGGTCCAGCCAGCACTTATCTTCTTTGTCACTGTCCACCTGTGGCTGCGGGGACGTGCTTGGCTCTGAGCCTATCTTTTGGCCTTCGGTGTCCTCCGGAGGCATTGCCAGAGAGGAGGGTCCTGGAGAGGGAGGCCTTGCCAACTCCTCTCCCTCACTCTCAGAGTCTGCATCTGTCGATAGCCCAGGCTGAGACAACGGAGCCACAACATTGCAGACATTTCATTACTCAAATGTCTGCAAACAAATAATAAAACTCAAGACAGCCGAGAACTCTGTACGGTCCGACCCTGAGCTACCGCTATTCTCGTCTATTTATTTCTTTTATTTATTTCTTTTATTTAATTTGTATACCGCCCTTCTCCCAAAAGGGACTCAGGGGGGTGAGCAGCCAAAATTAAAAATACATACAAAACAAAAGTTAAGATAATTAAAAGAGATTAAATCAATCGGCCTCCCAATTTAAAACCCCAAGTCTATAAAATTTAAAAATCCCATTAAAAAACCATTTAGGCTAGGCCGGCTTGCTGGAATAAATAAGTCTTCAGGGCCTTACGGAAGGTCCAGAGGTCCGGGATCAGTCGTATTCCAGGAGGTAGCTCATTCCACAGGGCGGGTGCCCCCACAGAGAAGGCTCTCCCCCTGGGGGCCGCCAGCTGACATTGCCTGACCGACGGCACCCCGAGGAGGCCCTCTCTGTGAGAGCGTATTGGCCGGTGGGAGGTTATCGGTAGCAGCAGGCGGTCTCGTAGGTATCCTGGCCCTAAGCCATGGAGCGCTTTAAAGGTGAGAACCAACACTTTAAAGCACACCCGGAAGACCACCGGGAGCCAGTGCAGCTCGCGCAGGAGAGGTGTTACATGGGAGCGCCACGTCGCTCCCATAATCACCCGCGCGGCCGCATTCTGGACCAGTTGGAGCCTCCGGGTGCTCCTCAAGGGGAGCCCCATGTAGAGAGCATTGCAGTAGTCTACTGGAATTTAGAGGCATTAATTGAAACGAACGGAGTGGTAATGTTATGAAACAGTTTCCCCCACCCACACCCACCCCGGCGTGCAATATTGCATGACGAGATTAAATAAACAGGACCGGGGAGGTACCGATTTCTCCAGAAGGTGAATTCCTCTCGCACGGAAACGGCAAAAGGCAGGGAGAGATAATTCGTTTTGTGATGTAGTCTATTACATTTCCCTCCTTTGCTTTTCAAAAACATTATCCTAAAATCAATAGTGTTTGCATTATTCAGATGTCTCATTCCTGGCTGCCAAACGACAGGAAGGTTAAAATGACAAAGAGGTCTCATCTCGACAGATTATTCATGGTCTCATCTCATTATCTTCTGTTAAATAGGGCTTTGTAAAATCAATATCACAGAATCCTTTTCCTCCTTAAAAGCAATCTATTTGGGCTTTTCTGTCTTCTGCCTTCTCTCATTTGGTGGGGGAAGGAGGAGCAGAGGAGAGGAGGAGAGGCGTGGAGTTTCTGTTTGATCCGCGATACATAAATGAGTTTTGAGAACGAATCGGGTTCAATATTTGGAAGGGGTAGAATCAAATCCCCCGTCGACAGAACTGAACGTTGTCAAGAATTCAGAAGTGGGGAACCCCACTATTCCTTTGGGGGCAGGAACCAGTGGTGGGATTCAACCGGTTCGCACCACTTCGGCTGAACCGATTGTTAAATTGCTGGCTGGCCCTGCCCTGCCCCGCCCCCTTCCAGAAGTCCAAAACTTTTGGACTTCTGGAAGTTTTATTTTGGATGCAGAAGTTCCACATCCAAAACAGGCCGTGTGGAGACTCCTGGGAAGGGAGGGGCGGGGTGAGCAGGGCCAGCCAGTCCTTGCAACTACCGGTTCTAACCGGCTGAATCCCAATCCTGAAGCCATGGCTCCGTTCAGAGATCATAAAACTCTCTGAGCTGAAGACAGTCAGATCTGGCTGGGTCAAGGGAGGCTCAGAAGCCATTGTCCCCCACTGGCCCAGTTCCGCATGCAAATGTTCAAAAGGCCAACAATGGATACTGACATTGTCTCTGCTTAGGGCAAACTGAGAGGTGCATCTCCAACTCTAATAATAATAATAATAATAATAATAATAATTTTATTTCTATACCGCCCTTCTCCCGAAGGACTCAGGGCGGTGTACAGCCTATTTAAAAACACAAAAACAAAACAACAATTTAAAATTTAAAATCATTAAATAATTAGGCTCCAATTTAAAATCCCAGAAATTTAAAATACCCCCAATTTAAAACGTTATGTTAATAGCCCTGCCTGGCGGAACAACAGGGTCTTCAGAGCGCAGCGAAACACCCGGAGGTCGGAGATCCTACGTATTTCGGGGGGCAGTTCATTCCACAGGGCTGGGGCTCCCACAGAGAAGGCCCTCCCCCTGGGTGTCGCCAGCCGACATAACTTGGCCGATGGCACCCTGAGGAGACCCTCTCTGTGGGAGCGGACTGGTCATCTGGGGTCCCAGATGGCCCTCAGCGGACTCTGAGGGCCATCTGGGGTCCTCAGCGGACTCTGAGGGCCATCTGGGGTCTTTAAGGTACCAGGCCTCCAGAAGTTGCTATCAAATTGAAATTATGAAAGTAGGTAACTAGAGGATAACAAGATGAAGGACAGGGGCGGTCTCCTTCCTTGCGCTTGAACTTAATGCTTGGTAGCTTCATGACACAACCACGGAGTTTGTTTGGCAGCAATAAGTAAGTGGTTTTGGAATATCTTCTCTCTCTCTCTCTCCCCTCTCTTCTCTCTTTCTCATCTATTATCTCTTTCTCTCTCATCTATCCATCTATCAATCTATCCATCTACCCATCTACAGTATATCATCTATCTATCTATCTATCTATCTATCTATCTATCTATCTATCTTTCTTTCTTTCTTTCTTTCTTTCTATCTACCATCTATCTATATCTATCTATCCATCTACAGTATATCTATCTATCATCTATCTATCTATCCATCTACAGTTATCTATCTATCCATCCATCTACCCATCTAGTCTATCTATCTATCTATCTATCTATCATCTTTCTATCTACCATCTATCTATATCTATCTATCCATCTATCCATCTACAGTATATCTATCATTTTTCTATCTATCTATCTATCTATCTATCTATCTATCTATCTATCTATCTATCTACAGTATCTATCTATCTATCTATCTATCTATCTATCATCTTTCTATCTATCATCTCTATCATCTATCTATCATCTATTTTTATCTATCTATCATCTTTCTATCTATCATCTATCTATCATCTATCTATCTATCTATCTATCTATCTATCTATCTATCTATCTATCTTTCTAACTATCCCAAGATAATGTTGCAGGGTCCAATCTGAGTCGGTCAGCAAGACCAAAGGTTTATTCTTCCAAGCTTTTTGGCTCATGCTGAAGCCCATCATCTAGGAATGTCTCTCTCTCTCTCTCCAGAATGTATGCACTGGGCTGTTTTACACATTGTATATTGTTCCTGGTTGTGTGTAGCTTTTATTTGTTAATTAGAATGCTGGTGGAATTTTGCAAATCTAAAAATACAAATCTGCCACCATCTCCTTTACGGCCTGAGAAATTTATGGATGGAAACTAAGGAGAGAAGCAAGCTAGAACTAAGGAGAAATTTCCTGATGGTTAGAACAATTAATCAGTGGAACGACTTCCCTCTGGAAGTTGTGAATGCTCCAACACTGGAAGCTTTTAAGAAGCTGTTGGACAACCATTTGTCTAAAGTGGTCCTTTACTTGAGCAGGAGGTTGGACAAGAAGATCTCCAAAGTTCTTTATAATTCTGTGATTCTGTTATGGTAGAGAGGGTCTCTTCTGAGCCCCTTTCCCTTCCCATTATGCATCTGCTGGCAGGGCACTCACTTATCTAACCGTTCCTTAAGCAATATTCCTTCACCTTGTTTTTCAAGGTCTTTCTCACATACTATTGTAGGAAGTTAGCACCCACCCCTCTCCTAGAAACATGAAATATTCTAGGAAATATTAAAAAGGCAGAATATTATACTTCCCTGGATGAGAAATGGAAAAACGTTTTTTTTAGGCAGAAAGCAGACTCACTCTTAATAGCCCCCACCCTCCTCAATAGCCCACAGCTGATGTCCTTAACGATGACTTAAGATGACTTAAGATATAAAGAGAAAGCTAGGTCTATTCATAGGCAAATGCCCTCACCCAAGATCCAACAAAGGTAGAATTAGCCCTCTACCCATCTAGCAACAGAACTCACTGGTATGGCACCTGGGAAGATTACATCACCCAACAAGAGTCAACCAAGCCTGGGACTCAAAAGACAACCTACAAAGTTACCCCTACATGGCCCCATGGGAGTTTGACAACCAATCAGAATCCAAGCTCAAATTCAAAGCCCAACAGAGGACACTCTCAGCATCTCTTCTTTTTTTTCTTCACCCAAGGTCTTCAAGCCATGTGAGCCTGTTCACCAATAAACCTTCTTTCCAAGCAACTTCCATGTTTCCAGTGTCTTTCTCTCCACGTGGAACTGAACCCAGATGGATATTTCTTCCAATGCTTATCATAAGAAGAGACTGCTGACCTGACTCTCCCCTGGTTTGCCTTTTTCATTTTCTTTTTCAAAAGGCTGTTCAAACCTGAGCAACACTTCAGAGGTTTCCTGAGCATGTCGACGCTGCTTTCTTCTTTCTCCAGAGATTGGTAGGGCTCCCGTTGTCTTTCCCCAGTTTGGTGCAACATTAAAGGAAGCCATACCCAGCCAGTCGAGGGAAGTTGAATATTTTAATACTGGTTTTTATGTATATTTAATTTGTCTACATGTGGAGATCAGATAGTCGGGGGTTTTCTTTTTCTAAATTCAAGTTTTATTCTCTTTTTTTTCTGCACTGACTTTTTCTTTTCTTTTTTTTCTTTTTTTAAAGCTGCCCCTGCTCTTGAATTTCTTTCCTGGAAGAAAGTGAAGCGATCCAGGAAGCTTTTTCCTTGCTTTCCTAGGATCACTGTTTTTAATGTTCCAAAATGCAAATCTTGCTTTCTACAGGGGATGGAAGCGTAATGATCTCTGCCTCTCATAAATAATGAGCAGAAATACGGCTCGTTGATAGAGACTCGAGGAACCAAGATTAGGATGGTCCCCGGCTCCGTGATTCATAATGGATGAATTATATACCACCTACTCTTCTCAAGGGCGACAGAGCGTGTTTGCCCCTGCTGGAATTGGGAACAAAATATTTCAATGATTTTTAAAGGCATGTGTTTAAAGAATGAGCCGATTAAAAAAAAATACCATACTTTTTGAAGTATAAGATGCATTCCTCTCCCCCCAAAAGAGGGTGGAAATGTTGGTGTGTCTTATACACCGAATACAACCATTTTTGGCCTCCCGAAACCCCGTCCTGCATGTCAAGTTTCCACCAAAAACAGGCCCCTTTTTTTTGCAAAAAGGGGGCCTGAAGAGGGTTTGGGAGGCCTACAGAGTGCTCCTGGAGGCTGGGGAGGGCAAAAGCATGATGTATGGGGGGGTTGGGAGGCCAAAAATGGGGCAGTTTTTCACAAGAGGTTATTGCCCTCCCCAGTCACCAGGAGCACTCTGCAGGCCTCCCAAACCCTCTGTGCATCCCGTTTTTGCAAAAAATAGACCCGTTTCTGGCTTCCCCAAACCCCTCCCCCCATAGCATTTTTGCCCTCCCCAGTCCCCAGGAGCACTCTACAGGCCTCCCAAACCCTCTGTGCAAAAGGGACATGCAGAGGGTTTGGGAGGCCTGCAGAGTCCTCCTGGGGGCCGGGGAGGGCAAAACCTTTTTTTCTTGTTTACCTGTTCGAAATCTTGGTGCGTCTTATAGTCTGGTGCATTTTATAGTTTGAAAAATACAGTAAGTGGATCATAGAAAGTGTCAAGTCATAAGATGACACAAAGTTGGTTGTGACACCGGCCCCAAGAGTGGAGAATCCATAGACCTAACCATAGTCGGCGTGTGAAGATCCAGTTAAACCGATTTGTTGCTACTCATCACTATGCAGAGGAATGTTCTCAACTAAGAGTCAGCACCTACTAGGAGTTACATAAGGATCAATGGAATCCAAGGGAGGTTGGATTTGGTTTGCTTGTAGCTATGTAAAGATTATAAGCTGAGCTCTCTTTTAACTCTGGGGCATGGGGGTATTTTATAAAATCAGTGTTGGTGGAAGGCAAAGGGAATAAACCTATTCAAGAATATATGTTGTTTTGGAGGGGAAAGGGGCACAATTGGAATATATTGTACATCTTTTAGTTGTTATGGAAGAAGAAATATAAGGGGGGGATGATCTCCGGGGGTGAAGATACACTGTATTATTTTTTTCTTTTCTTTTCTTTTCTTTTTTTCTTTTCTTCTTTTTTTCTTTTTTCTCTTCTCTTCTTTTCTTTTCTTTTTCTTTTTCTCTTCTCTTCTCTTCTCTTCTCTTCTTTTCTTCCTTTCCTTTCCTTTCCTTTCCTTTCTTTTCTTTCTTTCTTTTCCCTTCCCTTCCCTTCCCTTCCCTTCCCTTCCCTTCCCTTCCCTTCCCTTCCCTTCCCTTCTTTCTTTCCTTTCCTTTCCTTTCCTTTCCTTTCCTTTCCTTTCCTTTCCTTTCCTTTCCTTTCCTTTCCTTTCCTTTTCTTTTCTTTGTATTTAGATGCAGGGGTGAAATCCAGCAAGTTCTGACAGATTCTGGAGAACTGGTAGCGGAAATTTTGAGTAGTTCGGAGAACCGGCAAATACCACATCTGGCTGGCCCCAGAGTGGGGTGGGAATGGAGATTTTGCAATATCCTTCCCCCAGGAGTGGGGTGGGAATGGAGATTTTGCAGTATCCTTCCCCTGCCATGCCCACCAAACCACCCCACACCCACCAAACCACGCCCACAGAACTGGTAGTAAAAAAAATTGAATTTCACCACTGATTTAGATGTATAGGTGTATGTTCCTATCGTTTGCATTACTTGTATTTAAAATACATTTTAAAATTTTTTAAAAAATCAGTATTTTGTGTAATTATTACAACATATTGTAAATCTATAGACACAAGTCAAATAATATACCATAACCCCTTAGATGTAGCTAATAAAATACAAGAGACTCAAAAAACACATCGACGGGATTATAAAACTACTTTGTGGATTAAAAACTACAATGTTCACTTCTAAATACTAAGGTGCTGAGTGCATATGTATCAATGGTGGGTTGCCCCCAGTTCGGACCGGTTCGCAAGAACCGGTAGTAAAACTGGTGGGAGGCTCCGCCCACTGACCGGGACATCATCATAGGTGATCTGCCCACGCGCAGAAGAGCGCGCACAGGCACGATTCGAACCGGTAGTAAAGGTAAGTAGAACCCACCCCTGATATGTATGTTCATGTAAGTATATGTATATAAATCTCTTTTTTAAAGTTTTTTTTTTTATTTTTTAGACAAACAAACATTTAATACATCAGTCATTCCTTCCAGGTGACATCTCAGTGTTGTCTCCAAAAATTCTTCTTTTTCTTGTTTCTTCTATCTTCATTCTCGCCGTTACAACAATTGATCACTAACCCAATATTCTAATTATAACACTACATTAGTAGTTATGTATTAATAGTTATACATAACTATTAATTTAGTTATTTGTATCTCTTTTCTAACCAATGTTAAAATTGATTCCATGTCTTAAAGTATTCTGGACCTTCTCTTTCTTTAATCATCAAAGTCAATCTATTCATTTCTGCACAGTCTAAAAAATTTTTTTAATTACTGTTAAAACACAACAGAGGACTAAATGATAAAGTCACCCCCCAAAAAAGCATTTTTAAAAGAGGAAACAAATTGAATTATATATTTGTGGGTTCCTAAACATTAAAGGAACAGTTTTCTGTGTACAGGGATGGCAGCTGAAAGAAATTTTTGTCATTCTTCTAGAGAGGTTAAAGGTCCTGTCCAGAAATAAGAAGCTGATCAAGATGTCCTCAGAACTAATGAATCTTCAAGAACTTGACAGTTCTAGGATTCTGTGAACAGTTGGATTTATGGGTGTCTGTCCTGGCCAATGTAGCCTCTGTGTGATAAATTCTAACTGCTTTGGTATCTGTGTGATCCTTGAGGCTAATACATCTTACTGTCACTCTCTTAACTTCTCCCTTGATCAAATGACTGGTAAGGACCAAGAGGAATCTGACATATTTGCTAATGTAGGACAAGGCCAATGACAAGGAAACCTTGGCAAGCCAAGGTACCAATTTGGAACTACGGTTTCTCCGCTGCAACTCTCTCTCTCTCTCTCTCTCTCTCTCTCTCTCTCTCTCTCTCTCTCTCTCTCTCTCTCCTCTCTCTCTCTCTCTCTCTCTCTCTCTCTTCCACCCCTCAATAAGATTGACAGATGAAGCCTCAACAAGCAGATGGGAAAATCCAATTTCGTGGCTAGTCAAAAAAAGAACAAGAACATCTCTGCAGCAGGCTCAATAAATTGGAGTCAATGACAGCGTTAAAGAAGGATTCAAAGTGGACGGCCCACCATAGCTATGTTAGCTTAGAAATACATCGCGGTGAGTTGAGTGAACTTCAAGAAAAAGGCCATTCCTTCACCTGTTCGTCTTCAGAAGTATTACAATTCAGCCAGTGGTAAAATGTAAAATTTGTTACTACCGGTTCTGTGGGCGTGGCTTGGTGGGGGGAGGGTTAATGTGACTGGGTGGGCGTGGCCAACTTTTTTTTTTTTTTTTTTACTTTTAAAAGCAAATAAAATAAAATAAATGCTTTTAAAAGAAAACAAAAGCTTTTGACAATCAGGCAACTCAACTGGGATCGTCAGAGCCTTTTAAAAGCATTTTTTTTACAACCTCTTCGGCCGAAGTGGCTCTCCTTCTTTTGAGGTTAAAATAATGTTACTGATCTCATTTGGTCACCTGCTTCCTTTTTTTATGCCCTTTGTGGGATGGGGGTGTCTCCAGCTGTAGATTAATAAAAATAATTAAGCATTAGCAGGGGACGCGATGGCTGAGTGGCTAAGACGCTGAGCTTGTCGATTGAAAGGTTGGCAGTTCAGTGGTTTGAATCCCCAGTGCCGCGTAATGGGGTGAGCTCCCGTTACTTGTCCCAGCTTCTGCCAACCTAGCAGTTCGAAAACATGTAAAAAAATGCAAGTAGAAAAATAAGGACCATCTTTGGTAGGAAGGTAACAGCTTTCTGTGCGCCTTTGGCATGGAGTCATGCCGGCCACATGACCACGGAGACGTCTTTGGACAGGGCTGGCTCTTTGGCTTTGAAACAGAGATGAGCACTGCCCCCTAGAGTCGGGAACGACTACACATATGTGCGAGGGGAACCTTTACCTTTACCTTTAAAGCATTAGCAAGCGATTTTTGGACAATGCAAAGATGGGGTGTTTTTTTTCCCTTCTTTTTTTTTTGACAATTCGAGCGAGATCAAAATGCAAAGGATTCAAGACTCATATTTTCCACCACCCTCCCAACGACCGTGTGATGTTGATCGGCGGCAACCCTTGAAACATCAAGAGGAAAGCGTGTTTGGTATTTTGCATATCCGTATCCGAAAACAGGTCAGGATTCTTCAAAATGATCCTCCGAGGAGCAGAAATGCATAGGAGGAAGGTGTGTGTGGCATACTTTCTCCTCGTTCTCTTCATGTGCATTACTTCAACAGCTAGGCCAAAATAAAAAATAAATAAATAAAGTGATGTAGATGATTAATTTTTTTAAAAAAACAGCTTCACTTCAAGAAACCAAAAGAGAGAGCGAAAGAAAAAGAGAGAGAAAGAGAAACAGAGAGAGAGAGAGAGAAACAGAGAGAAAGAGAGAGAGAGAAAGAAAGAGAAAGAGAAAGAGAAAGAGAGAGAGAGAGAGAGAGAGAGAGGCTTAAGTACAATTTATTTTCTTAATCGTTCCGATCTCCTTTCCATGTTCACCAACAACTGATTTCAATTCGGTCCCCTGCAATTCAATCTGAAACATTTTGCTGCCTGCATTGAAAGCAAACTGGTCTTCCATCATTCCAGTTACAAAAACCAACATGGCCAGGAGCTGAATCATAATTCTGGACTGCTGAAATATCACTATTCTTCTCCTCACCTGAAGGTGGTTGACAAGTTGGCCAAGAGCTCACAGGTCTGAGTTGGCACCGCTCAGTGGCTTATCTTAAAAGCCATCAACAGCAGGTCCATAATTCATGTGAATGGCAGGAAGAAAAAGCTATCATCGAACCATTACGGGTAGAAGCCACATTTCCACATTCATGCTAGCAGAAGGCAATTAACGGTTTCATTTGGCTTCACTCTTGTTGGCAATGAAGACTCTGGTCTAATCAAAGCGGTCCTCTTCAGCCAAGGCTTTGCAGAGGAGCTGAGTTTTGTTAGGCAAGCTTTGAAGTGTTGTGATTTACTATCAAGACCTGGTTGGAGAAACCTCAAAGCCAGGAAGCTAGCTCAGAACGCAGAGGTGGGATTCAGCTGGTTCAGACCGGTTCGGGCAAATTGGATGCTAATTTTTTTCATCTGGTTCGCCAAACCGGTAGTTGCAAGGACTGGCTGGCCCCGCCCACCCCACCCCATCCCACTCCGCTCTGCCCTTCCCACCCCACCCTACCCAGGTGTCTCCACACGGCTCATTTTGGATGCCAGGTAAGTGCCGGGCCCAATCAGAGGCTCTGGGAGGGTGAAAAACGCCCTCCCAGAAGTTCCAGAAGTCCAGAAATGGGCCTGTTTCCAGCTCCGGAGCCCGGGGGAGGCCATCTTCACCCTCCTAGAGGCTTGAGGAAAGCCTCTGGAGCCTGGGGAGGGCAAAAACGCCCCCTCCCCCTATGGTGCAGGAGGCTGAGTAGGCCACGCCCACCATGGCCACACCCAACCAGCAACCGGGCAAAGAACCAGTTGCTACAATTTTTGAATCCCACCCCTGCTCAGAAGGTATGAAGGAAAGGCCTCCAGAAACACATGTTCCTGAATGTTAGCCGAGAGAAACGAGCAAGGAGGTTCTCTTGATGTCCTTCACACCTGACACCTGAGACAACCTGGAAGCGTGGAAAAAATGGATGGCCGTTTGCTAAATATTACAGAGCCAGAATAGTGTGACTTTCTTTTAATACCATATAATATTTCTGTTATTATTTTCAAGAGCAGGCTAGATAACCATGGAATGGTATAGGACAGGGGTGTCAAAAACTTGATTTCATTGAGGGCCTCATCAGCATTGTAGTTGTCCTTTGGGGGGCAGGAGGGGAGGAGAGGCGAGATCAGGGTGGCAGACTGGGGGCACGGCTATCTTGACGTCACTCGTGTGGGTGATCACACCTGAAAGACCGGTAAGTGCGGCCGTCCTGGAAATGGTAAGGGGCTGGCCCGCATCTGTTCTGCCCCAGCTCCGGATTTCCAAGGATATTGACACACACCAACGGTCCTTATCAAATTTATTAAGTAGCAAGAATAAACAAGACCAGCAAAGGTTGGCAACCAGCCCAGAAAACAAGATACAATAAACCAAAATACTCTGATCATAAAATACGAGTTGTTTCCAGCAAGAAAGCACTAGCTGCCTGTGACTTAAATAAGCTAAGGGAGTGGCCAATTATCCTCAAGTCCTGCTCTCGAGTAGACCTCCTCCTCCTGAGTAGCCACTCCTGCCTGTTGGCAGCCCTGCGTGCTCGAGCATTGAGAAGAGGCTCCTCCACTTCACTCTCTTCACTTGAAGGAGTCTCTGGAGGTTCTGAAGGCCCTGGCTGAGTCTCTGCCTCTGGCACCACATCCTCTTCAGTCTCCTCGCTGTCCGACGCGAGCGCCGGCTGCGCAGGCTGCTGGCGCGACACCACACCAGCCTCCTCTTTGTCGGGATCAGCCACGATCCACGCAGGCTGCTGGCGGGCCACAGCAGCATCACTTCAGCCCAGAAAACAAGATACGATAAACCAAAATATTCTGATCATAAAATACGAGTTGTTTCCAGCAAGAAAGCACTAGCTGTGTGCGACTTAAATAAGCTAAGGGAGTGGCCAATTATCCTCAAGGCCTACTCTCGAGTAGACCTCCTCCTCCTGAGTAGCCACTCCTGCCTTTTGGCAGCCCTGCGTGCCCGAGCATTGAGGAGAGGCTCCTCCACTTCGCTTTCTCCACTTGCAAGGAGCCTCTGGAGGTTCTGAAGGCCCTGGCTGAGTCTCTGCCTCTGGCACCACATCCTCTTCAGCCTCCTCGCTGTCCGACGCGAGCGCCGGCTGCACAGGCTGCCGCCACGACCCCACACCAGCCTCCTCGGCGTCGGGATCAGCCATGATCCACGCAGGCCGCTGGCGGGCCACAGCAACATCACTTCAGCCCAGTCCATCCTGGCAGATGCGCAGGAGGCGGGCACATGCACTCACACGCCTGGCCCACCTCACCCCGGTGTGTGCTTTGTGCACCCGCCTCCTGTGTGCACTGCCAGAATGGGATGGGCCAGGCCGAAGTGACACGGGCTGGCCCCTTACCATTTCCAGGATAGCCGCGCAGGCTAGATCTGACCACATCGTGGGCTGCATCCAGCCTGCGGGCCTCGAGTTTGAAACCCCTGGTATAGGATCTCCTACCATGTGCAGGAGTCCCTCCCAACCCTATTATTCTATGTTCTGTGTTCTATCAGGGAAGAAGCGGAAACTTCTCTACTGCTTGAAGAGGTGATCAGGAGGAAGATCAGAGAATTTCTGCCCGAAGGAATTTACTGATAAATGCAGTTGCTAAAGCACGTGCATTCAGCGTACCAAGATTCTGCAACGTAGCCCTCCCTCCCTTTAAACCAATCGGGTTGATAAAGACTGTGCCCATCTAGTTTTCTAGGGATGCGATACAAATCTTTACACTGATAAAGCTGTCCTGAACATTGTTCCTGAGCAATGGGAGCATGGAATGGGACTGAAGCCTGCAAATGCACATAAATGCGCAGTTTTTAAAGACGCTTGCAATCAACCCCGTAGCAAACAGAAATAAACAACCTCTGACCCCTAAAACAAACAAAAAAAAATCAAGGATGGAGGGAAAGAATGTGTCAGTTTGCCTTCAGGCTTTTTAAAGCCCTTGCCAAGATCTTTGCTGAGCTGTTGGGCCGGTTTGGATGCCAATTATTGATCGAGCACTGCCTGTAGTCCGCTGATCACCTTTTCTAAGAAATGGAACATACCTGGTGAAGTTGCCATCCCAATTACTGTATTTTTTGAAGTGCAAGTCGCTCCGGACTATAAGATGCACCTATCTTTTTTGGGGAGGAAAACAAGAAAAAGAAGAATGCCTCTGCCTCCCAGCAATTTTGCCTCATTGCAGCAAACAGCAAACAGCCTGCTTTACTTTCATTTTCGTTTTCAGCACAACATTAGCACAAGAAAAAGAAAAAAAAACCCTGCTCCCAGCAATTTACCTCCTTGCAGCAAGCAGCGGAGGCCCACACAGCAATAGGCAATGGCAATCCCTGCAGCCTGAAACAGCTGAGAGTCAGGAGCCTGATCCAAGGGACAATCAACTTGTGCTAAGCAGGCTGTGCTGAAGCTGAAATCGGCTGTTTGCTGCAAGGAGGTAAATTGCTGGGAGGCAGAGGCCAAAGGGTGAGGGCCAGTGGGTGGGCGGGGCTACATTCGTTGTATAAAATGCACCCAAATTCCCCCCCTTTGAAGGGATGTTTGGGTTTTTTTTCCTGTTGCTTCCAGTCATTGCTAAAAAGCTCCCGTGTTTCCTTTTAAATTTGAGGGCACACAGAGTTTACTAGCTTGTCAACCAAGCATTCCAAGGCACATTTGCAACTAACCTGGAGGTTATATTTATTACGGCTATCAAAAAAATAGCAGGACTGCTGCTGGATTAATTCACCTATAGCATCTTCTAATTGTATATAGCATAGGAGAGAAAGCAATGAGTGCACGCATTCTCTTCTATCATTGCTCCCCTGGGCTTCTGGAGATATAACTTGCAAAGCAGCCGTATTAACCACGGAGAACGATACTCTCTATCATTCTAATGGCATTTCTGAAGCCATTTAAGTGAGTGGCTATCACTGCATATTCTGATGGAGGTGAAAAAGCCATTCCTTTTTTTCTTCCCCTTCTTCTTTCCAGCCTGAATATTATTCCAATAATTTCCGCTGAATTAAACTGGGGGAAAAGAAATACAGATGCTCAAATTTCCTTCTTAACGTCTTATCTTGGAGAACCGCGGAGCTGGCAGCGGAGTCGGACAGTGAGGAGGCTGGGGAGGAACATGGGCCAGTCCTGGAGTCTGGGGAAGGCTCGGACGAGGGCTACTGCTTCGGAGGCAGAGATGGGGCCAGGGCCATCTGGGAGCTATGCATGGACTCTGGAGCCTCCAGAGTCAGATATCAGAGAGGCAGAGAAACAGGAGGAGCGTGTTCCTAGTGCACGCATGTGCAGAGCTGCCAGAAGGCAAGAACAGTTAAAACTAAAGGGACAACTCAGGAGTAAGGCCTGGGATGATTGGCCCCTCCCATAAGGCGTAAAAGAGGAGCAAAGGCATGTGGTCCCTTTGCAGGAAAGCAATGTTGTTAATTCTGTTCCTAGTCGGCAACTCTGTTTGATTCTGGACTCCGTGTGGCTTTGCCAAGTAGGTCTTTGGCAGAGTGTCAAGGGAGATAAAGGTTGGTGATTATCCCGAAGGACTTCTCCCGAAGGACTTTTTGCAACTAATTGGGACTCAGCTGTGAATGAACGTAATTCACAGCTGTTGCAATAAAAGAGGCTTTTTGGACTACTCATGTGTTTTAATGACTCAGGAAGCCTAGGTCACAACACAATGACTTACAGCAGGGGTGTCAAACTCCAGGCCTACGGAGTGCTTAGATCTGGCCCACGGGGGCCGGTCTGGAAACAGCAAAGGACCTGGCCTGCAGTGCCTCCGCTAGCAAAAATTGAGCTGGGGGGGGCGAACCGCCCCCTAGAGTTGGGAACGACTAGCACATATGTGCGAGGGGAACCTTTACCTTTACCTTTAGACCAACTTATTTTGCAGAGACAGAATCTTCCTCTGGAGTGAACGTACAGTGAATTGTAAGAAACAGAGTATACTTTGATATGGGGAAAGAGTCATACAGTTGGTCATGTGGAATGAAGCATTAACATCAAGAAAGGGTCATCAAGCTTTGGAAGCGTTGTGAAAAAAAGAGATACAATCATACTTCTCAGCGGTAAATCAAGGGGTAACCCATGGTTTGGTACAGGATTGCCCCTTTTCCACCAAGAAAGAGACTCACTACCCTATTGCCACAAGAGAGAGAGAGAGAGAGAGAGAGAGAGAGAGAGAGAGAGAGAGAGAGAGAGAGAGAGAGAGAGGGAGAGAGAGAGAGAGAGAGAGAGAGAGACATTGTCCTTTGTCAGGCATGAAAGACCAGGTCCAGATGTGGAGATTCTACCATGTTTCCCTGAAAATAAGACCCTGTCTTATATTTTTTTGAACCCTGAAATAAGTGCTTGGCCTTATTTTTGGGGAGGTCTTATTATTTTGGGGTGCGTGAAGGAAAGAAGAGGAAATGGGGACCAGCTGCACGTGTTTAAATATTTTCAGGGGGGGGTATTTTAGTGCATGCACTTAAAAGCCCGATTGGACTTATTACCAGGGGATGTCTTATTTTAGGGGAAACAGGGTATTAAAACGATTTATTGCTATTCATGCCTGTGCCCAGGAATCTTCTCGACGAATGGTTAGCAACTGCTTGAAATTAAATAAGGGGCAATGAAATTCGAGGGAAATTGGAGTGTTCACTTGTGGCTATGTAGCGATTCTAGGCTGATCTCTCTTTTGACTCCACCCTCATTTTCTGCCACTCTAGAAAGAGTGCAGAGAAGAGTAACAAAGAGGATTAGGGGACTGGAGGCTAAACCATATAAAGAACGGTTGCTGGAACCGGATCAGTGGTGGGTTGCCCCTGATTCGGACCGGTTCTATAGAACCAGTAGTAAAACTGGTGGGAGACTCCGCCCACCGACCCCGACGTCATCAGGAAGCTTCTGCGCATGCGGCCCTGTTGCGAACCGGTAGTAAAGGTAAGTAGAACCCATTCCTGAACTGGATATGTCTAGTCTTATGAAAAGAAGGACTAGGCGTGACATGATAGCAGTGTTCCAATATCTCACGGGCTGCCACAAAGAAGAGGGAGTCAAACTATTCTCCAAAGCACCTGAGGGCAGGAGAAGAAGCAACAGGTGGAAACTAATCAAGGAGAGAAGCAACTCAGAATTAAGGAGAAATCTCCTGACGGTTAGAACAATTAATCAGTGGAACAACTTGCCTCCAGAAGTTGTGAATGCTCCAACACTGGAGGTTTTTAAGAAGAGGTTGCACAACCATTTGTCTGAAGTGGTGTAGGGTTTCCTGCCTAAGCGGGGGGTTGGACTAGAAGACCTCCAAGGTCCCTTCCAATTCTGTTAATCTATTCCATGCTTTCTCCTACACCTTTCTGGTAATCAAGAAATTCACTGTCCCATTTCACCCCCCCAAAAGAATCCTCTTTTCCTTCCAGCACCAGAAAAGCATTGTGTACTTTCTCCGGGAATGCAGACAAACAGCAAACACCCACAATTGATCCATTGTTGAATATATGAACGGGCAACCCAGAGGGAGAGGGGGGAAAAAAAATTAGAAACATCCGATTTTATATTCACAGCTTTTGATTGCATTTTGACCGTACGCAATGCCTGTTCATTTACATTATCTCCAGAAATAAAAGCAGGGGGTAAATTTCATTGGTGACAGGGCTGCCAAGCGTATTTGGAAGGTTGTCAACTCTCTGGAACACACTGGACACTTTGCGGTTAACAAGGTCATTGATCAGTTCATTCCCCATTCTCTGAGACGTCAAAAAGCTCACTTTTTAGAAGCGGGCTTTCCTTCTTGCTCACTTGCCTGCATCTCAGACAGAAAACCTCCCTAAAGGTAAAGGTTCCCTTCGCACATATGTGCTAGTGGTTCCCGACTCTAGGGGGCGGCACTCATCGCCGTTTCAAAGCCGAAGAGCCAGCGCTGTCTGAAGACATCTCCGTGGTCATATGGCTGGCATGACGAGGCGCTCCCATGTGACACCTCTCCTGCGCGAGCTGCACTGGCTTCCGGTGGTCTTCCGGGTGCGCTTCAAGGTGTTGGTGACCACCTTTAAAGCGCTCCATGGCTTAGGGCCGGGGTACTTACGAGACCGCCTTCTGCCACCAATAGCCTCCCACCGGCCAGTTCGCTCGCACAGAGTGGGCCTCCTCAGGGTGCCGTCCGCCAGACAATGTCGGCTGGCGACCCCCAGGGGGAGAGCCTTCTCTGTGACGGCGCCCACCCTCTGGAACAACCTCCCCCCAGAGATGCGTACAATAACAGACCTCCGGATTTTTCGTCGGGCCCTGAAAACCTGTTTATTTCAACTAGCTGGGCTGGTTTGAGTTAGATTTTAAATTGATTTTAAATTGGGTTGTTTTAATTTACGGCCAAAATATTTAATTATTTTAATACTGTTGTTTTTTAAAATTTTGTATGCTCTGTTTTTTTTTACTTTGGCTGTTCACCGCCCTGAGTCCTATTTGGAGAAGGGCGATATAGAAATGGAAACAAATAAATAAAATAAATAAAATAAATGCCAAAGGCGCACGGATTGCTGTTCCCTTCCCACCAAAGATGGTCCTTATGTTTCTACTTGCAGTTTTTACGGGCTTTCGAACTGCTAGGTTGGCAGAAGCTGGGACAAGAAATGGGAGCTCACTCCGTTATGCGGCACTAGGGATTCGAACCGCTGAACTGCTGACTTTTTGATCGACAAGCTCAGCCTCTTAGCCGCTGAACTACCGCGTCCCTGTTAAAACCTCCCTAGTAAGATATTTAAATTCTCTGTTGGCTTTGTCCTCAATTGTGCTATAAGCAAACGGCGATAGAGATCTATCTGAGTGCTTCCCTAATCTCTAAATGTAAGAACTACAGTGTGTGAGATGGGAACAGTGATGTATAAGCACATGTCTTTTTCATCTAGATCAGTGGTTCTCAACCTGTGGGTCGGGACCCCTTTGGGGGTCAAGCGACCCTTTCACAGGGGTCGCCTAAGACTATCCGAAAACACATATTTTCAATGGTTTTAGGAATAATTTTATGGTTTGGGGTCACTACAACATGAGGAACTGTATTAAAGGGTCGCGGCATTAGGAAGGTTGAGAACCACTGATCTAGATATTAGCAATGGGCAAACAATTGTCTTTGTTTTTATTCCTTCTTCAAAAGAGCCTTGATAGTACAGTGGTTTAATGCACCCTGTTATTAACACAGCTGCCTGCAATTTCTGCTGGTTCGAATCTCTCCAAGGCTCAAGGTTGACTCAGCCTTCCATCCTTTCTAAGATAGGTGAAATGAGGACCCAGATTGTGGGGGCAATAAGCTGACTTTGTATAAAATATACAAAAGTATGAAGGCTATTGCTTAACGCATTGTAAGCTGCCCTGAGTCTCCGGAGAAGGGCGGCATATAAATCAAATTTAAAAAAAATAAATTTAGTTGCTGCCCGTCGCACGATTCAAGGCAATGGTTGGGCGTATTCTTCATTCTTGTCAGCAAGAAAGATTTTAATCTAGACAAGCTGGGTTTGTTTCTAGTTAAAGAGGAATCAAGCGAAGCTTTTGAAAAGTCGGGAAACCGGAGATTGATCGCTCTTCTTTCCACGTTGTGGCTGTTGTTAAAAAACAGGTGAGCCTCGTGCTTTCTTGCATAATATCACATCCGTCCCTGGATTTGGTAGAAAATTTACCTGTTTCCCCAGCTAGGTGCTCAGCAGCTTCCTGCTTGATTGATACACGTCCTTTATCAAATCAAATGAAATGCCTTAATTATGGTCTTTGACCAGCTCTTATAATAAAAAGAGTACAGTTTTAAAAAAAGAGAAATAGTTTAACACAACAATTTGATACCTTTACCATTAGGATTAGACAGGGGTGGGATTTTTTTTTTTTTTAATTTGATTTATATGCCGCCCTTCTCCGGAGACTCAGGGCGGCTTACAATGCGTTAAGCAATAGCCTTCATACTTTTGTATATTTTATACAAAGTCAGCTTATTGCCCCCACAAACTGGGTCCTCATTTCACCTACCTTAGAAAGGATGGAAGGCTGAGTCAACCTTGAGCCTTGGTGAGATTCGAACCTGCAGTAATTGCAGGCAGCTGGTCTTAATAACCAGCTTAATAACAGGGTGCCTTAGACCACTGTACTACCAAGGCTCTTGATGTTCTATTCTATTCTATTCTATTCTATTCTATTCTATTCTATTCTATTCTATTCTATGATTCTTGACAAATGTATCTTGTCTTTTTATGTACACTGAGAGCATATGCACCAAAGACAAATTCCTTGTGTGTCCAATCACACTTGGCCAATAAAGAATTCTATTCTATTCTACTCTATTCTATTCTATTCTATTCTATTCTATTCTATTCTATTCTATTCTATGATTCTTGACAAATGTATCTTGTCTTTTTATGTACCCTGAGAGCCTATGCACCAAAGACAAATTCCTTGTGCGTCCAATCACACTTGGCCAATAAAGAATTCTATTCTATTCTATTCTATTCTATTCTATTCTATTCTATTCTATTCTATTCTGTTCTGTTCTGTTCTGTTCTGTTCTGTTCTGTTCTGTTCTGTTCTGTTCTGTTCTGTTCTATCCTATCCTATCCTATCCTATCCTGTCCTCCTGCCCCTTCTTTGATGGCAGGATGTCTGTGAGGCGCCAAGATGAACCTGGCAAAACTGACATTATTTGGCTACTTTCCGGATCATTTTATTTCACTTTCGGAGTTTTGCTCTCTCCTTCCTTCTTTCTCCGAGGCTGGGCTCTCATCCTGCATTCACCCAAAGACAACTTCCATCATCCTTAGCAACCAAAACCAATAACCGACCCAGACGCAAAAAAAAAAAAAAAAGAAAAAAAGAAAAGAAAAGAAAAAAAATCTACACCCAACTTGACAAAGGAGCAGCTAAGAATATTTTCAATTGAAAACAATTCAATTCCTCTGGGTATTTTTTGCTTGCCTGCGATAATATGCTTTCATATTAAAAGATTTCTTACTTTTTTTACTGGCGATAGCTCAGACCATAGGGTTCCTTAACATTTGGAAGAGGAAATTAATATTTGCATGGGTTTTTTGTTTTTGACACCGTTACCGCTTTGTTCGTGGTTTGTTGATTTTAAAAAAAGCTTACACACAAGCAGACATGCTAATTCCCTCTCTTGATTTGCAGTAAATTTTTTTTGTCAGCTTTGTTTTGCAACCTGACATGTTAAATGCAGCTAACTGGATTGCTGCCCTTTTAAATTTCTGGCATTTAGTTCTGGGTTTTTGGTGTTTTTTTTTTTGTTTGTTTGTTTTTTGAGCCCTTTCTATTACAAACAGCTTACAGGAATGGAAACAAATGGTTGCTTGCTTCAGATTCATTATTCACTGTTTTTCATAGTAGAAAACCGGAGAAAAATCCCTTAGCTTTCAGCTCGGTTGTGTAGTCTTCTAACATACCCAGTTCATTCCCCCAAATCAGTTGCATTTATTGTCCCATGAATATATGACAATATCAATTATGTATTATTATACAATAATGAAATATAAACATCAGCTGTCTATCATTTCACTGGATGTGCCATTATGAAATGCTAAGCTCTGGAAGCCGCTTAAGAGGAGAAGTGGGAAGAATAGAATAACAGAGTTGGAAGGGACCTTGGAGGTCTTCTAGTCCAACCCTAGGAGCCTGAGTGGCGTAGGAGGCTAATGCCTCCTACTAAGGCAGCATTTAACATCCAGCTGCCTGCAATTACTGCGAGTTCAATTCTCACCAGGCTCAAGGTCGACTCAGCCTTCCATCCTTTCTAAGGTGGGTAAAATGAGGACCTGGTTTGTTGGGGGCAATAAGCTGACTTTGTATAAAATATACAAAAGGATGAAGGCTATTGCTTAACGCATTGTAAGCCGCCCTGAGTCTCCGGAGAAGGACGGTATATAAAAATAAATAAATAAAAATTAAATAAATAACAACCCCCCCTGCTCAGGCAGGAAACCCTATACCAGTGAGGGCTAACCTTTTTGCCATCGTGTGCCATTGCGTGCCGGGCCGGGGGGGGGGGGGCGGAGGTTTGCACGCCCATAATTCTATGTGTCCCAACCTGTGCATGCGCATGTGACCCCCCTTTCCCCCCATCCTGGCATGAGATGGCCCAGTAGGCCCGTTTTCTCTCTCACCTGGCTCCAGATCCTCTATGCGCCTGGGGAGGGTGAAAACAGCCTTCCCCACCCCATCGGAGGATCTCCAGAGGCAGGAGAGCTGTTTTTGCCCTCCCCAGATGCATAGAGAGGATCTGGAGCCAGGTGAGAAAGAAAAACGGGCCTTCCCCCCACCCGGCCCTCCAGAGGCAGGAAACATCCTGTTGCCCTACTTCTGGTGGGCCCAGAAGGCCCGAAAATCAGCTGGCTGGCACTGAGCTGGCGTGCCCACTGATATGGCTATGCGTGCCATCATGGCCCTATACCATTTCGGACAAATGGTTGTCCAATCTCTTCTTAAAAACCTCCAGTGTTGGAGCATCCACAACCTCTGGAGGCATATTTAATATTCAATATACAGTAGTACCTTGGTACTCCACTGCTTTGAAACGAACTTGGTACTCAATACATTTTGACGTGAAATTTTTGTCCCAAGTACTCATCGCTTGTTGGCAGGAGTGGGATTGAAAAAATTTTAGCAACTGGTTCTCTGCCCCGGTTGCTGGGTGAGCGTGGTCATGGGGGCATGGCCTAGCCGGCTTCTTGCACCACAGCAGGGGGACTGTTTTTGCCCTCCCCGGGCTCCGGAGGCTTTCCTTGAGCCTCTGAGAGAGTGAAAACGGCCTCCCCCGGGCTCTGGAGGCCAGAAACAGGCCCATTTCCAGACTTCCAGTACTTCCGGTAGGCCTGTTTTTCACCCTCCCAGAGCCTCCATGTGGGCCCTGCACTCACCTGGCATCCGAAACGGGCCTGCGTGGAGACTCCTGCGATGGGCAGAGCGGGGTGGGCAGGGTCAACCACTCCTTGCAACTACCGGTTCGGTGAACCAGATTAAAATTAACATCCTGTTTGCCTGAACCGGCTAAATCCCACCCCTGCTTGTTGGGTATTTAGTGCACAAGTTAGAACTTGTCAGTGCCTTGTGACTCACTACCTTATTCCTTAGGGGGAAAAAATTGTTTGGTACTCATCATTTTTGGTACTCATCACACCTCCTTGAACCGATGAAATGAATCTGCCTTCCCAACTGACTTTGCTCTGTCGGAAGGTCACAAAAGGCGATTTACATGACCTCAGGACACTGCAACTGTCATAAATAGGGACCAATTGCCAAGCATCTGAATTTCGATCACATGATCAAATCACATGGGAATACTGCAGTGATCGTATGAAAAATGGTCGTAAATCACTTTTTTCAGTGCTATTGTAACTTTGAATGGTCACTAAAGGAACTGTTGTAAGTCGAGAACTATCTGTAACACTCTTCCTACCCTTCGAGGTACCTTCGAGACCGACTTCTGCCACCAACAGCATCCCACCAGCCAGTTCGCTCCCACAGAGAGGGTCTCCTCAGGGTGCCATCGGCCAAGTTATGTCGGCTGGCGACACCCAGGGGGAGGGCCTTCTCTGTGGGAGCCCCAGCCCTGTGGAATGAACTGCCCCCGGAAGTGCGTAAGATCTCCGACCTCCGGGTATTTTGCTGTGCACTCAAGACCCTGTTGTTCCGCCAAGCCGGGCTATCAACATCATAATTTTAAATTGGGTGTTTTAAATTTCTGGGGTTTTAAATTGAGCCAAATTATTTAATAATTTTAAATAATTTTAATTGATGTTTGTTTTGTGCTTTTAATAGGCTGTACACCGCCCTGAGTCCTTCGGGAGAAGGGCGGTATAGAAATAAAATTATTTTTATTCTTATTATTCTTATTCCCAAACTTGAAGGATTATAGCAAAAAAAAAAAAAAAAAAAAAAATCTGGAAACTGCAGAATCAAATTTAAAAACAAAAAATTGCACTCTTGTTCTCCACATATTTCCCAAGGTAAAAGAGGAAAAAAATCAATTGGTTTTGATAACTGTAAAAATTAAACTCTTAAAAGTTAATATAATCCAAGCTACTTAATCAGGCTGGTAATGTGATTAAAAAAAAATCTTTTAAATATACAAAATGTCATTTATTTCATCCATTGCAAACTAGCATTTTTAGCCAGGTTATAACAAAATTGCCACACAGCATTTATTATATTTCCAAAAGAAATATTAATACAAGGGAAGAGGTTTTCTTTTTTAAAGAAAATTATATATACAGAAGTTTTAGAATTATGTAACAGATCATGGGTTAAAATAATACTTATATTAATAGAAGCAGTTTTGGCTACATTATATACATATATCAGAATTAATACCATTTTTCTTTATGCTCAAATCTGAACAGATCAAAAACACCCAGATACTTCTCATCCTTTGCCTAGTCCCAGGTATAAAAGTATTACTCCAGGATATGGCATATTACAAAAGAGGATGGAAGTTGCAAAGTAGGAATGTTCTATTTTCCATCATTTCATTAGATTTAAGAGCCAGCTTAAGCCATTTTAGAGAGACTTTATGCAAATAATGTAAGGCTGTTTTTTTTCCCCCTTCTGAAGATGCCTGGAGGAAGATTCAGTCAATATTAAGGGAAGGGAAGGAGAAGGGAGAAGGAAGGGAAGGGAAGGGAAGGAAAGAATGAGGAAGGGAAGGGAAAGGAAAGAAAGAAAAGGAATGGGAAGGGAGGAGACGGGATGAGGAAGGGAAGGGGAAGGAAGGAAAGGGGAAGGAAGGGAAAGGAAGGGAATAAAAGGAAGGGGAAGGGAAAGGAAGGGAAGGGATGAGGACGGGAAGAGAAAGGAAGAAAAGGAAGGGAAGGGAAGGAGAAGGGATGAGGAAGGGAAGGGGAAGGGAAGGGAAAGGAAGGGAAGGGAAAGGAAAGAATGAGGAAGGGAAGGGAAAGGAAGAAAAGGAAGGGGAGGGGAGGAGAAGGGAAGGGGAAGGAAGGGGAAGAAAGGGAAGGGATGAGGATGGGAAGGGAAAGGAAGAAAAGGAAGGGAAGGGAAAGGAAAGAATGAGGAAAGGAAGGGAAGGGAGAGGAAGAAAAGGAACGGGAGGGGAGGAGAAGGGATGAGGAAGGGAAGGGGAAGGAAGGGGAAGGAAGGGAAGGGAAGGAAGGGATGAGGAAGGGAAGGGAAGGGATGAGGAAGGGAAGGGAGAAGGTAATCCCAGGAGAAAAATAAACCAATATACTTCTCAGAACTTTTCCCCATGTAAGGATGGATTAAGTATAAAAACATCAAATACATTTTTAAAAACTTGAACATATGGATCGGTTTTAACATGCAGCAGAGTTATCCATGATGATGCTACTGGCCTAGCAGAAACAGACACAAAGATTGAGCAAATAGGAGGGGACCGAGGGTAGGGTGGAGATGGATGGGACGGGGGACGGACACATCCAGATTTAACACTCTGCTGAGATGCAGAAAACTACAAACCCACCCAGAAGCAAGAGAGTGGAAATCTCCACATAAAACTAAATCGCTAGGGATCAAGGCAAACTTCCAGAAACCAGCAAAACCAGTTTACTCCCGAGGAGTTCTACTCTGAGGCGGGAGCCCACCTGGCCTGCTAGGACAAGAGCTGTTCAGCTAACACAGTGTTTCTCAACCTTGGAAGCTTGAAGATGGGTGGACTTCAACTCCCAGAATCCCCCAGCCAGCAGATTCTGGAAGTTGAAGTCCACCCATCTTCAAGCTTCCAAGGTTGAGAAACACTGAGCTAACATCAGCTCCTGGGCTTCATCATCAAGCTTGGAGCAACGCGTTGCACATCCTCCTCCCCCCAAAGGAGCTGAGGACTGGACCCCCGTTGGGAGACAGACAGCCTGCACGAAATTTAAGAGCAGAAATTGCTTATTTTAAGTTAATTGTTGGGACCTGTCAATATTCCTGACAAGACAGATGAAACACAAGGAAGGATACCAAAAAAAAAAAAAAAATCAGCTGGTTTGGCCAACGACTGTGCCAAACTAAATCCCCAGTTCCATCTTTCAGATTCTATGGCCCCATGGACCTCGACGTCTATAGACTTCCTCAACCGGCCATGCTTGTTGGGGAATACTGGGAGTTGAAGTCCACAAGTCTTAAAGTTGCCAAGTTTGGGGGACCTCCCCCCCCCATCTAGAACAACATCACGGAATCTTGTTTTTCTCCGCCGTACTGCTTTAAATGTTCAGATCCACAGGTCTATTTCCTTTCATGACATTGAATTCATAACAATTTAAGGAACGGACCATTCTTAATTTTATTAATCTCTTTTTTGGGGGGGCGGGGGGGGGGGAAGATTACGCCTCAGTTTTCCCCGTAAGCTTCCAATATGGAAGGAGTCTCTTTCCCTCAGAGATGCCGAGGAAACAAAATCAAGCGAGCCGCAGAACTGAGGAAAACGTTCCTGATGAAGAACGAGAGACCATTATTTCGTCCTCTCCACCAGGAACCAAGCTACAAATGGGGAACCTCAAATTCCTAGCCAATCAACCACGTCTACTATATCAGAAGGCATTCAGCTAGCAGGGGTCTCCAAGTTTCCAACCTTGACTTGTGGACTTCATCTCCCAGAATTCCTCAGCCAGCAAAGCAAAGCTGGCTGAGGAATTCTGGGAGTTGAAGTCCACAGGTCTTAAAAGTGGCCAAGGTTGGAGACCCCTGAGCTAGGGGAAAGTCAAGCGAAAAGACTAAGCAAGAAATGGGATGGCTCCAGGGGTGAAATGCTCCCGGTTCGGCCTGGTTCAGCCGATCCGGTAGCGATCGTGGCGGGTGGTTCGGAGAACCGGTAGCGACGCCAGTGTGAGGCTCTGCCCACCTGCCCGGTTGCCGGTTTTAACCAGGAAGTAATGTGTTTTTTATCCTCTGCGCATGTACAGAAGGTTTTGTGCACGCGCACAGCATGCACTTCCAAACTGGTAAGGAAGGTAAGTAGATTTCTCCCCTGGATGGCTGCCATCTTTTATTGCTCCGAAGCACATTCTCGCACCGTTACGTCTAGCTCTGACCCCTGTTTTTTTCAGACCTGGAATCTCTCTACGCAGGTACCGCTTTCCTCCTCATTAATACAACTCGACAAGTAATTTCTCATTGCCGCCTGAGATGTTTGCACAGTCCACGTCCCCATTCATTACCGCTGCTGTGAGCAGTCCAGTCAACACTGCCTTTTAATAGCCGCCTATTCATTTCATCCTGACAGCTAACAACCAAACACCTCTTCCTTATGCGATGAAGTATGCATGTCAGGACCACAGGCTGAACCCTATGCATATGGGCTTGCTCTGCAACCCAGTCAAATTTTAAATTTACTGCCGGGGTGGTCTTATCTCTTTGACCGCTGGCCACATTAAACTCCCATCAATGTGTTTTTTTTACAACCGGGCTGGCTCTTTTGAAAAAGAGCCTTGGTAGTACAATGGTCTAAGGCACCCTGTTATTAAGCTGGTTATTAAGACCAGCTGCCTGCAATTACTGCAGGTTCGAATCTCACCAAGGCTCAAGGTTGACTCAGCCTTCCATCCTTTCTAAGGTAGGTAAATTGAGGACCCAGTTTGTGGGGGCAATAAGCTTATAAATATACAAAAGAATGAAGGCTATTGCTTAGCGCATTGTAAGCCACCCTGAGTCTCCGGAGAAGGGCGGCATATAAATCAAATTAAAAAATAATAATAATAATCCATGACAAGGCGTTGACTCTGCCATTACTTTGCCAAACCTCCTGTGCGAATAGGAGCGGCTTAGAAAATTTGCTGATCTTCTCCAATGAGGTGTGATTTGTTAAGCCCGCAGAAGAGACAAATTTAGAATTTGAGTTCTCGGTAATGGGGAGCCAAGAGTTGAATAAATGTGCTGAAAGTCCTTATGCGGGGGAAGGTTTTGGAGCACATCAGATACCAAGTAAGAAAAAGATACACAGATACCTAGTAAGAAAAAGAGGAAGTGATAAAATATATATATATATATATATTCCGGGTACGATTTGGAAATTGAGAAGAAAAAATGATTCATGCCTCACTTCCCAAAAAGAAGTTATTTTTTTTTACTTTTGATTTTTGTTCACCTGGGTTTTTTTTTAAGTACTCGTTAAAGAAAATTAGATAAGACATCCAGGGTGTGGCTGCCTTATTCTAGAGCAGTAATGGCGAACCATTTCGGCACCGAGTGCCCAAACCGGAATGTGCGCACGTGCCGGAGAGCCAGAAACCCGAAGACCAGGTGGCCAGTGCACATGTGCGAGCTGGAAACCAGAAGAGCAGCAGGCAATGGCACACGTGTGCCACCTCAGAAGCACACGCGTGCCATAAGTTCGCCATCACGGTTCTAGAGTACTCTTAATTTTTCTCAACTTTAGCAACCTGAAGAGATGTGGACTTCAAACTCCCAGAATTCCCCCGCTAGCTAGCTCAGCTGGCAGGGGAATTCTGGGAATTGAAGTTCCGTGACTTTTCAAGTTGCCACGCTTGAGAAATACTGGTTTAGAGAATGTGTTTTCAGGACGGAGGGATAGAAATGTAATATACACACACCAAAAGCCTCTGAAGCATCGAATTCTCATGATCTCTCCACGGCTTAAGTCGAGCTGTAATCCATGGGATGCAGCTCCAAAGCTTGAATTCGCACAACGCAATGGCACCTTTTGGGCTAGGAGTCCAGGGAAGGATTGAATAAAACAGCTACTTATGGCCAAGCAGCAGCCAAGCTGCTCTAGGCACGCTATGAAATCCCTCCTCCCTATCAATAGTCCTGCCTTCTTAGAAGAAGAGATACAATCGGGGTGGGCTGCTGGGGGTTCACAGGGGTTCGGGAGAACCTCTAGCTAAGATTCTGTGCAGTTCAGAGAACCTCAAATCCCACTCCTGGCTGGCTCCGCCCCACCCCCCCCGCCCCTTCCAGGAGTCCCCACGCGGCCTGTTTTGGATGCAGGTAAGTGCAGGGTGCACCAGTTTCTGGCCTCCAGAGGGCCTCCGGAGCCTGGGGAGGCCATTTTTGCCCTCCCGGAGGCTTGAGGAAAACCTCCGGAGCCCGGGGAGGACAAACCTCCCTCCAACCGTGGTGCAGGAGGCCAACTAGGCCTTGCCCACCATGGCCACGCCCACCCAGCAACCAGACAGAGAATCCCTTGCTAAAACCTTTGAAGCCCACCCCTAGATACAATCTTGTCACCTCAAAAAAACAAAGTTAGGAACCTTCAAGGAGCTAAGAAGGCAGATTTGATGGCTTGGGAGCAGGTGATATATTTTCTTTAAAGCAGCTTTTTCCATTTCCTCATTCTCGGCATGCAAGTTCTAAGAGAACGCTATCTCTTTAATGCGATTTCAGCTAATGCCTCATTGGTCACATTTTTCTTTCTTTTTTTTTTTTTAAAAAAAAGACATTCTTGATAGCCTCACACCTTCAAAGTAACCTCTTCTACGTTCCTGAGTCAAATTCTGGCTGACTCCCATGACTGCTTTCTCCAACTTCCTTTTGATCTAGGATTTGACTAAGCGAAAGTCCTGGGTGGAAGCTTCTGATCAAAAGACCTCCCTGCCTGCCAGGTCTTACCGTTTGGGGGAAAAAAATCAGGAAGGGGGGAGAGATAAAGAGTACAAAGATAGAATTTCATTATTTATCTCAGTTCAAAACGACTCACTTGCTGAGCACCTGACTCATCTCCATTTCAGCTACAGGGTGGTGAGAGATGGTCCACCACCAGGCCAGTGCAATCAGCACCAAGACGTGAGTTCCTCGTCTCCTTTTTTTCCACACTCAAATCTCACTGAATAGTGCCAATTCAGACGTGGGTCTAATTCCCCCAAAAGTGCTGAGTCAACCTACCAGCTTGCTCAAAACGTTCATGAATCTTTTTATTATTTGGAAAACAAGGAGAGTGCAAACAACTAGCTGGGTGGAAATCAAGGGTGAAATGCTACCGGTTCGCTCCGGTTCGGGCAATCCGGTATGTGATAAAAACTACCAGTTCGGGCAAACCGGTACTAAAAAAAAAATGCTTTAAAAAAGTTTAAAAGAGGCTCCGACGATCGTGTGGCACAGCTGATTGTCAATTAGCTGTGCTGCGCGATCATTGGAACTTTTTTTTAAAACTTTTTTAAAGCTTTTTTTTTTTTTTACTACCGGTTCGGGCGAATAGGTAGTAAAACAATGCTTTAAAAAAGTAAAAGAAAAGGTTCCGATGATCGTGTGGCATAGCTGTGATTGTCGGAACCTTTTTAAAAAACCTTTTGAAAGCATTTTTTACTACCTATTCGCCCGAACCGGTAGTAAAAAAATGCTTTAAAAAAGTTTTTTAAAAAAAGTTAGCCACACCCACCCAATCACATGACACCCCGCCTCCCCCAAAGCCACTTCCACAGAACCGGTAGCAACAAATTTTACATTTCACCACTGGCGCAGAAATGCTTCTCACTGGGAAATGTCTAGGGAGATTCTCAGTCCTCCAGATCATGGGTTGTCCGAAAAGTGCTTTTTTTTATTTTTTAATTTGCAAGAGGCAAATGGTTGTTCTGGCTTTTTTTTTTGAAGACGTTTCGCTTCTCATCCGAGAAGTTTTTTCAGCTCTGAGTGGATGGTGGGGAATGGAAGGATTGATACTCCTTGCAGAGAATGCAAATGACCGGCTGTCTGCAAGGAACGTAAATCCTTCCATTCCCACCCCCCACCCCATCCAGTCGGAGCTGAAGAAGCTTCTCGGATGAGAAGCGAAACGTCTTCAAAGAAAAAAATAACCAGAATATTCAATTGGCTCTTGAAAAAAAAGCATCTCTGGAACTTCTCTGCTTTGATATTTAACAAGGGGATGGTGTCAGCCCCATTACAGGGAATTTAATAGAACAAAACAGAGGGGAGACCTAATTTAAATATTTATGGGAGACGGCCGATGGGCTTTGAAGGAAGGGTAGACTTCACTCTTGCTAAGCTGTTGAGCGATGAAGAAGAGCTGAGTTATGATTGACAGCTTATGCCAGGTGTTCAGAGTGAATCGGGCTCCAGTTTCCCCTTCAGCTTTCTCACCGCTTCTCTTTTGGACATTTGGAGTTAAATATATATATATATATAAGAAAACCTCTCCGTTCCCTCGTAGGGTTTATGCGTGTTTTTCCTCTAGCCAGGTTTTCCCTACGTAACCAAGGTTTTTCTGCAGCTCCAGCTCAGTAGAATCACATCCACTCGATTCTGGGCTTTTTTCCTTTCTAGCAGCCAGCAAACTCTTTCTGCTAGGTGGGAGACCTATATAGATCTATTTCCGGCTCGTTTGCTTTCATCAGTAGGCCACACCCACATCTTATGTATCCTCCCTGTAAAGGTACTAGGATACATAAGATGTGGGTGTGGCCTACTGATGAAAGCAAACGAGCTGGAAATAGATCCATATAGGTCTCCCACCTAGCAGGAAGAGCTTGCTGACTGCTAGAAAGGAAAAAAGCCCAGAATCGAGTAGATGTGATTCTACTGAGATATATATATCGTGGAACTTCAGGCAAACAGGTGGAAAATTTCGGCTCGGGAAGCTTTCTCCCGCCCTTGCCAGGCTCATCGTTAATAATTCCACTTCAAACAAACCAATGAATGTCAAAGTGCCTTAACATCAAAACAGGCTGATTCATCAATGGATTGGTAGTTTTGGGCCTTACAAGATCGGGGACGGAGGGAGGCGGGGGATGAATGGCAGAGAGAGATGAAAACTGTCCCGCTGTTGCTTCTTACTGCTCCGGTTTGGGAGAAAATAAAGCGAGCAAAAACAAAGGAGAGCAGGGAAGGTGGGGAGGGGAGGGATGGCTTAAAATAAACAGTTCGATAATGCTCACTATAAGTACAGTTGTGGGAAATGTCGTTCTGAGGAATCTGGAAGGCGAGGAGAGCAATTCTGGCTGCAATGGAAACTATCACCATAAGAGCTATAAAAATTCTCACAGATGAAAAGAGAAGCCGTGGTGCCTATAGCTTAATCAAAGGAAACGGACACGTTTTCTTTTCTTTTCTTTCTTTCCTTCCTTCTTCCTCCTCCCTTCCTTCTTCCATCCATCCATCCTTCCTTTTCCTTCCTTTGATTTTTCCTCTGTTCCTTTCTTTCTTTTTCTTTTTCTTCCTTTTTCTTTCCTTCTTTCCTTCCTTTTTTCCCCTTCCTTCCTTTGATTTTTCCTTTGTTCCTTTCTTTCTTTGCTTCTTTCTTTTTCTTTTTTCCCTTTATTTCCTTCCTTCCTTTTTTCCTTCCTTCGATTTTTTCTTCGTTCCTTTCTTTCTTTGCTTCTTTCTTTTTCTTTCTTCCTTTTTCTTTTCTTCCTTCTTTCTTCTTTCTTTCCTTCCTTCCTTCTTCCTTCCTTCTTCTTTTTTTCTTCCTTCCTTTGATTTTTCCTTCCTTCCTTCCTTTCCTTCCTTCTTTCTCTCTCCTCCTCTCGCTGTGTTTTTCAACCTTGAAAAAAATTTAAAAATGTGTGAACTTCACCTCCCAGAGTCTCCCAGCCTACATGAGAAATGGCTGGCTGGGGAATTCTGGGAGTTGCAGTCCAGACAACTTAGAGCAGAAAGCGCTGCTCTAGGGCAAAAAAGACCCCTCGCTGTTTTGGGAAAGGACTGCGATTGGACCATCTCTGGTTTGTTCAATTGGGTGATGGATCTTTTGACAGGGCAGTATCTTTTCGGGGGATCACCAATGCCATTGTTCTTGACCGCTTCTTGTAGTCTCACAGACTTGGATCCTCAGGACAAACTCAATGGCTGCCTACAGGATGTGGTCCTTGCAGGGGTCACAGGTCAAAGGTCACCACTTTGAGGTTCTGGATTACGGGATTCTCTGGGGTGGTTCCGAGACAGCCTGGGGAAGTGGGTGGCCGCTCGCCGATGATTGGTTTTGGTGGCAGATTCTCCTGCAGGTTGGAAGTCCCTAAAAATGGGAACAGAGAAGTTATAAGCAAACATTCGTAATGGTGTTTTTACACAACCAGCCTCTTTTTCCATCATAGATCACAGAATCATTGGGCTGGAGGAGATCTTCTACTCTAAGCTACTATTAAAGGCAGGAGCCCTGATATCATCTTCATTGAACCAGCCCATAATCCCTTGCGGGGTGAAGTCTGGGCAACTGAATGGAGCTAGCAGAGTGATTTAATGACCGGATGCCCTTCCTGTTACCAGTGCGGAGTTTTATTCAGCAGATATCTTCTCAGCGTGCCCAGAGAGAGAAATATCTGCCTCTACCTAGGATCGAACTCACAGCCCCCCCAATTATGAGGCAAAAGCTCCACCTCTAGGCCACCGCACCACTCCTCCAAACGGTCACTAAATGAACCATTGTAAGTCAAGGACTACCTACCTGTAGATCATCTTCATTTAACAACCCCATAATCCCTTGCAGGATGGAGTCTGGGCAACTGAATGGAGCTGAGTGTTTCCTGGCCGGATGCCTTTCCTGTCACCAGTGTGGAGTTATATTCAGCAGATATATTCTCATTGTGCCCAGAGAGAGAAATATCGGCCTCTAGCTAGGATCGAACTCACAGCCTCTAGGCCACCGCAGCACTCCTACAGGAACCCTGATATCAATCTAGTCAAATGGTGGTTGGGTTTATTTTTGAAAACCTCCGGCCATGGAGCACCCACAACTGCAGGAGGGAAAACTACTCCATGCGTGTTTGCGTGTGGATTATTACAAAGCAGCTGGTACATTCAGCTCAGTAGACTGGTTCTGATGGAGCATGAAACACAAATGTTTACCATAGGAAGACTTCTCTACATTTTTGGGATAGCCATGCTCACAATTCATCGATAAACAAGCATTATGGGATTCTCATGATAATCCAGAAGCCGAAGAGCTTACCAGCTGCTCCTTCATTTAAAACAGATTGACAGCCAACAGAGTGGCAAACTCCAAGGCAGTTTTGTTTTGTTTTACAATGGCTTTATGGATCTTCACGATTCAGAGTTAAAAGGACTAGGAACAGAATAACGAACTGCATATAAGGATAACTGAAACTAGGCAGTAGCCACAAGCTTTAGCCTCCTGAGAAATTCTGCTTCTTTATTAGGTTTTCAGGGAAGGGGGAATTACTCTATACCCGTGACGGTGAACCTATGGCACGCGTGCCGGAAGTGCTACGCACAGCCACCTCTCCAGGCATGCCAACCCGTTGATCTGTCCCCGTCCCCACACACACACAAACACAGCCAGCCGAGGGTTAAGGAAACACTTTGGAACGCACCCAGGTCTTATCTCCCACTTGGCAGCGATAGACACACCGTCTGCCATGTGACTTTATTTTCACAAACAGAAAGATAAGGTACTAATGTACAAAAAAGTCCAAGCAGAAATAATATTCCTCCCAGCAGTTCCGGACGAGGCTTTAGTGACTATCCAAGGTTTACTTTGTTCGTCACAAAGATCACTGGTCACCACCCTCTATTATATAGTCTCTGGGGTGTGGTCCAGTGACTCAGTTCTAATCCCTAGCACGCCTCCTGAGCTGCTGCAATCGTTTATCACGCCTTCGGAGGCGTGCGTCCAGGAATGATGTTTCTCTCTCACTCTCATCCGAGCCACCTGTCTCCCTGCTAATCTCCTCTCCCTCGGCCGGCACCTGAGACAGTGCCAGAGGGGAGGGGCCTGGAGAGGGAGGCCTGGCTGACTCCTCTTCCTCATGCTCGGAGCTTTCTTCCTCCGATGGGACAGGCTCAGAGGGCAGGGCCGCAACACCCGTTGCTGTTCTGGGTTCTGGCGTGCACATGTGTGCAGGCCAGTTAGTCTTTGCGCACGCAGGAGTGCCAGAAACCGAAAGAGCAGCTCCCTGGCGTGCATGTGCGCACCGAGAAGCTGAACCTTCACTTTCCGGTGTGTGCATGTGCGCAGGCCACCTGGTATTTGCGTGCACACATGCCAGAAACCAGAAGCTCAGCTTTCCGGCGCACGCATGCACGCCAGGGAACCGATCTTCCGGAATTTTTTTTTTTGGTGCTGCAGCGCGTGTGAGCCCTCCCTTTTGGGCACTCGGTGCCGAAACGTTTCGCCAACACTGCTCTATACCAAGGTGCAGGACTCCAGTTAGCATATTCATTTCAGTATCCGTTATCTAGAATATCCAGTTTTGGTCACCACACTGTAAAAAAAGATGTCGAGACTCTGGAAAAAGTGCAGAGAAGAGCAACCAAGATGATGAGGGGACTGGAGGCTAAAACATAACGATGAACAAGTACTTGGCATCACTAGTCTAGTGAAAAGAAGGAACAGGGGAGACATGGTGGTAATGTTCCAGTATTTGAGGGGGGGGGAGAAGGAGAGAGAGAGACAGAGAGAGGGGGAGAGGGGGGAGGGAGAGGGGGAGAGAGAGAGAGAGACAGACAGAGATAGAGAAAGAGGGAGAGACAGAGAGAGAAGAGAGAGCGAAAGAGACACATACAGAGAGAGAGAGACAGAGAGAGAGAGGGAGAGACAGAGAGAGAGAGACAGAGAGAGAGGGGGAGAGAGGGAGGGGGAGGGAGAGGGAGAGACAGAGAGGAGAGGGAGAGACAGAGAGAGAGACAGAGACAGAGAAAGAGTGAGAGACAGAGACAGAGAGAGAAGAGAGAGAGAGAGACATACAGAGAGAGAGAGACAGAGAGAGAGAGGGAGAGACAGAGAGAGAGACAGAGACAGAGAGAGGGGGGAGAGAGAGGGAGGGGAGGGAGAGACAGAGAGAGACAGAGAGAGAGAGAGACAGAGACAGAGGGAGAGACAGAGACAGAGACAGAGAAAGAGGGAGAGACAGAGACAGAGAGAGAGGGAGAGACAGAGAAAGAGAGAGAGACAGAGAGAGAGGGGGGAGAGAGGGAGGGGGAGGGAGAGGGAGAGACAGAGACAGAGAAGAGAGGGAGAGACACAGAGAGACACAGAGAGAGTCAGAGGCAGAGAGAGAGAGACAGAGACAGAGAGAGAGAGAGACAGAGACAAACAGACAAGAGAGAGAGGGGGAGAGGGAGAGACAGAGTGAGACAGAGAGAGAGAAGACAGAGACACAGAGAGAGAGATTGGACCATGTGACTTATTGTTTGGGGAAGAGGAAAAACTTTTAATTAGGTGAAAACTGTGGGAATATCCAATAAACCATGGTACATCCAATAAAACTATTCTTTGAGGAATCTACCTGCCTTGGGGTTTTGTTTGCTATGGGTGTATTACTTGGAACCCTGACAGCTTTTTGGATGAGAAGCAAAATGTTTTCTTCTTCTTCGTCGTCAAGGAAAAAATCAGTCCAGTTGCCTTTTGAAGAGAGGAAAAAAAAACCACCTTTAAGAAAACCTTTGGCGTGAAATCTGGAGCTTCCACTCCCGGATTTTAAAAGGAAGATACACCACCAATGCCACCCGTTCAAGACACTGTGTGTTCTCAGCTGGGCCTGCCTTAAAATCCTAAGCCATGTCTCGTTTAACGGGGTTAAAAGCGATTCTTTGATGCAACACGACTGCTCTGGTTCCACCTCAGTTCCTCCCTCGGGTTGTAAAATAAATTGAAATAAAGTAAAGTCTCCATCGTCCGTCCGCAGCGTTATTATGTCGGCTCTTTAGCAGGGATGTATATTTGGGCTGACATCCTCGATTGCTCCTTTTGACTCGGGGCTACAGAACTCCAGAGGACGGACCGTTTTTCTCCCGCATCACCAACATTAAAGACAACGTAGAGAAGATGCTATCCATCACCGTCCTTATATTTACGGATCTGCTCCTCTTGAGCAATAGCTAGATGACTGTTCTCATGCCTCTGCTTTCCTTTCGGGGGGTGGGGGTGAGGAGCCTGGGTGGCATAGGAGGTTAATGCCTCCTACTAAGGCAGCATTTAACATCCAGCTGCCTGCAATTACTGTGGGTTCAATTCTCCCCAGGCTCAAGGTCGACTCAGCCTTCCATCCTTTCTAAGGTGGGTAAAATGAGGACCCGGTTTGTGGGGGCAATAAGCTGACTTTGTATAAAATATGCAAAAGTATGAAGGCTATTGCTTAGCGCATTGTAAGCCGCCCTGAGTCTCCGGAGAAGGCCGGCATATAAAAATAAATAAAAATAAAAATAAATAAATAAAATAAAATGAGATAGGGAAAAATGCGGATTTGGTCAGTAGACCAGCATTCATCCACCGACACAACCCTTTAGGATCTCAAGGTTAACCATTGGAGGGCACCCGATGCTGGCCCAACGAAAAGGATTGCCGTTATTGAAATTTCATTAGGCTCTCAACACAGAGAGAAATTCAATCGCCGTATCAGTGGGCGGGTGGGGGGGGAACTGTTGACATTGCAAACCAAGCCAAATCCAAAAATGCTAGGGGAAGCCTGCAAGCTTGGCATTCCGACAAGCCAGCCATCGACAGGCCCGTAGAGATAAATGCCATTGACGTGCCATTTGGAAGAGAATATTTGTAGCTCAGGGTTGAACTGAGGGGTCCTTGGTGCTCTCTGAGCTTGGCTGTTTTTCTTGCAGAGGTTTCATTATGCAATTAGGTGACACCGTCAGTCCTAGAAGGGAGGGAGAGGTGTAGAGAGGAGGAGGAGGAGGAAGAAGAGGAGGAAGACAACTGCGGGGTCCTTGGTGCTCTCTGAGTTTGGCTGTTTTCCTGCAGATTTTTCATTACCCAGCTACGTAACATCATCAGGTGATAGAAGGGAATAGGGTTTGCTCTCTGTTTACCAAGAGATTTCTTTCAATTTTTTCAAAGATAATGGGATCCTTCTGAAGATATGACTAAGCATTAAGGAAAAAAGGAGGTAATATTGAACAAGGCTGGACAGGTAAATCTAGTGTTGAGATGTCATATTGTAGTGGCTAGGGTAACCCCAGGTCCAGTGGTGGGATTCAGCCGGTTTTATCCACGAACCTGTAGCGGCGGCTGCGGGAAGCTCCGCCCACGTCCCGTTTTTACCCTCCGTGCACGCGGGCTCACGTTTGCCAACCGGTAGCGAAGGTAAGTGAATGCCAGCCCTGCCCAGGTCTATTTTGAAGTAGCCACAATGAACTAGGACATTTTTACGTAGCTAAGAGACTCTATGGTTTAAAAAAAAAAACCCACCAAAAACAAAAAAAGCAGGGATCGAGTAAGAGGCAAAAAATCTAAGGTCCCCAAAGGAAAGTTATTTGCACAACACCCACTGCTGGTCTTCAATACGGCAGCTCCTCCTGCTGGTAGATTCAAGGAACAACAGGCCTTGACCTACAGGCGAAGTTCTCACTTAACGCTTGGAAGAAAGCCAACATTTAATCATGTCTTTTCAATAATAATAATAATAATAATAATAATAATAATAATAATAATAATAATAACAATAACAATAACAATAACAATAACAAAAAACTGTGCTACTTGGAACATCGTACATCTTAAGAAGGTACTTGGTTGATACCTAGGACGTTGGCAGCAACCTGTATCAACCATTAGCGCCAGTCAATGGTATTGGTGATGCATTTTTGAATGTTCAGTTGACTTGAGTTTCATGTTTAATGAATAAAGTAAATAATAATAATAATAATAACAACAACATCATACATCTTAAGAAGATACTTGGTTGATACCTAGGATGCTGGCAGCAACCCATATCAACCATTAGCACCAGTATTTGTGACACATTTTTAAATGTTCAGTTGACTTGAGTTTCATGTTTAATGAATAAAAGAGATAATGATGATGATGATGATGATGATGATGGAGAGAGAAAAGTTCTACTTGGTGCAAAATGGAATGTCCACACAATGGAAAGCTAGAATTCCAATGATGGACAAAGAAGGCCAAGATCTACATCTCTTGATGTAGGGTAGATACTTCCTCATTATTTCTATCACCCTCTTATTGTGGATGATATGCTGCTGATATGCTTGGAGGACAAGCAAATCCAGTGAAGGCCTGCAATGAATGAATCTCCAGGGTATCTAACAGAGATTTTCTCCAGGAGAATGGGCATAGGTTGGCAGTACGATAACGTTTCATGTCAGCCTCCTGTTTATGGAACCTGAGGCTAAAACATATGAAGAACAGTTGCAGGGATTGGATATGTCTAATGAAAAGAAGGACTAAGGGGCTTTGAACCAGATTAGGATTCAAAAATACTACAAGTTTATTTCAGGCTACCTCTACACAAGAATCTGATCTACTAACATCATCTTCATTTAACGACCCCGTATAATCCCTTGCAGGGTGGAGTCTGAGCAACTGAATGGAGCCAGCAGAGTGTTTGAACAGCTGGATGCCCTTCCTGTCGCCAATGCGGAGTTTTGTTCACCAGATATAATCTCATTGTGCCCAGAGAGAGAAACATCTGCCTCTACCTAGGATCGAACTCACAGCCTCCTGATTGTGAGGCGAGAGCTCCACCTCTAGGCCACTGCACCACTCCAAGAATCTGATCTACTAACAGTCAGGGCAAATTGGCGCCAGATAAGAATCAACGGGACTTAAAGGGGGGATGGATTTAGGTATCTTTATGGGGCGTAGAGACCCTGCCCTCAAGCTCACCCTGGTTCTCTCCTACACAGCCCTTGATTTCTAAGGAATGGAATGGAATGGAATGGAATGGAATGGAATGGAATGGAATGGAATGGAATGGAATGGAATAGAATAGAATAGAATAGAATAGAATAGAATAGAATAGAATAGAATAGAATAGAATAGAATAGAATAGAATAGAATAGAATAGAACAACAGAGTTGGAAGGGACCTTGGAGGTCTTCTAGTCCAACCCCCTGCTTAGGCAGGAAACCCTACACCACTTCAGACAAATGGTTATCCAACATCTTCTTAAAAACTTCCAGTGTTGGAGCATTCACAACTTCTGGAGGCAAGTTGTTCCACTGATTAATTGTTCTCACTGTCAGGAAATTTCTCCTTAGTTCTAGGTTGCTTCTCTCCTTGATGAGTTTCCACCCGTTGCTTCTTGTCCTGCCTTCAGGTGCTTTGGAGAATAGCTTGACTCCCTCTTCTTTGGGGCAGCCCCTAAGATATTGGAACACTGCTATCATGTCTCCCCCAATCCTTCTTTTCATTAAAGTAGACATACCCAGTTCCTGCAACCTTTCTTCAAACGTTTTAGCCTCCAGTCCCCTAATCCTCTTTGTTGCTCTTCTCTGCACTCTTTCTAGAGTCTCCGCATCTTGTTTTTTTTTTTTTTTTACATCGTGGCGACCAAATTCGAATTGAACATTATTGCAATTATGAGATGGCCACCATCCCTAAACAGCCTTCGGCAGAAAAGAAACTCTCCCGAAGAAACAGTTACTAAAACCGAACGGTATTTTCAGCTGCCAATATCCAGATCTGCTTCCATGGAAACAAAATGCTATCTGGGCAAATAAAAAAATAAGATAAAAATGTTAAAACGCATACATTCTTTTGAAGGTTGTTAAAAGCGAGACCCCCGTGTTTTATCTATCAGCTCTCACAACTTCTCATTTTCTCCAGGAAATCGGAGGGGGGGTGGAAATCTGTCAACCTTCACACCCACCACCTCTCTCAGTTTCCCACTACAGGCTGCTTGGCAAGCAGGAAAGGTAACGGGCCTGTGAAAAAGTCAGCAAAACGCTTACTAAATAAAATAAAACTTATTTATAAGCAGCGGCATGGGGACAAACCCCCCCACCCAGGACTTTCTTCTCCCTTGACAGGGGCCATGCGCTTTTTGGCCTCATCCTCTGCTCACGTGGCCCAAGCGGGCTCTTCTTCTGGGCTCCAAACCACGACATCGGAGTGATGTCCGCTGCGAAGTCTCCTTGAGGGCACCGTGGCTTTGTAGGAGATGCCCACCGTTTAAAGTCACGCCCAAGAGCGATCGAGGTAAGTGGGAGAAAGAACTTTTGAGTTTGTAAGTAAAGGGTTTTCAAGAGGAAGGAGCTTAAAGAGATGAAGTTTGGAAGAGGTTGCCTTGGGGCAGGAGTCGGCAACCTGCGGCTCTGGAGCCGCATGTGGCTCTTTCACCCCTCTGCTGTGGCTCCATCACTCAAAATATGCGTCATAACCGCCAATGTGCGACACCTGCCAGCATGCAATTTATTGAGCCTACCCCCGGTAGGCCAACCATGGATAAATCCAAGAAAAGAAAAGTTTCAGAACAGTTAATTCAACTACATATGCTAGTTTTGTGGCCACTCAAGAAATAATTTATTATTTTATTTTATTATTGCGATTTATATGCCGCCTTTCTCCCTAGGGACTCAAGGCGGCTTACAAAATGAGAAAGTCCAATACAAATCACAATGAAATAAAATTAAAATCAGCAACCCTATTAAAAACAGTTTAAAATTATGACAGTGTATCCCCAAACGGATCAGTTGAGTTGACGAAAGAGCCATGTCTTCAGCTCGCGACGGAAGGAAAGAAGGTCGGGGCATGGGAATCAGGCATGGGAAGGGTTTTGTGGCTCCCGGTGTTTTCTTTTCTGTGAGAAACGGGTCCAAATGGCTCTTTTGAGTGTTTAAGGTTGCAGACCCCTGCCCTGGGGGAACGCAGAAGTTTGGAAGAAATTGTCTTGGGTAAAGAAGACGTTTGAAAGAAGTTTGGAAGGAAATGTCCTGGGTGACGCAGAAGTTTGGAAGAAGTTTGGAAGAAGTTTTTCTGGGCGAAATAGAAGGTCCTGGTTTGTTCGTTTGTTTTTCAAAGGCATTACTGGCAGATTGTGATGGTGTCTCTAAAGTGAAGTAACCGAATAACAGAGTTGGAAGGGCCGTTGGAGGTCTTCTAGTCCAACCCCCTGCTCTGGCAGGAAACCCTATACCAGTTCAGATAAATGGCTGTCCAATCTCTTCTTAAAAACCTCCAGTGTTGGAGAACTCACAACTTTTGGAGGCAAGTCGCTCCACTGATTAATAGTTCTGACAGTTCTAGGTTGCTTCTCAACTTGATTAACTTCCACCCATTGCTTCTTGTCCTGCCTTCAAGGGCTTTCGAGAATAGGGTGACTCCAGGGGTGAAATCCAGTAGGTTCTGACAGGTTCTGGAGAACCGATAGTGGAAATTTGCAGTAGTTCGGAGAACCGACAAATACCATCTCTGGCTGGCCCCGCCCCCATGTATTCTCCGCCTCCCGAGTCCCAACTGATTGGGAGGAAATGGGGATTTTGCAGTATCCTTCCCCTGGAGTGGGGCGGGAATGGAGATTTTGCAGTATCCTTCTCCTGCCATGCCCATCAAACCACGCCCACAGAACCAGTAGTTAAAAAAAATAAATAAATTCCAACACTGGTTGACTCCCTCTTCTTTGTGGCAACCCTCTTAGATATTGCAGTACCCCTGGTTCTTCTTTTCATCAAAGTAGACATACAAGAATCCAAACACCAAGAAAAGACACCCTGAGGTTCTTCTTAGCAGTCTCCTTTATTGTTCCTCATTCTAGACAGTTATCTTACCCAACTCAAGAAAACTCCTTGCATTATGAAAAAGATACACTGAGAACTTCAAGGCTGGAGCCATTCGGACTCTCTTCCTCCCAACCAAACTGTTAGGATATGGTTTGAGCCTAACAAGTTGTCCAGGCAATATATGTGTTCTGTGACTTTAATATGAATATGTATTGTGTGACTTTAAAGTTTTCCTGCTGATTCATTGTAATGCTGAGTCATGCTGTAATTAGTTGTGAACGTATTTAAGAAAGGTACTGTAACGTATTCAGTTGATGATAAGCTACCATTGTGTGTGGAGTTGCAACCATTGTGCTATCATCGGTTGGATGGATCTGCTACCATCGTGGATTGTGAACCAGAGTGAGTTTGTTATTCTAACCAACTACTGTTTGTGTGGTAAGAAGAGTTTTTGTATCACTGGACTGATTTAACTGGCAAAGACTTGGATTGATTTAAAGACTATGAGATGGTTTTTTCATTATAAAGTAAACTTTTGATAAACCAGTTTGCACATCTCTTATTCATTGCTCTCAGCAATGTTTCTCTGTGCTCTACACTCTGCTGGTTGGTAACACAACAATATCCTTAACACAAACGATCTACCCAACTGCTTGCTGCTAAAGAGAATGCTTTCTCCCCCATTACTAAAGGCAATGGATCACTCACTTCACACTTCTATCTGTGGAATATCACTGTAACATTTTAGAATATTATTCTGTAGTCAATATTTTCTTTGGGAGGGGGGGAGGGAATTTGCAATTTTGCTATAACTGAGCCCAAGCCACTCTAGGTACGATTTCACCTGCATTTGTTCTAGAGATGAAATCCAGGTATTTTGATCTTCCTTCCTCCTAAAAATAAACCTCTTTCCATATTTTTTCCCCCAGCAACCGAAAGGATGAATACAGCTGACCTAATTACATCTGCCACCACCATTTTCCATCACTACCATCCTTGCCGTCTCAAGCTTTCCTAAAGTGAAGAATTCCCCCCGCCCCCCGCCACTTGTAAGCTTTTAAATGTGGTTTCTAACATTGGGCTGGTGGTCTCAATAAGCACTCTGTGAAAGAAAGAAAGAGGGAGAGAGAGAGAGAAAGAGAGAGAGAGAGAGAAAGAAAGAGAGAGAGAAAGAGAGAGAAAGAAAGAGAGAAAGAGAGTGAGAGAGAGAGAAAGAGAGAAAGAAAGAAAGAGAGAGAGAGAAAGAGAGAGAGAGAGAAAGGGAGAGAGAAAGAGAGTGTGTGTGAGAGAAAGAGAGTGAGAGAGAAAGAGAGAAAGAAAGAGAGAGAAAGAGAGAGGAGAGAAAGAGAAAGAGAAAGAGAGAGAGAGAGAAAGAGAGAGAAAGAGAAAGAGAGAGAGAAAGAGAAAGAAAGAGAGAGAGAGAGAGAAGGAGAGAGAGAGGAAGGAAGGAAGGAAGGAAGGAAGGAAGGAAGGAAGGAAGGAAGGAAGGAAGGAAGAAAGAAAGAAAGAAAGAGCTATGGTTTTCACCACAGTGCTATTGTGATCTGGATCACAAAATGTTCTTGGAGATAGGGTCTCTTTGTGCAACAGTTAGTACAAAACCACATCTCTCTTTAATCACCTTGCATCGCTTTAAGGCGCATGTTATTCCAATCACTCTTATGAAATGAATCTCATAGGCTTCCGTACGCATTATTGTTATTCCTAGAAAATGAATACAACCCACTGAAAATTTACAGCCTTTGTATTGTGCTGCAGATGCTCCATTTATATATTATATTTATATTTATATTTATATCTATATTTATATTTATATTTATATTTATAGAACGGTTGCAGGAACTGGGCATGTTTAGTTTAAGGAAAAGAAGGACTAGGGGAGAAATGGTAGCAGTATCTTCCAATATCTCAGGGGCTGCCACAAAGAAGAGGGAGTCAAGCTATTCTCCAAAGCACCTGAAGGCAAAACAAGAAGCAACGGGTGGAAACTCATCAAGGAGAAAAGCAACCTAGAACGAGGAGAAATTTCCTGACAGTGGGAACAATTAATTGGTGGAATGACTTGACTTCAGAAGTTGTGAATGCTCCAACACTGGAGGTTTTTAAGAGGAGCCTCCGTGTGCGCTCTCCACTTATCTGCATCCAAAACAGGCCGGATGGGGACTCCTGGGGGTGGGGGGCCAGGGCCAGCCAGGAGTGGGATTTGGGGGTTCTCCGAACTGCACAGAATCTTAGCTAGAGGTTCTCCCGAACCCCTCTGAACCCCCAGCAACCGACCCCTGCCTATGACTATCATTAGGTGTTGTACCTTATGATTCTTGATGAATGTCTCTTGTCTTTTTATGTACACTGAGAGCATATGAACCAAAGACAAATTCCTTGTGTGTCCAATCACACTTGGCCAATAAAAAATTCTATTCTATTCTATTCTATTCTATTCTATTCTATTCTATTCTATTCTATTCTATTCTATTCTATTCTATTCTATTCCATTCCATTCCATTCCATTCCATTCCATTCCATTCCATTCCACTATATTCTTTCTATATTCTATTCTATTCTATTCTATTCTATTCTATTCTATTCTATTCTATTCTATTCTATTCTATTCTATTCGTTCCTGTGTCGCGGGGTTACATGATTTCCCTTTTTGCGACCTCTTGACAAGCAAAGTCAATGGGGAAGCCAGATTTATTTAACAACCGGGTTACCAATTTATGAAGCGCAATGATTCACTTAACAACTATGGCAAGAAACATCGTAAGATGGGGCAAAACTCACTTAACAAATGTCTCGCTTAACAACAGAAAGTTTGGGCTCCGTTATGGTCGTAAGTGGAGGACTTCTGTTTGTTTTCATGTTCGCTTTTTAAAAAATAATATTTTTATTATGGAACAGGTATCTCAGATTTTTCTTTTATTACATAAGAATGAAATAGTCAATAACGAACAGCACCGGGTGTTTGATTATCCTAGAGAATCACAGTTCAGTTGTCAACTCGCAAAGCATCCCTGGCCTGCTCTTGAGTTGCCATAGGCAAGGGGGATGGAAACCGACGGAACAGCATGGTAGCTAAAGACAGGAGAACATTCCAGACATATATTTCTCAAGGCTGTCTCCCAGGGTTAACCACAGCGGCCGGAGGGGAGTGATCTCTACAAACCGTGAAATTGCTCTGTTGGTGAATGTGATTGATGACACACCCTGGGGAGAGGGGGAAAACAGGGTTATGATTGGGGCTGTAAATTACATGGGGTCAGAGCTGGCTTCATTTGGGAACGTGCCGACATGAAGCTCTTAATAAATAAATGGATTTCTTTTGAAGCTTGGCTCGAGGCTCATGATTCAATTAGGGCATCCGTCGGATCTCTGACATCAGTCTTTCCATTTGACAAAAATCAAACCAGAAATTCTATTCTGTGTTAAATGTAAATCGGAACAAATGTGATTCCATCTTTCAGTTTCCCAAGCAAAATTTCCACAGTTCCAAAAGGCTGGAGGTGGAAGTCACTAACCCAACAACTCAAAAGCACTTGTAATCTTAAATCCGAGCCTGGTGTATAAAGGGCCCCCAATTAATATTGCAGTAAGCTATTTAACTCCATACAGAACTCCATAGTCCTTGAAATGTGCTGAATGGCAAGAGAAAACACTAGGGAGATTCTGGGAGGCAGTTTTCAGATACATCTCTGGAAAAAAAAAATCACCTTTTTTGTTCCGCGCAAATAGAATCATTGAGCAGAGAAGGTTTTTGGAGGTTTTCACATATAAATTATTGTTGACACAGCAACAAGGTTTGAAGAAGAAACCCCGAAGACAGATGTGTCTTGAATTAATTATAAACAGAATATTCCTTTGGCACCGTCTCCAGAGACATAGTCTTTCTCTCTTTCTCTCTCTCTCTTTTTACAAAATTTGTTTTTATAAGTTGAAATGGCAACTTTTAAAAAGTTCCTCCTTAAAAAACAAACAAAACAGCCAAAGCTTATAAAAATACGATGGTAAGATTCTGACTGTCTGATTCTAGACCTTGGGAGGTTCGCTTAAGTCATCCTGCCAGGATACCCTAGGATAATCGACTTTCCACCAACACGATGAGAGAAAATATTACAGATTCGGTAAACAAAAAATGGATATGCATGGTTGCACGCCGACACATTAATGCATTTTTCAAGAATCAAAAGCATTTTGGGAAGAGGCTCCAAATCTCACCTCATCTACCCAACGCAAAGTTTTCCGTGAAGGTTTGAATATGTTCCGCATTCTTCTCATCTAACTATAGAAACTACTTGGGATCCCAATTAGGGAATTTCTGTGTGAGAAGCAGGAGTGAAATGCTCCCGGTTCGGACCGGATTGCCCGATCCGGTAGCGATGGAGGCGGGTGGTTTGGAGAACCGGTAGCAAAAATCCCTGCCCCCGCCTCATTGCCCAGCTGAGCCGCGCAATCATCAGAGGCTTTTATTTTATTTTTAAAAGCATTTTTTTCTATAACCTCTTTGGCCAAAAAAATGCTTTTAAAAGTAAAAAAAAAAAAAAAAAAGCCTCTGATGATCGTGCGACTCAGCTGGGATCATCAGAGGCTTTTAAAAGCATTTTTTTCTACAACGTTCTCGGCCAAAGAGGTTATAGAAAAAAATGTTTTTAAAAGGAAAAAAAGCCTCTGCCGATCAGGCAAGTCAGCTGGGATCGTCAGAGGCTTAAAAAAAAAAGAAAGAAAGCCTCTGCCGATCAGGCAAGTCAGCTGGGATCGTCAGAGGCTTTTAAAAGCATTTTTTTACAACCTCTTCAGCCGAAGAGGTTGTAGAAAAAACGGTTTTAAAAGTAAAAAAAAAAAAAAAAAACGTTGGCCACGCCAACTCAGTCATATTACCCCCACCACCACCAAGCCATGCCCACAGACCCGGTAGTAACAAATTTTACATTTCACCACTGGTGAGAAGGGAGGGCCGCTTGCCTCCAGAAGTTGTGGGTGCTCCAACAATGGAGAGATTGGCCGACCGTTGGTTTGCATTGATAAAGAATCTCCTGCTTGAGCCGATAAATCTGTGATGGAGAACCTATGGCCCGTGGAACCCTCTTTGCGGGCATGCGAGACGTTGCCCATCTCAGCTCCACCCCATATGTGCGTGCATCTCCTGCTGGCCAGGTGATTTTCGGGGCTCTGCTGCACATACGCAGGGAGTGTGGGGACCGCGTGGGGGGAGGTGCGGCGCCCCCCTGTGGCCCATTTTGGGCCTAGCAGGCCTCCCTGCAGCCTCCTGGGAACAAAAACGGGCCATGAGGGGGGGTAATGCGTGCATGCGTGGGAGGGGCAGGGGAGCGCAGGGGGGTCGGACGTGCATGCACGCGGGGCGGGCCACGGGGGGAATCACGCGCACATTGCATTGTGGGCACAGGCACGCATGCGCTTTCGGCACGCGACGACAAATGGGTTAGCCATCACTGAGATAGATGGACTAGAAGACCTCCAAGGACCCTTCCACTCTGTTATTCTGTTGTTTCTTTAAAAAAATGTCTCATTTTCTCTTAAGATTGCCGGAAAGGTGGCCGTGATGAGTATGTTTAATAGATTCTGAAGGCCAACGGGACCACAAAAGGTTGACTCGTTCAAAGGTCCTGCAGAACTGGAACGAAGAAGCCGGAGCTGCTTCTTGGGAGCCAACAGGTTCCTTCCATTTTTACTGCTGTTTCGGACAGCTGAGACGGATGGCTGTTAGAAGCTCTTCTTATTAAAACTCAAAAGAAAAGAGGAGCTGGATATTTTTTCTTCTGAGCAATGAGAAGACAGCCTCTGTAGGACTCCGCCTTCTCTTCCTCCTCCCTCTCCTCCTCCTTTCTCCTTTCTCCTTCTCCTTTTTCTCCTCCTTTTTCTCCTGCTCCTCCTCCTCTTCCTCTTTCTCCTCCTCCTCCTTTCTCCTTCTTTCTCCTCTTACTCCTCCTCCTCTTCCTCCTCCTCTTTCTCCTCCTCCTCCTTTCTCCTTCTCTTTCTCCTCCTCCTCCTCTTTCTCCTCTTTCTCCTCCTCCTTCTCCTTCTCCTCCTCTTCCTCTTCTTCCTCCTCCTCCTTTCTCCTCCTTTCTCCTCCTCCTCCTCCTCCTCCTCTTTCTCCTCCTCCTCCTCCTTCTCTTTCTCCTCCTGCTCCTCCTTTCTCCTCTTTCTTCTTCTTCTCCAACTCCTCCTCTTCCTCCTTTCTCTTCCTCCTCCTCCTCTTTCTCCTCTTTCTTCTCCTCCTCCTCCTCTTTCTCCTCCTCCTTCTCCTTCTCCATTAAAAGTTCATGACTGACAGCCTGTTTCTTCAGAATCTGCCAAACATTTGCAGCCAAATGTATTCATGGCACAGACTCAGGGCTCTGTTCAGAAAACAAGAATTCTTCATTGAGCATCACTATATTTCAGCGCGAGCACATTGCCCCTTGCATTCGCATGTTAGCTTTGGGAGACCTTTGGAGGTGAAATTCCAACCCATCATTTGGTTTTTGACCAGAGTGAGCGGGGAGATCTTGCCTTTTCAAGCTGAAAGTGAAAAGCAGGTGGAAGCATCTGCTCAGCTTTTGGAAGATACGTTGGTTTCGCAGAAAGCAGATTCTCCCCTTGGCTTCGGATACGGCAAGCTAAGGGAGAGCCTTCTGCACCATCCGTTCCCAAGTCAGATTTCATGGCTGACATTTCAGTTGTCCTTGCTCAGAAACATTCAAAGCACGTGTGCGTCCCAAACCCTCCTCTGACAGGTGAAGTTGTCCATGTGCTACAACTTTCACCCATTCCACCTTCACTCCCTGGGGAAAAGACGGTAGAAACAATAGCCCATCATACAGGCATCTCAAGACCTTTTTCACCTGCATTCTCACCTTACTCCCTACAGCCCAATTTAAGTGACAGATTAACAGAGTTGGAAGGGACCTTGTAGGTCATCTAGTCCAACCTCCTGCCCAAGCAGGAGACCCTACACCACTTCTGACAGATGGCAGTCCAGTCTCTTCTTGAAAGCCTCCAGTGATGAAGCTCCCACAACTTCCGAAAGCAACTTCTGTTCCATTGGTTGATTGCTCTCTCTCAGAAAATTTCTCCTTATTTCTAAGTTGAATCTCTCCTTGTTCAGTGTCCATCCATTATTCCTTGTCTGGCCTTCGGGTGCTTTGGAAAATAGCTTGACCCCCTCCTCTCTATGGCAGTTCCTCAAATATTGGAAGACTGCTATCATGTCTCCCCTGGTCCTTCTCTTCACTAGACTAGCCATGCCCAGTGTTGACTTTGGCCTCTTTCAGTAAGGTAAAGATTCCCCTCGCACATATGTGCTAGTCGTTCCCGACTCTAGGGGGCGGTGCTCATCTCCGTTTCAAAGCGGAAGAGCCAGCACTGTCTGAAGACGTCTCTGTGGTCATGTGGCTGGCATGACTCAACACCAAAGGCGCACGGAACGCTGTTCCCTTCCCACCAAAGGTGGTCCCTATTTTTCTACTTGCATTTTTTATGTGCTTTTGAACTGCTAGATTGGCTGAAGGAGCCTGGGGAGAACGAAAAACGGGCCTTCCAGTCCCACCGGAACAGGCTGTTTCTGGCCTCCAAAGGGCCTTTGGGGGGCGTCCGGGAGGGAGGCCCATTTTCACCCTCCCCAGGCTCCTAGAAAGCCTCTGGAACCTGGGGAGAATGAAAAACGGGCCTTCCAGTCCCACCGGAAGTTGGGAAACAGGCCGTTTCTGGCCTCCGGAGGGCTTCCGGTGGGATGGGAAGGCTGCTTTCGCCTTTCCCAGGCTCCTAGAAAACCTCTGGAGCCTCTGGAGAGTGAAAAATGGGCCTACCAGGCCCACCGGAAGTTGGGAAACAGGCTGTTTCTGGCCTCTGGAGGGAAAAACAGGCCTACCGGGCCCACCGTGCCATCATATACCAAAAGCGGGGGGAGTGCGGGGGGGTCGTGTGTGCATGTGCGGGGGCGGAGCACATTGAATAATGGGTGTGGGCACGCATGTATGTGACACCCCCCCGTGTTCCCCCCCCCCGCTTTTGGCACGCGACGGCAAAAAGGTCAGCCATCACTGCTATAGGGTCTCCTGCTTGAGCAAAGGGTTGGACTAGAAGACCTCCAAGGTCCCTTCCGGCTCTATTTTGATTGACTGAACGATGACCACTCGCAATTCTAAACACATTTGCAAGAGAGTGATTAAAAAGCACTTTGTTTGTAATCAGACGCCAAGATTGCATTTTATTTGGGATCTATATTAATTTTCTCCCCCGTTTTCCTTTTTTTTTTTTTAGTAAAATGCTACTAGCAGCATTCTGGAGGTTTTCTTCCAGGAGCTTTCCCAGGGGACTATTTCTAACTCTGACTTTTTTTTTCCCCTTCCCCAAAATAACAGATGCCTCCAGGACTGCTGCGGTTCTCAGAAACTAAATTTGACATCTCCGGCGCAAAAAAAGAAAAAAAAAGAAAAGAAAAAAAAAGAAAAAAGAAAAAAAAGGTAGAAGTTTGGGTAGCGTTGCCAATTTTTCTTGTTCCATCGTCCCAGCCAGAGTTAAAATTATTCTTGGCTGGCGTTGTTTATTCAACGTTTCTGAATTTAGAGACTGTGCTCTTAATATTCTCTCCCCCACCCTCCCCATCCTTACACTCCGCTTGCCTGCTGTAAAAAAATTGCTCGCAGGTTCCGCGGCAAGCCACTTTTCTAAGAAATGAATCTGCCTTCCTCGTTTATGGCGCAGAAAATATTATGGTAACGAGGTTATCCGAGGCCTCGGCTAATAAAGTTACTTTGCGATTTTAGAAAGCATTTATAATAATTAAAACCCCCATATTCTCTAAGAACTCATTTGCTGTAATAGTAGGTCTGTTTTTCCCCTCTCTGCTTAAATATTCTCTGCTTAAAGGACTCTCTAAAGTTTTGGAGAGCGTTTCCAATAACTTTAATGGGCTTTGGATAAACTTTCTAATTAACCCTAAAGAAGAAAGATACCCTGGGCTTATTTTATTTTAGACTTAGTAAATGTTAGCCAGGGAAAACTCTGAAATGTTCCGAAGACCAATTTCTGTGTTGCTTTTGCTAATCTCATTGTGAGCCGTTTGCTGAACAGGCACTCACTGACTTAGCTCTTGCAATGGGTTACTTATATGAAACAGTAGAACGAAGTTGGGGATCAGGAAAACACACGGATTGCCGGTAAGATGGACTTGAATACAGCACCACTTCACGGGGGGCCCTTGAAGTGTTCTGAGCTGGCTTGTTTTCTTTCCAGACTTTTCATTCTCCAACTGGGTAACATCATCCGCACTGATGATGCACTAGCTAGCACTAATGGTGTTGCCTAGTTGTGTAAGGAGCCTTGGTGGTGCAGCGGACTAAAGTGCTGTTAAGTAGCACTTAGCTGCCAGCTGCCTGCAATTACTGCGAGTTCAAATCTCACCAGGCTCAAGGTTGACTCAGCCTTCCATCCTGTCGAGGTAGGTAAAATGAGGACCCGGATTGTGGGGTCAATAAACTGACTTTGTATAAAAAAGAACACCGCTTTCGGAGGGGCCGAAAGCCCTACTAAGCAAGTATGAAGGCTGTTGCTTAACGCATTGTAAGCCGCCCTGAGTCTCCAGAGAAAGGGCGGCATATAAATCGAACCAATAAAATAAATAAAATAAATAATGAAACAACCTGCAAGAAAACAACCAAGCTCAAGAGAGCATCTACGATCCCATAGCCCTCCTGTTCTTCCTCTCCACCAACCCGACTCCCTTCTAGCGTTGATGATGGTATCTAGTTGGGTAGCAAAACGTCGGCAAGGAAACCAAGCTCAGAGACCACTAGCAGCCCCATAATCCTCCTTGTCCTCTTCTCCACAAACCCCACTCCTGTTGTGACCCCCACTCCCGAGCCTGTCCTAACAGAGGAAGAGGACTCAGAAAGTGATGGGGAGGAAGTGACAAGGCCTCCCTCTCCAGGACCCTCCTCTCTGGCAATGCCTCAGGTTCCATCCGAAGGCCAGGAGGAACAGCCTGGGATATGCCAGGAGGAAAGCCTATCGGAACAACAACAGATAGGGAGCGAGGATGATGAATCCTGGCTTGATCCCAGGCAGCGTCGGAGGGAGAAGCGTGCACAGCAACGAAAGAGGCGTGGGAGGGCCAGAGATTGAGCTGAGTCACTGAGCCACACCTCACAAGGAATAAAAGTGGGTGTGATTGCTCTTCAGGCTTTGTGACGGTCACAGTTAAAAACCTGAGAGTCACATCGCGTTACCTGAAATCTGGCTTGTGCATATTTGGATTGGACTTTGGCTAACTCTTGCTTCGTGGATTACTTTTTGCTACTGAACCGGACTGAGGATAAACTCTCTCTTGCTGACTGTGAGTGAAAACTGACTTGGCAGGCATTTCGCAGTTTACTGCCAAAAGTCTTATCTGCAAGGGTTTTCTAGTCTGATTGCTTAATAAAATCTTGGCAGGCATGCCTGGTTCTGTGTTTGCCTGTGTGGGGAAGGGGGACAGAACAACTCCCTTCTAGCAGGATGTTACCTAGTTGGGTAATGAAATGTCTGCAAGGAAACCAAGCTCAGAGAGCACCAAGGACCCCACAATCTTCCTCCTCTTCCTCTTCCTCTTCCTCCTCCTCCCCATTCCATTCTCTTCTAGCATTGATGATGTTACTTAGTTGGGCAATGAAACATCTGCAAGAAAACAGCCAAGCTCAGAGAGCACCAAGGACCCCACAATCTTCCTCCTCTTCCTCCTCCTCCTTCCCATTCCCTTCCCTTCTAGCATTGATGATGTTACCTAGTTGGGTAATGAAAGGTTGGAAAGAAAACAACCAAGCTCAAAGGGTACCAAGGACCCCATAGTCGTTGTTGTCATCCTCCTCCTTTTCCTCTTCCTCCTCCTCCTATTCCATTCCGTTCTGTTCCATCAAGGATCCCACAGTTCAGCCCTGAGCTACAAATATTCTCTTCTATCGAGCAGCTATCCATCAGCTTGATTAAAGCAGTACCCATCATACGTGCACTTATATATATTACACCACAATACAATTTTACAACAAGACTTCCAAAATTGCTGCTGCTTCATTTCTCTTAATGGCATCAATTAAAGAAGCCCAGCATGCATTTCCAGGACTACACGAAGTCTTCAGATTCTGTCCTCCACAGCCCCTTCCACAGAGTGGTTAAATTGCAACTTTTTTTTTTTTTTTAAATGGGACCAAAAGAGAAAGTTATGAAATACCTGGGGAGTGATCAAATTACCTATTCCGTTAGTTTAATATTAATGAAACGACTTGGGGAGCCACTGTATTAACTTCTTTATTAATTTCCATCTGAATGAAAATTAAATTACATCAAATTAAATTTAGATTTTGAGTACACTCGCTTTGGGGAGTATCCCACACCGCCGCCACATGCTAAATTATTCCGTATTCTGAATAAGGTGCTATTTCCAATGGGCTTCATTTCAATTCCTAACTCAAAATCCACAATGCGTTTGTTCCTCGGCAATGGCTAGATCAAGCTTTGATTAAGGGAAAGAGAAGAGAGAGAGGGAAAAAAGGGAGGGATAGAATTAAGATCCCATTAAATTCTAGTACAGCTTTACAAAGTCGGCACACTTGGGGGCACCGGAAACCCAGGGGTGAAATCCAAATTTTCCCTACCGGTTCTGTGGGGATGGTGGGCGTGGCAGGGGAAGGATATTGCAAAATCTCCATTCCCACCCCACTCCAGGGGAAGGATACTGCAAAATCCCCATTCCCTCCCCACTCCTGGGGAAGGATACTGCAAAATCCCCATTCCCTCCCCACTCCAGGGGAAGGATATTGCAAAATCCCCATTCCCACTCCACTCCTGGGGGAAGGATACTGCAAAATCCCCATTCCCTGCCAACTCCAGCAGAAGGATATTGCAAAATCCCCATTCCCACTCCACTCCTGGGGGAAGGATACTGCAAAATCCCCATTCCCTGCCAACTCCAGCAGAAGGATATTGCAAAATCCCCATTCCCTCCCCACTCCAGGGGAAGGATATTGCAAAATCCCCATTCCCACCCTACTCTTGCGGGAAGGATATTGCAAAATCCCCATTCCCTCCCCACTCCTGGGGGAAGGATATTGCAAAATCCCCATTCCATCCCCATTCCATCCCCACTCTGAGGCCAGCCAGAGATGGTATTTGCCGGTTCTCTGAACTACTCAAAATTTCCACTACCGGTTTTCCAGAACCTGTCAGAACCTGCTGGATTTCATCCCTGCAGAAACCCGAAGACCAGCTGGCTGGCACGCTTGCGGAGCCTGGAAACCAGAAGAGCAGCTGGCAATGGTGCGCGTGCCCACAGAGAGGGTTCTTTCTACGTGCCACCTCTGGCACGCGTTCCATAGGTTTGCCATCACGGATATAGGGTCTCCTGCCTGTACAGGGACTAGAAGACCTCCCAAGGTCCCTTCCAACTGTGTTATTCTGTATTCTGAATGGGCGGGGGGGAAAGAGATGCAGCGGAGAACTGGAAGAAGATATAGCAGAACAAGTCTGCAGGACCCAGCTGCAGAACCCACTAAGTTTAACGCAGGAAAACACATCTCAAGAGTTTGTTAGGCAAAAAGATTTCCAAAGCTTGCCATCGCTCGTTGTCTACACGGGAATGTCAGGAGTGGACAGTGATTTTGAGTGCCAGGATTGGGGAAGAAGGTACATTACCTTTTTCAAGTAGAGAATTCCTAATATTACCAATTTTTTTTAAAAATGCATTCATAGCTCCTGTTATTTCCCCTTCTTGGGAAGGAGGAAAGAGAAACACCGTGGGAAAGCTTATTTGGAAACACATAAGACTATGAGCAATCCAGTGGTGGTATTTAGCTGGTTATATCCGGTTCGGGCAAATCGGTAGTGGCAGCTGCAGGAGGCTCCACCCACCTGCCCGGACGTCATCACGTCCCATTTTTGATGCTGTGCGTGCACAGAAGGTTCTGCACATGTGCAGGGGTGTCACGCGCTCGCTTCACTCGTGCGCGCGCTCACATTTGTGAACCAGTATCAAAGGTAAATCAATACCACCACTGGAGCAGTCATCACAGCAAGGTGGACTATCTAACTTGACTAGGCTAAATTGTAAGGGTTTTTTTTGATGGTTGCTCTGTCCCAAGAGCCCTGTGATCAGGGGTGAAATGCTCCCGGTTCGGACCGGATCGCCCGATCCGGTAGCGATGGCAGCGAATGGTTCGGAGAACTGGTAGCAAAAATTCCTGCGCACCCCCCCACACACACCATGGCCAGCTGATCCACACGATCATCAGAGGCTTTTTTTTTTCTTACTTTTAAAAGCATTTTTTTCTACAACCTCTTCTGACGAAAAAATCCTTTTAAAAGTAAAAAAAAAAAAAGAGCCTCTGATGATCGCGCGGCTCAGCTGGGATCGTCAGAGGCTTTTCAAAGCATTTTTTTCTGCAACCTCTTGGCCGAAGAGGTGGTTAAAAGAATGCTTTGAAAAGTCTCTGACGATCCCAGCTGAGTTGCTTGATAGGCAGAGGCTTTTCAAAGCATTAGAAAAAATTCTTTGAAAAGTTAAAAAAAAAAAAAGTTGGCCACACCCGCCCAGTCACATTACCCCCCCACGAAGCCACGCCCACAGAACCAGTAATAATAAATTTTACATGACTTAACATATCAACTGCAGTAATAACACTTCACAACTTTGTCAAGAACGGCGGTAAAATGGTGCCAAGCTCACTTAACAGACGTCTCCCTTAGCTAACAGCAATTTTTTTGGTCTCCGTGGTGGTCGTACGTCGAGGACTACCTGTCTCGCCATTGTGTAATATAAAATGTCATTATTGTAATCATAAAGACTTCCAAGTTGAAAGGGTTCGTAATTGCAACTTTTGGGATGATGAGGTTGAAACCTGCCAGGGCGCGATAAAAATATCACTCTAACACTCCCATCCAAAAGATGCTCTTGTCCCATTATATTTGACAGTTAACGCTTCTTTTGGTGGCCAGAATTGCTACAGTGAGTAAGTTTTCACCCTGCTCTAAACAATCCCCGAATATTTTTGGAATCCGCATTCAATTCTCTATCTTTAAGGAGCATCTTTTTTACTCCCACTGGTATAACTTCATCTGTCATGAACTAATACAAATATTGCCCCGAGCTTATTCATTTTGAAGGTTTACTGAAAGGAGCGGAACAAGCTGGCATTCCATCTTAAATCTTTAACTATCTCCAATTATCTCTATCGGTAAGGGGATATGGGTAAGTCCTCGGCTTACAAACACAACGGAGCCCAAAACATCTGTTGCTAAGGGAGACAATTGGTTCAGTGAGTTTTGCCCCATTTTATGACCTTCCTTATCGTCGTCGTTAACTGAATCACTGCAGCTGTTCAGTTAGTAACCCGCTTGTTAAGTGAATTGGGCTTCCCGGTTGACTTGGTTTGTCAGACGGTTGCAAAAGGAGGATAATGCGACCCCAGGATACAGCAACTGTCATAAATACAATAGCGGCAAAAATTGTGGAAACCTTTTGGGAAAAGTGTATTTTCTAAAACTGGCTAATAACACCAGGGGTACCAGGAGTGAAATGCTCCCAGTTCGGACCGGATCACCTGATCCGGTAATGATGGTGGTGGGTGGTTCGGAGAACCGGTAGCAAAAATCCCTGCACACACAGCCCCCATGCCCAGCTGAGCCGCGCGATCATCAGAGGCTTTTTTAAAACTTTTAAAAGCATTTTTTCAGCTGAAGAGGTTGTAGAAAAAAATGCTTTTAAAAGTAAAAAAAAAAAAAAGGCTCTGATGATCGTGTGCCTCAGCTGGGATCGTCAGAGGCTTTTAAAAGCATTTTGTCTACAACCTCTTCGGCCGAAAAGGTTGTAGGAAAAAAAAATACCTTTAAAAGCCTTTGGCGATCCCAGCTGAGTTGCCTGATCGTCAGAGGCTTTTAAAAGCATTTTTTTCTGCAACCTCTTCGGCCGATTGCCATGCTCTCAGAAGCCTGATTGGGCTTATTATCAGGGGATGTCTTTTTTGGGGGAAACAGGGTAGATAGGTACTGTAGATAGATAGATAGATAGATAGATAGATAGATAGATAGATAGATGATAGATAGATAGATAGATAGATAGATAGATAGATAGATAGATGATAGATAGATAGATAAATGATAGATAGATAGATAGATAGATAGATAGATAGATAGATAAATAGATAGATAGATAGATAGATAGATGATAGATAGATAGATAGATGATAGATAGATAGATATAGAGAGATGATAGATAGATGATAGATAGGTAGATGATAGATAGATACATAGATAGATGATAGATAGATAGATGATAGATAGATAGATAGATAGATAAATAGATAGATAGATGATAGATAGATAGATGATAGATAAATAGATATAGATAGAGAGATGATAGATAGATGATAGATAGGTAGATGATAGATAGATAGAGATAGATAGATACATAGATAGATGATAGATAGATAGATAGATAGATAGATAGATAGATAGATAGATAGATGATAGATAGATAGATACCATGTTTTCCTGAAAATAAGACCTTGTCTTATGTATTTTTTTGAATCCTGAAATAAGCGCTTGGCCTTATTGCCGCGCGCTCAAAAGCCTGATTGGGCTTATTATCAGGGGATGTCTTATTTTGGGGGAAACAGGGTAGTTTACTATCTAATCAATAGCAATAGAAGATGTTGCCATGTTCTGCTCTTGGAAATTACCCCGACCTTTACACATCTAACATTTCACAAGATGTTGGAATCCCCCCCCCCCCTTTTTTTTTTTTAATGGGCCTTGGATAGCTAGCAATTTTCTTTCAGCAACTCTGGACAATGTGTCTTAGGGATTTTATGCATTTTTTTTAATACTTAGGATTTGATGGGTTTTATTCTGCTGTTATTTTGTTGTTTTGTACGCTGCCTCGAATGTTAGGAGAAGGTGGCATAAAAGTGTGTGTGTGGGGGAATAAAATAAAAATGACTTTGGTGATTTATTTTACACCGGGGAACAAACTTGTACTCAGTACCTTTGGATGGTTTAAATTTCCTTCCTTCCTTCCTTCCTTCCTTCCTTCCTTCCTTCCTTCCTTCCTTCCCTTCCTTCCTTCCTTCCTCCATCCCCTCCACCTCCCTCCCTCCCTTCCTCCATCCATCCTTCCTTCCTTCTATTCCATTCCATTCGTCCCTCCTTTCTCCATTCCCTCCACCTTCCTTCCTTCCTTCTATTCATCCTTCCTTCCTTCCTTCCTTCCTTCCTTCCTTCCTTCCTTCCTCCCTTTTCTCCTTCCTCCCTTCCTTCCTCCATCCCCTCCACCTTCCTTCCTTCCTTCCATCCTCCATTCTATTCCATTCCTTCCTCCATCCCTCCCTTCTAGATTCCTTGCTTGCTCTTCTCCTTCCTTTCTTCCTTCCTCCATCTTCCTTCCTTCTATTCCATTCCATTCGTCCCTTCCTTTCTCCATTCCCTCCACCTCCCTACCTCCCTTGCATTCCATTCCATTCCTCCTTCCTCCCTTCCTTTCTCCATTCCTTCCACCTCCCTTCCTTCCTTCTATTCATCCTTCCTTCCTTCCTCCCTCCCTTTCCTCCTTCCTCCATCCCCTCCACCTTCCTTCCTTCCTTCCTCCATTCTATTCCATTCCTTCCTCCATCCCTCCCTTCTAGATTCCTTGTTTGCTCTTCTCCCTTCTACTCCACCTTCTTTCCTTTCCCCACCCCCTCCTTCCCTCCCTCCCTCCCTCCCTGTTGGATTGACCTCTGAATTAACTGACCATTGCCCAAGTGCCTATAACTTTTGAGTGTAGAAATCTATCAACATCTGTGGAAGGAACAGGGAGCTGGCAGTTCCGCAGATGTTGCTAAATTACAGTTCCCCATATGTCTCAATCTGGGCCATGCTAACTGGCATTCCAGGTAGCCAGGTGTTGTGGTTTAGCAACATCTGGAGGATCACACGTTGTTCTTCCCCTGCCTCCTTTTTGCCCTCCAATCCAGAAGTGCTCTGCATTGCAGTGATTTTAGTCTACCCAACCTTTGTAATGCGCAAACAATTGCGGGCTCGAGAAAACGAAAGGAACGATTTACACAGATCCCTCCCGGCTTGGCTTATAAATATTTTAGCAGGGGACGCATGTTTTGTTTGCTAGATAAGTGTAATCTAAAGTGGTGAAGGAAAATACTGTAGGTCTCCTGTAACAAATTGATCAAATGTAAGGAAACTAAAGACAGGACGCTTCCTAAAATAATAGCGCACTGCTAGCTCACAAAAAGTTACTGAACGCAGAAGAGAAAAATTACCACCAGAAGAGAAAAAAACATATTTTGGGGGGGAAATCCTTTTTGATACCCTTCTGGAAACGCAAAAAGTAGCTTTTGACTAGAGAGGACTGTCTCAGAAGCTAAGGAAGACAGATATATATATATATATATATATATATATATATATATATATATATATATATATATATATATATATATATATATATATATATATATATATATATATCATTTATTTATTTATTTATTTATTTATTATATTTCTATACCGCCTTTCTCCCATAGGACTCAAGGCAGTGTACAGTCAAGAAAAATATAGACACACAAACATCATAAAATTGCTAATTAAAATTATTACTTAGTTTGGTCAATTAAATAAAACCCAGAATTAGATAACATTTTTAAAAAAATCATTCACATGTTCGTATGTTTAGCCCCGCCTGTTGGAACATCAGGGTCTTGAGGGCACGGCGGAAAGCACGGAGATCAGGGATATATTAGATATTGTCCAAGATGCAGAGAAGAGCAAGATGATCAGAGATCAAAGCAGATGATGAACGATTGACGGTTCTGGACCGTTCTTTGTTTTCCCTTCTCATTCATCTAATAAACAAAAGATCTTTCACTGCTCATCCATCTAATAAACAAAAGGATGAGGGGGTGTCTCGATAACAGCCTTTCAATATTTGAGGGGCTATCACGGAGAACAGAGGGAGTCAAGCTATTCTCCAAAGCACCTGAGGGCAGGTCAAGAAGCAATGGGTGGAAACTAATCAAGGAGAGAAGCGACCTAGAACTAAGGAGAAATTTCCTGACAGTTAGAACAATTAATCAGTGGAACAACTTGCCTCCAGAAGTTGTGAATGCTCCAACACTGGAAGTTTTGAAGAAGAGGTTGGATAACCATTTGTCTGAAGTGGTGTAGGGCTTCCTACCTAAGCAGGGGGTTGGACTAGAAGACCTCCAAGGTCCCTTCCAACTCTGTTATTCCGTATTCTGAACGGGAGACGACACAGCGAAGAACAGAAAAAGGTCTAGAAAAGTCTGCAGAACACAGCTGCATCCACCAAGTTTAATGCAGGAAAACAGGAGGACTAGAAGATTTCCAGCATCTCTTCCAACTCTGTTTTTCTGTTACCCAGACAATCAATGTCTGGGTAATGTTACCAATGACTGCATCTCAAACGATCCATCTGTTAAACTACTGAAGTTCGCAGATGACACAACAGTGATCGGTCTCATTCGAGACAACGATGAATCCGCATACAGACGGGAGGTTGAACAATTAGCCTCGTGGTGCAACTGGAACAATCTGGAACTGAACAGACTCAAAATCGTAGAAATGGTGGTGGACTTTAGGAGAAACCCTCCCATACTTCCACCTCTTACAATACTAGACAACACAGTATCAACAGTAGAGACCTTCAAATTTCTAGGTTCTATCATATCTCAAGACCTAAAATGGACACCTAACATCAAGAACGTCATCAAAAAAGCAGAACAAAGAATGTTCTTTCTACGCCAACTCAGGAAGCTCAAACTGCCCCAAGGAGCTGCTGATCCAGTTCTACAGAGGAATTTTTGAGTCTGTCATCTGCACCTCTATAACTGACTGGTTTGGCTCTGCAACCCAACAAGACAGACAGACACTTCAGAGGATAATTAGGACTGCAGAAAAACCAATTCTCCATTGAGGACCTGTCTACTGCATGAGTCAAAAAGAGGGCTGTGAAAATATCTACAGACCCCTCGCATCCTGGACATAAATTGTTTCAACTTCTACCCTCAAAATGACGTTATAGAGCACTGCACACCAGAACAACTAGACACAGGAACAGTTTTTTTCCCGAACGCCATCACTCTGCTAAACAAATAATTCCCTTAACACTTTCAAACTATTCACTAAGTCTGCATTACTATTACTATTAGTCTTCTCATCGTTCCTATCACTCATCTCCTCCCACTTATGACTGCATGACTGTAACCTTGTTGCTGGTATCCTTACGATTTATATTGACTGTTTCCTAATATGATTTAATTGCTTATTTGTACTCTATGACTATCATTAAGTGTTGTACCTTATGATTCTTGATGAATGTCTCTTGTCTTTTTATGTACACTGAGAGCATATGCACCAAAGACAAATTCCTTGTGTATCCAATCACACTTGACCAACAAAGAATTCTATTCTATTCTATTCTATTCTATTCTATTCTATTCTATTCTATTCTATTCTATTCTATTCTATTCTATTCTATTCTATCAACATCTTGGCTGTGTTCTCCAACCTTCTCGTGAACCTCAGTATCACGATTCCGAAACTTTCCTTATCTGTCTTTTCAGATGCTTCCAGATACTTCAGCTAAAACCCCTCGGGTTCAAGATATGATCTGACTATTTTCTCAGCATTTTGACCTCCGGCTCTGGTATGGCTTTGGAATTTGCTTTTCGGTTGCTACTGAGACCCGAGGCTGTTTAAAGACCAGGCAATTAACTTCTCATGAATGTTAATGGCTGGGTTTGGGCCACGGGTTGAGCTATTCGGCAAGTGTGAGTGGAGCCCTTATTAAAGAACGGATTCAGCCAATAACTTCGGGGCCCTTCAGGTCAGGGAAAACAGCCTCAAAAATCTGTGGAAAAACTTCTCCAATTTGCTGCCAAATCATGTGGATGTAATGGAAGAAGAAGAAAAATGGCAAGGTGGAGGAAAATACACCGAGTCCGTGGCACAAACCTGGCCATTAGAACAAAGCATAATGTGTGTTTAGTTTGTTTCTGGACAGTGCATTCTGCAAAGCTAGTAGTGCCGTCTCCTAACCATAATTCATGGTTTATGTGTTGCACGAACTCAAGCATGCAGAATCAAATGGAACGTAAGCAAAGTTTCATAATGACTCCTTTCCACCTTGTTGCTTCAGATTACCTTAAAATCATTATCAGGGGAAGGATAGGGCAAGGGCAAGGGAAGGGAAGAGAAAAAAGGAGAGGGAAAGGAAGAAAAAGAGAGAGGGGAGGGATGAGGAAGGGAAGGGACGATGAAGGCAAGGAAAGGAGAAGGGATGAGGAAGGGGAAGGGGAAGGGGAAGGGGAAGGGGAAGGGGAAGGGAAGGGAAGGGAAGGGAAGGGAAGAGAAGAGAAGAGAAGAGAAGAGAAGAGAAGAGAAGAGAAGAGAAGAGAAGAGAAGAGAAGAGAAGAGAAAGGTATTAGGAAGGATGGGGAAGGAGAAGGGATGGGGAAGGGAAGGGGGAGGAAGGGATGAGGAAGGAGAAGGGATGAGGAAGGGAAGGGGAAGGAATGAGAAAGGGATGAGAAAGGGAAGTGAAAGGAAAGGAAGGGAAGGGAAGGGAAGGGAAGGGAAGGGAAGGGAAGGGAAGAGAAGAGAAGAGAAGAGAAGAGAAGAGAAGAGAAGAGAAGAGAAGAGAAGAGAAGAGAAGAGAAGAGAAGAGAAGAGAAGAGAAGGGAAGGGAAGGGAAGGGAAGGGACGGGAAGGGAAAAGAGGGAGGGATGAGGAAGAGAGGGGAAGGAGAAGGGATGAGGAAGGGAAGGGAAAAGAAGGGATGAGGAAGGGAAGGGAAAGGAAAGGAAGGGAAGGGAAGTCTGGTTTCACTATACTGACCAAAGGGTTAGTAATAAATTAATGCACAACCGAAAACAATTAACAGGCTAAATCGATGCAAGGAAATTAATGCAGTACCCTTCCTCCTAAAGCTTTTGTGGAATAATCTGTGGAAGGGAATATATAAAGTAAGAAAAAAAGAAAAGAAAGGAAGACAACCCATCCTTGAAGAAATGACAGGCAAAAATATTTCAGAGCTCTGTCTTAGTGAGCTTGCCAGGCATCCAACTCCCCCCACCCAATGGGTCTTCTCTTACCCTACCCCATCTTTGGACATCAGTGATGAACCAAGAAGGTTCATCAAGTACAGTGTCTCTCAACCTTAGCAATTTTTAAGAAGTGTGGACTTCAACTCCCAGAATTCCCCAGGCCAGATGACAACTCTGGGCTACAAGCACTGCATCAATACTGAGAAACAGATTGGGATCCAGAGATGTTCGTGGTCACTTATGATCTTCTTCCCCAGTGAAGAAGAGACAAAATCCTAGACAATACTGGAAGGACACAAAGTGTGTTGATCTGAGTGGAAACTGTGGATTGGAGAAAGCTGACAAAAAAACAATGTCATTGTCCAGGCTGCAATGAGGAGTGGTGGGATGGCCTAGAGGTAGAGCTCTCGCCTCACAATCAGGAGGCTGTGAGTTCGATCCTAGGTAGAGGCAGATATTTCTCTCTCTGGGCACAATTGAGAATATATCTGCTGAACAAAACTCCGCACTGGCGACGAGAAGGGCATCCGGCCAGTAAACACTCTGCTAGCTCCGTTCAGCTGCCCAAACTCCACCCCGCAAGGGATTATGGAGTCGTTAAACGATGATGATGATTGTCCAGGTTGCAATGACAAGCCCAGAATATCAAAAGCATGAATACACCTGAGTTAAAAGCTGTCACATTTTCCAGTCGAGATTGTTTCAGTTTTGTTGAGAAACAAAAAGGAACACGCCGAGATTTAAAAGAGAACTGGCAAATGGGTGTTTTCCACAAAAAAAAAAAAATCAGGATCTTGGGTGCGACGTTAAGTTATTGAGAGCCAGCTCGTTAAAAAACAAAAAAAACCCAAAACCTTCAAACCTTCAGATATTTGTATTTTGCTCTGCTTTAAAATGAAAGCTCATATCTGAACATCTTGAAGATTATGGGAGTTCCTTTGCCAGAAAACACCAGCTGACGGGTACTAAGAAATGCATCTTGAAGCACATTTCCCTGTCCTTTTTGCGGGAGTGAAACTTCTGTTTCTGCAGACTGCCTTCAAAAACAAAAAACAAAAAAACACCCTTCTCTAATTCGTCAGCCAAATGGTTTTTGCCTGCTCTAATTGTGCTACGTGGAACAAAGTGTTCCAATTAAAGATGGGGAAGAGGTGAGGGATTTTCACCTTGCCTGTAACTTATTCCAAGTGACTGTCCGTTAGATTTATGGATCACCTTTCCTCCTGGTAACCTGTGGTAGCCTGGCCGGCTTAAAACCATTAATCACTTGGAAGATCCACACCCCACTCCAAAAAAACCCCCACAAATGTATTAAGCATGCAAATTGCTACAGTCAGGGGTGGGATTCAAAAATTTTTAGCAACCGGTTCTCTGCCTGGTTGCTGGGTGGGCGTGGCCATGGGGGCGTGGCCTACTCGACCATCTGTACCATGATGGTGAGCGGGTATTTTCCCCCTCCTCAGTTCCGGAGGCTTTCTTTGAGCCTCTGGGAGGGCAAAAACAGCCTCCCCTGGACTCCGGAGGCTGGAAACGACCTTGTTTCCAGACTTCCAGTAGGCCCGTTTTTCGCCCTCCCCAGGCTCCGGAGGCTTTCCTTGAGCATCCAGGTGGGCGAAAAAAAGCTCGTTTCTGGACTTCCGGTAGGTCCATTTTTTTGCCCTCCCACAGCCTCCATATGGGCCCTGCACTTACCTTGCATCCAAAAAGGGCCGCGTGGAGACTCCTGGGAGGGGCGGGGTGGGGTGGGTGGGGCCAGCCAGTTCTTGCAACTACCGGTTCGGCGAACCAGATGTAAAATTAGCATCCGGTTCATGCGAACCGGTCTGAACTGGCTGAATCCCACTCCTGGCTACAGTATGCGGGTAGTCAATTGTCTAATGATGGTAATTGTTGCCGACCCCTGCCCCAAATGGAGAGCTATTTTTCTCCTCTTTTACACTTCTATTCATCGCTAAAGATCTATTTACCGCTATCAATGCAATCCAATCCCACTTCCAACGAAGTAGTTCTGTTGTTGTTTTTAAGATCCCTCTTCTCTCTCTCTCTCTCTCTCTCTCAAACCCCCCCCAAAAAAACGTTTAAACCTTTTTTGTGCTGGCTGAAAGATGCTTCTTAAAATCACACTCCAAATTGTGACAACCTCACACGAGTCCTCCTTCAGGTTTTGTTTTGTTTTTCCCCCACCTTTTATAAATTACAGAAGAAAGAAAAATACCACTCGACGCCCGTTAAACCATCAATCCTTTCTCGAGAGATACTTACACGAAAAAGGGCATCAGTTGGATGAGAGTCTCTTTTTTGGGGTTGGCAATGAATTCCGGCAGAGACTGAATGACTTTGTTCATCACGTTTCTCAAGTAGTTTTGCAACTGCTTCCGCCGTTCCTCCACGAACTTGGCATCCTGAAAAGGAAAGCGAGGAGAGAAGCTCTGAATTCGCCCGGCTTGGCAAGTTAAATCGTAACGCTAACATTTGTGTGTGTCCTTGTACAAGCAAAAGGGCTGCCCTGGAGACGAAGTGGCAATCACGGGCCCAGGCAGGCCTACAGAAGTCCAGATGTTCTGAATGACAACTTCCAACCAATATTGGGCATTGGGAGTCGTCATTCAACAACAGCTGGAGCAGGAGGGGTCAAACTCGATTTCATTGAGGGCCGTATCAGGGTTGAGTTTGACCTCGGGGGGGGGGGAGTGGGGTGGCATGGCCAGCTCAATGTCATTTTGTGGTGGCCAAATGCTAAGACAGGACTTTGCTCAAAGCCTCCCTCCCTCTAATTATAACCTACCTTCCTTCCTTCCCTTCTTTTTTTTCCCCTCTTCATTCTCCTTTCGTCTTCCTTCCCCTCTTTCCTTCTTTTTCCTTCCTTGCTCTATTCCCATCTTCCCTTCTTTTTCTTTGTCTTTCCTTTCTCCTTCCTTCCTTCTCTTTTTTCCTTCCCTCTTCATTCTCCTTCCGTCTTCCTTCCCCTCTTTTCTTATTTTTCCTTCCTTGCTCTCTTCCAATCTTTCCTTCTTTTTCTTTGTCTTTCCTCTTTTCCTTTCTCCTTCCTTCCTTCCTTCTCTTTTTTCCTTCCCGCTTCATTCTCCTTTCGTCTTCCTTCCCCTCTTTCCTTCTTTTTCCTTCCTTGCTCTCTTCCAATCTTTCCTTCTTTTTCTTTGTCTTTCCTCTTTTCCTTTCTCCTTCCTTCCTTCCTCTTTTTTCCTTCCCTCTTCATTCTCCTTCCGTCTTCCTTCCCCTCTTTTCTTATTTTTCCTTCCTTGCTCTCTTCCAATCTTCCCTTCTTTTTCTTTGTCTTTCCTTTCTCCTTCCTTCTCTTTTTTCCTTCCCTCTTCATTCTCCTTCCGTCTTCCTTCCCCTCTTTTCTTATTTTTCCTTCCTTGCTCTCTTCCAATCTTTCCTTCTTTTTCTTTGTCTTTCCTCTTTTCCTTTCTCCTTCCTTCCTTCCTCTTTTTTCCTTCCCGCTTCATTCTCCTTTCGTCTTCCTTCCCCTCTTTCCTTCTTTTTCCTTCCTTGCTCTCTTCCAATCTTCCCTTCTTTTTCTGTCTTTCCTCTTTCTCTTTCCTTCCTTCTCTTTTTTCCTTCCCTCTTTATTCTCCTTTCGTCTTCCTTCCCCTCTTTCCTTCTTTTTCCTTCCTTGCTCTCTTCCAATCTTCCCTTCTTTTTCTTTCTCTTTCCTCTTTCTCTTTCCTTCCTTCTCTTTTTTCCTTCCCTCTTTATTCTCCTTTCGTCTTCCTTCCCCTCTTTCCTTATTTTTCCTTCCTTGCTCTCTTCCAATCTTCCCTTCTTTTTCTTTCTCTTTCCTCTTTCTCTTTCCTTCCTTCTCTTTTTTCCTTCCCTCTTTATTCTCCTTTCGTCTTCCTTCCCCTCTTTCCTTCTTTTTCCTTCCTTGCTCTCTTCCAATCTTCCCTTCTTTTTCTTTCTCTTTCCTCTTTCTCCTTCCTTCCTTCTCTTTTTTCCTTCCCTCTTTATTCTCCTTTCGTCTTCCTTCCCCTCTTTCCTTCTTTTTCCTTCCTTGCTCTCTTCCAATCTTCCCTTCTTTTTCTTTCTCTTTCCTCTTTCTCCTTCCTTCCTTCTCTTTTTTCCTTCCCTCTTTATTCTCCTTTCGTCTTCCTTCCCCTCTTTTCTTATTTTTCCTTCCTTGCTCTCTTCCAATCTTCCCTTCTTTTTTCTTTGTCTTTCCTCTTTCCCTGTCTCTTTCCCTGTCCCTGCTTGCAAGCTCAAATGCAAAAGGGGAAGAAACGTTTCTCCTTTTCTTTTGTTTTTAGTTCATTTGGCTAGCCCTCTCCTAGTGAAAATGGAGTGTGTGTGTGGGGGGGGGGCTCCGTTTCCACTGGCAGAGACACCACGGGTCGGTCCTTCGCTGTTTCCAAGGCAGCCCCGCGGGCCAGATCTAAGCACCTAAACTCAATCTAAGTCTTGAGTTTGATACCCATGCGCTAGAAGGTCATGGGTATTCTAGACATGTAGAAGGACAGGCATAGCCTGAGGGTGGAGTCAAGAGAGGTACCAGCCTGGCATCATTACATTCCCACAAGCAGTCTAAGTACAACACTTCTTGAATTCGGTTGACTCTTATGTAGCAGCAATTTAGCGTGACCATTATTTGACTAGATTCTTGTATAGAGGCATGAGCAATAAATCAGCTTAACTGGAATTTAACAGATAATCCTGATTCTTCTGCCTGGCGGTTCCCACATAGGAAACAGGTTCAGAACTCAATGGCATGCAACACGTTTCCACTTTCGAAACATTACAAGCTCAGAGCAGTGCTTGGGGTTAAAAACAGCTGCTCCAATCTCACTGGATGCATGTTGAGTTTGGAACTCTTTCAGATGAGTTGAAACAACATGGGGGCACACATTTTTTGCTGTGGTTTGAAACAACCTGCCCTGGGCTAATTCAACAGTCTGAACTAAGGTGGAATGCTCAGAAATGTTTTCCATTCAGAACATTTTGAATAAATCTACCAGAATCAGGTTACAAGATATTACCAATTGCTCTAGTTAGGTGTTCTGTCGGATCCAGCTGCTTAGCAGATGTGCTCAGAAGCATGGGCTAGGGGGTGTTTGCCTATTTCCATGGCTGAAAGACAAGGACCCAGTCAGCACTTCAACCTTCATTTACTCTAGTGCTGACATAAGAAGGAGAAGAGGGGGGCAGCTGGCAGAGGATGCTTGACTTCTCACCTACTTATTTTCCCTGAAGATAATATCCCCTAGGAGATGAGATGGGAGGGGGGACACTCCTGGGAACTGAAGTAGTAGATATGGGGAGAGTGATTTGGAAGAGGGCCAATGAGATGCAGAGAATTGGGGAATGGAAAGGGAAGGTTTGGGGTCAGGAAGTCAGTGTTGGCTATGCCACAATCGGGGACAGGTTGTCGTGCTTAATAAAATGAAAGATTTCATCAAAGACTATTTGTTTGGAAATGCAATTTATTTTATTTGAGACGACATCGAAACCTGACAGACCCATTGATAACTTAGTTTTGAGAACTTGCCTAGTCCCTTCTGAAAGCGGTCTAAACTGGTGGGCTGGGTGGGCTTCTGGGGGTTTGCAGGTGTTCGGAAGAACCTCTAGCTAAGATTCTGTGCAGTTCAGAGAACCCCCAAATCCCACTGGCTGGCCCCACCCACCCCACAACACTCCTCCCAGGCGTCCCCACGCGACCCGTTTTGGATGCAGGTAAGTGCAGGGCGCGCACGGAGGCTCAGGGAGGGCGAAAAACGAGTTTACTGGAAATTCAGGAAGGGTGGAAACGGGCCCGTTTCTGGCCTCCAGAGGGCTTCCAGAGCCTGGGGAGGCCATTTTCACCCTGCCAGAGGCTTGAGAAAAGCCTCCGGAGCCCGGGGAGGGCAAAAACTCCCCGCCTCCCGCTGTGGTGCAGGAGGTCAACTAGACCATGCCCACGGCCATCCAGCAACCGAGCAGGGAACCCCTTGCAAAATTTTTTGAAGCCCACCCCTGCTTATATTGGCACAAACTAGAGTGTCGCCATTCATACGAGTCTCTTCCAATTTAGTTTCCAAGTTCCTCTGGCGTGACAGCATATTAGAAGCAAGAAATCTCTGGAAAGAAGCCCAAGGGAAAAGGCAAAGGGCTGGTAGACCAGCTTAAGGAAAGTTTTTTTTTTTCTTTAACAATTTGCAGAACTGCATTTCCGGCGGCTTTCTGCTGGCAGCTGCGCAGATGACCTTGTAGAAGTTAGCCGGAGGCGGCGATAGTTATATAAACAAAGGCATGCTTTAAAACCTGGGTAACACCAAAAGCCCAAGGAAAAAAAAAACTCACACCGGCTCTTCCCTAATTGATGATGGCAATGTTCCTCCGTCTCAGCAATTTTTAAGACCTGTGGACTTCAACTCCCAGAATTTCCCAGCCACTGAACCTAGTTTTAATCTGCATTATTCGTTTTCTTTTCTGTGCTAAACATTTGGAGGGGTGGAGGGGGAAGAAGACTTCCGAAGTCTCTCTCCTTCAGGTCAAAGGGAGAAATGGTTTTAGGAAGCGAGAGGTTGCTAATTCCTTTTAACAGACGGATGTCACTGCAGATTTAGCGTGACATGCAAAACTGGCATGAGGGAACATTAAAGATTTATAGGAATTTAGCATGAAGATAGGAAGACTCTGACTCAAGCTGGCATTTCTCCTTCCCCCTCCATGTAATATCCAAGAATAAGGAGGGGCCGTTACAGTGGTCCTTAATTTTTTATACTTATCTCTTGGAAAACTTCTTTAGAACTATTTAAAATAGCTATCCTTACTAAGGTGGGTAACTTGAAATGGCTGAGCAAATACAAACGTATTTCTCAAGTAGACAGCTATTGGAACTTACAACTGCCAAAACTGTTATGGTCCGCCAGCAGCCTGCGGAGCTGGCAGCGGAGTCGGACAGCGAGGAGGCTGAGGAAGAACATGGACCAGTCCTGAGGCTGGGGAAGGCCCGGATGAGGGCTCTGCGTCGGAGGCAGAGATGGGGCCAGGGCCATCGGGGAGTGATGAGTGGACTCTGGAGCCTCCAGAGGCTGACAGTAGAGAGGCAGAGGAACAGGAGGAACCTGTTCCTAGTGCATGCATGAGAAGAGCTGCCAGAAGGCAAGAGCAGCTAAAGCAAAAAGGACGACTCGGGAGTAAGGCCAAGAGATGATTGGCCCCTCCTATAAGGCTTAAAAGACGAGCAACGGCTCTTGGCCTCTTGTCGGAAAACAACGTTGATAGATTTGTTTCTTGTCTTGCTGCATTTATTTCTTGTCGGCGTCTTCTGCTTCTGAACTTCTGCCAAGAAAAGCCTTTGGCAGATTGCCTAATTAGACCAAGGTTGGTGATAAGGCTGAAAAACTGTGTTATGAAGAATTTGTTTTGAATTAGTTTGGACTATGCTGAGAATGAGTTAATTCTCAGCTGTTCTAATAAAGTCTGTTTGTTTTCGAACTGATTGCGTCTGATAATACCTACTTGGGTTTGGGTCACAACAAAAACATCTTAGGGACAATGGTGGGTTGCTCCTGGTTCTGTCCGGTTCTTGCGAACCGGTAGTAAAAGCGGTGGGACGTTCCGGCCACCCGACTGGACGTCATAATGAATGATCTGCGTATGCTCCTGTTGCGAACCGGTAGTGAAGGTAAGTAGAACCCACCCCTGCTTAGGGAGGTATTTACGTGAGCGAGATTTGAACAGCTTGACACAATGGTCAGATATGGGAAGATTCCATTCTATACCCTACAATGAGCGTCTCTGTGTTTGCGAAGCAGCAGAGGTAGAAGACCTGGCTCACATCCTATTTGACTGTTGCTTGAATAAGGGGGTGAGAGACAGGTACCTTGGTCCATATAGCAAATGAATGACCCATTGGGATGTGCGTCCAGAACCTGAAAATAACATTTAACATAGCACAGCCCTTAAACAAAACGGTTCGGTTGAGATCTGCATATGTGGGACTGATTGGGGTAGATTATACTAGTCTTAAGAGTCAATGGAGATTCTCAGTCATTTGGTCATCTGCAGATCTGTACACTGGAGAAACAAAACCACCACTTCACAAACGCATGGCACAACATAGGAGAACAAACCCATCTGGACAAGATTTAGCCGTCCATCTCATTTGAAAGACAAATGAGAATAGCAAACTTCACATTCTGGACAGAGAGGACCGCTGGTTTGAAAGAAGAGTCAAGGAGGCCATTTACATTAAAATTGAGCAGTCCTCCCTCTACTGTGGGAAAGGGATGTGACACCATCTATTTCTCCTGTTTACAATACTTTCAGTAGTTCCAAGAAGGCTCCACACCCTACTCAGGTGACCCTGAGGGCACAGATAAACCTCCAAGTGGCCTCAATGACTCTCAAAAAGAGTGCTAATGACCAGATGACTGCAAGGAATAGCAATAGCAATAGCAATAGTACTTACACTTATACACTGCTTCATGGTGCTTTTACAGCCCTCTCTAAGCGGTTTATAGAGTCAGCATATTGCACCCAACAATCTGGTGTCCTGATTTTACCCACCTCGGAAGGATGGAAGGCTGAGTCAACCTTGAGCTTGGTGAGATTTGAACTGCCGAACTGCAGCTAGCAGTCAGCTGAAGTAGCCTGCAGTATGGCACTCTAACCACTGCACCACCTCGGCTTTTATAATATAATGGAATATAAATCCTTCCATTCCCCACCATTCAGTCAGAGCTGAAGAAGTTTCTTGGATGAGAAGTGAAACATCTTTAAGGAAAAACAAAGAAAGTCCAGTTGCCTCTTGAAAAAAACAACCATCACCTTTGGGACAACCAGTCTTAAGCCGAGGACTGTAGGTTTGGGTCTCCACGCGGGTGTAAATATATAAACTGCGACATACGCAACAATCGGCCTCATATCTTAAGTACATATTTCAATAGCAACGGAAACGACGTCTAACCCACAGGAAGCAACAAATTGTTAATTGCTCCAAAGAGGCCAATAAGGATTGGTAGACAATATTGTTCAAACGTGCGCAGGTTTTTCTTATTGTCAGCTTAAAAACTCCCCCAGGAGATATGGCTGCTCAATGAACAGGAAACCTTTATAGGCCCATTTAATGATCTTGCGAGAAATCGCTATTCGGGGAGCTTTAAGTACATTGATCAAAATATTAACAGGAAACGTGACAGAGCGGATTCCGCTTTAGAAAGCAACGGCTTTGGGGTAGTACAGTACAGGTAGTCCTCGACTTATCGTGTCTCCCCAAAAGTAAGCCCTTCCCCGAAAATAAGTCCTCCCCCGAAAATAAGCTCTCCCCGAAAATATTTAACCACATGCACAGCCGGTCCCCGCCATTTCCTCTGGTTAGGGTTAGGGAGACAGAGCTGGAAATCAGGTAAGACGGCAAGAGGAGCCCCGTCTTGTTCCACGCGCCCCAAAATAATACGACCTCCCCGAAAATAAGGCCACACACTTATTTCAGGGTTCAAAGAAATATAAGACAGGGTCTTATTTTCAGGGAAACACGGTACATTAAACATTTGTTTAATGACGGTTGGAAGTTAGGACAGTGCTAAAAAGAATGAAATATTTTGAGAAATATTTAAAAAGGCAGAATGTGATATTTCCCTAAAGGGAGAAACATGCTCTTGGAGACAGAAAGCAGCCCCCGCCTTCCTTAATAGCCCTCAGCAAATGTCAGCACTTAAGAGATAAAGAGATAGATAGGTCTATTCATAAGCAAGTACCCTCAACCCAAGATCCAACAAAAGGTAGGATTAGCCCTCAGCCACAATAGGAATTGCCCAAAGCCTCTTCTTTGCATCATCTCAGAGAATCCAAACTTCAACCAAACCTGGGAGACCAAACAACCTACAGAACCAGTTATGATCCCTACAACAGCCAATAGAATACATGTTCTTGCACAGGAACAGGAAGCTCAAGTACAAAGATTAAAGAAGGTATTAGAACCCCTCACTCTCAACTCCATGTGGCCAGTTGCTGTGGCCTAGAGATGGAGCTCTTGCCTCACAATCAGGAGGTTGTGAGTTTGATCCTAGGTAGAGGCAGATGTAGGGTCTCCTGCTTGGGCATGGGTTGGACTAGATGACCTTCAAGGTCCCTTCCAACTCTGTTAATCTTTTATCTGTTATTGTTCAGCTGCTCAGAACCATCCATGTGGGTCTGTTCCACCCACAAGCAGCCTCCAGTATCTTTCTCCCAGCTTGGAACTGAACCAGATGTATATTTTTTTCCAACAGTTACAATACAGATAATCCTCGACTTACATTAAACATTTGTTTAATGACAGTTGGAAGTATGGGCAGTGCTAAAAAAGGGGGGGGGGTGACTTACAACCAGTCCTCGCATTTACGACTCTCACAAAGGTCTCGTGGTCAAAATTTGGGTTCCTGGCACCTGGCATGTTTTTTTTAACACTGGTTGCGGTATCCCAGGGTCCCCATTTGCAACCTTCCCAACCAGCTTCCATTGGGGGAGGGGGAAGCTGCATTCGCTTAACAACCACGTGATTCCCTTAACAGCAGCAGCAGCAAAAAAAATTGGGTGCGATTGATTTCATCACCATCTTGCTTAGCAACAGAAGGCGCGGTCCCGATTATGGTTGTGGTTCTGACCCAGGCTTCCCCAAAAAGCCTGAAGCAGAATCCTGGTCCCGACAAAACCCCTTTTATTAAACGAATAATTTAATTCCTCTCATTCACCTTCAGCAAAGTCTTTCAAGGGAGAATTCACAGTCAAAGACCTTATCTGGCTTGGAGAGCTGCCAGGCCGATATCTTCAAAACTTGGCAAGGAGTCTCGGAGAGTCACAAACCAATTAGGCGAACTAATTGTCTCCTGCAAACTCCACTCCCCTTTCGCTCCTCTTTTATTCCTTCTGGGAGAGGCCATTCGTCATCTACCTGTGGCCTTACTCCCAAGTCGACCCTTGTTCTTTAGCTGTTCCCTTCGCCTGGCAGCTCTGCGCATGCGCACACTGGGAACAGGCTCCAGCTGTTCCTCTGCCTCACTGACATCTGACTCCGAAGGCAGCTGATAACTGTCAGACGGCCCTGGCCCCCTCTCTGCCTCTGATGCAGAGCCCTCATCAAAGCCGTCCCCAGATTCCAGGATTGACCCATGTTCCTCCCCAACCTCCTCACTGTCCGAATCTGCTGCCAGCTCCTCTGGCCGCTGGCAGGCCACAACAGTGATAAGACAAGGACTACCTGTATGGAAATGGGCGCTGATCGTCAGAAATGTCTTTTGGGAGGATGGAGGAGGAAGAGGGTGCTGCCATCAGAAAGTTTGTTTCCTTGCTGCCTGTCATTTGGTTTTTTGTTTGTTTTTTTTCTGAGAGTAGACAGACCCTTGGAGAAATAATGACTTTCTCAGTGGGCTTGTTTTTCTATTTGTTTTTTTGTTTTGTTTTGTTTTGTTTTTTTCTCTTATTTAAATCTTCAAATGGGAATCAAACATCCATCAGACCCAGAAGCGTTTGCAAATTACACTTCAACAACTGTTGAACAGCAAGATGGGAGACATGGGGGTGGAGGCTTCTAAAAGTATCTCAGGAGCGCGTCAGGTTGCCACTAATGCCACGGGGGTCCACGATTCTGGGAAATGTTAAAAACACAAGATGCCACTTGATTATTCGGCAATTCTAATTGAAGCTCCTAACGGAGAAGGCGACCCTCCTTTTCCCAGCCTTCGGGCTCCCTACCTTAATTCTGTTTTATACATATATATATATATATATATATATATATATATATATATATATATTAGTGAAAACAAAATAAAGAGGAAACTTGACATGCTGCAAAGGGCCAGGCTCCGGCACCAGTCTTCTTAATGAATCCCTCCTCTGGGGAATAGCAGGAAACAACGAACCGCAAGGCTTTTATGAGCTACTGCAAATTTTCCTTGCCTTTCGATCGTCTTCCCTAAGAATCGTGAATCTCATGGCCAATTGTTGCAGAGTGACTCACAGTTATAGGACAAGCAGCTAGCCCTAAAGGTAGGCTATTCCTTTTTAGAGGCTAAGACTTAGGAACTTATGCTCCTGACTTCCAAAGTCATGGTCAACTCTTTTCTCTCTCCCTCCCTCCCTCTTTCTTTCTTTCTTTTCTTTCTCTCCCTCCCTCTTCCTTCCTTTCTTTTTTCTCCTTCCTTCCTTTCCCTCCCTCCCTCCCTCTCCCTCCCTTCTTTTGTTTCCTTCTTTTGCTATCTTTCTTTCGTCCATCATCTACATACATCTATCTATCTATCTATCTATCTATCTATCTATCTATCTATCTATCTATCTATCTATCCCTCCCTCCCTCCCTCCATTCATCCACCAATCCACCTACCTCTATATTTATCTATCTATCTATCTATCTATCTATCTATCTATCTATCTATCTATCTATCTATCCATCCCTCCCTCCCTCCCTCCATTCATCCACCAATCCACCAATCCACCTACATCTATATCTATCTATCTATCTATCTATCTATCTATCTATCTATCTATCTATCTATCCATCCCTCCATCCATCCATCTACCAATCCACCTACCTCTATATCTATCTATCTATCTATCTATCTATCTATCTATCTATCTATCTATCTATCTATCTATCTATCCATCCCTCCATCCATCCATCTACCAATCCACCTACCTCTATATCTATCTATCTATCTATCTATCTATCTATCTATCTATCTATCTATCTATCCATCCATCCATCCCTCCCTCCCTTCATCCACCAATCCACCTACATCTATATCTATCTATCTATCTATCTATCTATCTATCTATCTATCTATCTATCCATCCATCCCTCCCTCCCTCCATTCATCCATCCACCAATCCTACCTCTATATCTATCTATCTATTTATCTATCTATCCATCCCTCCCTCCCTCCCTCCATTCATCCACCAATCCACCTACATCTATATCTATCTATCTATCTATCTATCTATCTATCTATCTATCTATCTATCTATCTATCTATCCCTCCCTCCCACCCTCCCTCCATTCATCCATCCACCAATCCTACCTCTATATCTATCTATTTATCTATCTATCTATCCATCCCTCCCTCCCTCCCTCCCTCCCACCCTCCCTCCATTCATCCATCCACCAATCCTACCTCTATATCTATCTATCTATCTATCTATCTATCTATCTATCTATCTATCTATCTATCTATCTACCTACCTACCTACCTATCCATCCATCCATCCATCCATCTATCATCTAATCTATATCTAGCATCTAATTTATCAAATTTATCAAATCTATCATCTATCTAAACTATCTATCAATCATATATTCTATCACAGTGATGGCGAGGTGGCACAGTGGTTAGAGTGCAGTACTGCAGGCTATTTCAGCTGACCGCTAGCTGCAGTTCAGCAGCTCAAATCTCACCAAGCTCAAGGTTGGACTCAGCCTTCCATCCCTTCGAGGTCGATAAAATGAGGACACCAGATTGTTGGGTGCAATATGCTGACTTTGTAAACCGTTTAGAGAGGGCTGTAAAGCACTGTGAAGCGGCATATAAGTCTAAGTGCTATCGCTATCTATCTAACATCTATCGATCATCTGCCTCCTGCCTTTATGACTTTGACAAATAGCTCAAGATGGCAAACATATCCCAAACAGCTTCCTTCTCCTGTTTTCTCCGCAACAGGAAGCCTCTAAGGCAGTGTTTCTCAACCTTGGAAGCTTGAAGATGGGTGGACTTCAACTCCCAGAATCCCCCAGCCAGCAACGCTGGCTGGGGGATTCTGGGAGTTGAAGTCCACCCATCTTCAAGCTTCCAAGGTTGAGAAACACTGCTCTAAGGTGAGGTTAGGCTGAGAGAGAACGATGGACCCCAAAGTCACTCAGCTAGATTTCAAAACACAAGCTTCATCAAACTTCCTTGATCTTCTTAAAAAAAAAAAAGTCATAGAATAACCCAGGAATTCCCCCTTCCGCAATCTTTTTGTTCAGTTGGGAGCTTCAAAGCTATTTCAGTTTGCCCTCTGCAAACATCCTCCTCCATTTTCACCTTCTCGGGTAATCACAAGGAATTGACCAACTTTGCAATGTTCTCTCGGGGTCATTTTTAGCAAGGCTATAAATATCTCACCCAATGGGATCCTCCCTCCCCCTTCTGCTTTGCTCAAGCTTCGATCGGAAACCCTATACGCTTCCTCGGGGACTCTGCATGTCCTTGCGGGGGGGGGGGTGGAAAGCAGGAGAAAGTCCATGGGAACTAAATTAGATGGAATATATTAGGCAGAGGAGGAGGAAAATATAGACTGGGTGAAACCAGGTTTAATAGCAATTACTGTGAGAGGGATCTTAGCATCTTAGTGGACAACCAGTAAAATATGAGCTAACAGTGTGCGGCGGAAGCCAAAAAAAGCCAACACAATCCTAAATTGCATTAACAGAGGGATTCAATCAAAATCAAGTGAGGTACTGATACAACTTCCGGCTTCTGAGTGTACTTCAAGGTGTTGGTTCTTACCTTTAAAGTGCTCCATGGCTTAGGACCTGATTACTTACGAGACCACCTGCTGCAACCGATAACCTCCCACCAACAAATACGCTCTCACAGAGTAGGTCTACTCATAGTACCATCATTAAAACAATGTCGTCTAGTAGTTCCAAGGGAGAGAGCCTTCTCTGTGGGGGCACCTACTCTTTGGAACAAAATACCCCCTGGAATACGAATAATCCCAGATCTTCACACTTTCCGACGTGCCCTGAAGACCTTTCTGTTTCAACGAGCAGGGCTAGCGTAAACATCTAAATTCTATGCCAAGGTCTTAGCAGATACACCAAGTTGATTCAATTTATTATTTACTGTTTATAATATATATATATATATATATATATATATATATATATATATATATATATATATATATATAAATAAATATATATAATTATATTATATTATATTATATATTATATGAATATGAAATCTTAATCTGTTCACCGCCCTGAGTCCTTCGGGAGAAGGGCGGTATAGAAATTCAATAAATAATAAAGGAGCCTTGGTATTACAGTGGTTTAATGCACCCTGTAATTAACACAGCTGCCTGCAATTTCTGCAGGTTCGAATCTTACCAGGCTCAAGGTTGACTCAGCCTTCCATCCTTTCTAAGGTAGGTTAAATGAGGACCCAGTTTGTGGGGGCAATAAGCTGACTTTGTATAAATATACAAAAGTATGAAGGCTATTGCTTAAAGCATTGTAAGCCGCCCTGAGTCTCCGGAGAAGGGCGGCATATAAATCAAATAAAAATAAATAAATAAATAAAAAATAAAAATAAAATAAATAAATAAACTCTATAAAGCCTTAGTAAGACCACACATAGAGTACTGCAACCAGTTTTGGTCACCACACTATAAAAAAGATGTTGAGACTCTAGAAAAAGTGCAGAGAAGAGCAACCAGGATGATGAGGGGACTGGAGACTAAAACATATGAAGAACAGTTACAGGAACTGGGCCTGGCTAGTCTAGTGAAGAGAAGGACCAGGGGAGACATGAGAGCAGTCTTCCGATATTTGAGGGGCTGCCACAGAGAGGAGGGAGTCAAGCTATTTTCCAAGGCAACTGAAGGCCAAACAAGGAATAATGGATGGAAACCGAACAAGGAGAGATTCAACCTGGAAATAAGGAGAAATTTTCTGACCGTGAGAACAATCAACCAATGGAACAGAAGTTGCCTTCAGAAGTAATGGGAGCTTCATCACTGGAAGCTTTCAAGAAGAGACTGGACTGCCATCTGTCAGAAATGGTGTAGGGTCTCCTGCTTGGGCGGGGGGTTGGACTAGATGACCTACAAGGTCCCTTCCAACACTGATGATCTATATCTGTAAAATTAAGCAGGGCTTTCTCTTCAGCTCCTGCTCATTTGCAATCTTCATGCCCTTTGGGTGAAAAATGTCAAAAGTGTATCTTAATATTAAAGCTGAATTTTACCTTTAACTCAGTACTTATAACTAATCTTGCATATTATGGAATGAAAAGGTCAACGTGCAAACACAGAAGCCTCTGATTTGCAATGTTATTAACCAGAGAAATGTAATTGGGGGGAAAACTAAGGACTTGACTTGGCCATCAACTTCTATGGAAGTTGGAATTATTTCACTGTGTCGCCTACCAAAATTTCAACGCTGAGTGGCTGGCTAAGCCATAATGGGATTTGTTTGATTCTGGCTTGTCATGGTGAATGGCCCACCCAGCTACTACGGTTAATAAACCACGGATTGTAGCTTAATGTTACATACAAGCCATTACAGTTTATTCAGCAATCTGTGCTTAAAACAAAATATGGTAGAAACATGACTTGTCAGCTTACCGTCACTGAAGGATGGACACCGCACCCCACCCCCCCACGGCCCGTTTTTGGTCCCACAAGGCTTCAGGGAGGCCTGCTCCCTCACGCAAGGTAAGGCGACGTCAGCCAGTTCCCCAGGGCCTAGGATCACGATGGCGAACCTATGGTATGCGTGGCATACCACACGGTGTGCCCTCTCTGCGGGCACACGAGCCGTCAGCCAGCTCAGCTCCGCCACGCATGTGCACGCACCTCCCACCAGCCAGCTGATTTTTGGGTCGCTGGCATGGGGGGGCGGGGTACATGCGGGAGGCGTGCACCCATGCATAGTGGAGCTGATCTGTGCAACCGCTCGCGTGCCCGCAGAGAGGGCTCCATGTGCCACCCGTGCCATAGGTTCGCCATCACGGCTCTAGAGAACGCTTAGAAAACTTCCTTTGCATGGCTTCATTATCTGCCAATTCCTTTCCCATCTTTTGATCTATCTTTCCTTTCTTTTCTTTTTCTTTTTCCCAGCCTCCATTGCGGGAAATATTACGGGAGCAAGTTTTAGTCAAGTTTTTTTTTTTTTTTTTTTTATCAGCTGCTCATTATTTAAAATCACAAAGTAGGGTAAGATAGTCCTCCAACATAAGCGGTGTCATTTTATTCTCTTATTTCATGATCGATCCGCAAAACACTTTCGCAGAAAAAGTCTCTGAAGCGGCTAACCTACTGTCAGCACTAGTGTGATAAGAGTTTCACCGGGCTGCATTTTGCTTGTTTTGAAGCCTCCAATATTAATTTTTTTTTTAATTATTTACTCTAACTGGATTTCCAAACGATCAAGGAAAGGACGGGGGAACAGAAATTCTAGGAAGAACAATTAAAATAATTGCTTATTATCAAAGATTGCAAAAAAAACCCCAATCCATAAATTAACAACTTCATAATTGCTTCCTTTCCTCTGACAAAAAGACCGGAATAGTGACTGTATTCATAAATCAAAACCTTAAATATTGATTTGTACACTTCAAAAAACAAAAAAAAAAAAAAAAAAATGAATTAACGCTTGGAAAGTTTCGTTAACCTTGTACCTTGGGGAAGTTTGCAACGGTGGTGGTTTTATCCGCCCCATCCCTTAAAAAATAAAAAAAATCTGTTTGCAATTGCTGCTGCTTTTGACCTGTGACGGTTACAGATGGTCTTTTTCCTCCCTAACAAAGCAACGGAGAAAGAATGATTCATATCAGGGCCACTGAATTGCAACAGCCCAACGGCCAAGGAAGAAACTTCGTCATTCGTGCTTTGCTCTTCCTGAACAGAACATCCAGATTTCAAATTGAAAATGAGTTGCCCGTGGAAGTATCAGACTTTGGCCTCTCTGCTTTTCAGAAACGATCTTCTTTTAGAGAGGGGAAATAAATAAATAAATAAATAAATAAATAAATAAATAAATAAATAACATTCCATTATCGTTCACTTGAATGCATGGGGGTTGAGAAATGCTTCCGTGGAAAGAACCCGACATCTGAATTGCTGTGTGTAAATAACACCTCCATGTTTTCACAGTGGTTTTACAGATTACAGATTCACAGAGTTGGAAGGGACCTTGTAGGTCATCTAGTCCAACCCTCCTACCCAAGCAGGAGACCCTACACCATTTTTGACAATTTCTTCTTGAAAGCCTCCAGGGATGAAGCTCCCACAACTTCCGAAGGCAACTTCTGTTCCATGGGTTGATTGTTCTCACTGTCAGAAAATTCCTGCTTATTTCCAGGTTGAATCTCTCCTTGATCAGTTCCCATCCATTATTCCTTGTCTGGCCTTCGGCTGCTTTGGAAAATAGCTTGAGCCCCTTCCTCTCTGTGGCAGCCCCTCAGATACTGGAAGACTGCTATCATATCTCCCCTGGTCCTTCTCTTCACTAGACTAGCCATGCCCAGTTCCTGCAACCGTTCAGCCTCCGATCCCCTAATCATCTTGGTTGCTCTTCTCTGCACTTTTTCTAGAGTCTCAACATCTTTTTTATAGTGTGGTGACCAAAACTGGATGTAGGTAATGTTTCCTACAAGCTCAGCAGTCCCCAAAGATCAGCTGCGGCAAAAGAATTGCCCGGGGAAGTTGTCCTCCATCCATAAGGCTCTGGTTCTTCATAAACCAAACCATAATGAAGCATCATTAAGGTCTTCTCTAAACACCCAAATACCCTGGACAGGTTCCACTAGATAAATTCCTTTCCAGGTTGGACTGGGAAGTTATAAAAAAAATCGTCAGGGAAACCCTACATTTTAAATAAATAAAGGCTTAGATATCAAGCAAATACTTTCAGGAGTAGCATTGCCTTAATAAAGCCACTGAATACTCAAGTTTGAACCGTATTAACGATATTTTATGCCTCTGATTTAGCAGACCGGAGATGTAATAGCTTTGAGGTGCTTTTTTTTCTTTTTGTTCACATGCTAAGAATATATTCAGATGCACACAGGGCATTGTTCTAACAGGCTGTTCTTCCCTTCGCGACATCAGCTTGACGGCAATGTGCAAGGCGTAAATATCCACAGCCTGACTCCGAACAGCAGGGCTGATAAATTCATTCTAAATAACCCTGCTGAGAAGGCCCAGTGTTCGGTTGTGAGAAGTACACCCCAAAAAGGACAGTGCCAAAAACCTCACAGCACCAGGAACCTCAGAAAAACAGTGCCAAGAGGCCCGAGCCAGCCTTTCCCCCTTTAAGAAAAGCAAGAAGCACCGTAACAACCTCCTCATTGTCCGAGTCTGCTGGCAGGCCACAACAGAGATTGTCTTTAGTGCTCTCTGAGCTTGGTGGTTCTAGAACATCATCAGTTCTAGAAGGAAAAGGGGTTTGCTTTCTTTTTTATATACAAATGACCTCCCTTGACAGGGAGCATATAAACAGGAAGCAAACCCATCTCTCTTCTAGCACGGATGATGTTATATAGTTGGCTAATGAAACGTCTGCAACCAGACAACAAAGCTCAGAGAGCACCAAGGACCCACACAGTTATATTCCTCCTCTTTCCCCACAAAAGCAGCCCCCTGTCACTCCAATGCCATTGTGCCACTTCGAACAGTCACTAGACGAACGGTTGTAAAATGAGGACTATCTGGGTATTTATCCAGTGGTGAAATGTAAAATTTGTTACTACTGGTTCTGTGGGCGTGGTTTGGTGGGGGGAGTAATGTGACTGAGTGGGCATGGCCAACTTTTTTTTTTAAAACTTTTAAAAGCGTTTTTTCTACAACCTCTTCAACCGAAGAAGTTGTAAAAAAATTGCTTTTAAAAGCCTCTGACGATCCCAGCTGAGTTGCCTGATCGTCAGAGGCTTTTTTTTTTCTTTTAAAAGCCTCTGACGATCCCAGCTGAGCCGCGCAATCATCAGAGGCTTTTTTTTTTTTTAACTATTAAAACCATTTTTTCGGCCGATGAGGTTATAGAAAAGATGCCTTTAAAAATTAAAAAAAAAAAAGCCTCTGATGATCGCGCGACTCAACTGGACATGGGGGAGGAGGGATTTTTGCTACCGGTTCTCTGAACTACCCGCCGCAATCTCTACCGGATCGGACAAATTTATCCAGCTTCTTTCTGTAACTCTCAGCTTTCTACAGATTTTGATTGCTTCAAAAAGAAAAACCTTCATCTGGCCGTGGATTACAAATACGAATCACAATTTATATATATATATATATATATATATTTTAAAAAATCCTTTTTAATGGCCCTTAGAATCAAAGAGCAAAAAAAAAAAAAGACACGAATCTTCCAGGGGGGTTGGGGGTGGGGAGCCTTGCAGGAAAAGTGTGAAAATGATCTCCTAATAAGAACTAATGAGACGAGGAAAGCTGCTGAGGAGAGTTTTTATAAAGATGCAGCATCTGTGGGGGGAAAAAAAGTTACACCTGAGCTGAAAGTGATAAAGGACATTCAGAAATGGGAGAGGTTGAACGTTTAGACAGGTGGCAAAGAATCCTCTCGCGTTTGTGGCACGGGCTGAGGTGGGTATGAAGAAAAGGAAGGATAACAGAAAGAGAATAACAGAGTTGGAAGGGTCCTTGGAGGTCTTCTAGTCCAGCCCCCTGCTCAGACAGGAAACCCTAAGGTCGTGATGGCGAACCTATGTTGTGGAGGCTTGGGGAGGGCGAAAAACGGGCCTACTGGAAGTTCGGGAACGGCCTCCAGAGGGCCTCCGGAGCCTGGGGAGGCCATTTTCGCCCTCCTGGAGGCTCGAGAAAAGCCTCCGGAGCTGGGGCGGACAAAAACACACACCCTGTTGGTGCAGGATGCCCATGAGGCCACACCCACCATGGCCACGCCCACCCAGCAACCGGGCAGAGAACCCCTTGCTAAAATTTTTGAAGCCCACCCCTGGATATTTGGCTTACATAAATGCTATTTTCCTGATCCATTCTTTCATATCGGTTGATACTTCCTCTATCACAGCAAGGTTCCCTCCCTAAGCAATTCTCAGAATATCTTTTTAATAATGCAAGTCGTTTGCTCTTTAGTTTGTTTGGCAAGAGGTCTGGCCATAGGTGAGCAGCGATGACAGGAAACTGCTCCTAAACCTGATTCTACCTGATTTCTTGGTTCTCGGGGACCCGACAATTACCTTGTTTCCGATGGCTTTCTTGGGCGGGAAGTTAAAACTTCGCACTTGGTGATACCTCATCTGCAACTTGTGGTGAAGCCCTCTGAATTCCGTGTATCGTCGATAAACATTCCACTCGTCGTCTTTTATCCTGATATATAGCTGTCGGAAACAGAGAGACGGGATCAGTTGGTTTTCTCCAAAACCAGGGTACTAGATCGAGAACTTAAATGGAAAAGGATACCAATCCAGCAACACTTTTAATGAAATGGAATGGAATGGAATGGAATGGAATGGAATGGAATGGAATAGAATAGAATAGAATAGAATAGAATAGAATAGAATAGAATAGAATAGAATAGAATAGAATAGAATAGAATAGAATAGAATAGAATAGAATAGAATGTAAAAGGAACAGTAAGATATTTAGAATATGTATCATTACTACCTTATCAAAACCAGAAAGAAAATATGTGACATGCATAATATTTCATCCTACTTGGGAATAAGGCCAGTGAAGGATCTATACAGCATACATTCATTCTTGATACTATCATGAAAAGGTACATTTCAGCAACAACGGACTCAATGATCCCCATCTCGCGGGAACTTGCCCTCAATTCCAAAATAATCTTCTTGAAAGCAATGCAAGATTTTAAAACCGTGATTTCAGGAACCAAGTTACTGTCCGGTTATCTGATTCAAAGAGATGAAGTGACTCCTAAGAGATACACATTCACACAGTATGCAAAATCAAACACGTTGTGGTGACCCAGGCCCAAGTAAGTAGTAGGAAAAACAGTCAGTGAAAAAACAAACAAACTTTATTCGAACAGCTGAGAATTACTTCATTCCCAGCATCTTTCAATTAAATCAAAGCAAATTCCTCCCAACACAAATTCCTCAGTCCTATCGCAAACCTTGGTCCAATTAGGCAAACTGCCAAAGGCCTTTCTTGGCAAACGTTTTAGAAGTCACAGATACAAAAATAAATACAAGAGGTAGATGAAGAAGACGACGAAGCTACCAACGTTGTTTTCTGGCAAAGCCCAAACGCCGTTGCTGGTCTGTTTTAAGCCTTACGGGAGGGGCCAATCATCTCTTGGCCCTACTCCCGAGTTGTCCTCTTTGCTTGAGCATGCGCATTGGAGCTGAGCTCGTGTGCCCACCGATATGGCTATGGCACCGATGTGCCATAGGTTCGCCATCACAGGTATAGGGTCTCCTGCTTAAGCAAGGGGTTGGACTAGAAGGCCTCCAAGATCCCTTCCAGCTCTATTCTGATTGATTGATCGATTGATTGAAATACTGACAATCATTAATCCATTGATAGTTACCAAGCAGGATAAACAATCAAAGCACATCCTAAATTAGCAGTTGATGATGGAAGAAATCTGCTTTAATTTACTTCAAATTACTAGTGATTTGGGGGTTTGATTTATTTGTTTGTTTTTTTTACTATAGGGACTGTTGAGATTCAGGAAATCATTATTTTATGGTTAAGTATAAGTGCTCCCAAATTTCTCTTCACTTGACAGCTTAAATTCCCCGATTGCTAAATGCAACCGTCACAAATGTCTGTGCTATTAATTTTGGAGCCTGAACAAAACAGATCTCCGCAACAACTCGGCAGATTCAGAAATACGATTCTCTTCCGGGGGGGGGGGGGGGGACGACAAGAAAGTCTGCAACACAACACTGGCGTGGGCAACGCAGTTGAGCCGAAAGGTTAAACGTGGTTGCATGTGCAGTCAAATCCATGCGCAGGGTTGAGGTTTTTGGCATCTCTTTGACAGAGCCCGGTTGCCCAAAGCTACTCCAAATTATTATGGATGAACATGGCTTGCTCTGAAAGATTCTTGCACTCTCGCGCCATGGCTTTCAATCTTTCGTATCTGAAGGCTTATAAATCATTTTCTCAACCACCTGGGTCCCACGAGGATGGATTTTTTTAAAAAAAGTCGACTTTGTCCCAGAAGAACAGAGATATGCGGAGAGGCAGCCTTGTTGTGACCCAGGCTCACTTAATCATTTAACTGGGTTTTATTGCTGGGTCGCTTCCGACTAGCAAGTTTCTTTAGTCGGCTCCATAGATTTTCAATTGGGTGAAGGTCTGGGCTATTCCCAGGCCATTCTCAGCAGTGGAATAGGATGATCTTGAAACTTCCCCCAAAAAGTGGTGTTATTAGCCATTAAACCTCAAAAATACACTTTTCCCAAAAGGTTTCCACAATTTTGGCCACTACTATATTGGGTTTGGATTGGAATGAGTTCTTTCGTTGGTTAGCATCACTCAGTCATCTGTGATAAGGCACGCACGTTCCGTGTCAGCTTTATATGCACTATATAACATTTCATAGCATCCCATAATACTTTTGAGCAGGATTGTGCTAATGCTCAATTTCATATACAGTACTATGGGGGGGGGTTTGTGCGTGTGTCTTATTATGAGTTTTCAAGTTCCAAAAGTTCAATTTTTTGTACAGCCTTTTGTCTTCCGTTGGTTTGAACCAGTCCTTGTCAGAATCCACATTCCACCTGGAGAACTTCAAAGAACTAGAAACGGCAGAGAAGAGCAAGCAGGATGATAAGGGGACTGGAGGCTAAAACATATGACGAACGGTTGCAGGAACTGGGTATGGCTAGTCTAGTGAAGAGAAGGACCAGGGGAGACATGATAGCAGTCTTTCAATATTTGAGGGGCTGCCCCAGAGAGGAGGAGGTCAAGCTATTTTCCAAGGCACCCAAAGGCCAGACAAGGAATAATGGATGGAAACTGACCAAGGAGAGATTCAACCTGGAAATACGGAGGAATTTTCTGACAGTGAGAGCAATCAACCAATGGAACAGAAGTTGCCTTCAGAAGTTGTGGGAGCTTCATCCCTGGAAGCTTTCAAGAAGAGACTGGACTGCCATCTGTCAGACATGGTGTAGGATCTCCTGCTTGGGCCTGGTGGTGGCGGGGTTGGACTAGATGACCTACAAGGTCCCTTCCAACTCCGTTAATCCGTAATATTTCAGCTTTCTTTAGATTTATTGCAAACTTAACCAACTGGAACTTTCTAAAGGCTACGTTTCTTCATTATTAATACTCTCCTTCTGTTTTTTTACAGCTATCTATCCCCTTTTTAAAAGTGCAATGTGACCTATTGCTCTGAATATTTTAAAAAACCGCTAAAGTAATTGTTTTAGCTACCGGTAAGCCATTAGCTTATCGGTGGCCAGAGTTAGAGATTTATTTGTTTTTTTAGTGTCTGGTGTTTAGGGTTTGTGTCTCCTCAGGTTTTAGAAGCCTAATATTTATTTCAAATTACTTCTTGTAGCAGGGAGGGCATTTCCTTCCTTGTTTTACTAAAACATCATCTATTTCACGTTTCAACAAGCTAGAGCAGTATGCTCACATACCATTCGCCTATCAAATTGCATTTCTCTGCCAAGATTTATAAAACTAATTGCCTATAAAATCTGAGGGAAGGAGCTTTCCATTTCAAAGAGCCAATTTGTTTGCTATATATGTTCTTTCTTCCTTTTTAAAAAAATCTAATTATCACTTCATAATTCATGCTTATGTTTGTCAATTATAAACATTATTACCTGAGCCAACATTATTACTCTCTTCCTAAATTGTGCAACATCTTTGTATTTTTTTAAAATATGTCAGTGTCCTTGTTGCTAAGCTAATTCCAGTTGAAATCATGTTCCTACATAATTTTCCAATTAATTTCTTTTAGTAAAGAAGGTTCTAACAAAGGGAAAAAACTAATGTAAATTTAAAGAAAAAGGAAGGGAAAAGAAATCAGTGAATAGAAATCGAAGAAAAAAAATATAAATGCATTTCTATTTTATCCTCTTTCCAGTGGTGAAATCCATTTTTTTTTACTACCGGTTCTGTGGGCGTGGCTTGGTGGGCATGGTGTGGCTTGGTGGGCGTGGCAGGGGAAGGCTACTGCAAAATCTCCATTCCCTCCCCACTCCTGGGGAAAGGATACTGCAAAATCCCCATTCCCTCCCCACTCCAGGGGAAGGATACTGCAAAATCCGCATTCCCTCCCCACTCCAGGGGAAGGATACTGCAAAATCCCCATTCCCTCCCCACTCCTGGGGGAAGGATATTGCAAAATCTCCATTGCCTCCCCACTCCAGGGAAGGATACTGAAAAATCCTCATTCCCTCCCCACTCCAGAAGGATACTGCAAAATCCCCATTCCACCCCACTCTGGGGCCAGCCAGAGGTGATATCTGCCAGTTCTCCGAACTACTCAAAATTTCCGCTACCGGTTCTCCAGAACCTGTCAGAACCTGCTGGATTTCACCCCTACCTCCCTCTCTAGGATTACTTCATAGTCCCTTTCTTTCCATATTCAAGGCTTTCTAATCAAACCCAGAAACCACAAATTCATTTTTTTTTTCTGCAAAAAGTCCCTAAAAGATTTCCGATCACTGAGAAGGTACAGATTAGGTGAAACCTGACTCAATAGCAGTAACTACGAGAGGGATCTTGGAGTCCTAGTGGACAATCACTTACATATGCACCAGCAGTGTGTGGCAGCAATCAAAAAAGCCAACCCAGTTCTAGGCTGCATTAACAGAGGGATAGAATCAAGATCACAGTATTGATGCTGCTTTCTAAAGCCTTGCTAAGACCACACTTGGAATACTGCATCCAGTTTTGGTCACCACAAAATAAAGAAAGATATTGAGACTCTAGAAAGAGTGCAGAGAAGAGCAACAAAGAGGATTAGGGAACTGGAGGCTCAAACTTATGAAGAACGGTTGCTGGAACTGGATAAGTCTAGTCTTATGAAAAGAAAGACCAGGGAAGATATAATAGCAGTGTTCCAATATCTCAGGGGCTGCCACAAAGAAGAGGGAGTCAGACTATTCTCCAAAGCACCTGAGGGTAGAACAAGAAGCAATAGGTGGAAACTCATCAAGGAGAGAAGCAATTTAGAACTAAGGAGAAATTTCCTGACAGTGAGAACAATTCATCAGTGGAATAACTTGCCTCCAGAAGTTGTGAATGCTCCAACACTGGAAGTTTTTAAGATGTTGGATAACCATTTGTCTGGAATGGTATAAGGTTTCTTGCTCGAGCAGGGGGTTGGACTAGAAGACCTCCAAGGTCCCTTCCAACTCTGTTATTCTATTCTATTCTACTCTATTCTGTTCTGTTCTGTTTTGTTCTGTTCTAATTCTATTCTATTCTATTCTATTCTATTCTATTCTATTCTATTCTATTCTATTCTAATTCTTATTCTTATTCTTATTCTTATTCTTATTCTTATTCTTATTCTTATTCTTATTCTTATTCTTATTCTTATTCTTATTCTTATTCTTATTCTATTCTATTCTTCCTAGCTCCAACCCATGCTCAGTATTTTCCAAGTAAGTCAGCTATTAAATATGTTGCAACTTTAAATTTATGCAGAGTTGTCTCATTGAACACAATGGGACTGATTCTCAGGTCAGCAAGCACAGAGCTGCAACCTGAAATATCTTCCCTTAGAATTAGTAATTTCTGTTGGAAGTCATGAAGATGATCTCAGCTACTTTATTCTCCGAGATAAAAGAAATGTACTAATATTTAATTTTATTGGGCTAAAGGTCCAAGGCTAAGCTCATTTTTTTAAAAAAAAAAAAAAAAAAAGCATAGTTTTAAAAGGATGCTCATTCTTTTTTGGTTTGCCTTTAAAAACAAAAAAAACAACAACCCACAACCAGGTAAAACCCTGAGTGCCTTACATGAGAAATGAATAAATATTTCTACCGTCTCTTAAAAATTAAATTACAGTGTATTGGGATCCTTAATTACTTAACAACAGGTTATGGCTTAATATGCAACTGAACTCCGTGATTCACCAGCACTATGATTTTCTCAGTAGTGGAGTACGTTTTTTTTTAAAAAAAGGGGGGGGGGGGTGAAAGACAGGATTTAAAAACCTGATTAGGAGAGAAAAAAAGGCAACTGAAACATACGAAGGACGTTTTCTAGGAACTGGGTAAAGTCTAGTCCGATGATGTGCCAAAGGTGGCACACAGAGTCCTCTTTGTGGGCACGTGTGCCATCGCCAGATGCTCCTCTGGTTTCTGGTGCGCACATGCGTGCCGGCCAGCTAGTCTCTGCGGGCGCTGGAGCTTCAGAAAATGGCTTGAAAAACAGCCAAAAAACAGGCCGTTTTTGGGTCGCTTTTCGGACCAAAACCAGCCGAAAACTAGCCTGAAAATGGCCAGAAAAACAGCCTGAAAACAGCCCCCCCAAATGGTCAAAAACAGGCATGTGTGTTGTGGCCCCGCCCTCTGAGCCTGTCCCATCGGAGGAAGAAAGCTCCGAGCATGAGGAAGAGGAGTCAGCCAGGCCTCCCTCTCCAGGCCCCTCCCCTCTGGCACTGTCTCAGGTGCCGGCCGAGGGAGAGGAGATTAGCAGGGAGACAGGTGGCTCGGATGAGAGTGAGAGAGAAACATCATTCCTGGACGCACACCTCCGAAGGCGTGATAAACGATTGCAGCAGCTTAGGAGGCGTGCTAGGGATTAGAACTGAGTCACTGGACCACACCCCAGAGACTATATAATAGAGGTAGTGGTCAGTGATCCGTGTGACGAACAAAAGTAAACCTTGGATAGTCACTAAAGCCTCGTCCGGAACTGCTGAGAGAAAGATTTATAGTGTCGGACATTTGGACTCTTGAGTATTTATCTTTCTGTTTTACTGTGAAAATAAAGTCACTTGGCAGACGGTGTGTCTATCGCTGCCAAGTGGGAGATAAGACCTGGGTGTGTTCCAAAGTGTTTCCTTAACCCTCGGCTGGCTGTGTTTGTGTGTGTGTGTGGGGATGGGGACGGGGACGGGGACAGATCAAAGTGTGTGCTTGCCAGCTATTCTTCAGGTTTCCGGTGCACTGGTGCATGCACATCAGGGGTGGGTTCTACTTACTTTTACTACTGGTTTGTAGCAGGGCCGCGCGTCCGTGCTCTTCTGCGCATCCGCAGAAGCGTTTTGGTGACATCGGGGTCGGTGGGAGGGACCTCCCGCTGGTTTTACTACCGGTTCTATAGAACCGGTGCGAACCGGGGGCAACCCACCACTGGTGCACATGCACACACATGAACCCGTGTTCTGGTTTGGGCACTCGGTGCTGAAACGGTTCGCCATCCCTGGTCTAGTCTAACAAAGAGAAGGGGGGACGTGATAGAAGTCTTCCAGTATTTGAGGGTGTCACGAGTGTTTCCAGGATTGCTGTGGCTACTTGCCTACTCACAAACAGTATGGTTTCAATCAAGCCATCTCCTGTTGGCAATTATCTGCAAGCCTTCCCCCGCCTTAGTTAATTGCAGGTTAACTCCCCATATAAGCAAGGACCTTCTCGCTTGCTACTCGGGCCTAGACTCTGGTTTAGGCCTAAATGCACAGCTCCTGCAGGAAGCTAAGTGCAAATGCCGCAGATGGGAGAAGAATGCAGATAAGGACTCCAGACGCCGTTGCAGAGAAACTCCCACAGATGCTTGCCTTTTGCTGTTTTGTAGCACACAAGCTATCATCGGGACTGCTGTTGCTGGATCTTCTTCCTCCCACAAGCTTCAAGCAATGTTTGCTGTTTGAACTGTTTTTACTTCAGGTGACTTTTAGCTGTGAAGTTTGTGCTGCCGCCCTTCTACTACCTCGATGATGTATCGACACCGAAGCTGCTTATCTTCATGTTAGCTTTATTCTCTTGTGAACTGTTTCGGTATTGTGGAGAGGAATCTAGGGAGATAGCCTTGCTTCACATAACCAAGATAAGACTTTGTTTTTAATGTGCTTTCTTAAAGACATAGGGCTTTTTAAACATTTTAAAGTAAATTATATTTTTACACAAGACTCCTCTGTCAGATTTATTTCAGTCCTAGCGCGTTTGCTCATGAGCTGGTTCCAGGTCCGGGGGACCCCTCAACCCCATTCCCTAACAGAGGGGTTGCCACAGAGAAGAAGTCAAACTCTTCTCCAAAGCATCTGAAAGGCAGAATGAAGAAGCAATGGATGGAAACCGATCAAGGAGAGAACCAATCTAGAACTAAGTGTTGTGGCCCGCCAGCAGCCAGCAGAGCTGGAAGCAGAGTCAGACAGTGAGGAGGTTGGGGAGGAACATGGGCTAGTCCTGGGGGCTGGGGAAAGCTCGGACGAGGGCTCTGCGTTGGAGGCAGAGAGGGAGATAGACAGCAGCGAGGCAGAGGAACAGCTGGAGCCCGTTCCCAGTTTGCGCATGCGCAGAGCTGCCAGAAGACAAGAACAACTCAGAAAGCAGGGTCAATTTGGGAGTAAAGCCACCCCTTGGAGGTGATTGGCCCCTCCCATAGGAAACAAAAGAGGAGCGAACAGGGAGGGGGCTTTTGCAGGAAACAATTCGTTCGGTGGGTCGTTTCAAGAGTGGAAATTTCTGTTTGTGACTTTAAAAGACTCTGTGCCAAGTTTTGCCTTGTACTGCGTTTGGAAACAAGTTACGTGGCAGCTTGCCAAGCGAGATAAGGTGTGTTGATAAATATTCCTTTGGAAAACTGTTTGGACAGGCCTTGCTGACTGTGAATGAAAGTAATTCACAGTCATGTAAATAAAAGAGGTTTTTGTCGGGACCAAACTCTGCTTTTTAAGGGTCAGAACACTAAGGATAAATTTCCTCCCATTCGTGAGAACGTAACGTCTCTAGGCTGATGGCTCATTGTATTCCGCCTTCCTCCAGCTCTGCCTCCACTTCTCCTACAGTTGGCAAACCAGCAACATACGGGGAACTTTAATTCGTAAATCAAAATATTGTGTATTCACAGACTGAAGTCTGAACATTATGCAAAGCCAAAATGCAAACCTCAGGATGGGCCTGTCCACTGTGCAAATCCATCATTTGTAATACTAATGTCTTCTAATTGCATCATTTTTTCTATTAGAAGCATGGTCTGAAACTCTTGAGACTGTAAAGGGCAAATAAAACATGGCCTATTTGTCTAGTTAATCCACTGTTGTCTTTTCTCATTCAGCAGCAGCTCCTGGAAGTCTTGCAAAAAAAAAAAAAAAAATCATCACCATCTTTTCCTTCATTTACTACCTGATTCTTTGCTGTAAAAAAAAAAATGACAGAATTGAACTTTTTTGACTTTCACCAAGAAAAATAAGTATCCTTTTACAAAGCCTGGCCCTGTTTAAACCAATCTTTAGCACTCAGCAGCCAAACGAGCCATCTTGTTTTACTGGCCTCATTATATTGCAATAATTGGTCTTACTCACGCTACAGAGAGATTTGAAGAAAACAAGCCATAGTGGTTAAATACCTTGATTAAATACATCATTTCTGAGAAATCAGCACATGCCCAGGACAGGTGAACAGTTGTAGCAAACAACTATTCTTCTGCCACCGTCATTCCAGTTGCTGATATATTTCTCAGCTCTCTTACGGCTTTCTGTGACGGCCTTCAGAAATCTCTCTCAAACAGCTTTATTGATTGATTTGATTTTTTTCATGCTGCCGTTATTACTTTATAAGTGACTCAAGGTGGCGAAGATGCTTAGTAGTACAGATGCACAGTTACTACTCAAGGGTAGCAACTGTTGAGAGGGATCTTGGAGTCCTAGTGGACAACCATTTAGATATGAGCCAGCAGTGTTGCAGCAGCTGCCAAAAAAGCCAACCCAGTTCTAGGCTGCATAAACAGAGGGATAGAATCAAGATCACGTGAAGTGTTAATTCCACTTTATAAGGCCTTGGTAAGGCCACACTTGGAATACTGCATCCAGTTTTGGTCACCACGATGTAAAAAAGATGTGGAGACTCTAAAAAGAGTGCAGAGAAGAGCAACAAAGACGATGAGGGGACTGGAGGCTAAAACATATGAAGAATGGTTGCAGGAACTGGATATGTCTAGTTTAATGAAAAGAAGGACCAGGGGAGACATGATAGCAGTGTTCCAATATCTCAGGGGCTGCCCCAAAGAAGAGGGAGTCAAGCTATTCTCCAAAGCACCTGAGGGCAGGACAAGAAGCAATGGGTGGAAACTCATCAAGGAGAGAAGCAACCTAGAACTAAGGAGAAATTTCCTGACAGTAGGAAGAACAATTAATGAGTGGAACAACTTGCCTCCAGAAGTTGTGAATGCTCCAACACTGGAAGTTTTTAAGAAGATGTTGGATAACCATTTGTCTGAAGTGGTGTAGGGTTTCCTGCCTAAGCAGGGGGTTGGACTAGAAGACCTCCAAGGTCCCTTCCGACTCTGTTATTCTATTCTATTCATTCTATTCTTTCCATCCACCTATTTTTCCCACAACAACCTGTGAGGTGGGTTGAGCTGAGAGAGAAAGACCAGTCCAAAGACACCCAGCTGATTTTCATATATAAGGCAGGACTAGAATTCACCTGATGATTGGCACAAAGTCGCCCAACCGGTTTTCCTGCTTAAGGAGGTTCTAGATAGAAGTCACAGTCTCCTGATGATAGGCCCCAAATCATCCAGTTGGCTTTCATGGCTAAAACGGGACTAGAACTCATGATCTTCCAACGATTGGCCCAAAATCACCCAGCTGGCCTAAGGCAAGACTAGAACTCATTGTCTCCTCGTTTCTAGGCCAGTATCTTAACTGCTACTTCAAAACTCGCTCTGATTTCTTGTTGAAATTTGATTTGTAATAAAATCCTCTCTCTGTGGTTTCTTGATTTTTTCAAAGCTTCAAGGCTATACTTGCTTAATAATAACCACCTCACCTGACACAGTTACTAAGCAGCAACAACAGAGCAAATTACATTACGGGTAGAGAAGGCAAGCTCCTTGTCCAGCTAGATGTCACCTCTATCCCATGTCTACTAGAGAACTGCCTCGCAAATTATGATACAGACCTCTGGTCCCAAAGAGCCCATCCTTTGCAACTGGCCCTTCTCTGCCCTTCATCGTTTTGTCTCATCCCTCATTTATCTTCATGACAAGGAGTTGGCAAGTGAAACTCGGTGTGTGGGGTGGATTTGGTTCCTAGGACACTGGCATTGTGGAAGACAATCTAGAGAGCCTCCTCGCTGGTGTAAGGACTGAAGATTCTATGAGTATTTCCTCCTTTTGGGGGTGAGAACATTTTTCAAGAGGCAGAGCCCACCTGTGTTGGAACAAGAGTGGGCAGACAAGTATTCCCAAGTAGGTTGAGAAGAAAGGAAGGGAGGGAGGGAGGAAGGAAGGAAGGAAGGAGGGAGAATGGAGGAAGGGAGGGAAGAAGGAGAAGGGAGGGAGGGAGGGAGGAAGGAGAATGGAAGAGGGAGGGAGGAAGGAAGGAAGGAGAATGGAGAAAGGAAGGAGAATGGAGGGAGGGAGGAGAATGGAGGGAGGGAGGAAGGGAGGGAGGGAGGTGAATGGAGGGAGGGAGAGACGAAGGAAGGAGCAAGGAGGGAGTGAGGAAGGAAGGAAGGAGAATGGAGGGAGGGAGGGAGGAAGGGAGGGAGGAAGGAGAATGGAGGAAAGAGAAGGGAGGAAGGGAGGAAGGAAGGAAGGGGAATGGAGGAAGGGAGGAAAGAAGGAAGGAAGGAAGGAAGGAAGGAAGGAAGGAAGGAAGGAAGGAAGGAAGGAAGGAAGGAAATGCTGACTGATGCAGCATCAATAATGGATAAATAATAGGATGATGGAGGGTGCCTTTGTTGGCAATCTATTAAACAATCTTAAAATCAAAGGGCCATGTAAGAAGGATCAGAGTTGGTCAGTAGTCAGGCTAAGTCCAAAAATGACAAAGAGCAATTCAGCCAGCATTCAGTTCTTCATTTGTAGACAGACAAATAGACAGAATCTTGCCGGTATCAATCTATGTTACTCGCATTCTAACCGATACTGTATACTGTACCTTGGGAGATTCTAGGGAGTGGCTCTCCAGACTCTCTTCCTATCTGTCTCTGGGCTGGGCTGTCTCTTATCTCTCTCTCTCACACACACACACACCAGAATCTCTCACGCACATTCCAGGGCAATTGCCGCTTCACCGTAATCCATCGCACCAGCTCCCCTCCGTGGGAGCATCATCACTCCCACTCAGTGCCAGAGAAACTCTTTGCTTTCTAACTTTCAAAACAGAATCTCCAATTCTTAGCCGCGGAAGTCAAGTATGACTTGAGCTAGGAAAGTCTGATTTAGCTTAATCCTTACCAATCCACTTGTAGGAAAGCAGACGAGAGGCAACTAACGTTACGGATAATATCCCGATTAATAAGAAGCGGAATGCTTCAAGACACTGTTTTTCCCCTTGTTTATTTTCCACGTCAGAAGACCGAAGATGGCTGAGGTTTATCACCTATCCCTTGTGCTGGCTCCTCTGGCTTAGATTCCAGTCTCATATCACATCAAGCTTCGCCTGTTCCTTCTCTGCTTAACAGCAGGGACCAGCCAATTCCCCTAATGAGCTATACACAAAGTAGCCAAGATACCCACAGAATAAAATATACGGACATCTATGGGGGGTGAAAACGGTAATGGTAGTAATCTGACGACAATTTACATCTAAACGACGGCGCTAGATTTCAAAGAACAATAAAACACAGCAATGCGAATTACAGGGCTATTTCCAAGCAATAAAGATGCACCGATAAAAAATAAATTAATCTTTTAAAAATCTGGCAGTTCAACCACAGCAGGGAAAATTAAAAGACATTAAGAGTGCTCTCCATAATTCCGGCCCCTGCTTTAGCCAAACTAGGGAAAAAGTTTTGATAGGGACTTGAAAATGTTCTCTTTTCATTCGCTGGATATTTTGGCTCAGTGACTTTAAGCAAAACAAAAACCCATGATAAGATATATTCTTGTTTTATTTTTATTTATTCACTGTTGATGTTGATGCCCAACCAAATCTGGGAGGCCTGCCATAATCAACAACAACGTAGATTTTCAACAAACATTAGCCAAAGGTTTGCAGGATATGTTTGGGTAGCTTAGCACAAATACATTTTTGCTGCCCTATTGTTGGTAAACCTTAAGGTTTATCTTTGCCCCGTAAATTTGTAATTTAGCAGCTAGTTACAGTCAACTAGTTAGAGGGGTTCCAAATATGATTGAGGCTTCAGGGAACATCCAAATCCATACAATCTGGATTCAAGAGTGTCTGAATTTTACCAGATATTGTTCTGGGCCAGCTACGGACCCCAAAGAACGCAGCATACACAAAGTCTGTACAAACCTTAGTTTACTAAATTAAATCAGGTTTTTTTCCAAACAAAGGCTGTTAATTAACTTTCTTAACAGCCTGCAAGAATCCAAAGAATAAATAATCGGAATCTTACTACGGTTGGCAGAAAGCCCAGAAGCAATTTGCAGAGAACTAAGATCAGGACGCGAAGGAGAGTGAATGAAGTTGTTCCCTGCAAATTGCTTCAGTCGGTGTTCCTCCTTAAATAGGCTAAGGGAGTGGCCAATTAGCCCCAAGCCTTACTCTCGACGAGACCTCCTCCTGAGGAGCCACTCCTGCCTTTTGGCAGCTCTGCGCACCCGTGCATCGAGAAGAGGCTCCTCCTCTTCGTCCTCTTCACTTAAGGGAGCTTCTGGAGGTTCTGAAGGCCCTGGCTGAATCCCTGCCTCTGGCACCACATCTTCTCCAGCCTCCTCATTTTCTGACTCAAGTGCCAGCTGCATAGGCTGCTGGTGCAGCACCACACCAGCCTCCTTGCTGTCAGAATCAGCTGCTAGCTGCACAGGCTACTGACGGGACACAACAGATTTGGGATCAAACCTATACCCTTTTTCCTGTACTGTGTGTTCATTTTATCCCATCTAATTGTTGGAAGAAATATCCATCTGGTTCAGTTCCAAACCGGGAGAAAGGCACTGGAAACATGGAGGCTGATTGGAAAGATGGTTTAATGAAGCAGAACCACATGGGTCCTGGGCAGATGACCACATGGAGTTGAGAGTGAAGGGTTTTTAATACCTTCTCTTGGGGGGCTTTGAACTTGAGCTTCCTGTTCCTGTGCAAGAACATGTATTCTATTGGCTGTTTGAGAGGTCATAGCTGGATCTGTAGGTTGTCTGAGCCACGTTTGGTTGAAGTTTGGAGGGTGATGCAATGTCCTTAGGAGATTATTCAATGTGGTGAGTTCTGCTGGTAGTGGGTTAATCCTATCTTTGTTCAGACCTTGCTGCAGGGAGTAATGGATTACTAAATCTGCATTTCTAAAAGGTGGCCTCTGCTTAGTAGAGGACCTGTCTACTGCACGAGTCAAAAAGAGGGCTGGGAAAATATTTACAGACCCCCTCGCATCCTGGACATAAACGGTTTCAACTCCTACCCTCAAAACGACGCTATAGAGCCCTGCACACCAGAACAACTAGACACAAGGTTTTTTTCCGTAACGCCATCACTCTGCTAAACAAATAATTCCTACAACACTGTCAAACTATTCACTAAGGCTGCATTACTATTACTATTAATTTTCTCATCGTTCCTATCACCCATCTCCTCCCACTTATGACTGCATGACTGTAACTTGTTATCGTATCCTTACAATTTATATTGATATTGTTTCCTAGTATGATTCAATTGCTTATTTGTACCCTATGACTATCATTAAGTGTTGTACCTTATGAGTCTTGACGAACGTATCTTTTCTTTTATGTACTCCGAGAGCGTATGCACCAAGACAAATTCCTTGTGTGTCCAGTCACACTTGGCCAATAAAGAATTGTATTGTATCTGCTTGGGGCAGGGAGCTGGGGCTCTGAGTTTCTGTCTCCCTTACGGTTAATATTTCTTTTAGGGGAAATATTTTATCCTGCCTTTTTTAATATTTCTCAAAATATGTCATTCTTCTAGGAGAAGGGTGGGTGCTAACCTTCTACATAATGTTCTCAGAGCAAGCCAGGATGTCAACATATTGTGGCTTTCATCCACTGGAAAAAAATAATAATAATTAAAGTCCCATCTACAAGAGGGTTATTTTTCTTGTGAATTTTTGCTCCCCATCAGTTTGTTTGGTTTTTTTTAAAAAAAAAGCAAAATGAAAACGGAGGCATCACTGGAGGCTTTCAAACAAAGGCTGGTCAACCATTTGTCTGAAATGTCACAGAGTCTCCTGTTCGACCAGTGGGTTGGACTAGATGTCCTCCAAGGCCCCTTCCAACTCTATGATTCTATGTTCTATGGAGAATACTTCATCCTAAAGCAGGATGTTCAAGTTTCTAGTCCATATGGAAGCCTACCAAATTACACTTTGGAGCACTTTTCGGAACACACAGGCCAAAGGGAAACTCATCCAGGATGACCGTTAAGTCCCCCCTAGACAAGAAGACTAGGAAGGGTGACCAGTTCAGGCTTAACTTTCATTCTTCTTCTTGAGTTTCAAATGTTTTTCTTTTCTTTTCTTCTTTTTTTTAATTTTTTTTTATTTTTAAACAAAATATAAAACATAAATCCATCATCCATTACAATTGCAAACAGTGTGTCGGTCGGTTACAAGTCTTTTGTGCTTCATCTCCATATTCATAATTTACTAAGTATCTAGTTTCTCATATAATCAGATTAATAAGCATCCTCATTTGTCATTTATTTAACGATGGCTTTATCGTTTCATAAAAATTATTTTCAAATATTATATCATGGCATTCATTTCATATTTCATATTTCATGTCCATGTTTTATTATCTAGCCATTGATAAAATAAATCCCATATCTTATAATATTGTTTATCTTCTTGTTCTCTCATTTCAAATGCCAATTTGCTCATTTCAGCACATTCCATGATTTTCCTAATAACTTCATCTTGGGTTGGTGTTTTCTCATTTTTCGGTTTTTAGCAAACACAATTCTAGCTGCTGTTAAAACATTCACAATCAAATATCTCAATTCTCTATTATATGTTTCTGGCACAATCTCTAATAAAAAAAAAATCTCTGGTTTAAAGTCTATGTGGGGTTTTTTTGTCATTTTTTTCCAATCGTGTGGATTTTAGTCCAGTATTTTTTAGCATATGTTTTTCTTCATTCTAAGTTCTCTGGGCTTCACCTCCATGACTTAACGGTGCTTAAAGCTGATTATTTCACAAAGAGCTCTCATTATTTAACGTCTGCAAATGATAAACAGGAATCTGGGCAGGGGGGAAAAAAAAGCTAGGCTCATCTGCAGTGATTTTCAAGGACTTTTAGAAATAAACAATTACATAATGCAAACGTCCCCATCGTTCACCAATAGCAATACCGCTATTGTTTTGCTTTTATACATCTTTGGTGCCGGAGTTGGTTCTGAGAACCAGATCACGTGCCAAGTTATGTTTATACCACGGATTGCAAAACCGTATTTTAAAATCTTTAGATCCCTACATTGCATATCTGAGACAAGCTGGTTTGCTGGAGGTGGGGGGGGGATGTCACAAAAATGGGGACAAGCTCCTTCCTGACATCAAAAGCGAGGACCAATTAAGAACTCACCCAAATATCCACCCAGTTTGGTCTAGAGATTAAGGCACCGGGCTAGAAAGCTGGAGATTGTGAGTTCTAGTCCTGCCTTAGGCATGAAAGTTGCCTGGTGACTTTGGGCTAATCACTAGGAGATTGTGAGTTCTAGTCCTGCCTTAGGCATGAAAGTTGCCTGGGTGACTTTGGGCCAATCACTAGGAGATTGTGAGTTCTAGTCCTGCCTTAGGCATGAAAGTTGCCTGGGTGATTTTGGGCTAATCACTAGGAGATTGTGAGTTCTAGTCCTGCCTTAGGCATGAAAGCCAGCTGGGTGACTTTGGGCTAATCACTAGGAGACTGTGAGTTCTAGTCCTGCCTTAGGCATGAAAGCCAGCTGGGTGACTTTGGGCTAATCACTAGGAGACTGTGAGTTCTAGTCCTGCCTTAGGCATGAAAGTTGCCTGGGTGACTTTGGGCTAATCACTAGGAGACTGTGAGTTCTAGTCCTGCCTTAGGCTTGAAAGCCAGCTAGGTGACTTTGGGCCAATCACTAGGAGACGGTGAGTTCTAGTCCTGCCTTAGGCATGAAAGCCAACTTGGTGACTTTGGGCCAAACCTTTTCTCTGAGCCCACCTGATCTCACAGGGTTGTTGTACGGAAAAATAGTAGGAGGAAGGAGTATTAGATATGGTTGCTGCCTTAAAGATATTTATAAATACAATAAAGGCAGGATGTAAATAAATAAACAAGTAAATAAATAAAATCCTGCTCTTTATTCCTGCATGCTGTCTTTCTGATTCTTCAATAGCCACCCCGGCTTGGGATAATGGGAGCTGTAGTACAAGGACTCAGAAAGTGTTGTTTGCTGACAAAACTGTAGATCTGTGGAGTGTTTTTTTTCTTTTTGAGTTTTTTAAGGGACAACATTATTCCTGTTGAGGCCTTTTTTTCAAGGGATTTGTACTTAAATGCAAAATCCGGGGGGGGGGGGGGGGGAATCAGTGAACAGTTAACAGATCCTATTTTCATCACTCCAGGCATTGGATAAGGTTGCATTCTCACACCTCTATTATTTAATTTATATGTTAATTATGCTGTTAAAAGCTACAAGGGAGCTGTTTCACCCGCTCTTTTTCTTTCTTTTCTTTGCTGTTAACCTAGACCAGAAACTAACAGGGGATGATACATTTCTCTTTCTCAGAATCACAGATGCCCCTGGTACTTTTTGCAGAACTGTATGAATTAAAAGAGAACAGAATAACAGAGTCGGAAGGGACCTTGTAGGTCATCTAGTCCAACCCCCCCGCTCAAGCAGGAGACCCTACACCATTTCTGACAGACGGCAGTCCAGTCTCTTCTTGAAAAGTGATGAAGCTCCCACAACTTCCGAAGGCAACTTTTGTTCCATGGGTTGATCATTCTCACTGTCAGAAAGTTCCTCCTTATTTCCAGGTTGAATCTCTCCTTGATCAGCTTCCATCCATTACTCCTTGTCTGGCCTTTGGGTGCTTTGGAAAATAGCTTGACCCTCTTCCTCTCTGTAGCAGCCCCTCAAATATTGGAAGACTGCTATCCTGTCTCCCCTGGTCCTTCTCTTCACTAGACTAGCCATGCCCAGTTCTGTTGTGGCCCACCGGTGGCCTGCACAGATCGTGGCTGATCCCGACGACGAGGAGGCTGGTGTGGGGTTACGTCAGCAGCCAGCTTTCATGCCTAAGGCAGGACTAGAATTCACCGTCTCCTGACTTCTAGCTGGAGCCTCAATCACTACTAGGCAAAACTTCACAATCTACAGTAAAATCATCTGTATGCTGACCTTTTTTTTTTTAAAAAAAAGCCTCTGATGATCGTGCGGCTCAGCTGGGATCATCAGAGGCTTAAAAAAAAAGAAAGCCTCTGCTGATCAGGCAAGTCAGCTGGGATCATCAGAGGCTTTAAAAAAAAAGCCTCTGGTGATCATGTGGCTCAGCTGGGATCATCAGAGGCTTTTTTTTTTTTTAAAAAAGAAAGCCTCTGCCGATCAGGCAAGTCAGCTGGGATCATTAGAGGCTTTTTTAAAAAAAGCCTCTGATGATTGTGCGGCTCAGCTGGGATCATCAGAGGCTTAAAAAAAAAGAAAGCCTCTGCCGATCAGGCAAGTCAGCTGGGATCATCAGAGGCTTTAAAAAAAAAGAAAGCCTCTGCCGATCAGGCAAGTCAGCTGGGATCATCAGAGGCTTAAAAAAAAAGAAAGCCTCTGCCGATCAGGCAAGTCAGCTGGGATCATCAGAGGCTTTAAAAAAAAAAAAGAAAGCCTCTGCCGATCAGGCAAGTCAACTGGGATCATTAGAGGCTTTAAAAAAAAAGCCTCTGATGATCGTGGGGCTCAGCTGGGATCATCAGAGGCTTAAAAAAAAGAAAGCCTCTGCCAATCAGGCAAGTCAGCTGGGATCATCAGAGGCTTTTAAAAAAAAGCCTCTGATGATCGTGCGGCTCAGCTGGGATCATCAGAGGCTTAAAAAAAAAAGAAAAGAAAAGAAAGCCTCTGCCGATCAGGCAAGTCAGCTGGGATCATCAGAGGCTTTTTTTAAAAAAAAAGCCTCTGCTGATCAGGCAAGTCAGCTGGGATCGTCAGAGGCTTTAAAAGCATTTTTTTTAAACAACCTCTTCAACTGAAGAGATTGTAGAAAAGATGGTTGTAAAAGTTAAAAAAAAAAAAGGTTGGCCACGCCCACTCAGTCACATTACCCCCACCACCACCACCAAGCTACGCCCACAGAACCGGTAGTAACAAATTTTACATTTCACCACTGATTCAAAGTATGAAAAAGAAGAATAACGGAAGGCGGAATTAAATTCAAAGCCACTTTGCTGAATTAGCCAGAAACAGTTCCTCTCCAGCCTTCAGCAAAGCAAATTCTAGGCCCGGAGCTGTCCAGGGTACTGAAGCTTCAGCTTGACTTCAGCTTGGGTATTAGATCGTCCTGGATTTACGGCCATTGGTTTATCTACCATTTGAAGTTATAACAGCCCTGAAAAAAAGTGACTTATGACCACTCCTCACACGTATGACCATTGCAGCAACCCCACATTGTATGATCAAAGGATGCTTGGCAAACCATCATGTATTTAAGATGGTGGCAGCCTCTTGGATTCATGGGATCCTCATTTGCGATTTTCCAACAAGTCAATGGAGGAAGCCCGATTTGCTTAACAACCATGTGATTCACTTAACAACGGCTTAACAATCACAGCTGTAAAATCCAACACAACTGACTTAACAATGGAAATTCTGGTTCCAATTGTGGTCATAAATCAAGGACTACCTTTACAGAAAGCTCAAATGCTGCATGTCATTTATACGTAACAGCGCTACACCAAAGCTGCTAAATTTACAGGTAAAGTAACTTATTCACCTATGCTGATTAGAGGAAATTTAGCACTGATATCAGGAATTATTCCCATCTGCTCTACACGTACATTTGTAAAAAAAAAAAAAAAATGTATACCTTACTAACGTAGCTCTACTGTAACAGTTACTGTATAAAATCCTCCCTCAAACAATATTACAAAGAGCGTCTATGTTCCCAATAATTTATCAATGTTTGATATGTCAACACCTGCCCACTGAAGGGGACTATTAAATTTACTATAGTGTCTGTGGAAGATTTGCGGAGGAGGTGAGACCTGACTCAGAAGCAAATGAGACTGTAAACACAGATATGTCCACAAGAATTATTTGGTTCCTGCCAAAACAGTAAGTAGGCTTCTGGTAGCTATCACCACCTAGAGGTTAGTTGTAAATTGAAACTTTGAAGTGTCTCTCCAAGAACTTTCAATAAAAACCTTGATTCACCGCAAAACAAGTCCAAGAAATGTTCTTAATGGCCAGTCACTAGGAACAACAGAAACAGACATGAAGCAAGAGCAAATATTGGATCGGGGAAAAAAATCCAACATCCAAAGATACAGAGATGATGATGCCAGGCTATTGGTCCGTAATGGTTTGTGTGCCACTGAGCCAACATATGATTTCTTTGATTTGGGCTTATTGCGCTGTAAAGCTTAGCCACTGTAGCTTTTTAAACTCTGAATTATGACTTAAGCGTTTGGAGAACTGAGTCAATTCTGTCTTCCTTCGCAAATCATAATTAAGCAGATCATAGCTTAATGATCACAGGCAACGTATAAACCAGAGTGAAGGCCACATGGCAGATAGAAAGATGATCTGTATTACCTGAATTTAGATATATCAACCAAGCCAAGATTTATTGAACGCCCAGACACATAAACGACCTTCAATCATTGTTTACAGATGATAATGACTTGCCCTAGACCGGTGATGCCTAACCTTTGTGCCGTCACGTGCCAAATGCGTGGGGAGTGGGAGGGGGGTCACGCACGCATGCCCACACTCATAATTCAATGCACCCCACCCCCAATGCATGCACGTACGACACCCCCCCCACTCCCCACACTTTTGGCACGTGATGGCATGATGGGACCGGAAGGCCCCTTTTTTTTGCTCTCCCCAGGCTCCAGAGCCTTTCTAGGAGCCTGGGGAGGGCAAAAACAGCCTTCCCCACCTCCTCAGAGGCTCTCCAGAGGCCGGAAACAGCCTGTTTCCCGACTTCTGGTGGGCTTTGAAGGCACAAAGGTCAGCTGGCCGGTGCACACATGCGCGCCAGAGCTGAACTAGGGCAATGCTCGCGTGCCCACCAATATGACTCCGCGTGCCACCTGTGGCATGCGTGCCATAGGTTCGCCATCACGGGCATATAGAAAGATGATCCGTATTACCTGAATTCAGATATCAACCAAGCCAAGATTTATTGAACGCCTAGACACATAAACGACCTTCAATCATTGTTTACAGATGATAATGACTTGGCCTAGACAATGCACTAAATCAAAGCCAAAGAACCCAACCATTTTCAGTTTTAATACTCTGGACAATCCTTCCAGTTAATACATCCAATTTCAGAGCAACAAAGAAATGGCAGACTTAAGTATCAGCTGATAATCTTCTGGCGGGAAGACCAGTGGATGACTTTGATGTTTGGGTCAAAGCAAGAGCTTGAAGATGCCGAGTGTCTTCCCTGGGCTTAAAGTCAGCTTATCTCCAAGCACTTGCAAAACAATTTACACACTGTCATTCCCATAGACAAGCAATGTGGGAACACGCACGAGGAAAAGGAAGCAAACATTTTCCCCCCACCCCCCCACCCCTCTCTTATTGGTGACCCGAGGATGACAGCTTGCCAAGTCTCAAATACGAAATGCGTTCTTGCCTCATTAAAAGAAGATAATTGCTACGCAATGGAATATGCTGGCACATATGTTTTTCCTGCTTAACTACCAGAGCAAAGTATTTTGGTTTAAATGTGAGAGGAAAAAAATAAATGACAAATAGAAGGTGGCTGGAAGAGGCTTTCCTTTTTCAAAGTTATCACAGCGCTGGGAGAGAAAAAAACCGACTTCTCATACTTAGCAATCACTGTGGCATCCCGACAGTCACAGGATCAACAGTAGGTATCCATGACGGTGGCAGCGTCCTTGAGTTACGTGACTGCCACAGGCGAACTTCCCAGCCAGCTTCCAATAAGCCAAGTCAATGGGGGGGAAGCCAGATTCGCTTAACGACCATGTCATTAACTTAACTGCAGTGATTCGATTAAACCCCCCTCCCTCCATAGTTGTAAAACCAGGTGGGATTCATTTAACAACTATTGTGCGTAGCCATGGAAATTCTGGCCCTAACTCTGGTCACAAGTCGAGGACTACCTACATTTAAAGCCCAGTTTTGTTTTGTTAAGGGACGCAGAGGCTCAGTGGCTAAGGCGCTGAGCTTGTCGATCGAAAGGTCGGCAGTTCAGCGGTTCGAATCCCTAGTGCCGGGTAACAGGGTGAGCTCCCGTTACTTGTCCCAGCTTCTGCCAACCTAGCAGTTCGAAAGCACGTAACAATGCAAGTAGAAAAATAGGGACCACCTTTGGTGGGAAGGGAACAGCGTTCCGTGCGCCTTTGGCGTTGAGGCCACATGACCACGGAGTCGTCTTCGGACAGCGCTGGCTCTTCGGCTTTGAAATGGAGATGAGCACCGCCCCCTAGAGTCGGGAACGACTAGCACATATGTGCGAGGGGAACTTTTACCTTTTACCTTTACCTTTTTGTTTTGCTGTTGCTGTTTCTTAAATGTGTGTTGCCTTTTGATGCCCCTGCCTAACAGCATCTCTGGTTTCATCAAAATCCCACTGAATGCCAAAGGAAGTTGTCAGAGGGGAAAAAAAACCCCGTCACCCGTATTTTTTCTCCTGGACACGGAAGCGTACTTAATCAGTGAATTGCAAAGCAATAGAAACATGTATAACAGGGAACAACACGAGAATTATCGATTATCCACCTTCCTGCACTTCCAACAATAAAGCGAGCTCAAAAAAAACAAACAGTGGAGATGTTAAAACAACAACAACACTATTGTTCCATTTTTCTTTTGGGACATTGTGATCAGATTTACCTGGGGTATTTTGACAGGGTTTTTTTGTGGGGGGTGAGGGGGGTGTTTCCAGAAGCAAATCTTCCAACAGCCTGCTCTAATTGGGCCGTTTCAGGACACCATAAATGTCTTCCAGTTTTAGATTTTCTTCTCAAAAACGACAGACAACACACTGAAGCATTCTGGAAAGAAACTAGAATATTCTGGCGTTTTCCAGAATATTTCATCTCTGTTGAATTTGCCTGCAGTTAAGTAAACATGACCAGAAGGAATTTTACAGCGATGAAAAATAATGAGATGAAGAAATGTTTCTAATGGGGTGGCATGACCTTGAGTTTGTCTAATCAGATTATCTTCCTAATACAAATGGGGGAACAAAATTATTTAATGGCTATTTTGCAGTTTTTGTCTACAATCCCAATTTTTAGGACTGGGTGGTGCGCAATGCAGCAAAAACACAGATGATATAGTAATATGACATAACTAATGGTCGGCCAAGGGACGCGGTGGCTTAGGGGCTAAGATGCTGAGCTTGTCGATCGAAAGGTCGGCAGTTCAGCAGTTCGAATCCCTAGTGCTGCCTAATGGGTGAGCTCCCATTACTTGTCCCAGCTTCTGCCAACCTAGCAGTTCGAAAGCACGTAAAAAATGCAAGTAGAAAAATAGGGACCACCTTTGGTGGGAAGGGAACAGCGTTCTGTGCGCCTTTGGCGTTGAGTCATGCCGGCCATCACGGAGACGTCTTCGGACAGCGCTGGCTCTTCAGCTTTGAAACAGAGATAAGCACCACCCCCTAGAGTCGGGAACGACTAGCACATATGTGCGAAGGAAACTTTTACCTTTACCTTAACGGTCAGCCAATAATTACACTGTGGGCCAAAAGTCCTTTGAAATACAATTATCTTTTGGATCTTTCAGAAATGGCTACGTACACCTACACACATAAAGGTAATCCTCAGTTGACAACCACAACTGAGCCAAAATTTCTGTTGCTAAGCGAGACACTTGTTAAAGTGAGTTTTGCCCCATTTTACATCCTTTTTTGGCACAGTTTTAAAGTGAATGACTGCAGTTCGTAACACGGTTGTTAAGTGAATCTGGCATCCCCCATGGACTTCGCTTGTCAGAAGGTTGTAAAAGGGAATCACGTGATCCCGGGATACTGCAACCATCATAAATAGGAGCCGGTTGCCAAGCATTCAAAATTTTGATTACAATGACCACGGTTGTAAGTGTGAAAACTGACCATTAAGTCACTTTTTTTCAATGCTGTCGTACGTTTGAACGGTCCCTAATGAATGGTTATAAGTTGAGGACTACCTGTACATAAAGCCACACATGGAAGTTTAAGACAATTGCAACCATATGAACTCTGTGGCTTCTTCGAGATGTCGAAGCTAGGATAGTGACAGTCATCCAATCAGAGGTGGGCTTCAGCAGGTTCTGACCAGTTCTGGAGAACCAGTAGTGGAAATTTTGAGTAGTTCGGAGAACCGGTAAATACCACCTCTGACTGGCCCCACCTCCATCTATTCTCTGCCTCCCGAGTCTCAGCTGATCGGGAGGGAATGGGGATTTTGCAGTATACTTCTCCTGGAGTGGGGAGGGAATGGGGATTTTGCAGTATCCTTCCCGTGGAGTGGGGAGGGAATGGAGATTTTGCAGTATCTTTCCCCTGCCACGCCCACCACGCCAAGCCATGCCCACCACGCCAAGCCACACCCACCACAGCACCAGTAGTAAAGAATTTTGAATCCCACCACTGCATCCAATATACCCTCGCTGAACAGAACGCTTACTTGATAAACATGAAATGCATTTGCTGCTTTCCCACGGAGAAAGACTGAAGGGATCCAGACGTTTATAAGTGCTCGGTTTGATCTGGATGACAAAAATAAATAAATAAATAAATAAATAAATAAATAAATAAATAAATAAATAAATAAATAAGTCAGCACATACAATCTTGCACGGAAGTAACAAACAGGCCATAAGCCAGATTCCATTGATAGATGCTACCGATAATCAAAGCACTTGGAATAAGGAACCAAAATCAAGAACGCGATGGTTATGTTACAAGATGGGGATTACATGCCCCAAAACAGAAAGAATCCTGAATTATGAATCATTTTACTTCAAAATCATTCCCTTTTGAAGTTGTTTCGGGAATGAGATAAACACATCAAACTTTCAAACAACTTACATTTCAAAATCTGACAGGCTTTGATCTTCAGAGGTTTGACTGAGATCTCCGGGAACCTAGGCAATAACAGGAAGGAAGGAAAAAATATCATTAAACGCTGGGTCTACTTAACCTATTGTCTTAAAGAGCAGGCAAGTGCGGCAAGCAGGCAACCCACAGCAAACTTCCCAAAATTAATTCCTAAATCCAACAGCCTGTGTCCTATCATTCCCAGGGGATGATATTTAAATAGAAGTCTCAGCATGGCATGGCTTTTTTATAGATTATTCCCTACCTCTTGGCAAACACTTTCTTTTTTAAAAAAAAACTAGAATCCTCAAGAGCTTTCAAAAGCATGAGAGCATGAGAGCTGACCATAAAATTGCAAGCAGCAAAAACGCTACCGTAAGATTCAAAACATGTCAGCCTTAAAGAAATGGAGTTTAAATTTAGGGTGGTCAATGAAATAAGAATAGAAAATAGAATAGAATAGAATAGAATAGAATAGAATAGAATAGAATAGAATAGAATAGAATAGAATAGAATAGGAGAGGAGAAGAGAGGAGAGGAGTAGGAGTAGGAGTAGGAGTAGGAGTAGGAGTAGGAGTAGGAGTAGGGTAGGGTACAACAGAACATTGGAATGGAATGGAAATGCAGAATAGAATAGAATAGGAATAGAACAGAACAGAATATTACAATAAAATAGAGTAGAACAGAACGGAACATTGGAATGGAATGGAATGGAAATGCAGAATAGGAATATTTGTTTATTTATTTATTGGTTCGATTTATATGCCGCCCTTCTCCAGAGACTCAGGGCGGCTTACAATGCATTAAGCAATAACCATCATACTTTTGTATATACCTGCTTAGTAGGGCTTTTTTGGGCCCCCCCTAAGCAGTGTTCTTTTTTTATACAAAGTCAGTTTATTGCCCCCACAATCTGGGTCCTCATTTTACCTATCTCGAAAGGATGGAAGGCTGAGTCAACCTTGAGCCTGGTGAGATTCGAACTTGCACTAATTGCAGGCAACTGGTGCTAGTTAACAGCACTTTAGTCTGCTGCACCACCAAGGCTCTTTACTATAGAGAATAGACTAGACTAGACTAGACTAGACTAGACTAGACTAGACTAGACTAGACTAGACTAGAATAGAATAGAATAGAATAGAATAGAATAGAATAGAATAGGTTGGAAGGTACCTTGAAGGTCTTCTAGTCCAACCCCCTGCTCAGGTAAGAAACCCTATACCATTTCGGACAATTGATTGTCTCTTCTTTAAAATTTCCAGGGTTGGAGCATTCACAACCTCTGGAGGCAAGTTGTTCCACTGATTAATTGTTCTAACTGTCAGGAAATTTCTTCTTAGTTCTAGGTTGCTTCTCTCCTTGATTAGTTTCCATCCATTGCTTCTTGTTAGCTGAACATGATCAATAGCGTGGTTTCGATTTCTGAATTTCCTTCACGCTCTTTTTAGAATTAATGACTCGGGTGATTAAAACCCAAGTGACCTAAGATGTAGCACACTTAACTTGTGGCTAAAACTACATTTCTTCGGCTCTCTTGATGTGTTAGATCGCCTTAATCTACATGCTTTCTGGACATTAATAGCTATTATAAAATCATGCACTTTTTTTTCCAAGCAAGCATAACATTTTTAAAAATTGCAGTTATTCCTCTTGATCCTGCCATGATTGCTATTGTACGTGCTCGTTTCAGCTTTTGTTGACAGTCGCCTTAAAAGCTTTCACCCTTGAGTGTGAAAATTATAAAATCAAATTATTTTTCTCAGTCATTCCACTAGGATCAAACTTCTGACTAGATCCTTCAACAAGTTCTAACACAGCAACGTTAGAACTAAATCTTGCCCCCAACTGGTTTAATTGCTACTCTAATTAAATTTCATAATTTGCCTCCATTTCTTAAAAGAGAGGCATGTATCCATTTAACGGATATGCCACTGAAAACTGACAAGCTGAAGATGGCTTGCAATTAAAACAAAACCACCAAGTTAACGCAATGTTCCCAAAACAAGCCTTCAACAAATATTGTTAATGTTTCACAATATCAAATAGTATTTAATAATTGTAATGTTAGAATCATTCCGACATTAATTATTAAGAATATCCACCCGACAAAATACAGGCCGTCCTCGACTTACGACCACAATTGAGCCCAAAATTTCTGTGGTTGAGTGAGACATTTTACCCCCTTTCTTGCGTCAGCTGTTAAGTGAATCGCTGCAGTTGAAAAGTTAGTAAACCCGGTTGTTAAGTGAACCTGCCTTCCCTGCTGACTTTGCTTGGTCAGAAGATTGCAAAGGGTGATGACCCCAGGCCACTGCAAGCACCATAAATATGACTCGGTTGCCAAGTTTCTGAAATTTTGATCACGTGATCCTGGGGACGCTGCAAAGGTCATAACTGTGAACAACGGTCATAGGTCACACGATTCGATGTCGTTTGTAACTTTGAGTGGTCACTAAACGAACTGTTGTAAATCGAGGACTCCCTGTATAGACTCATGGGGCTTGAATGGACCTTGGAGATCTTCTAGTCCAACTCCCTGCTCAAGGCAGGAGACCTTATACTTGTGATGGTGAACCTGTGGCATGCGTGTACAGGTGGCACGTAGAGCCCTCTCTGCGGGCACGCCCACCATTGCCCCAGCTCAGATCCACCGCAAATGCGCGTGCACCTCCCGCCGGCCAGCTGGTCTTCGGGTTCGACGTCGATCAAAAGGTCGGCAGTTCAGCTGTTCGAATCCCTAGCGCCGCGTAACGGGGTGAACTCCCGTGACTTGTCCCAGCTTCTGCCAACCTAGCCGTTCGAAAGCACGTCAAAAAAAAAAATGCACGTAGAAAAATAGGGACCACCTTTGGTGGGAAGGGAACAGCGTTCCGTGCGCCTTTGGCGTTGAGTCATGCCGGCCACATGACCACGGAGACATCTTCGGATAGTTCTGGCTCTTCGGCTTTGAAACGGAGATGAGCACCGCCCCCTAGAGTCAAGAACGACTAGCACAGATGTGCGAGGGGAACTTTTACCTTTACTCTGACCTCAGCTCAAAAGTTAAATGTTTGCGGTTTAGGCAGAATTCGTAAAAAATATTTAGCTGCCACAAGCAACGTATGTGCGAGGGGAACTTTTACCTTTACCTTTTAGCCTTAAACTTACCTACCTGCCTGTTTGCCAATTTCAGGGTGTGATGAAGGGAGCGCACACAACCGAGGTATGGAAAATGTTATGTGTTTTGCTGTTCTCCCTTTTCATTATGCACGTACACATCCAAACACACACACACAGAGATGGATTTCTGACAGCATGTATAATTTCAACACTTAGCAGAACAAATTCGGTACAGAAAGGTTATTTTGAAAGCCTCTTTTCCATTTCCGTTTAGCTTGATTTTTTTTTTTAAAGACGTTATTCTTTTTTTCCCCCTTTTATAAAAACCCTTGCTGCTTTACTAAATAGATTGGCTTTGGATGCCAGTAAGAGATAAACAAGCCGGCTTTTAAAATGTCAATAAAAACAATAAGCCACTTTACAGACTGAAGTGAGGTCACCTTTCATCGTCAACGGTTAAGCAAAAATAGAGTTCTCTTCGCTTTTGCGAAGCAAAAGTATCAAAAGGCCCATCCGAGGTGAGTTGCACAATTCTGATTTAAGAAGGAAACGTATGTGTGCAAGTCAGAGCTGATATTCAGCTGGTTCGCACGAACCAGTAGCGCCGACGATCAGTTGGCCCCACCCATCCGCCCCTGCTCTATCCTGTCCTTTATTTTCTGCTTTGTAGCTCATCTCAATCGCGCAACACAGCTGATTCCACCCCCCTCGCTGTTCTACTTACCATTGCTGACTTGGAAGGTGAGCAGCTGAGCTTCTAAATGCTCCATTTTCAGTGCTGTGCACAAGCGCCTTAGGCGTGCACGCTCACCAAACCAGTTGTTAAACTGGCAACATCCCACCACTGGTGCAAGCAATCCCCAACCTGCTCAACAAAGACCTGGATTTCCACTGCTAAGCAAGGTGGTTGCTAAAGGAGTCCCAACCCATTTTATGAATTTTTCTGCCACGGTTATTAAGTGAATCACTGCAGCCGTTAAGAGAGTCCAGCTTTTCCCATTGACTTTGCTTGTCTGAAGCCAGCTGGGACGGTTGCAAATGGCGCTCATGTGACAGTCCCTCCCCAGGTTGCTGCAACCATTGTGGTTGCCAAGCGCCCCGAATTCTGATCACGTGGCTGTGGGAATGCGGCCATGGTTGTAAAGTGTGAGGACGGTCATACATGGTTTTTTTCCAGTGCCGTTGTAACTTCAACCGGTCACTAAATGAATGGTTGAAAAGTCAAGGACTCACTGTAGGTGCATCTTTTAATCTTACGGAACGCTGAAGAGCTCATATGCACAACGACTTGTCCAGCTGTGGATTTCACATACTTACTGAGCACGCTTTATATATATTCATATATTCATATTCATATTCATATATATATATATATGAATTTCCAGGAGGAAATGCTGTGTGTGTGTATATACACATACATACAGACATACATACATACATACATACATACATACATACAGTCAAGTCCAGAAATATTGGGACATTGACACAATTCTAACATCTTTGGCTCTATACACCACCACAATGGAGTTGGAATGAAACAAACACAATGTGCATTAACTGCAGACTGTCAGCTTTAATTTGAGGGTACGTACATCCAAGTCAGGTGAACGGTGTAGGATTTACAGCAGTTTGTATATGTGCCTCCCACTTGTTAAGGGACCAAAAGTAATGGGACAATTGGCTTCTCAGCTGTTCCATGGCCAGGTGTGTGTTATTCCCTCATTACCCCAATTACAATGTGCAGATAAAAGGCCCAGAGTTCATTTCAAGTGTGCTATTTGCATTTGGAATCTGTTGCTGTCAACTCTCAAGATGAGATCCAAAGAGCTGTCACTATCAGTGAAGCAAGCCATCATTAAGCTGAAGAAACAAAACAAACCCATCAGAGAGATAGCAAGAACATTAGGCATGGCCAAACAACTGTTTGAAACATTCTCAAAAAGAAGGAATGCACCGGTGAGCTCAGCAACACCAAAAGATCCGGGAGATCATGGAAAACAAGTGTGGTGGATGACCGAAGAATTCTTTCTCTGGTGAAGAAAACACCCTTCACAACAGTTGGCCAGATCAAGAACACTTTCCAGGAGGTAGGTGTATGTGTGTCAAAAACAACAATCAAGAGAAGACTTCACCAGAGTGAATACAGAGGGTTCACCACAAGATGTAAACCATTGGTGAGCCTCAAAAATAGGAAGGCCAGATTAGAGTTTGCCAAACAACATCTAACAAAGCCTTCACAGTTCTGGAACAAGATCCTATGGACAGATGAGACCAAGATCAACTTGTACCAGAGTGATGGGAAGAGAAGAGTATGGAGAAGGAAAGGAATTGCTCATGATCCTAAGCATACCACCTCATCAGTGAAGCATGGTGGTGGTAATGTCATGGCGTGGGCATGTATGGCTGCCAATGGAACTGGTTCTCTTGTATTTATTGATGATGTGACTGCTGACAAAAGCAGCAGGATGAATTCTGAAGTGTTTCGGGCAATATTATCTGCTCACATTCAGCCAAATGCTGCAGAACTCATTGGACAGCGCTTCACAGTGCAGATGGACAGTGACCCAAAGCATACTGCAAAAGCAACCAAAGAGTTTTTGAATGAACAGAAGTGAAATGTTATGCAATGGCCAAGTCAATCACCTGATCTGAATCCCATTGAACATGCATTTCACTTGCTGAAGACAAAACTGAAGGGAAAATGCCCCAAGAACAAGCAGGAACTGAAGACAGTTGCAGTAGAGGCCTGGCAGAGCATCACCAGGGATGAAACCCAGCATCTGGTGATGTCTATGCGTTCCAGACTTCAGGCTGTGATTGACTGCAAAGGATTTGCAACCAAGTATTAAGAAGGGAAAGTTTGATTTATGATTATTATTCTGTCCCATTATTTTTGGTCCCTTAACAAGTGGGAGGCACATATGCAAACTGCTGTAAGTCCTATACCGTTCACCTGAGTTGGATGTACATACCCTTAAATTAAAGCTGACAGTCTGCAGTTAAAGCACATTGTGTTTGTTTCATTCCAACTCCATTGTGGTGGTGTATAGAGCCAAAGATGTTAGAATTGTGTCGATGTCCCAATATTTTTGGACCTGACTGTACATACATACATACATACACACACACACACACACATACACACACACACAGCCTTTCCCCCTGGAAATTCGTGGATCCCAGCCAGGGTCAAGGAATCTCTGCTTTCATTTTCTACGCATCACAACATTCACATAGCTTGTTGATCCAGTTGCCCAAGAGTCTGAATTTTGATCACGCGACCATGGGAAAGCTGCAGCAGTTGTAAGTGCGAAGTATTAGGGCAGTGATGGTTAACCTTTCTGGTGCTGAGTGCTGAACCCTCAAAGAGCGTATGAGCCCTGGAGCCCCCTATGCATGTGCCACCACCACCCCCGGTGCCCTGTTTTGGCTTTAAGGTTGGTGCAGGAGGCCTTCCAGGCTCAAAATAGGGCAGGTAGTACAGGTAGTCCTCGACTTATGACCGCAATGGAGCCCAAAATTTCCACCGCTAAAGCAAGATCGTTGTTAAGCAGGTTTCGCTCCATTTTACCACCTTCCTCGCCGCCGTTGTTAAGTGAATCACTACAGTTGTTAAGTTAGTCACCCGGTTGATAAGTGAATCTGGGCTTTTTTCCCCCATTCACTTTGCTTGTCAGAAGGTCGCAAAAGGGGATTGCGTGACCCCGGGACACTGCAATACCGTCATAAATATGAGTCAGCTGCCAAGCATCCAACGTAAATCACATGACAATGGGGATGCTGCAACGGTCGTAAGTGCGAAAAGCGGTCATAAGTCACCTTTTTTTTCCCCCGGGGCTGTTGTAAAGGTCACTGAACGAATGGCCATAAATCAAGGATTGACTGCATAGCGCCAGGAATAAAATGGCAGTGCAGAACAAATTGCGAATTAAACCATTCGGATCTGATTACAGGATGTAACAATTGGGGGGGGGGGGAGATGAACCGGGATGTGAAAAGGCGTCCATTTCTCTTGACCCCCCCCCCCAAGTGGTTTTCTAGACTTGTGAATGCGCGGCTGTTGTGGCCCGTATGTGGCCTGTGCAACTAGTAGCTGATTCGGACAGCGAGGAGGCTGGTGTGGCGCTGCGCCAGCAGCCTGTGCAGCTGGCACTCGAGTCGGAAAATGAGGAGGCTGGAGAAGATGTGGTGCCAGAGGTGGAGATTCAGCCAGGGCCTTCAGAACCTCCAGAAGCTCCCATAAGTGAAGAGGAAGAAGAGGAGGAGCCTCTTCTCGATGCACGGACACACAGAGCTGTCAAAAGGCAGGAGTGGCTCCTCAGGAGGAGGTCTCCTCGAGAGTAAGGCTTGGGGCTAATTGGCCACTCCCTTAGCCTATTTAAGGAGGAACGCCGACTGAAGCAATTTGCAGGGAACAACTTCATTCACTCTCCTTCGCGTCTTGATCTTTGTTCTTTGCAAATTGCTTCTGGGCTTTCTGCCAGTCTTAGTAAGATTACGATTATTTATTCTTTGGATTTTTGTAGGCTGTTAAGAAAGTTAATTAACAGCCTTCGTTTGGGAAAAACCTTATTTAATTTAGTAAACTAAGGTTTGTACAGACTTTGTGTGTGCTGCGTTCTTTGGGGTCCATAGCTGGCGCAGAGCAGCGGCGAGCTTATATGTTGTGATGTTCTGAAGAAGCAAAATGGGGCTGCTGGGAGGGAAGTAATTGTGGGATGATGATGAGACCCAAGGGGACTGTGTCCTTCGCAATAATGGTGCCGTATAAAATAATTTGGTGGCAGAATTCTTTATTACATGCCTTGCCGGTACATTGGAGTGGACAAGAGTTTAATTGAAGCCCTGCTGGCTATAAATTTCAGAATAAAATCTTAAGGGCGAGATAAACATAAGGCTGCAGCGGACGTTAGGATTTGCAAGCCAAATAGCTTCGCCGTTTCATGGAGGGCCATCGCCTTGCTGTTTCATCCCCAACCCCCAGCAGCTCTTCGGCTGAGTGCGGAGGGTGCAAACTCCAGCCTGAAGCGTCAGGAAGCAAAGTCTGCCTTACGTGCAAATGTGGCGCGAAGGCAGCTTCTCTCCTGAACTCTCCTCCTCCTCCCACTCTCGTGATGCCCTGGCCGGCTGTGGCTGAGCTGGGAGCATGCACACACGTGGGGAGACCCTCCTTAAGCAAGCCACTGCTCATCCTGCGTGCACCTTTCCTGAGCTTCAGCGCTCGCTTGAGGAGGGTCTCTCTGCACGTGCGCACGCTCCCAGCTCAGCCATAGCCGGCCAGGGCATCACGAGTGTGGAAGAGCCACACTCAAGGGGCCAAAGAGCCGCATGTGGCTTGCGAGCCATGATTTGCCGACCACTGGTCCAGGATGAGAGGGATGGTGATTATTTAGACAAAGGAAATGCTTACCGGTCCTCTCAGATCGATCAGTTCTTGCCTCATCTGCGTCACGAGGGCTTCTTTGGCCATCAAGGCACGATGGAGCCGTTCATTGAATTCGATGAGTTCCCCATGCATTTCCGCCACCTGGAACACACACAGACACAACCGACAAATTCAGCTATGGGGAAATGAGTTTTTGTGAAGAAGGCACAGAAGAGGCTGTACTTCCTGAGAATGCTCAGGAAGATCAATCTATCTCTGCATCTACTTCTGAGCTACTACCGCAGCACCATTGAGAGTGTCCTGACATACGGCATTCTTGCATGGTATGGGAGAAGCTCTGTAGTGGACAAAAAAACTCTACAGAGAATCATTAAAACTGCCCAGAATATCATCGGGCTCCAGCTACCAGCCCTGGATGACATCTTCGCATCTTGCTGTTTGAGAAAGTTGCATAACGTTCTCAGAGACTCTTCCCATCCTGCTTACAATCTTTTTGAACTGTTGCCTTCTGGCAGAAGATACAGAACAATTAAAACTCGGACCGCACGTTTTCTGAATAGTTTTGATCCCAGAGCTATAATTGCATTCAACAATGAACTAAAAGGCCACCATCAGTGAGCTGTTGGACAGCATTACTTGGTCTGTTGTGTGGATGTTTGGGTGGTTTAGGGGTGGAGAATTGTGGTGGGTGGGGGTGTGTTTGGGGATTGTTATGTGTGTTGGATTTGGTCTTTGGGTGTTAAGTGAATTTCATTGTATGGATATACTGTGTATACATGTACAATGACAATAAAGTTATTGTAATTTAGTGTAATTCTTCTATTGAATAGCCCGAAGGCCTTTTCAAAAAAAAAAACCCAAAGAAAACGATAAAACAAACAGTTACAGAAATAACAGTCTAAAAATATATATGACATTTAAAATTTAACAATATCGAAGTTCAATAACTAGATTTCCAAAACTAGATATCCCAAATAAGATAGCTCCTCTCTAACTCAGCTCATCTTTCTTACAATCAGTGAAATTCTTTTCGATATAACTGGCTCGTATTGCTGTCATCCTTTTAAGATATCGAGTGATAGCCCTTACCAGGGGAGGAGAGTCTGCCTTCAATAGAAATGATAATTTATGCCTTACATTCCAGTGGGGAAATTTATTTATAATTGGGGACAGATATTGTTTTCTTACAATATCTGGCAAGTTACAAGTTATTGTTATTACCGTGTTTTCCTGAAAATAAGACCCTGTCTTATATTTTTTTGAACCCTGAAATAAATGCTTGGCCTTATTCTCAGGGAGGTCATTATTTTGGGATGCGTGGAGCAAGATGGAGCTCCTCTTGCCATCTTACCTGATTTCCAGTTCTGCATTTAAATATTTTCAGAAAGGGCTTATTATCAGGGGATGTCTTATTTTTGGGGAAACAGGGTATTATTATTATTATTATTATTATTATTATTATTATTATTATTATTGATGAGAAAGTTAATTAAAGCATGAAGCTATATTGAATTCATCTGCCCTTGTGGTTAACCTGCCCCCCCCCAAACAAACTAGAACCAGAAGCCAGCTTTAAGCCACAATGTGAAAACAAGGTGATCTAAAGGGGCTTTTTGGGTCAATTTACACTCTTATGCAACTGGGATTATCAGTTTCTGGAGTGCTCCGTGTTTTTAAAAGCCACTTTTCATGTCTTATTATGCTGAGTAAAGACAGCCATGAGATTTCTTCATTTCCAAAGAAAACCATCTCCAAATATTCTTTTGTATGCGTCTCACGCTCTTCTGCTTTAATTGCATTAAAGGGGATTCAATTCATAACCTCCTTTGATTTAATTAAAAACATCCGGCTTAATTACTCGAGGCTGGGTCGAATTGAATAAGATCAAACATAATATGTCCTCTGTGCAAATGATATATAAAAAGAAAAAATGGGAAAAAAACAAAACAAAACAAAACCCTGCATTCCTATGCCACTTGAACCATCCCCGGGAAAATTGTTTCCATTTGGAACCAATTCACCTCCCTTAAACAAAGAATTCAATCGTTTTAAGCAGATGCATTAATATTATTAACGATGGAACATAGGACCGTATCCCCAGCTGCAAAGAATGCTGGCTTTTTAGGCCAACTTCGTAATTCAAACATCGAGATTTATAATACGTCCCAATTGAACATTTGTGTGTCTGTGTGTGTGTGTGTAACATTTTTGTTCACGGGGATTCTTTTAAACCTCAGAATTCAGTTTTTGCTGTAAGCATTATGAGGACTTCTAAACATACACACATATACACAAACACACACACATATAAATACTTAAACATATACATACATGTATATCAGGGGTGAAATGCTCCTGGTTTGGACCGGATCGCCCAATCCGGTAGCGATGGCGGTGGGTGGTTCGGAGAACCGGTAGCAAAAATCCCTTCGTGCCCCCACCACCCCCATGCCCAGCTGAGCCGCACGATCATCAGAGTTTTTTGTTTTTTTTTTTTTACTTTTAAAAGCATTTTTTCTACCTCTTCTGACGAAAAAATGCTTTTAAAAGTTAAAAAAAAAGGCCTCTGATGATCGAGCGGCTCAGCTGGGATCGTCAGAGGCTTTTCAAAGCATTTTTTTTCTGCATCCTCTTGGCCGAAGAGATGGTAAAAAAAATGCTTTGAAAAGTCTCTGACGATCCCAGCTGTGTTGCCTGATCGTCAGAGAGGCTTTTCAAAGCATTAGAAAAAATGCTTTGAAAAGTTTAAAAAAAAAAAAAAGTTGGCCACGCCCTCCCAGTCACATTACTCCCCCCCCACCAAGCCACGCCCACAGAACCAGTAGTAACAAATTTTACATTTCACCCCGATATACATATACATCTATATATCATCTATATCTTATCTATTACTGTATCTCTCTCTCTCTCTCTTTCTCTCTCTCTCCATCTCCCTTTCCTTGACTTCCAACCACAATGGAGTCCCAAATTTCTGTGGCTAAGTTTTTAAGTGCGTTTTCCTCCGCTTTATGACCTTTCTTGCCACCATTGTTGAGTGAATCACTGTAAGTTGTTAAGTTAGTAATCCGGTTGTTAAGTAAATCTGGCTTCCCCATTGATTTTGCCTGGTCAGGTCACAAAAGGGGATCGTGTGACACCCCCCCCACCCCCACCCCGGGACACAGCAACGGTCATAAATATGAACCAGTTGCCAAGCGTCTAAATTTTGGTCACGTGACCGCTGGGGATGCTGCCATGGTCGTAAGTGTGAAAAATGTTTTTTTAGCAGAATGGTTGTAAAATGGGTGTGACTCACTTAACAACCAGCTTGGTTGGCAATAGAAATTTAGGTCCCCATTGTGGTCGTACGTCGGGGACTGCCTGCATTTAGCAACTGGCAGAACTTCCCATCCAGGATGTAAGTCACACACACACAGACACACACACACACACAGGGAGAGAGATAAGTCTGGAAGAACTTTGAAATGGTTGCTAAGCGACCCGTCGTAAGTTGAGAACTACCTGAAATAATCTTTTTACATTGTTGGGCTGCAGAATGCGAAACCTTCTTTAAAAAAAATCCAAAAAGGCGTTCGATAGAAGAGAGGAGGAAATGACTTCCAACCTTAAAACTCTTCCAGAACGAGCTACGAACCTCAAATCGACGTAAATTGAAGTCTACACCGTGGAAAAGGAAGATGGGGGCGGTTGGGGGGAGGAAGAGACATAGGACGGATACTCTTATTACTTCTGGAAGACTAAGAACATCTCAATGATGGCTCGGTGGTGACAGATTGCATAATCACTCGCATAATCACGTCATGCGGAGTCACGGCAAAGATCTTTCCAAAGGTCAGGTTTATCATGTGCGTAATCACAGGTGACACATAAGTCTAAATCGACTCAAGAAGGAGACTTGCCCGAAGGAAAAAGTAGCAAAACCTGAAATATGAATTTGGCCTTCAAATCCTGGAGGCTCGCTCTGTCTGTCTGTCTGTCTATAGATCTACCTATGTATCTATCTGTATAGCTCTATCTATCTGTCTCTATCTATCTATCTATCTATCTATCTATCTATCTATCTATCTATCTATCTATCTATTGTAGATGATATAGATAGACAGACAGATAGACAGGTAGGAAGGTAGATAGATACTGCAGATCTATACATTTATAGATATTATCTATCTATCTATCTAATTTCTAGAGTTGCCCATCTCACAAAAAAGCAACTTTGGAAGTTTCTTTATTCTCCTTCCTTCCTTTTCCTTCCTTTCTTCTTTTTCCTTTCCTTTCCTTTCCTTCTTTCCTTTCCTCTCCTCCCCTTTCCCCTTTCCTCTCTTCTCCCCTCTCCCCTCTCCTTTCCCCTTTCCTTTTCTTTCCTCTCCTTTCCCCTTTCCTTTCCTTCTTTCCTTTCCTCTCCTCTCCTTTCCCCTTTCCTCTCCTCTCCCCTCCCCTCTCCTCTCCTCTCCCCTTTCCTTTCCTCTCCCCTTTCCTTTCCTTCCCTTTCCCTTTCCTTCCCTTTCCTTTCCTCTACTCTCCCCTTTCCTTTCCTTTCCTCTCCTTTCCCTTTCCTTCTCTTTCCTTTCCTCTCCTCTCCTCTCCTCTCCCCTTTCCTTTCCTTTCCTTTTTCTCCATATAAGAAAAAAAAATAATCAAAAGTGCAGAAGAATTGACCTGACATACTGTACAATTTAATTTACCTGATTGTATCCAACAGAGATCAACTTCACTTACAAAAGCAGCTGAAAGAAAATTGACCAATTCCAGTTAAAATGTCCTTGGCTTTCTAATTATCCTAAATTTCCTACGGGCAGTTCTCCCCTTACCCAGCCATCAATCCACTTCCCCATGTTCCTTCAACATCTAATTTCCTTCCTGTCACAGTACTTTTAAAAAAGAAAAGAAAAGTACGCACTTAATCGCTACTCTAATTAAGATTCTTCTTGTAAAAAAGCTGACAGATAATTGGAATTACATAGTAATTAAAAGGGCTAAGATGTATTATTAAATTTCTTCACTTGGTCCCCCAAAATACCCCCCCAAACACCCATCCTTCATTTTGTTTGTCATGTCATTCTGACAGACTTGAATCCCCTGAGGAAACTACAAGTCGTCTTCAACTTATGGCCACAAGTGAGCCAAGATTTCTGTTACTAAGCAAGAGAGTTGTTAAGTGAGTTTTGCCTCGTTTTACGACCTTTCTTGCCAGCTTGGTCCTTCAAGCAACCATAAAATTGGCAGTAAAAAATTAAAGAAAAATTATTCTTGTTCCTACAGCCTGAAAAACAAGTAGTAATGCAAGGAAGATTCCAACAATTTAGGAATTTTCCGTGTTATTCTGTTGCTATGCACAGCAAAGAGTTCTACTAAAAACTAACATTAAATTTGAGTAATAACAATGATTTCATTCCTGCACCTAAAAGACTAGCAGGCTTAACTAGTAGTGACTCAGGCTTTCAAGAACGCGTCTAGAAATATAAAAGCTCAAAAATACATATATTTTTAAAAATTCATTAAGGAAAAAAAAAACCGCTAAGAGATTTTTTTCCCCAAAAAAGATGATGAATCATAACTCTTGCTGGCAAGCACACCATTACTAAATCTATCATTTGAAGTCCAGGGAGCTTAAAACAAAGATACATTAAATATTAAAATGCTCTCCAGAGGTGGTCAAAAAGCTGGTGAGAAGTTCAGGAAAAATAGTAAATTTCTTACCGTTTATGGCAGGAAAAAAGAAAAGAAAAGAAGTGGAATGGTTACTGAGACAGAAAAAGGCAACAAAACCGGAACAATCTGGAACTGAACTGAACACACTCAAAACTGTAGAAATGGTGGGGTGGTAAACTTTAGGAGAAACCCTTCCATACTTCCACCTCTTACAATACTAGACAACACAGTATCAACAGTAGAGACCTTCAAATTTCTAGGTTCTATCATATCTCAAGACCTAAAATGGACACCTAACATCAAGAACGTCATCAAAAAAGCAGAACAAAGAATGTGCTTTCTACACCAACTCAGGAAGCTCAAACTGCCCCAAGGAGCTGCTGATCCAGTTCTACAGAGGAATTTTTGAGTCTGTCATCTGCACCTCTATAACTGACTGGTTTGGCTCTGCAACCCAACAAGACAGACACTTCAGAGGATAATTAGGACTGCAGAAAAAACCATGGCTACCAACCTGCCTTCCGTGGAGGACCTGTCTACTGCACGAGTCAAAAAGAGGGCTGTGAAAATATCTATAGACCCCTCGCATCCTGGACACAAACTGTTTCAACTCCTATCCTCAAAACGACGCTATAGAGCACTGCACACCAGAACAACTAGACACAAAGACAGTTTTTTCCTGAACGCCATCACTCTGCTAAGCAAATAATTCCCTCAACACTGTCAAACTCTTTACTAAGTCTGCACTACTATTCATCTCCTCATCGTTCCTACCACTCATCTCCTCCCACTTATGACTGCATGACTGTAACTTTGTGGCTGGTTTCCTTACGATTTATATTGATATTGTTTCCTGATTGCTTATTTGTACCCTATGACCATCATTAAGTGTTGTACCTTATGATTCTTGGCGAATGTATCTTGTCTTTTTATGTACCCTGAGAGCCTATGCACCAAAGACAAATTCCTTGTGCGTCCAATCACACTTGGCCAATAAAGAATTCTATTCTATTCTATTCTATTCTATTCTATTCTATTCTATTCTATTCTATTCTATTCTATTCTATTCTATTCTACCCTACCCTACCCTACCCTACCCTACCCTACCCTACCCTATTCTCTATTCTTATTTCATTGACCACCCTAAATATAAATTCCATTTCTTTAAGGCTCTCCCGTGGATGCGCGGCAGAGACCCAAAAACCAAGGTTGACTCAGCCTTCCATCCTTCCAAGGTAGGTAAATTGAGGACCCGGATTGTGGGGGCAATAAACTGACTTTGTAGAAACACCACTTATGGGGGGCCAAAAGCCCTATTAAGCAGGTATATACAAAAGAATGAAGGCTATTGCTGTAAGTGCATTGTAAGCCGCCCTGAGTCTTCGGAGGAGCATGCCACCTGTGGCATGCATACCATAGGTTCGCTATCACGATTCTATATTCTATATTCTATAAAGATCAGAGAAGTTCTCCTTTGGGCCCACCCAGGCTACCTCTGAGCCACTTATTGGTGGCCAGTTGTGTAGAAAGCAGGAAGCCACTGACCGTCCAACTGAGCATGAGGTGATCTGTTGTTTGCCATGGGGATAAAGCCTTGAGCATGTTTGAGTTATGGGAACGATCTCGCGCATGAATAAGTTCCTAAGATCTCCGTCTGCAGGAAATGGTTTTGTTCTGAGGAGCCCTTGAAACCCACACAGTACGTCCTATCAGCGTTCTGCCCACTGATGGGATTCTTCAGTAATGGAATAAAATATTCCCATTTCAAACAGGCAATCAAAAGCGACTCCGTAAAGGAAAAGCTCTTTAGAATTGCCTTTATTCTCACACAATATTATTTAACCTTGCTGGAAAATCATGGCCAGACGTGGACTTACTGAAGGTACTTCTAAAGGACCTTCCATGAAAGAGCCTTCCTCAAGGTGATCCAAGATTCTCACCTACAAAGGTAAGAAGGAAGGAAGGCACCTGTCAACAGTCCAGAAAAAAACCCAACTCCAAGTAAAGACTCTGAAGCAAGTATTTTTCAAAGTTCTCTTTACTAGAATAGGTAAACTGGCACATCTGGGAGGGAGGGAGGGAGGGAGGGAGAAAAGGAAGGAAGGAAGGAAGGAAGGAAGGAAGGAAGGAAGGAAGGAAGGAAGGAAGGAGAAGGGAGGGAGGGAGGGAAGGAAAGAAGGAAGGAAGGAGGGAGGGAGGGAGAGAGGGAAGGAAGGAAGGAAGGAAGGGGAAAAGGAAGAGTAATAGCAATAGCCCTTAGACTTATATACCACTTTACAGTGCTTTACAGCCCTCTCTAAGTGATTTACAAAGTCAGCCTATTGCCCCCAACAATCGGGGTCCCCATTTTTACCGACCTCGGAAGGATAGAAGGCTGAGTCAACCTTGAGCCAGTGAGACTTGAACTGCCAAACTTCTGGCAGGCGGCAGTCAGCAGAAGTAGCCTGCAGTACTGCATTCTAACCACTGCGCCACCTCGGCTCTTATAAATATATCGTATATATAAGTACCATGCGCAGAATCGTCCAAAGCACACACGCCGCTAGAGAGAAGTCCCTTGAGGATGGGCTCCAGCATGAGTCCCAAAGTTCAGAAGACAAAAACCTCTGGTTTTCCGGTGACTGACCCAGATTGGATCCTGCGACATTATCCTGGGACACATATATTTGCCTTCATTCGTGAACATTTGGGGAACAACTAAATTAAAAAAATGCAACTCCCCGAAACAAAAGAGCCATCTGGGGAACCAACTCTCTGCAGCAACTGGTCCGTCTTGGCAAAAGCCAGGTTGGCCATTCATATCGCCGTGAACGTTCAGGCAAAGACAGACAGACAAGACGGGCTCCCGAGAGTCGTCTTCCAAAATTTCCATGTCTCTGGCCAACTTTGTGCCAGATGCGGTTTGGAACCCAGCGGAGACCCCCACACACACAAAAAAAGCGCCCTCGGAGTCAGTGATGGGAAGGTACGGGCACCACCAGGGCCGATCAAACAGAGTTTTTGCAATTGGAAAGCTCTTAAGACTTCCTAGACTTCAGACTGCATTAAGCAGTAAGGGCAATATGTCCTCCAGCGTTTGGAACGAAGGCTGTAAAAAAAGCTAACCTTCTCCAACAGGATCTCACGGCCTGAAGTCGCTGCGCTGAAGACATTAGCTAGCTAATAGGTGACTCTGCAGGGAGACACGCTCACAGATACCCACCCCGTGGAGCTTCAGCAGCAGCTGCTCAGATACCCATAAAATTTATTGCTCCGAGGCAGGCGGTGAGAGGGTCATGCCCCATTCTCCACCACTGTGATTCCTCAGACAAAGATGATTAGGGGACTGGAGGATAAAACACAAGGTTTCAGAAACTGGGTAAAGCTAAAGGTTCCCCTCGCACATATTTGCTAGTCGTTCCTGACTCTAGGGGGCGGTGCTCATCTCCGTTTCAAAGCCGAAGAGCCAGCGCTGTCCGAAGACGTCTCTGTGGCCCTGTGGCCGGCATGACTCAATGGCAAAGGCGCACGGAACGCTGTTCCCTTCCCACCAAAGGTGGTCTCTATTTTTCTACTTGCATTTTTTATATGCTTTCGAACTGCTAGAAGCTGGGACAAGTCACAGGAGCTCACCCCGTTACGCGGCGCTAGGGATTCGAACCGCTGAACTGCCGACCTTTTGATCGACAAGCTCAGCCTCTTAGCCTTTGAACCACCGCGTCCCTTACGAACTAGGTATGTCTAGTCTAGCAAACAAAAGGTTTAGGGAGCATATCCCGGTATTTGAGGGGCTGTCACAGAGGAGAGGACATTGACCTGTTCTCCAAAGTAGGTGAGGGCAGGAAAAGAAGAAACGGACGGAAGCTTATCAAAGAGAGGACCAGTCTAAGAAGAAGGAGAAATTTTCTGCCGGTGAGAACAATTAATCAGTGGAACGTCTTGCCTCCAGAAGTTGTGGGGGCTCCATCACTGGAGGCTTTTAACTGGACAGCCATTTGTCCAAAATGGTAGAGGGTCTCCTGCTTGAGCTGGGGGTTGGACTAGAAGACCTCCAAGGTTCCTTTCAACTCTGTTACATTCTGTTACATTGCTCCCCGGGGAGGGGGAATGTTGAAGAACCTATTGGCCAGTCCCACTAAAATTCAAGCCACGATTTATTTACGGTTGGTAGAGAATTTTACAGCCTCTGAAGAAGTCCACGCTTGAATGGCGCCAGACGTCTTCTTTTCCAATAAGACGTTTAAGGAGTCCCGGTTTATTCACTGGGCATAATTTACAGCGCAGCCTCCTTAAGGAAAGCATAGTTCCTGAAAACTCTGCTTGCTTTACAGCCTTTTCCAAATGTCCCATCAATATAGCCAATAAACGTACTGAGGAGCTTAAATTGAGGAGTTTGTGGACACGTCCCTGCCCTTTTCTCCAACCCAACTGTTCTTGTTCGCCCATCCTGCCACAGTTTAACTACTGTGTTAGTGAAGAGAAGGACCAGGAGAGAACATGATAGCAGTCTTCCAATACTTGAGGGGCTGTCCCAGAGAAGAGGGGGGCTAACCTATTTTCCAAAGCACCCGAAGGCCAGACAAGGAATAATTTCCGCCTTGCGCACAGTCACTCACACCCTTGTCACCTCCCAACTGGACTACTGCAATGCTCTCTACATGGGGCTCCCCTTGAAAAGCACCCGGAGGCTCCAACTGGTCCAGAATGCGGCCGCGCGGGTGGTTATGGGCGCAACCCATTGTGCCCACGTGACACCCCTCCTGCGCGAGCTGCACTGGCTCCCAGTGGTCTTCCGGATGCGATTCAAGATGTTGGTCACCACCTTTAAAGCGCTCCATGGCATTGGACCTGGATACCTTCGAGACCGTCTTCTGCCACCAGTAGCCTCCCACCGACCAGTCCGTTCCCACAGAGAGGGTCTCCTCAGGGTGCCATCGGCCAAGTTATGTCGGCTGGCGACACCCAGGGGGAGAGCCTCCTCTGTGGGAGCCTCTGCCCTTTGGAATGAACTGCCCCCAGAAATTCGTAAAATCTCTGATCTCCGTGTATTTCGCTGTGCCCTCAAAACCTTGTTGTTCCGCCAGGCTGGGCTATCAAGGTAAAGATTTTTAATTGGGTTTTTAAAAATGGGATTTTAAATTTGGGGTTTTTAAATTAAGCCTATCGTTTAATAATTTTAATTATTTTTAAATTTTGTCTGTCTTTGTGCTTTTAATCAGGCTGTACACCGCCCTGAGTCCTCCGGGAGAAGGGCGGTACAGAAATAAAATTAATAAATAAATAATAAATAAATAAATAAATAATGGATGGATGGAAACTGACCAAGGAGAGATTCAACCTGGAAATCAGGAGGAATTTTCTGACAGTGAGAACCATCAACCCATGGAACAGAAGTTGCCTTCAGAAGTTGTGGGAGCTTCATCACTGGAGGCTTTCGAGAAGAGACCGGACTGCCAATTGTCAGAAATGGTGTAGGGCATGATGGTGAACCTATGGCACGCGGGCATGCGAGCCGTTGCCTATTGTTGTTCTGGGTTCCAGCGTGCCAGACAGGTGGTCTTCACGCACGCGGGAGTACCGAAAACCGAAAGAGTAGCCGCCTGATGCTGGGCTTTGCGCCTGTATGCATGCCAGAAACCGGAAGACCAGGTGGCTGGCACACATGCGGGCGCTGAAAACCAGAAGATCACCTTCCCCCCCTGCGCGTATGCACACCAGGTGGCTGCTCTTCCAGTTTCCTGCACACACGCCCGCACTCCCGTTTCGGCACTCGGTGCCGAAAAGGTTCGCCAACACTGGTGTAGGGTCTCCTGCTTGGGGGGGGGGGGTTTGAACTAAATGACCTACAAGATCCCTTCCAACTCTGTTATCCAACTCATTCCGTAGAGTAGCCTTAAAGTTGTAAAATGTTAGTTAACTTCTTCCACAGGAGGAAAAGGAAAAGAAAAAAAAAAAAAATCCGGCATCTTCCCAAGAGACTGCCCCAGGCTAAATCATTGCAGCTCTTCTTTAATTTAAAATGTAATCTAATTCTGGGTTTTATTTAATTGACCAAACTAAGTAATAATTTTAATTAGCAATTTTATGATGTTTGTGTATCTATATTTTTTCTTGACTGTACACCGCCTTGAGTCCTACAGGAGAAAGGCGGCATAGAAATATAATTAATTAATAAATAAATAAATAAATAAATAAATAAATAATTATTCTTCCATCCACCCTCTTCCGATGTTCACCCTAATTTAAATATCCCTAAATCTTCTGAGCCTTTTTTTTTTTTCCTTCACCAAGAAGGATTTAACCATTTCTATGTGGGCGGTGTGATGGAACATAGTTGCACCACAACGTAGTGACATGATAGCCGTGTTCCATTATTTTAGGGCAGGGGTCAGCATCCCGCAGCTCTGGAGCCGCATGTGGCTCTTTCATCCCTCTGCTGCGGCTCCCTGTCGCTGGTCGGCACCACAATTTTAAGAGGAGCTTCTGGTTCGAGGTGGGGGGGGGAGCATGGCGTGCCAGGAGGAGACTCTATGGCAAGGAGCGGGTTTTCTGATCGGCTCCACAATTGATAGGGCTTTGGGTTAGGACAGGTAGAAGAAAAAGGACACCGCACTAGGAGGAGACTCTTATGTTAGGGGAACCGGACTTCCGGTCGGCTCTAGAATTGAACGGAGGGCTTCCGGTTAGGACCTTTTGTGGCTCTTTGAGGGTTTAAGGTTGCCGACCCCTGTCTTAGGGGCTGCCGCAAAGAAAATGGAGTCAACCTATTCTCCAAAGTACCCAAAGGCTGAACAAGAAGCAACGGATGGAAGCTTCTCAAGGAGAGAGGCAACCTAAAACTAAGGAGAAATGTTTCGATTGCAAACGGTTTGTTAAACTAGAAACATGGTTGTTAACTGAACCTGGCTTCTCCAGAGAGTTCCGTGGTGCTGACCGGCGGTGGGTTGCTCCCAGTTCCATCCGGTTCTTTAGAATCAGTAGTAAAAGCGGTGGGAGGCTCCGCCCACCCACCTTGACGTCATAATTGACAATCTGCACATGCGCAAAAGCGCGTGCTGCCGTTGCGAACCAGTAGTAAAGGTAAGTAGAACCCACTCCTGGTACAGACAACACACGAGCTAGATGCAACCCTTTCTACTAGCAGATGGAATTTTATTTATCGGGACAGGAACTACTAGCCCTGATCGATTATGGCCTAATGCAGATGGACGATGCCAGCTTATTCAGCTATGAAGGACATCGTTTTGGTCTTATGAAATGAAAAAGAGAGTTATTGGAGGGTAGTAGAAATCGAGGGACATTTATCTTACCACTCTCTTGATAAAAAAAAAATGGTAGGTAGGACCAGTTTTATGTTCCTGGTTTTCACATGCGGTGATAGTACATAATATATTAATTAGGATCAGCAACCAGCGCGGTAGAGAAACAGCTTTTTAATGGAAAGAGTTTCTAATCGAAAAACAACACAATGTGTGCAGACACACAAACACATACGTCTGTCAGAAAGTTCCAGCCAGAGAGAACAGTTTGAAGGACACACCTAAACACATTTGGTTGTTCTCTCTCTTTCTCTCTGCCTTGTAAACATTGCCAAATAATAATAATAATAATAATTATTATTATTATTATTAGTTAATCTTTAGTGAGATTCACAGCCTTTGAGGCTGGTTAATAGCTCAGCAGCTCGAGTCCTAACCAAGGACCTAGGAACTGTTAAGGTATCGCCGGAGGATGTGTGTCGGACCATGTGTCTTCTGAATAGCTTTTATCCCAGAGCTATAATTGCACTCAACAATGAACTAAAGGGCCACCATCAGTGATCTGTTGGACAGCATTACTTGGTCTGTGGTGTGGATGTTTGGATGGTTTAGGGGTGGGGAATTGTGATGGGTGGGAGTGTGTTTGGGGATTGTTATGTGTGTTGGACCTGGTCTTTGGATGTTAAGTGAATTTCGTTGTATGGGTGTACTATGTATACACGTACAATGGCAATAAAGTTATTATTATTACCGTGCTTCCCTGAAAATAAGACCCTGTTATTATTATTGTTGTTGTTGTTGTTATTGTTGTTGTTTTGTTGTTATTATTGGTTAATCTTTAGTGAGATTCACAGCCTTTGAGGCTGGTTAATACTCAGCAGCTCGAGTCCTAACCAAGGACCTAGGAACTGTGAAGGTATCGTCGGAGGATGTAAACTGTTCTGAGTCAGGTGGTTTTTTGTAGAGTCAAAATGTTCAAGTCCGGCAAATTTAGAATTTCTAAATAGCGGGGTAGCCCTTTGGGTATTGCTCCAAGGGCTCCAATTACAATCGGGACAACACACGATTTGTTTTTCCACAGTCGCTCAACTTCAATTTGCAAGTCCCGGTACTTTGTGATTTTTTCTTGCTGCTTATCTTCAATTATTATTATTATTATTATTATTATTATTATTATTATTATTATTATTATTATTATTATTATTTTATTATCATCATCATCATCATCATCATTTCAATTTATATATTATTAAATATTATAACAAAAATTTTTCCCCCCAAAAAACATAGCCACCTAAGCTAAATAGTTACTTTTTTATGTTTTTAATCTTTTCAAGCTTTGAATTAATTTATGAACATACAAACTGATTGAATTTGAGGGCCATCAAATCCAGTCCAAATAGAAAATGATCCATTGTCTGTGTCCTTCGTTCAGCCTGAAATGCAGACAGCTTTATAAAGCTTGACCGATACCACCCCTGGTTCTGCACTCAGGCTAGAATTAAAATTAATTAGAATTATCTCAAGGTTTCTTGAGCCTTTGTTCAACCCGGGATGATTTCCTTCAAAGCTTTTCAAAGCAATCTGTGCTGTAAAGATGCCGTCTTCACGTTCTGTGTTAAGGCATTATATCAGGGGTGAAATCCAGCAAGTTCTGACAGGTTCTGGAGAACCGGTAGCGGAAATTTTGAGAAGTTCACAGAACCGACAAATAGCACCCCTGACCGGCCCCCAGAGTGGGGTGGGAATGGAGATTTTGCAATATCCTTCCCCCAGGAGTGGGGAGGGAATGGGGATTTTGCAGTATTCTTCCTCTGCCACGCCCACCAAGCCACACCACATCCACCAAGCCACACCCACAGAACAGGTAGTAAAAAAAAATTGGATTTCACCACTGTGTTGTATGATATTTGTTATTGTAAGGTAAAGGTAAACATATGTGCTAGTCGTTCCCGACTCTAGGGGGTGGAGCTCATCTCCATTTCAAAGCCGAAGAGCCAGCGCTGTCCGAAGATGTCTCCATGGTCATGTGGCCAGCATGACTCAATGCCAAAGGCACACAGAACGCTGTTACCATCCCACCAAAGGTGGTCCCGATTTTTCTACTTGCATTTTTTTACATGCTTTCGAACTGCTAGGTTGGCAGAAGCTGGGACAAGTAACGGGAGCTCACCCCATTACGCGGCACTAGGGATTCGAACCGCTGAACTGCCGACTTTTCGATCGACAAGCTCAGCGCCTTGGCCATGAGCCACCACGTCCTTTACATTTGTTATTGTAGTTACTTCAATAAACCGAAGTTAAGCAACCCTGTCCTAGGTGGATTGCCCTGAGAAAGTATTGATTTCTTGGACTCAAGTCTCCTTCAAGTGACATATTGCTTAAATTCCAGGTACTGTAATGATTTGGGCAACAAAAGAAAGCTCTAAAAGGATTTAGAGTTGATCATAGAGAAGGCTATTAAGGAGGGAGTTGGAGAACAGATGACCCCGTCCAGAAATTGAAGGAAGTGTGAGAAATAAACTCAGAATAACTCCACCTTGATTTTGATGGGATAAGAGAGAAATTTGGACAGGCTTTGGACCAGAGTATAATAACCAGCAATATTTCTGGATTCTGTGCGGTGTCTATTTCTGTGCTGACCTCCCTCAAAGGGCTGACACATGCCTTCAACACATACTTTCCTTCTTTGCCTGAAGCTTATCTCCAGCCCCCTCGTTTGCAACAACCTTCATTTGTCATATTCGCCACCGTTAGCACGACCCTGGATTGCTTGCAAACCATCTTTTTCGATCCCGCTCGCCCAACCCTGTGGAGTTTTAACCATCCTGAAGGTTATTTGAGCTATCCGGGAGGAACAAAACACCCATATATTTTGAAGAGGACAGCACTTGCTTTTCTTCGAAGACATTTCACTTCTCATCCGAGAAGCTTCTTCTGTTCTGACTTGAATGGAAAGATCTATTATTCCTTGCAGTCATCTGGTCGTTAGTATTCTTTCTGAGAGTCACTTGGAGGTTCATCGATGCCCTCAGCGTCACTTGAATAGCGCAAATCGGTGTGGAACCTTTTTGGAACTGCTGAAAAGATTGTGTTGCAAACAGCAGATAGGCGGTATTGTAGCCCTCTCCTTCTGCTAAAATGACGCCCCCTATCTGCTGTTAACAGCATAATCTTTTCAGCAGTTCCACACCCATTTGCACGACTAGGGTGACCCTGAGGGCACAGATAAAACTCCAAGTGTCCTCAATGGCTCTCAGAAAGAGTACTAACCACCAGATAGTTGCAAGGAATATATAAATCTTTCCATCTTCCACAGGGGTGAAATGCTCCCGGTTCGGACCGGATCAGGCGATCCGATAGCGATTTTGGCAGATGGTTCGGAGAACCGGTAGCGATGGTGGCGCGAGGCTCCGCCCACTCACCCGAGTGTCGTTACTTCCTGCTTTTAAAAGGTAAAAAAAAAGGCTCTAATGATCACATGTCACAGCTGTGATTGTCAGAGCATTTTTTTTACCTTTTAAAAGCATTTTTATACAACCTATTCGCCCGAATGGGTTGTTAAAAAATGCTTTAAAAAAGTAAAAATAAAAAAAAAAGTTGGCCACACCCACCCAGTCACATTACCCCTCTACCACCACCAAGCCACGCCCACAGAAACGGTAGTAACAAATTTTACATTTCACCACTGGTCCTCCACCATTCAGTCAGAACTGAAGAAGATTCTTGGATGGGAAGCGAAATGTCTTCAAGGAAAAACAAAGAAAGTACAGTTGCCTCTTGAAAAAACACCTTCGGGACAACTGCGACCCAGATGTCTTTCCATAGACCAGTGATGGCTAACCTTTTTTGCCGTCGCGTGCCAAAAGTGGGAGGGAGCGTGGGGTGGTCGTGCGTCCGCGTGCCCACACCCACAATTCAATGCCTCCCCATTCCCGGCCCCCCCGCGCATGCGTGTGTAACACACACACACACACACACACACACCGGGCTTCCCCCTCTTTTGGCACATGATGGCAAAAAGCTTACCAGTGGGCCTGGAAGGCCCGTTTTTTTGCCCTCCCCAGGCTCCAGAGGCTTTTTTGGAGCCTGGGGAGGCTGAAAATGGCCTTCCCCAACCCCCAGAGGCCCTCCGGAGGCCAGAAACAGCCCATTTCCTGACCTCCGGTGGGCCCCGAAAATCAGCTGGCCAGAGCACACATGCGCACTGGAGCTGAGCTAGGGCAATGCTTGCGTGCCCACAGATATGGTTCCGCGTGCCATAGGTTCGCCATCATGGCCATAGACAAAACACCCATACCGACCATTACAACCAACATAAGACTCCACATAAGCTCCGAAAATGCGATGGATGCCTCAACTCTCCGAGTGTGCATTTTGTATTTAAGCCAGCTCCAGATTCAAGTCAGCATTCTTTAATGCCAAAATGATTTCTTCTCTTTTGCGGAGGCAGCTGGTGTTTGCCTGATCTTGACTTTTCAGAGAAACATTCAATGATTGATTGCCTGCTGAACTCCAATACCCACATACCAGATTTCCTGATATAATTATAGGCTATTGGAAGTTCAGCTCTGGAAATGATTTACGTAAAACTTCTGATTGGATCAGAAGTCCTGTTATTGGCTTTCCCTATATCATTATGATTAACACATTTCATAACTATTTATCCATTGTTCGGTGAGTCCCTTCCCGCCAGGACAGCTGTACATCAGATATTTTTGTTCGTTAATTATAAGGTGTTTTTGTAACACTATATATAATCTAGACATTTAATTTTTTAAAAAACGGAACGTGCACGAAGTGATCAGCAATTTTGTGTGTGTGTGTGAGTGTGTGTATATACCGTTTCCCCGAAAATAAGACCTAACCAGAAAATAAGCCCTAATGCATCTTTTGGAGCAAAAATGTATATAAGACCCAGAAAGTAAAGGTAAAGGTTCCCCTCACACATATGTCCTAGTTGTTCCCAACTCTAGGGGGCAGTGTTCATCTCCGTTTCAAAGCTGAAGAGCCAGCGCTGTCCGAAGACGTCTCCGTGGTCACGTGGCCGGCATGACTCAATGCCAAAGGCGCACTGAACACTGTTCCCTTCCCACCAAAGATGGTACCTATTTTTCTACTTGCATTTTTTACCTGCTTTCGAACTGCTAGGTTGGCAGAAGCTGGGACAAGTAACGGGAGCTCACCCCGTTACATGGCACTAAGGATTCGAACCGCTGAACTGCCGACCTCTCGATCGGCAAGCTCAGCATCTTAGCCACTGAGCCACCATGTCCCCTACACTCACACAGATATATATATATATATCATAAATTTTAAATCTTAAAGCTATCGGCTAAACTCAAATACAGGTAGTCCTCAACTTACGACCCCAATTGAGAGCAGAATTTCTGTTGTTAAGCAAGGTGATTACTCAGTATGTCCCACCTACTTCTATGACCTTTTTTGCCATGGTTGTTAAGCAAATGACTGCTTAAGTTGTTAAGTGAGTCCTGTGGGTCGTTAAGCAAATCAGGCTTCCCCTGCTAAGGAACTCTGGGAGTTGAAGTCTGGATTTCTTCAAGTTGACACAGCTGAGAAACACTGCTCTGGAGAAAGGAAAGCATCTCTACAAAAATCTGCTTCAAACATCCCACCCCAGTCTCATTCCGACTCTGAAATAGTTCCTCCTGCCTTCAAAATACCCTGTTTCCCCGAAAATAAGACATCCCCTGATAATAACCCAATTGGGCTTTTGAGCACATGCGCTAAAATAAGCCTCCCTCTGAAAATAAGCCCTCCCCGAAAATATTGAAACGCAGAGCTGGAAATCAGGTAAGAGGAGCCCCATCTTGCTCCACGCACCCCAAAATAATAAGACCTTATTTCGGGGTTCAAAAAAATATAAGACAGGGTCTTATTTTCGGGGAAACACAGTAGGTCATTCTGGAAACGGCACCACCTCAAAAGGGTCAATTCAGAGTATTCTGTTCTGTTTTGTTCAGTTCCCTTCCATTGTATTTTATTCCATTCCATTCCATTCCAGCCTAGTCCAGTCCAGTCCAGTCCATTCCGTTCCAATATTCTGTTCTATTCCATTCCATTCTGTTCCGTTCCATTCCATTTGTTCTGTTCTGTTCTGTTCCGTTCCATTCAATTTCCATTCCATTCTATTCCAATATTCTGTTCTATTCTGTTCCATTCCGTTCTGTTCTGTTCCATTCCATTCAATTCCCATTCCATTCTATTCCAATATTCTGTTCTATTCCATTCCATTCCGTTCTGTTCTGTTCTGTTCCATTCATTTGTTCTGTTCTGTTCTGTTCCATTCCATTTGATTCCCATTCCATTCCATTCTATTCCAATATTCTGTTCTATTCCGTTCCATTCCGTTCTGTTCTGTTCCACTCCATTTGTTCTGTTCTGTTCTGTTCCATTCGATTCCCATTCCATTCCATTCCATATATTCTGTTCCATTCTGTTCCTATTCTATTTCTATTTCTATTAATTCCATCCCATTCCAAGACAAAGAAGGAGAAGGGAGGAGACCTACACAATTCAGTGCATCAGCCTTTCCTCTCCCCCATCTTTTACTCTTTACCCTAAGAGACAAAGGACAATGTGGCTCTTGCCGAGTCTCATCACACTATGCCCTGGGTCACCACAAAGATCAGCTCTGATTCAATAGGGAGCTTTAAGCCTGATGAAAGCTCCATTATGAAAAGCATCCTGAATTGCAAAAGGCCGGCAAAACTACAAAGAAAGCAAGATTCTGTTTTCTCCTTCTAAGGGGGTCATCCTGTCCATCAACCCTGCCTTCCTGGGCTCCCAGCCCAGAACAATGGGTTTAAATGACAGGAAGGAGGCCTGCCACCGAATTTTAGGAAAAAAGCTTGCTAATGGTAGATATTAAAGGGGACGCGGTGGCTCAGTAGCTAAGACGCTGAGCTTGCCGATTGAGTGGTCGGCAGTTCAGTTCGAATCCCTAAGTGCCGCGTAACGGGGTGAGCTCCTGTGACTTGTCCCGGCTTCTGCCAACCTAGCAATTCGAAAGCATGTAAAAAATGCAAGTAGAAAAATAGGGACCACCTTTGGTGGGAAGGGAAGAGCGTTCCGTGCGCCTTCGGCATTGAGTCATGCCGGCCACATAACCACGGAGACGTCTTCGGACAGCGCTGGCTATTCGGCTTTGAAACGGAGATGAGCACCGCCCCCTAGAGTCAGGAACGACTAGCACATATGTGCGAGGGGAACCTTTACCTTTACCTTAAGGCATGTCTGTTTGATGACATCACCAAATTGTATGTAAAAACATCACCGCGGGAGTAATCATCCCTGATTGTTAGCATGCGACAAATCCCCTCTTTTGAAAAATACTAGCAGAAACAGAAGGCATAGAATAGACCGTGCACGTGTTTGTAAAATAAATGTTAACCTTCAGAAAGAAACGGTGATTAAAGAATTGTTAAATGTTATGACACAAAAACCGCAGGGAAAGAAAACTTCTTCCACATTAAACCTTTTCTTACCTCAATCAGCTTCCTTTCATAAGAGTTTGCGCGCTCCTCATTGTTTTCCACTTGCTTTTGTTCGGGAATAGAGAATTCACTATCTGCGTTCCAAAGATTTGGCAGGACTGGAAGCAAAAATAAAACACAGGCTGCCGTCAATAAAGAGCAGTAAAGATGGGTTTGATTTTCGGATTTTTCATGAGATCGATCCATTTTTACCTTTAGGAACGCCCATCGAAAATTTGTAATTCCGAGCCCAAAGTCGTATGCTCAAAAGATTCTGACTACAGGTAGTCCTCCACTTACGACAGTTCATTTAGTGACCGTTCCAAGTTACGACATCAGGGAAAGAAGTGACGTACGACAATTTTTCACATTTAAGACCATTGCAGCCAAGGGTCACAGGATTTACATTTGGATCAGTGGTGAAATCCAAATGTTTTTACTACCGGTTCTGTGGGTGTGGCTTGGTGGGCGTGGTGTGGCTTGGTGGGCGTGGCAGCGGAAGGATACTGCAAAATCCCCATTCCCTCCCCACTCCAGGGGGAAGGGTATTGCAAAATCTCCATTCCCACCCCACTCTGTGGCCAGCCAGAGGTGGTATTTGCCGGTTCTCTGAACCAGTCAAAATTTCCGCTACCGGTTCTCCAGAACCTATCAGAACCTGCTGGATTTCACCCCTGATTTGAATGCTTGACAAGTGACTCACATTTATGATGGTTACAGTGGCCTGGGGAGGGGTATGTGTCATGTTATCCCCTTTTGCAACCTTCTGACAAGCCAAGTCGATGAGGAAGCCAGACTCACTTAACAACCACATTACTAATTTAACAACTGCAGGGGTTCACTTAAGAACCATGGCAAGAAAAAGAGGCAAAACTCACTTAACAAATTTCTCACTTAACAACATACATGTCTGGACTCATTTTTACAACCTTTCTTGCCACAGTTGTTAAGTGAATCCCTGCAGTTGTTAAGTTAGGAACACAGTGGATCAGGGAATCGGGCTTCCCGGTTGATTTTGATCAGAAAGTCGCAAAAGGGGGTCCCGTGACCCTCCTGAAGCCATCATAAATATGAGCCGGTTGACAGGCATCCAAATTTTGATCCCATAATCCCGGGGACACTACAATGGTCGGAGATGTGGAAAAGAGACGTAAGTTTCTCTTGTCAGTGCCTTTAACTTTGAACCATCACTAAATGTTGTAAGTCGAGAAATATCTGCATTGAAATATGGTGGCTTTGGAAATCGGAGCCGACCTTCCGGAGTTGTAGAAGAAGCCAAGAAGTCAGGGGTGAAATGTAAAATTTGTTACTACTGGTTCTGTGGGCGTGGCTTGGTGGTGGTGGTGGTGGGGGTAATGTGACTGGGTAGGGGTGGTCAACTTTTTAAAAAAAAAAAAACTTTTCAAAGCATTTTTTCTAATGCTTTGAAAAGCTTCTGACGATCAGGCAACGCAGCTGGGATCGTCAGAGACTTTTCAAAGCATTTTTTTTACCACCTCTTCGGCCAAGAGGTTGCAGAAAAAAATGCTTTGAAAAGCCTCTGACGATCCCAGCTGAGCCGCGCGATCATCAGAGCCCTTTTTAAAAAAAAACTTTTAAAAGCATTTTTTCGGCCAAAGAGGTTGTAGAAAAAATGCTTTTAAAAGTTGTTTTTTAAAAAAGCCTCTGATGATCGTGTGGCTCAACTGGGCATGGGGGGCGGGAGGGCCGCAGGGATTTTTGCTACCGGTTCTCCGAACCACCTGCCGTCATCACTACCGGATCGGGCGATCCGGTCCAAACCGGGAGCATTTCACCCCTGCAAGAAGTTGTCTTCCGTTTTCGAGTCGAACCAAGCCAAAAGAAACAGCGGGGGTGCTAAAAAAAAAAAATCAGTTTGCTTAACCGGGACCAACAATAACGACAACCAAAATCCCTCCTCCTTTGCTATAGCTTAAAGCGATGAACTCAGCGGTGGCTGTGTTTACAGTATATTATGTGCTTAACCAGATTGCTGAATTAACCCATTTTCAGGGCTTACACAGTGCATCAAATCATACTTCAACCAAATGGCTTAGATTCTCGCACAAGACGGTAATTCACACACCGAGAGAAAGGGAGCTGAGAGCCGAAGTTAAAACTAATCACATTCAGCGTGATTTTTTTTTTGTTTGTTTGTTTGTTTTGGTCATGGTTGTGTATTCTGTGAAGACGAGCACTCTGTAGGGGGCACGTGCATTAGATAGAAAGGTGTTTTGTTTTTTTTTATTCTGTTTGCAAGGGGAGAGAAAAATAAAATCCCAAAACAAAGGAAGGAAAATATATGCTGGTTAAGGGAAGATAAAATGGCAAGGCTGATTCCCTGAATAGCCCCACTCGCCGCTGGCAACCTTAAACTGGCAGCTCAATATTTCAGATAAAACAGCAGCTAAGCAGCCAGCCATGAATTAGCTTACAAGTTCTCTCCAAAAAATGGAGCAAATTGAAGCCCCCGAATAGAGAATTTCTCATCTCCACCCCCAGAGATAAGAAAGGCCTAGAGGTTTTGTATACTTTTGTAGGTCTTCAAACCTGCTTCAATCACGTCAACTCTGAACGTCTCAAAATCCCCCAAAATCCATCACTTTGGGATGAAAAGCAGCCAAGACGATTGCGACTTCATGAAGAACGTCAATAGTAAACTTAAAGATAATCCAATAATAAAAATTAAATCATCATAATCCCTCTTTCCTCCCTCCCTCCCTCCTTTCCTCCGCCTTCCTTCCAACTATCCTTCCTTCTTTAAATATCTATAGTTAGATTTCCTTCCTTCCTCCTTCTTTCCTTCCTTCTTCCCTCCTTCCTCCATCTTCCTTTCTTCCTTCTTAGAATATCTCGAGCTAGATTTCCTTCCTTCCTCCCTCCCTCCTTCCTCCATCTCCCTCCCTCTATCTCCTTCCTCCTTCCCTCCTTCCATCTTCCCTCCTTCCTTCTTTGAATATCTAGAGCTATATTTCCTTCCTTCCTATTCCTTGCTTCCTCCCTCCCTACATCTCCTTCCTTCCTCCTTCCCTCCTTCCTCCATCTTCCTTCCTTCTTTGAATATCTATAGCTAGATTTCCTTCCTTCCTTCTTTCCTTCCTTCATCCCTCCCTACATCTCCTTCCTCCCTCCCTCCCTCCCTTCTTTCATCCCTCCCTTCCTCCCTTCCCAAACAAAGCAGCCATCTACCTTTTCCCTCCTCTTTTAAGTATGTCTATAGATCTCTTGGACCCATTCTTGTAAAAAAATACAAAGTTTGAGGACCAAAACATTCTTTGTCAGCAGGCCAAGTGTAAGTATTAAATCCAAACCAGGAGAGCATACAGATCATTCACTCTCAGGCTACCTGTGTCAGTCTCACAGGTTAAGCAGATAAGAATCACACACGCAGATGAGCCAATTCCACTTCACTGTAAGGAGACATTGGCAGGATCTTGCCAGTTTGAAAGCCCAGTGCTCTCCGTGCCTCCTATGCAGCTCAAGAAACTAGGGAGGGTCCCTCCTGATCCTCTTCTCTCCACCCATTTATGCAGCTGCGGCCTATGCAGTCTCTTATCTCCCCGTTCCCTTGGCAGCATCTTTTCGTTCAGTCACCCAAGGTCTTTCTCACGTGCCGTGACAATCTGGAAGCTTCGTTGCCTCCATTGTACATTGAAACTCGATTTAAAACTGTACTAACAAACAGACCGAAGGCAGTGCCAAACTTAAGCAAATGTACTTTGTTTTTTGCAGCTGCTGGTTTGGTTCCAAGCCAAATCGCTCAGCTAGCGGCGTGAAGGTTTCAGTGGGAAGCACTGACAGCTAACACGCAATATGTACGCGCACACACTCAGTGGTGGAATTCAAAAATTCTTTGACTACCGGTTCTGTGGGCGGTGGGCGTGGTGTGGCTTGGTGGGCGTGGCAGGGGAAGGATACGGCAAAATCTCCATTCCCACCCCACTCCAGGGGAAGGATACTGCAAAATCTCCATTCTCTCCCCACTCCAGGGGAAGGATACTGCAAAATCTCCATTCCCTTCCCACTCCAGGGGAAGGATACTGCAAAATCCCCATTCCCACCCCACTCCAGGGGAAGGATACTGCAAAATCCCCATTCCCACCCCACTCCAGGGGAAGGATACTGCAAAATCCCCATTCCCATCTCACCCCAGGGGAAGGATACTGCAAAATCCCCATTCCCACCCCACTCCAGGGGAAGGATACTGCAAAATACCCATTCCCACCCCACTCCAGGGGAAGGATACTGCAAAATACCCATTCCCACCCCACTCCAGGGGAAGGATACTGCAAAATCCCCATTCCCACCTCACCCCAGGGGAAGGATACTGCAAAATATCCATTCCCTCCCCATGCCAGGGGAAGGATACTGCAAAATATCCATTCCTACCCCACTCCAGGGGAAGGATACTGCAAAATATCCATTCCCACCTCACTCCAGGGGAAGGATACGGCAAAATATCCATTCCCTCCCCACGCCAGGGGAAGGATACTGCAAAATCTCCATTCCCTTCCCACTCCAGGGGAAGGATACTGCAAAATCTTCATTCCCACTCCACTCCTGGGGGAAGGATATTGCAAAATCCTCATTCCCTCCCCACTCCTGGGGTAAAGGTATTGCAAAATCTCCATTCCCACCTCACTCCAGGGGAAGGATACTGCAAAATCTCCATTCCCTTCCCACTCCAGGGAAAGGATACTGCAAAATCTCCATTCCCTCCCCACTCCTGGGGGAAGAATATTGCAAAATCCCCATTCCCACCCCACTACAGGGGAAGGATACTGCAAAATCTCCATTCCCACTCCACTCCTGGGTGAAGGATATTGCAAAATCCTCATTCCCTCCCCACTCCTGGGATAAAGGTATTGCAAAATCTCCATTCCCACCCCACTTTGGGGCCAGCCGAGGTGGTATTTGCCGGTTCTCCGAACTACTCAGAATTTCCACTACTGGTTCTCCAGAACCTGTCAGAACCTGCTGAATAGAACCCCTTGCACACCCTTCTCGCACCCTTTTCCTTGTGCAGGTAGGGAGTAGGCTTCTGAATAAACACAGATATCACCCCATAGTCTGAACGGATCCTAGGTACCGAGGCAGAACCAAATTAATTCTGGCTAAACAAAAGAGGGTCAAATCAGCTGGACGACACTATAAACAAAGCTTCCCCCAAAATTCCCACCGCATAAAATTATAAAGCTGCCCAAAACTGCCAAGGAAGAGTGGTTTCCCTTTGGCTCCATACAGAAAACAAAACTGCTCCACGCCATTGATCAGGGTTGTCTCAGGAGCCCAAGAGGACCTTGCGAGCATGACATTCAGAAACTCCCAAAAAGCATCTGGTGGACCTCAGATGAAATAATTGGCAAACAAAAATGGAAAATACGAACACTGCAAGATACATTTGTCTCACTCCTGCAGAATTCTTTACTTTTATTAGCAATAGCAATAGAACTTAGATATACATATATACATATATACATATATACATATATACATATATATATATACATATATATATATATATTTGATTTATATGCTGCCCTTCTCCGGAGACTCAGGGCCGCTTACAATGCGTTAAGCAATAGCCTTCATACTTTTGTATATTTTATACAAAGTCAGCTTATTGCCCCCACAAACTGGGTCCTCAATTTACCTACCTTAGAAAGGATGGAAGGCTGAGTCAACCTTGAGCCTGGGGAGATTCGAACTTACAGTAATTTCAGGCAGCTGAATGTTAATAACAGGCTATTAGCCAGCTGTGCCACCAGGCCCCTTATACCGCTTCATAGTGCTTTAGAGAAGGAAGGAAGGCAGGAAGGAATACCGCTTCTCAGTGCTTTACAGCCCTCTCTAAGCGGTTTACAGAGTCAGCCTCTTGCCTCCAACAATCTGGGTCCTCATTTTACCGACCTCAGATGGATGGGAGGCTGAGTCAACCTTGAGCCTGTGGGACTTGAAATGCAGATTTAGCCTGCAATATTGCATTCTATGCCATAAAGGGAGGGAGGGAGGGAGGGAGGGAGGGAGGGAGGGAGGGAGGAAGGAAGGAAGGAAGGAAGGAAGGAAGGAAGGAAGGAAGGAAGGAAGGAAGGAAGGAAGGAAGGAAGGAAGGTCTCTAAGAATCAGCCTCTTGCCCCCAACAATCTGGGTCCTCATTTTACCCACCTCGGAAGGATGGAAGTCTGAGTCCAACCTTGAGCCTGGTGAGATTTGAACTGCCAAACTGCAGGCAGCCGGCAGTCAGCAGAAGTAGCCTGCAGTACAGCACTCTAACCACTGCGCCACCAGAGCTCCTAATAGCAATCACATTTAGACTTACATACCACTTCACGGTGATTTACAGCCCTCTCTAAGCGTTTTACAGAGTCAGCCTCTTGCCCCCAACAATCTGGAGGGTCCTCATTTTACCCACCTCGGAAGGATGGAAGGATGAGTCCAACCTTGAGCTGGTCAGGATTGAACTCCTGGCTCACCTGATGAGATTTGAACTGCCAAATTGCAGGCAGCCGGCAGGCAGCAGAAAGTAGCCTGCAGTACTGCACTCTAACCACTGCGCCACCGCGGCTCTTATTCTTAGATGAAGAAATTTGACTAAGAAAATACTAGGTGAGAAGGCTTCTTCAACGACCTTTTAAGCAGAGAGACAAAACTGTTTATGTAAGCCCAGATAAACAATCTCCTCAACATTAGCCTCCTCTTCAAAGATTAAAAGTTGTGAATCCCACATAAACCTGCTGGAGGTGGGCGAAAAGGTTCAGCTGGAGAGGTGGAGGTCTCCTCAGGAAGCTATAAAGAGCAGAAAGGGAGAACTGTTCCAGCTTGTTTTCTAAACAGTTTCCCCCACCACCACCATGTTTTTGATGGGCCACCCACCTCAATGGCAGCTATTTTGAGAGAAGACCCACAGCATGGTCTCAGCGTATCAAGAGCCGAGAGTTGGAGATACAGGAAGATACTTTTGAAAGGGAGATAGTGGCTTGGGCAGAAATTTTGGAAACTAGTTTAGTTTAGTTAGTTTAGTTTATTATATTTGTATACCGCCCTTCTCCCGAGGGACTCAGAGCGGTGAACAGCCATGGTAAAAAACAATGTACAACAAAAATTAAAAGCTTATTAAAATAATTCAATCATTCGGCCAAATTTAAAACATCCAACTAAGATCATTTTAAAACCTCTATCAAAACCCAATTTAAAAAACCTTTATCATGTCGGTCCAGCTTGCTGGAATAATAGGGTCTTCAGAGCGCAACGGAAGGCACGGAGGTCAGGGATCCTTCGTATGTCCGGGGGCAGTTCATTCCATAGGGCCGGGGCCCCCACAGAGAAGGCTCTCCCCCTGGGGGTCGCCAGCCTACACTGTTTGGCTGACGGCACCCTGAGGAGGCCCTCTCTGTGGGAGCATATTGGTCGGTGGGAGGCAATTGGTGGCAGAATGTGGTCCTGTAGATAACCAGGTCCTAAGCCATGGAGCACTTTAAAGGTGGTAACCAATACCTTGAAGCGTACCCGGAAGACCACCGGGAGCCAGTGCAGCTCACGCAAGATGGATGTTACATGGGAGCGACGAGTCGCCCCCATTATTACTCGCGCGGCTGCATTCTGGACCAGCTGGAGCCTCCGGGTGCTCCTCAAGGGGAGCCCCATGTAGAGAGCATTACAATAGTCCAGCCGGGAAGTGACGAGGGCGTGAGTGACTAGGCAGTGTAAGAGGGTAGAGATGGGAGAAATACCTAGACTGAACAGCCAAGAAGTAGATGCAGACAGAGATAAAGATCCAAGAGAGGAATATGGGAGGCAAGTCAAAAAAAAAAAAAAAAGCATAGCAATGAAAGTATTGAAGCGGGCAAGAGACGATGGATAGATGATTTTCTCTTTTTTGTGGTTGTTTTGTTTTGCTTTGCTTTTTCTCTCTCTTTCCCTTCTTTTTTAGGTAGGTGACATGACTAGAAGTTAGGTAGGATAGAAACAAAACATCTTTTAATAAAGGGTGACATGATTAAAAGTTAGAATAAGAGATAGAAATAAGAGAAAGGAGGAATATTAGTGTATATACTTTTATATAATAAAAGCAATAAAGGAGAAGGGGACGGCAGAGGAGAAAATGGTTACAAGGCTAAACATTTTTATGTTTGTTATTGTTTTAATAGTTTTTGGTGTTTATAGATGTCTATGGAGAATCTCGGTCATTCAAGTCAGGTGTTTTTTTTTTCCAAGAGACAACTGGATTTTCTTGGTTCTTCTTGAAAGACATTTCACTTCCCATCCAAGAAGCTTCTTTAGCTCTCACTGGATGATGGTGGGGAATGGAAGGATTTATATTCTTTGCAGACAGCTGGTCATTTGCATCCTTTTAGCGAGTCCTTGATGCCACGTGAGGATTTATCTGTGTCCTTCCATTCCCCACCATCCAAGTCAAGAACTGAAGAAGCTTCTTGGATGAGAAGCGAAACGTCTTCAAAGAAAAACCAGAAAGTCCAGTTGCCTCTTGAAAAAAGCCCCTTTGGGAGTGTTTAAATGTTTTTTTTAAAAATATATTTAACAGGGATAAAAGAAATATATATCGGTTCTAGAATTCCTACAATGTTTGTGAACGAAGAGATATCATAACAATCCGTGTTATGCTGAGACACGTCCTGCCCCCATATTAAGTCCCAGAAGCATGATATCTTAAATTCTCTTTGTCTTTCAATAATGCAGCAGGAGAAAAAAAGATGCTAATTATCTAATTGATTAACCACCAAATGCTACTCATTAATTAATTACTAATCACCTACTAATTTTGATGGAGAAGGGCCGCTAATGAAAATCTCTACGCCGATGGATCTAGCATTCTGAAGGACAGTCAAAAGGATGAGGCTAGCTGACAGATTCAAAACACGTAATTCTATTATCTAAACATCTACAAGAACTTACGAAATTAAAAAAAAAAAACAGAAAAAATGCTCTATTGACTTTCAATTCAACGTTTCTGTAATGGTATGTGGGAATGACCTTGAAAGGCAGAAGGAACAAATGCTACCTAGGTAACATTCAGATAAAAGGTGTGGGAGCCTGCAGCTGCATAACAGGCAGAGAAAGAAACATAGAAAGGGACTGGTCTTAATTTACCAGGCTGTAAAAAGAGATGGCGGGAGATTTGTACTTTCGGACTGTAGATTCCTGCCTATAGGTGAGCAACAATAAAGAAACTACTCTGAGTCAATCCTCTTGTCCTCCTTGCAAATGACGTTAATCCAGTGGTGAAATCCAATTTTTTTTTACTACCGGTTCTGTGGGCGTGACAGGGGAAGGATACTGCAAAATCTCCATTCCCACCCTACTCCAGGGGAAGGACATTGCAAAATCTCCATTCCCACCCCACTCTGGGGCCAGCCAGAGGTGGTATTTGCCGGTTCTCCGAACTACTCAAAATTTCCGTTACCGGTTCTCTGAACTGGTCAAAACCTCCGCTACCGGTTCTCCGGAACCTGTCAGAACCTGCTGGATTTCATCCCTCTGTTCATCTTTCCAGACTAAAGCCCAATCTGCATAACTATTAGACATATGAGGGGTCTTTGGTGGCTTTCTTGCAGATGGTTCATCAACCAAACTATCTTGACAGACTTGAACATTGGGAGCTATCTAACAAAATGAAAATCAATGGTGAAAAAAGGAAAGTTCTACATCTAGGCAAGAAAGACAAAATGCACAGGTACAGTATATGTGGTACCTTGCTCAATAGTAGTGATCTTGGACAATCATTTGTCCAAGTGGACAACCATTTAAATATGAGCCAGCAGTGTTGCAGCAGCTGCCAAAAAAGCCAACACAGTTCTAGGCTGCATAAACAAAGGGATAGAATCAAGATCACGTCAAGTGTTAATACCACTTTATAAGGCCTTGGTAAGACCACACTTGGAATGCTGCATTCAGTTTTGGTCGCCACGATGTAAAAAAGATGTGGAGACTCTAGAAAGAGTGCAGAGAAGAGCAACAAAGACGATGAGGGGACTGGAGGCTCAAACATATGAAGAACGGTTGCTGGAACTGGATAAGTCTAGTCTTATGAAAAGAAGGACTAGGGGTGACATGATAGCAATGTTCCACTATCTCAGGGGCTTCCACAAAGAAGAAGGGAGTCAAGCTATTCTCCAAAGCACCTGAGGGCAGGACAAGAAGCAATGGGTGGAAAATAATCAAGGAGAGAAGCAACTTAGAACTAAGGAGAAACTTCCTGACGGTTAGAACAATTCATCAGTGGAACAACTTGTCTCCAGAAGTTGTAAATGCGCCAACACCGGAAGTTTTTAAGAAGAGGTTGGATAACCATTTGTCTGAAGTGGTGTAGGGTTTCCTGCCCAAGCAGGGGGTTGGACTAGAAGACCTCCAAGGTCCCTTCCAACTGTTCTGTTCTGTTCTGTTCTGTTCTGTTCTGTTCTGTTCTGTTCTACTCTACTCTAGTCTACTCTACTCTACTCTACTCTACTCTACTCTACTCTACTCTACTCTCTTCTGTTCTATTCTAAACTAGGTAACATCTAGATAAAAATTAGGGACATTACCTAGCTTGGGTAATGAAATGCCTGCAAGAAAACCACCAAGCTTGAAGAAGCACCAAGGACCCCTTATTTCAACCCTGAGCTACAAACATTCTCCTTTCCTTTCCTATTAGTCATATCCTGTGTGTTAGGTGCAAAGAATCAGGGACACACATAAAGCTGCAGCATAGATGATTTAACTGAAGCCTATAGATTAGAATCTAGATCAGGACTAAACTGGTTGCTAGATAAGGGTCAACAGACTTCAAGGGAGCTCAACTTGGGTCTCTTGTGGCAGTGCAAAGACTCTAAACTGATGAGATGTTTAACTCCACCCTCCCAGCTTGCTGGACTTGGGTCTCTTGTGGCAATGCACGGACTCTAAACTAATAACACATTTAACTCCACCCTCCCAGCTTGCTGGACTTGCGTCTCTTGTGGCAATGCACGGACTCTAAACTAATAACACATTTAACTCCACCTTCCCAGCTTGCTGGACTTGCGTCTCTTGTGGCAATGCACGGACTCTAAACTAATAACACATTTAACTCCACCTTCCCAGCTTGCTGGACTTGCGTCTCTTGTGGCAATGCACGGACTCTAAACTAATAACACATTTAACTCCACCTTCCCAGCTTGCTGGACTTGCGTCTCTTGTGGCAATGCACGGACTCTAAACTAATAACACATTTAAGTCCACCTTCCCAGCTTGGCCTGCTCTTCCCCTAGATCTGGAAAGTTAGGGAGCGTCCACGTTGGCTCTTTTCGTGGATACGAAAGATTCCACCTCTTTGCTCTTTGGGCTATCCCACTCTGCTCCACATTCCACCACAACTTCAGGGGTGTTTTCTTTTTTCTTTTGCTTTTTTGACTGGGCTGATTAATACGCCAACCCAAAACAGCAAAACCTTGTTGAACCTTGCTCAATAGCAGTTGATCGCAGCCCTGCATCCAGATGTGTCATAACGCAGCCAACCCCTCACAGAAACCTGCCCCGAACATTTAAAAAAAGGAATGGTATTTTTGAATCACATATGCAATATAAAACACACACAGTTCTCAGGTTTATTTTTAGTATATCTGCAGTGGAAATTTAGTCCACAGCTGGGGAAAGGCAACTAAAAAGCAGGGTGCAAAGCCACTCATTTTTAGAAAGGTTTTGCAATCATTTTATCGCCACCTCCTCTCTCTCTCTTTTTTTTCCCCCCTCCTTTCTATAAAATCTGACCATCCCACTCAATTTCTCTGGTTACTGTGCCTTTGTTTACATATAATTCTAACACAGCAGAATGCAGCAGCCAAGGTTTTCCCCTGCCGTAATTATACGAATCACTAAAACAAAAAAAAAAAAAACCAGCCAGCGTCTAATGAAGGATAATTTCTCATATTATAGGTGGCTTAAAAATATCCTCTTCGTGTAGAATTTTTTTTAATACAAGCCAGCATAATGAAACGGCTGAACACCTGTATCACGGCCTGCGTGGAGAACTTAATCAAATTCCTGCAGACCCAAGAGAATAAAAATCACTTCAGTTACCCCATAATTGTGGTCTATAAATTATCGGCAGGTCATGGAAAGGTTGCCAGAGAATTTAGCGTTATTTCTGTTCACCCTTGTACCTCCCAATTGTTCGTCTCCCAATGCTCTTGACCTGAGGTAACCTTCAGAGGTGGGTTTCATTCAGCAGGTTCGGACCAGTTCTGGAGAACCGGTAGCGGAAATTTTGAGTAGTCCGGAGAACCGGTAAATACCACTTCTGGCTGGCCCCGTCCCCATCTATTCTCTGCCTCCCGAGTCCCAGCTGATCAGAAGGAAATAGGGATTTTTTAGTAACCTTCCCCTGGAGTGGGGTGGGAATGGAGATTTTAATTTAATTTAATTATTTAATTTAATTTAATTTAATTTAATTTAATTTAATTTAATTTAATTTAATTTAATTATTTAATTTAATTATTTAATTTAAATTTAATTTAATTTAATTTAATTTAATTTAATTTAATTTTTTAATTTAATTTAATTTAATTTAATTTAATTTAATTTAATTTAATTTAATTTAATTTAATTTAATTTAATTTAAATGCCACCCCTCTCCGGAGACTCAGGGTGGCTGAGTATATTTCCCCTGCCACGCCCACCAAGCCATGCCACGCCCACCAAGCCACACCCACAGAACCGGTAGTAAAAAAAAATTTGAAACCCACCACTGCTTAAACCACTAGCAAACATTACATTCACCTTCAGAAATTCGTGCTCCAGAAATCAGCCGCGTGTTTTAAATTACAAAAAAAAAGGAGGTCCGTGGTTAATAATTATTGCATTTAACTTGCCCCCCAAAAAGTGTGAGTTTTTAAAAAATGCAATTTAAGTGTTAAATAATCTGCTTTTAATCTCTTCTCTTTCAATATTTAGATGATCGCCAGATGAAAAGGGGGAAAAAAAAAACCACACATAAAAATCCTAACTGTGCCGGGGATTTATTTCCATATTCTGTCAAAAATCACTGACCTCAAGTAACAGCAATCGGGCTGAAAGGAGCTCGGATATCACATCTGACTGTCCTAAATTTAGAGAAATTGAGTCATGCTTAAATCCCATTACAGGGAAAGTGAGCACACGTGCCATTCATTCCAATGGAAGGTAAAATGTACAACTAATTATCATGGGATTTTATATCTTCCCAGGTCAAAAAAAAAAAAAAGTACAGAAATTGGAAAAGACTTGAAATTAATATGTTTAATTATACCCTCATCATGTATACCGTCTTCTCAGAGTTTCCAGGTGGCAGCTATTCAGACATCACTCAAACCAACATTCGTGATTCCCTTGGTTGAGGAATCCATGGCTAAGCTTAATGTCTATGGAGATTTTTCAAGAGGCAACTGGACTTTCTTTCGTTTTTCTTGGAAGACGTTTCGCTTCCCATCCAAGAAGCTTCTTCAGCTCTGACTGGATGATGGTGGGGAATGAATGGAAGGATTTATATTCCTTGCAGACAAAGCTGGTCATTTGCATCCTTTTAGCGAGTCGTTGATGCCACGTGGGGGTTGGTCTGTGTCCTGCCACGGGGGGGGGGAGATGTGCTGCCCGGCCCCCACGCCCCGTTTTGGGCCTAGGACGAAGCTTCCTTGAAGACTCTGGGACCAATCATTCTTTCTCGGCCCATCCTACCTTAACAAAATTGTTCTTGTAGGGAAGGTGTGATAGGTAAAACTATTTGAAACTAGATATGTGCATGCTATGGTTTTCCCAGTTGCAATGGATGGCTGTGAAAGTTGGACCATAAGATAGGCTGAGCGCCAAAGAATGGAGGCCTTTGAACTCTGGTGCCATGGACTGCAAGGCGATCCAACCGGTCAGTCCTAGAGGAGATCAACCTTGACTGCTCTCTAGAAGGCCAGATCCTGAAGAGGAAACTCAAATACTTTCACCACCTAATGAGAAGGAAGGACTCCCTGGAGAAGAGCCTAATGCTGGAAATGACGGAGGGCAAAAGAAGAAGGGGACGGCAGAGAAGGAGGTGGCTGGATGGAGTCACTGAAGCAGTCGGCATGAGCTTAAATGGACTCCAGAGGATGGTAGAGGACAGGAAGGCCTGGAGGAACGTTGTCCATGGGGTCGGGATGAGTCGGACACAACTTTGCAACTAACAACAACAACATTTTAAGAGGATATCTACAGCGGCCAATTTGGGCTTTGAACTGACCACTGACGGAGTGCTATCTTTTTTTCTTGAAGAGATGTTTTTAACCACGTTCTTAATTAATTTGACTCTTTGTGATTGCTAGCTCCTTTGAGCAGCCTTCTTTGATGGAAAGGCTGGTATAAACCCAGCCAAGCCTTGGAAAGGTTCAGATGTGCCATCAAATCACGATTTGGCCTAAGAGAAACCTGAGCACGTTATCCAGCAGTAGGTTTCAGATATTGTTACCACCGGTTCACCCTGTGCATGCACCTTCCAGAGGTGGGTTTCAGCAGGTTCTGACCAGTTCTGGAGAACCGGTAGCGGAAATTTGGAGGAGTTCGGAGAACCGGTAGTAAAAATTCTGACTGGCTCTGCCCCCATCTATTCTCTGCCTCCCGAGTCCCAGCTGATTGGGAGGGAATGGGGATTTTACAGTATCCTTCCCCTGGAGTGGGGAGAGAATGGAGATTTTATAGTATCCTTCCCTTGGAGTGGGGAGGGAACTGAGATTTTACAGTATCCTTCCCCTGGAGTGGGGAGGGAATGGAGACTTTGCAATATCCTTCCCCCAGGAGTGGGGAGGGAATGGGGATTTTGCAGTATCCTTCCCCTGGAATGGGGAGGGAATGGAGATTTTACAGTATCATTACCCTGGAGTGGGGAGGGAATGGGGATTTTGCAATATCCTTCCCCCAGGAGTGGGGAGGGAATGGGGATTTTGCAATATCCTTCCCCCAGGAGTGGGGAGGGAATGGAGATTTTACAGTATCATTACCCTGGAGTGGGGAGGGAATGGGGATTTTGCAATATCCTTCCCCCAGGAGTGGGGAGGGAATGGGGATTTTGCAGTATCCTTCCCCTGGAGTGGGGAGGGAATGGAGATTTTACAGTATCCTTCCCCTGCCACGCCCACCAAGCCACACCCACAGAACCAGTAGTAAAAAAATTTGAAACCCACCACTGGCACACTCGCTTCACACACGCACGCACCTTCCATGCATCGCCTGGCCTTCCGTGCAGGCGCTTTGCTCATTCGTGCGCCTTCCTCACATGCACCCGGTCTCGAAAACATGCCTTAATAGGAAGGCACAGAGCCGGGGTGGGTGAGTGGGCCCACCTGCGATCTACACTACCGGTTCAAGTGAACCAGTCCGAACTGGCTGAATACCATCCCTGATGTTATCTGATATTAAACCAGAACCAACTTTTTTTTTTTTTTAATTTGATTTATATGCCGCCCTTCTCCGGAGACTCAGGGCGGCTTACAATGCGTTAAGCAATAGCCTTCATACTTTTGTATATTTTATACAAAGTCAGCTTATTGCCCCCCACAAACTGGGTCCTCAATTTACCTACCTTAGAAAGGATGGAAGGCTGAGTCAACCTTGAGCCTGGTAAGATTCGAACTTACTAATTGCAGACAGCTGGAGTTAAATTACAATGCATTAGTCTGCTGACCTATCCAGGCGCCTGTTTCCAACTTTTGCAGAAATCCCTTTGCAAACATCCAATAAAAACTTTCAAAACAGGATTTTTTTCCCTGCCCATAACGGAGAGTTGGGGGAGAGGGAAAATTTCATTTTGTAAGTACGTTTGGAAAAACAAAGATACCAACAAGCTTCGTATCCATATTTAGTTAATCCTTGCTTGGGGAAAAAAAAATGACACAGTAATACTTTTAAGAAGCGGGTCTATATTGATTTTCACTGTTTCCCAAACAGAAATTAAGTCTTTTAATTCCTGCAAGGAGCTCAGCAAAGTCTCTGACTAGAAGACTCCAGCTGTGAATGCCAATAGAAAATTGTTTCTATAGCTTAAGCGCTGAAAGAGAAATAAAAGGATTTTTTAAAACTGCTTGTCAAAGGATTAAATTTCCTCCAACGAGAAAATGAGTTATTAAACTAATATTGTATTAGTTTTGAAACAAGCGTACTTCCTTCTTTCAGTCACCTAGGTATTCCATGTGCGCCACTTTAATTTATTTCTAAGTGAAAATAAACTTGGAGGAGGAGGAGAAAAAAATCTGGTTTTATTGGGGTACAGGGATAATTAAAGCTTTAAATATAGAGCCGAGGTGGTGCAGTGGTTAGGGTGCAGTACTGCAACTACTTCAGCTGACTGCTAGTTCAGCAGATCAGTGGATCAAATCTCACCGGCTCAAGGTTGACTCAGCCTTCCATCCTTCCGAGGTGGGTAAAATGAGGACCCAGATTGTTTTATTTATTTTTTATTTTTATTTTATATCAAATTTATATACCGCCCTTCTCCCTGAGGACTCAGGGCTGTGTACAGCCAAATAAAAACATAGACTACAAACATTAAAATACTATTAAAAAGACATATATAAATTTGGCCCCGTAATTAAAAAACAATGACAAACCAATTAAAAACATTTAAAAGTGTTAAGCCAGCCTGGCTTGCTGAAAAAAGAAAGTTTTAAGGGCATGGCAGAAGGCACCGAGGTCTTGGATTCTCCTTATCTCTGGGGGCAATTGGTTCCAGAGGGTAGGTGCCCCCACAGATGTTGGGGGCAATATGCTATTTAGTATATTGTCTTTGGTGTAAGCCGCCCAGAGTCCTCGGAGAGTGGGCGGCACAGAATAATAAATATGAATAATAAAAATAATTTTAAAAAAATAATAAAAAAATGTTTGGAATGAGGTGGAGGGGAAATGATCCTACAGATTTGCTGAATTTGCTAAAAGGGTATTCACCATTGTTTCTAATATTTGCAACCCCTCACAAAAAGGCTTTTCCTTATTCAGCAATATATAAGGTTCATTATGGGAATGTAGATATGAGTGGTGCGGTGGCCTTGGGGTGGAGCTCTTGCCCTCACAATCAGGAGGCTGTGAGTTCGATCCTAGGTAGAGGCAGATATTTCTCTCTCTGGGCACAATGGGAATATATCTGCTGCAAAACTCCTCATTGGCAACAGGAAGGGCATCCGGCCAGTAAACTCCATTCAGTTGCCCTGACTCCACCCCGCAAAGGATTACGGGGTCATTAAACAACGACATTATGGGATGTAGATGTTCCATCATTGGAGGTTTTCAAGAAGAGACCGGACAACCATTTGTCCAGGATTGTATATAGGGTCTTCTTCTCGAGCAGGGGGGTTAGACTAGAAGACCTCCAAGGTTCCCTTTCAGCCCTATTAGTCTACGTTTTATGTGAATAAATGTATCAGCAGAAACTAACACTTTTGAACACTGGCGTTGGAAAGAACTCTTGAGGGATCTCATGGACAGCTAAGAATAAAACAAATGGATCATCCAATAAATCAACCAGGAGACTCCATGAGACACAAATAATGAGACTCAAATTATCACACATTGGATGCATAATAATGAGACCCAACTCCCTTGAATAAAATAGTCTATAATGATGGGAAAGGTGGAAAGAAAGAGGAGAGTGTTTTGCCCCAAATCAGGATTCCCGAGGATATTGACACACACCAACGGTCCTTATCAAATTTATTAAGTAACAAGAATAAACCAAAGTCCGGCAAAGGTTGGCAACCAGCCCAGAAAACAAGATACGAGAAGACTTTTCCAAAAATGCTCTGATGATAATTACAAGTTGTTTCCAGCAAGAAACTTAGTAATGGCATGTGACTTAAATAGGCTAAGGGAGTGGCCAATTATCCTCAAGCCTTACTCTCGAGGAGACCTCCTCCTCCTGAATAGCCACTCCTGCCTTTTGGCAGCCCTGCGTGCTCGAGCATTGAGGAGAGGCTCCTCCACTTCGCTCTCTCCACTTGAAGGAGCCTCTGGAGGTTCTGAAGGCCCTGGCTGAGTCTCTGCCTCTGGCACCACATCCTCTTCAGCCTCCTCGCTGTCTGACACAAGCGCCGGCTGCACAGGGTGATGGCGCAACACCACACCAGCCTCCTCCTCGTCGGGATCAGCCACGATCCGCGCAGGCCACTGGCGAGTCACAACAGAGAGAACAACCAGCCACAAAGTGGATGAACTCAATTACATCCGTGATAAATGGATGAGTTAGAAGATCCAAAGGACCAGGTTGGCCACGGATCCACTCAGAAAAAAAATCAACTAATTTGGTTGCTAAGAGTCGACATCAACTTCATGGAACATAATCAACCCAGCTCAAAATATATGCTATCGTCAAGAGAGTAAAAGAATGGAGATGGAAACTAACGGGCTGGTCACATAGCAAGAAGAACTGATGCAAGGTGGCCAAGGCAGTCCTAGAATGGATCCCACCTGATCAAAAGCGTCCACAAAAGAGACCTAAAACAAGATGGAGCGATGACATCAGCAAGTATTGCAGGCCCAATTGGCAAAAGAAAGCTCAGGACAGTATTGGTTGGAAATGTCTATGGAGATTCTCCGTCATCCAGGTCAGGGTTGTCCCAAAGGTGCTTTTAAAAGAGGCAACTGGACTTTCTTGATTTTTCTTTTAAGATGTTTTGCTTCTCATCCAGGAAGATTCTTCAGCTCTGACTGGATGTCCTTCCATTCCCCATCATCCGGTCAGAGCAGAAGAAGTTTCTCAAATGAGAAGTGAAATGTCTTCAAAGAAAAACCAGAAAGTCCAGTTGCGTCTTGAAAAAACATCTTTGGGACATATTGGTTGGAAATATGGAAGAGGCCTTAATCCGGCAGTGGATAGATAATGGGAAGAAGGAGGAGGAGGAGGAGGAGGAGGAGGAGGAGGAGGAGGAGGAGGAGGAGGAGGAGGAGGAGGAGGAGGAGAAGGAGAGGAAGAGAAGAAGGAGGAGAAGGAGGAGAAGGAGAAGGAGAGGAAGAGGAAGAGGAAGCGAAGAAGGAGGAGAAGGAGAAGGAGAGGGAGTGGGAGAAGAAGAAGAAGAAGAAGAAGAAGAAGAAGAAGAAGAAGAAGAAGAAGAAGAAGAAGAAGAAGAAGAAGAAGAAGAAGAAGAAGAAGAAGAAGAAGAAGAAGAAGAAGGAAGAAGAGCAACAACAACAACAACCACCACCCATCTCACAATTTTCCGGTTGTTAAGTGAAGAGCGCCTGATTTTATGACCTTTGTGTTGGGGTCATTAATTGAATCGCACACTGGTTGAGCCAATCCAGCTTCCCCCATTGGCTTGGCTTGTTGGAATCCAATGAAAGAGGAAGATTCTATTCCTAGGAATGGAGAGCCCCACTCACCGTCCATGGTTTGACCTTCTCTTTTCAACATCTGGACAGCCCCGACGTATTTCTTGAGCTGGACTTTGAGCACCTCATTCTCCCTGCAAGGTCAAGAACAGGAAGACGGGACAGTTATTTTTAATCAAGCCGGTCAAATTACCGTAGGTCAAGTTATGCCAATCAATTCATCTTCCATGTAGTGATCTGCAGTCGTGGCCAAAATTGTGGAAACCTTTTGGGGAAAGTGTATTTTTGAAGTTTGATGGCTAATAACATCACTTTTTTGGGGGGAGTTTCAAGATCATCCTATTCCACTGCTGGAATGGCCTGGGAATAGCCCAGACCCTAACTCCATTGAAAATCTAGGGAGCCGACTAAAGAAACTTGTTAGTCAGAAGCGACCCAGCAATAAAACCCAGTTAATAGAAGCAACCCTTCAATCTTGGTTTCACATTACAACAGCTGCAGAACTCAAAGACCATTCATCCATCCATCCTTCCTTCCATCCTTCCATCCATCCATCCATCCACTCATCCACCCACCCATCCATCCATCCATGGTGGTATAGTGGTTAGAATGCAATATTGCAGGTTAAATCTGCCGACTGCCAACAGTTCTATTCTCACCAGCTCAAGGTTGACTCAGCCTTCCATCCTTCCGAGGTGGGTAAAATGAGCACCCTAATTTTGGGGGGCAATATGATGACTCTGTAAACCGCTTAGAGAGGGCTGTAAAGCACTGTAAAGTGGTATATAAGTCTAAAGGCTATTGCCATTGCTATTTTGCAGAAACCCTAAGCAACATAACCACCTAGCCCACTCCGCTACCTTGCCAAGGCCTGGATCCTCACTGTATAGTGTTCTTCATGCTCGGAAACTTTCTTCTTCAGGTTGTCCACCTCTTGACGGAGTCCCGACGAATGTTCCATCTCGGCCTCCAAGAGGCTCCGCAAGGAACTGCAGAGAAGAGAGCAGCGTGAGATGGATTGTCTGACATCTGATATCAAGACCAAACTTTTTCAACCCAAAGGAAGAGGACTCCCCAGAAGCGCATTTTGGCGATTTTCCACCAAGAGTGTGAGGCAGGAGCTCAGCAGAAGGTGGAGCCACCTCAAAAACAAAAAAGATTTTCTTGGGAAAGCGTGAGAGAGAGATTCAAAGCAATTCTGCCTTGGTTGTGTTAGGTATAAGTGGAGGCAGAGTGGGGCTTTGAGAAGGTTTCAAGGTTCAGTTAGAATCAGAGGTGGGTTTCAGCAAGTTCTGACCAGTTCTGGAGAACCGGTAGTGGAAATTTTGAGTAGTTCGGAGAACTGGTAAATACCACCTCCGACTGGCCCCGCCCCCATCTATTCTCTGCCTCCTGAATCCCAGCTGATCGGGAGGAAATGGGGATTTTGCAGTAACCTTCCCCTGGAGTGGGGTGGGAATGGAGATTTTACAGCATCCTTCCCTTGGAGTGGGGAGGGAATAGAGATTTTGAAAGCCCTTGAAAGAAAGAGAGAACCGGTTCGCTCATGGCTGAAAGTTGGAGCTAACGGTTCGCCCGAACCCGTCTAAACCGGTAGAAATCCACCACTGATATGCACGCTTTCCATAGAACTGACCCAAAGTATTGTTTGTTTTACCTAGTCTGTTCTTCTAGTTCATGCTTTCTGTTCATCATGGCCACAATAGCTTGCCGAAGTTCCGCTTGGGGGGGGGGGGGAGAAAAAAAAATAGACAAAATTAAGTCTATTCTTCTTTGTAATGAACACTTAGTCATCTCATGCAGAACAGTTCTTAAATTCATGCCGCATAAGCACAGATATTTGCGTTTCGGTTAAGAGTTCGGTTGACTTCATTCTTCTTATTTTAACTGTTTTAGTTAACACAAACAGCTATCCACACTTCTTAAAACAGCCTCCCCCCCCCAACCTAAAACCTTCCAAACACTTGAAGATTATGCTGGTTTCAAGAGAAGGGAAATACAGCAGTAATAACACCAAATCAGATTGTTATTATTTAGAAGAACTCTATTCTAGACCAGTATCTTTCCAAATAAAGATGGAGTGATCCAGGGGTGGGTTCTAAAATTTTAAAACCACTGGTTCTGTGGGGGTAGCTTATTTTGTGGGCGTGGCTTGATGGTCATGTGACAATTATTTAGGATTTAGCAGAGGTACTGGTCTACCAGGCTTTTAACTGCTTGCAGAGCTGTACTGATCTACCCATTTATTTTTGCAGGCACTGATCTACTCATGTATTTTTGCAGGCACTGATCTACTCATGTATTTTTGCAGGCACTGATCTACCCATTTATTTTTGCAGGCACTGATCTACTCATGTATTTTTGCAGGCACTGATCTAATCATTATTTTTGGAGGCACTGATCTACTCATGTATTTTTGCGGGCACTGGTCTACCCATTTATTTTTGCAGGCACTGATCTACTTATGTATTTTTGCAGGCACTGATCTACTCATGTATTTTTGCAGGCACTGGTCTACCCATTTATTTTTGCAGGCACTGATCTACCCATTTATTTTTGCAGGCACTGATCTACTCATGTATTTTTGCAGGCACTGGTCTACCCATTTATTTTTGCAGGCACTGATCTACTCATGTATTTTTGCAGGCACTGGTCTACTCATTTGTTTTCTTTTAACACTGATCAGTTGTAGGGCGGCCCTTTGAAGTCCCGCGACAAGAGTTTAAACAGTTTTTTTCCCTCTAGCTGATCAGCTGGGACTCAGGAGGCAGCAATAGATTGGGGGTGGGGCCAAATAAAAGGTAAGAATAACGCAGGGGGCAGAACCGGTTTGGTGATGTCGTATCGTCACCGCTACTGGCTCGGGAGAACTGGGCTGAACCGGGAGGAACCCACCACTGGAGTGATAGAAGAAAATATTTGTAGCCCAGGACTGAACTGTGGGGTCCTTGATGCTCAGTGCTAGAAGGAGGTGGAGTGGGAAGCCATTTGTATATAAAACAGAGCAAACCTCATTCCCTTCCCGCACTGATGATGTTACCTATTTGGGTCATGAAACATCTGCAAGAAAACAATCAAGCTCAGAGAGCAACAAAGACCCCACAATTTAGAAGGCGGAAGGATTTCCTCTATAAATGATCGGCATCAAATGCACATACTACAATTTCCCCCCAAAAGTCTCCAGTTAAATCTAGCAATGCCTTACTTTTCCAAATTAGCACGTTTGAGTGGTTTATCTGCAGAAAACAACACGAGCCTGTTTATAAGCACCTCCCCAGGCCAAGATGTTAATTTAAAGCCACTTTCAATGGCTAATCTAAATCACCGCAGCCTGCAAGCACTCTTGAGAATGATGGGGAAATGAAATGACTTATCAGCGTACATCTGTAATGACTTATCAGCGTACACCTACAAACTTTTTTTTTTTTTTGTGTGTGTGTTGATAAAATAAGCATCCTAAATGAAAAATGAAGATTTGCTTCCAGGCTTGGCAGAGAGTCAAACACTTTTCTTTTTGGATTTAATTTTCAGGCACAAAGTATCGGTTCTGTGCATTACGTTCCAGTTCGGAAGATTTATTGCTCAAGCCAACTCACAAGGATCTAGTCGACTAAAGTACTAAGCCTTGGTAGTACAGTGGTCTAAAGCACCCTGTTATTAAGAACAGCTGCCTGCAATTACTGCAGGTTCGAATCTCGCCAAGGCTCAAGGTTGACTCAGCCTTCCATCCTTTCTAAGGTAGGTAAATTGAGGACCCAGTTGTGGGGGCAATAAGCTGACTTTGTATAAATATACAAAAGTACGAAGGCTATTGCTTAACGCATTGTAAGCCGCCCTGAGTCTCCGGAGAAGGGCGGCATATAAATCAAATTAAAAAAAAAAAAATTGGAGCCAGATAAATTCAAGAGAATTCAAGAGAAGTTGGAAGTGAACCATTTGTGGCAATGCAGCAATTCTAAGCTGATGACTCTCTTAACTCTACCCCCAACCCCCCCAAGATCTGCCTGCTCTTCGCTACATTAACGGACAAACAGAAACTTCTTATGGACCTTTGCTTTTACGTACGATAATGGCAGCGGGATTTTTATCTGCTCAAAGGGGGAAGGACTTAGAGATATCGTGTTTCCCCCGAAAATAAGACCCTGTCTTTATTTTTTTTTAACCCCGAAATAAGCGCTTAGCGTTATTTTCAGGGAGGTCTTATTATTTTGGGGCACATGGTGCAAGATGGGGCTCCTCTTGCCATCTGATTTCCTGATTTCCAGCTCTGCGTTTAAATATTTTCGGGGAGGGCTTATTTTCAGGGCGAGGCTTATTTTAGCGCAGGCACTCAAAAGCCCGATTGGGCTTATTATCAGGGGATGTCTTATTTTCGGGAAAACGCGGTACCTACAATGCAACCATGGACACTGAAGAGTGGTGGAATTGGCAGAGATGGAGAAAATTTGACAGTTTTGATGAAAGAAAAGAAGCACGATTGTACTTTTGCCGAGGAAGTAAAAGGCCCGAAAACCTGATTTGGGGGATTTGGTGATTAGCACTTATATGGGAATTATCAAAATGTTCAAAATTATCAAAATGTGCACAAATGTTCATCTTAGAGTAAGAGTCTGATGTAGTCTTATATTTATACCTGAAAAAAAAAAAAGTCAGAAGTTATTCTTTTCCATATTTTCCTCTTCCTTCCTTCCTTCTTTTCCCTTCCTTCCTTCCCTCCTTTCTCTCTAGAGATAGATAGATAGATAGATAAATAGATAGATAGATGATAGATAGATAGATAGATAGATAGATAGATAGATAGATAGATAGATAGATAGATAGAGTGGTCTTGTTTTTGGGGAGGTCTTATTATTTTGGGGTGCGTGGAGGAAACCATCAAGGGCCTTGGTGGCGCAGCAGACTAAAAGTGCTGTTAAGTAACACCAGCTGCCTGCAATTACTGCGAGTTCAAATCTCACCAGGCTCAAGGTTGACTCAGCCTTCCATCCTTTCTAAGGTAGGTGAAATGAGGACCCAGATTGTGGGGGCAATAAGCTGACTTTGTATAAATATACAAAAGTATGAAGGCTATTGCTTAACGCATTGTAAGCTGCCCTGAGTCTCCGGAGAAGGGCGGCATATAAATCGAACCAATAAATAAATAAATAAAATAAACCAGAAGAAATGGCGGGGACCGGCTGTGCACGCGTTTAAATATTTTCAGGGAGGGCTTATTTTAGTGCATGTGCTCAAAAGCCCGATTGGGCTTATTATCAGGGGAAACAGAGTAGTTGGAAACATGTGGAAAAGGCCGTTAGCATCCTGGTTAAAATGATGATTATAAAATGAATGTATACTTTCTGAGCCTTTTTCTTTTTCTAATTTTATTTATCTTTTAACTTTGCATCTTTTTTTTTTTTTTGAAAACTTGACAAAAGTTATTTAAAACAAGAGACTTGGAAGGCAAGAAAAGTTCTCCCTCAGCTCCCACATGTTGCAAGGCTGTTAAAAAAACCATTTGTCGGAAGAGCTGAAACGGTGTTAACGTCATCCTGTATTCCGTATGTTACACCTGCTACATGCTTAGTGAGTTAAGTTGCTATGCAACAGGCTGGAAGCTTCATTGTTCAGAAGCTGTTCCCTTGGGAAAAAAAATGGGGAAAAAAGCTACTCGTTAAAAAAAAAAACAAATCTTTTGATACACACACAAACACACAAACATACATACACACATATATATATATACCCTGTTTCCCCGAAAATAAGACCCAACCGGAAACTAAGTCCTAGCATGATTTTTCAGGATGCTTGTAATATAAGCCCTACCCCCAAAATAAACCCCAGTTAAGATCAGCCAGATGGGTGCATTTAGTAACGTATTTCCCCCCCAAAATAAGACCTGGCCAGAAAATAAGCCCTAAGACGTCTTTTGGAGCAAAAATTAATATTACACCCAATCTTATTTTCTTTCTTTCTTTCTTTCTTTCTTTCTTTCTTTCTTTCTTTCTTTCTTTCTTTATCTATCTATCTATCTATCATCTATCTATCATCTATCTATTTATCATCTATCTATTTATCATCTATCTATCATCTATCTATCTATAGCTATCTATCATCTATCTATCTATCATCTATCTATGTATCTATCTATCTCTATCTATCTATCATCTACCTATCTATCATCTATCTATCATCTATCTATCATCTCTCTAACTATCTATCTATCTATCATCTATCTATCATCTATCTATCTATCATCTATGTATCTATCTATCTCTATTTATCTATCATCTACCTATCTATCATCTATCTATCATCTATCTATCATCTCTCTATCTATCTATCTATCATCTCTCTATCTATATCTCTCTATCTATCATCTATCTATCATCTTTGTGGCATGCCGCAAAGAGGGGGTTGTGGGGTTTTTTAAAATTGTGTTTTTGTAATCTTTTAAGGGGTTTAGGGCGGGGGATGGGGAGGGAGGGGCATAGGTCAGGCTTGTTACAGGGGCATGGAACAGAAGGCGGGGAGCGGGGTGTGGAGGAGCTCAGTGTGGATAGGGTGGAGGGCAATTCTATCAGGACCGTGGTTGGGAGGGGCAGATATGGCGGGAGTAGGGGGCCACATCAGGTGGTGGGGGCACGCACCCGCTATCTCCAAGCGGTGGCATGCCTCGGCCCCCATGACTCTTCTCGTCTCCCCGGCTGTCCAGAGTCTCAGAGCCCAGGCCTTAGACTGATGTTGTGCAACGCCAGGTCCGTGGTTAATAAGGCCCCCCTCATTTGTGAGCTAATACAGGAGGGGGGTGCGGACCTGGCAGGTATTACAGAGACCTGGTTGGGCCAAGAGGGGGAGGTCCCCCTCGTAGAGATGTGCCCACCAGGTTTCCGCGCATTCCATCAGCCAAGGGCCCAGGGCAGGGGTGGGGGGGGTGGCGGTCGTTATAAAGGAAGGTCTTGATCCGAGGGAGGCCACTGTACCTCAGATAGCCGGATGTGAGTCTCTCCTGGTGAAGTGGGGCCATGGGATGCAGGTGGGCCTGCTGATCGCGTACCTGGCTCCCTGCCACGTGACAGCGGCCCTGCCCGAGCTTCTCAACGTTATTGCTGGGGTGGCGGTTGATACCCCCAGACTTTTGGTCATGGGGGATTTCAACCTGCCATCTACCGGTGAGGCATCTGGGATGGCTCGGGAGTTTATGGCTTCCATGACAGCCATGGACCTGACACAATTAATTCATGGCCCCACTCACATGGGAGGACACACTCTGGACTTGGTTTTTATCTCTGGTCAGTGGCGGAGTGGTCTGGATATAGGGGATATAGTTATTGAACCCCTGTCATAGTCGGACCATTCTCTCCTGAGACTGGACCTTTCGACCGCTGCACCCCACTGCAGGGAGGCGGAACCGACCAGGTGGTTCCGCCCCAGGCGCCTGATGGATCCTGATAGGTTCCAGAGGGAGCTTGGGCCAGTTCCTGAAACTCTGGCTCACGACTCGGCTGAAGATCTGGTGGCTGCCTGGGATAGGACAGCCGCCGGTGCTCTAGACCGAGTCGTGCCTTTGCGGCCTCTGACCCGACGCCGAACCTGCCCGGCCCCTTGGTTTTCCGAGGAGCTGAGGGGGATGAAGCGCCGGAAAAGACGCCTAGAGAGTGGTTGGAGGGCCAGTCGTTCCGAATCCGACCGAACACTAGTTAGGTCTCATATTAAGACCTATCTAGTGGCGATAAAAGCGGCAAAGCGTAACCACTTTTCCGCTCTTATTGCATCGGCAGATAACCGCCCAGCCGCCTTGTTTAGGGTGACTCGCTCCCTCCTACATCAGGGAGCGCGGGAAGACCCCTTGCAAGGGCAGGCTGAGGATTTTGCACAGTATCTGCACGATAAAATCGCTCAGATTCGGGAAGGCTTGGACTCTGACTGGGTAGATCCCAGCGGGGTGACTGAGGCTGGTCTTGAGAATGTTACCTGGGATGAGTTCGACCCTGTGACTCCTGAGGACGTGGACAGGATCCTGGGGAGGCTAAACGCAACCACATGTTTATTGGACCCGTGCCCTTCCTGGCTGGTACTGGCCACCCGGGAGGTAACACGAGGCTGGCTCCAGAGGATCATAAATGCTTCTTTGAGAGAGGGTTTCTTGCCTCCCGCCTTGAAAGAGGCGGTGGTGAGGCCCCTCCTCAAGAAGCCTTCTCTGGACCCGGCCGTTTTGGCAAACTATCGTCCGGTCTCCAACCTTCGCTTTGTTGCGAAGGTTGTGGAGAGTGTGGTTGCGCGACAGCTCCCACAGTTCCTGGATGAAACCGTCTATCTAGATCCGTGCCAGTCCGGCTTCAGGCCTGGGTACAGCACGGAGACGGCATTGGTCGCATTGGTGGATGATCTCTGGAGGGCTCGGGACAGGGGTTGCTCCTCTGTTCTGGTCCTATTAGACCTCTCAGCGGCTTTTGATACCATCGACCATGGTATCATGCTGCGCCGGCTGGAGGGACTGGGGGTGGGAGGCACCGTGCTGCGGTGGTTCTCCTCCTATCTCTCTGACCGATCGCAGTCTGTGTTGGCAGGGGGGCAGAGGTCGACCTCGAGGCACCTTGCTTGCGGGGTGCCGCAAGGGTCGGTCCTCTCGCCACTCCTGTTCAACATTTATGTGAAGCCGCTGGGTGAGATCATCCGTGGTTTTGGGGTGCGATGCCATCTGTACGCTGATGACACTCAGCTGTACATTTCCACCCCAGACCACCCCAATGATGCCCTCGAAGTGATGTCCCAGTGTCTGGAGGCCGTGCGGGTCTGGATGGGGAGAAACAGGCTTCAGCTCAACTCTTCCAAGACCGAGTGGCTGTGGATGCCGGCGTCCCGGTATAGCCAGCTGGTGCCATCACTGGCTATTGGGGGCGAGTCACTGACCCCCACAGAGGGGGCTCGCAACTTGGGCGTCCTCCTGGACACACGGCTGTCTTTAGAAGAGCATATGACGGCCGTGGCCAGGGGGGCTTTTTATCAGGTTCGCCTGATACGCCAGTTGCGCCCCTTTCTGGATCGGGACTCCTTGTGCACAGTCACTCATGCCTTGGTTACGTCACGCCTGGACTACTGTAACGCTCTCTACATGGGGCTCCCCCTGAGGAGCACCCGGAGGCTCCAGCTGGTGCAGAATGCGGCCGCGTGGGTGATTATGGGAGCGACGTGGCGCTCCCACGTAACACCTCTCCTGCGCGAGCTGCATTGGCTCCCGGTGGTCTTCCGGGTGCGCTTTAAGGTGTTGGTTCTCATCTTTAAAGCGCTCCATGGCTTAGGGCCAGGGTATTTGCGAGACCGCCTGCTGCTACCGATAACCTCCCACCGGCCAATACGCTCTCACAGAGAGGGCCTCCTCGGGGTGCCGTCGGTCAGGCAATGTCGGCTGGCGGCCCCCAGGGGGCGAGCCTTCTCTGTGGGGGCACCCGCCCTGTGGAATGAGCTGCCTCCCGGAATACGATTGATCCCGGACCTCCGGACCTTCCGTAAAGCCCTGAAGACGTTTTTATTTCATCAAGCCGGCCTAGCCTAAATGGTTTTTAACTGGGATTTTAAATTTTATGGATTTGGGGTTTTAAATTGGGTAGCCAATTATTTAATTTTTTTAATTATCTTAACTTTTGTATTTGTATGTTTTTTAATTTTGGCTGTTCACCGCCCTGAGTCCCTTCTGGGAGAAGGGCGGTATACAAATTAAATAAATAAATAAATAAATAAATCTATCTATCTATCTATCATCTATCTATCTATCTATCTATCTATCTACATTAGGATCGCACTGCTTACTCTTACCGAATCCCATTAACACTTTAAAGAGTTGAGAAAGGCTATGCTCCTTTCAAGGAAGGTATCAGTCTGATTCAAGGGCTGTGTTCACACATCTCTCTCTAAGCCATGATTTACTTAAATCAACCATAATGGGCTGAATCTGCCATAACATGCTAGGTCCATGATGGCGAACCTATGGCACGCGTGCCCAAAGTGGCACACAAAGCCATGTCACCCAGCATGAGCGGCCTTGCCTGTTTGTCTTCCGGGATTTTGGCGTGCATGCGTGCACAACAATCAGCTGTCCTTCGCATCCACGGCAGTGCTGAAAACCGGTGTGCGCATGCGCGCCGGCCAGCTGATTGTTCGGTGCGCATGTGTGCCAGAACTCAGAAGTTCGGCTTTTCCGGAGCGCGATCCCTTGGCCCACGCGGCAATTCCCTCAATTGCTGCAATGCTCTCTACATGGGGCTCCCCTTGAGGAGTACCCGGAGGCTCCAGCTGGTCCAGAACGCGGCCGCGCGGGGGATTATGGGAGCGAGGGGCCGCTCCCATGTGACACCTCTCCTGCGTGAGCTGCATTGGCTTCCAGTGGTCTTCTGGGTGCGCTTCAAGGTGTTGGTCACCACCTTTAAAGTGCTCCATGGCATAGGACCTGGGTATTTGCGGGACCGCCTTCTGCCACCGATAGCCTCCCACCGACCAGTACGCGCCCACAGAGAGGGACTCCTCAGGGTGCCGTCAGCCAGGCAATGTCAGCTGGCGACCCCCAGGGGGAGGCCTTCTCTGTGGCAGCTCCTGCCCTCTGGAACGATTTGCCCCCGGAGATATGAAGGATATCGGATCTCCGGGTCTTTCGCCGTGCCCTGAAAACTTTTCTTTTCCATCAAGCAGGGCTGGCGTGAACCCCCTCCCCCTTTTTTAGTCTTTTTTAGCTTTTTAAATTGTCAAATGGGTTTTAGTTTTTAATGTTTTAAATTTTTGGGCCACAGTTATTTAATTCTTCTAATTCTTTTAAATTTTGTATTGATATGTGTTTTAGTTTTGGCTGTGCACCGCCCTGAGTCCACTAGGAGAAGGGCGGGATATAAATTGAAATAATAATAATAACAACAACAACAACACAACAACAAACAACAACAACAACATAATAATAATAATAATAATAATAATAATAATAATAATAATAATAATAATAATAAATTGTTCATCAAAGTTGTCCAACTTTTTTCAGCTTCGGCCAAAAAAAAACAACAACCCTGAATCAATCAAATGAATTACTGCTTCAAGAAATCCCTTCAAGCAAGTTATTGTGGCTCTCAAAGCAAATATCTCATTGTTTGCAGGCTCATGTAGAAACCAGAAAGAGAAAAGTTATTCGTTTGAATGAACAGCAGAAACTTATAGCATTCGTGCCAGCACATCTTCTGGATCTTCTTCTTCTTTTTTTTTTTTTTAAATATTCACAACTCTGATGAGTTTATTTTTAAAGCATAGGGACGCTGAAGTTAAGTCATCTTCCCGGGTATCTGTGAATCAAGGTTACTGTCATCCACTTAAATGGGCAAAAGCCACTAGGAAAAATGTCAATTGCTGAATATAGATATACAGAATCAGCAAACATAGAGGCAATGCTGCCCCCTCCTGGACGACTGGTGTTACTAAACCTTCAATGGCTCAAAAGCATTTCTCAAAAAATGTTGGTTGCGTGCTGCAAAATGAAAGGCAGTCCTCGACTTACCACCACAACTGAGCCCAACATTTTTTGTCGCTAAGTGAAACGTTTGTTAAGTGAGTTTTGCCTCGCTGCGGTGCAGCAGTGGTTAGAATGCAGTACTGCAGGCTTTCTGCTGACTGCCGGCTGCCTGCAATTTGGCAGTTTGAATCTCACTGGCTCAAGATTGACTCAGCCTTCCATCTTTCCAAGATGGGTAAAATGAGGACCCAGATTGTTGGGGGCAAAAGGCTGACTCTGTAAAACTGCTTAGAGAGGGCTGTGAAGCGGTATATAAGTCTAAGGGCTATTGCTATTTTACGACCTTTCTTGCCACCGTTAAGTGAATCACTGCAGTTGATAAATTAGTAACATAGTTGTTAAATGACACTAGTTTCCCCATTGACTTTGCTCATCAGAAGGTTAAAAAGGGTATCACCTGACCCCGAGATACTGCAACGGTCATAAGTATGAGTAACTTCAAACAGTCACTAAATGAACTGTTGTAAGTTAAAGACTACCTGTACTATGATGAGGTTCATAAAATAATCAGTCAAGTAGCATCCACACAGAAAGGAGTTCCATCTCCGAATGCTAGAATAGCCTCAATCAAGCAATTTGGTCGCTCATTCGGCTCGGAATTAGGGACGTGGTGGCTCAGTGGCTAAAATGCTGAGCTTGTTGATCGAAAGGTCGGCAGTTCAGCGGTTTGAATCCCTAGTGCCGCGTAATGGGGTGAGCGCCCGTTACTTGTCCCAGCTTCTGCCAACCTAGCAGTTCGAAAGCATGTAAAAAACGCAAGTAGAAAAATAGGGGCCACCTTTGGTGGGAAGGTAACAGCGTTCCGTGCACCTTTGGCGTTGAGTCATACCGGCCACATGACCACGGAGACGTCTTCGGACAGCGCTGGCTCTTCGGCTCTGAAACGGAGATGAGCACCGCCCCCTAGAGTCAGGAACGACTAGCACATATGTGCGAGGGAACTTTTACCTTTACCTCAGCTTGAAAGATAAATGTTTGCGATTTAGGCAGAATTCGTAAAAAATATTTAGCAGCCTCAAGCGGCAAATGCCAAGCCTCAACAAACCTACAGCTTTGAGGGTCTCCTCAGATGGCAACATGTTTTGACGAAACTTTTTCCTCATGATCCAAAGGATTTTTAAAAAAAAACAAAAAACAAATTCCAAATAGAGTCGAATAGCTACCTACCCACAGTCATCGACTCTGGCACGCTATCGGAAGGCAGAAGTTCGGTTAATGCATTCTTGTGGACAGGAGAGCTAGCTTCTACCCTGTGTGTAAAAACAGAGAGGGAGATTGGTAATAATAATAATAAAGCAACTAAAACAATTAGAACGACTGAAACAAGAGTCAAAAATAATTTGCTCCAGACCAGGGGTCAGCAACCTGCGGCTCTGGAGCCGCATGTGGCTCTTTCATCCCTCTGCTGCAGCTCCCTGTCACTGGTCAGCACCACAATTTTTTTAAAAAAAATTTATTAAGTTTTTAATTAAAGACAAAAGACAAAACCACACCCAGTGTATAATACAAAATAGGGAAAATAGCACCACAATTTTGAGAGGAGCTTCTGGTTTTGGGGGGGGGAGAAGCATGGCATGCCAGGAGGAGATATTATTATTATTATTATTATTATTATTATTATTATTATTATTATTATTATTATTATTATTATTAAAATTTATATCCCGCCCTTCTCCCCGAAGGGACTCAGGGCGGTGAACATCCAAGAATTAAAATAACATACAATATAAAAGTTAAGATAATTAAAAATAAATTAAATTAAACGGCCTCCCAATTTAAAACCCCAAGCTATACAATTAAAAAACTAACCCGTAAAACCTATTCAGGCCAGGCCTATGGCAAGGGGCGGGTTTTCCGGTCAGCTCCACAAATGATAGGGCTTTTGGTTACAGGAAAAAGGACACCGCACTAGGAGGAGACTCTATGGTGGGGGGATCGGACTTCTGGTCGGCTCCAGAATTGAAATGGGGGGAGGGGGGCTTCCGGTTAGGGCCTTTGTGGCTCTTTGAGTGTTTAAGGTTGCCGACCCCTGCTCCAGACTGATCAAATCACCCCGTAGGAGCCTTTGCAGGCTGGAATCCCTCAATCCTCTAGGAATATGGATTGGGCTATCCAGGGAAGTCTTCTCTAGCCAACACGGACCACTACATCGTTCAAATCTAAACTCTGACATCAAGATGATTTAGCTCAGGGGTCTCCAACCTTGGCAACTTTAAGCCTGGCGGACTTCAACTCCCAGAATTCCCCAGCCAGCTTTGCCAGGAGTTGAAGTCCACCGGGCTTAAAAAGTTGCCAAGCTTGGAAACCTCCTGATTTAGCTCAACTCAACCGACTTCAGAATGGCAGCGTCTAAAACAGCACGACAAATGTAAGAAGGTTCAGATCAGACTGAACTAACAAGCAAGCATTGCTTGCTTCCTAGTGCCAAGAGAGAGGGACTTGGCCTAAGGTCACCCAGTCAGCCAGCTTTTATGCCTAATGTGAGACTAGAACTCCCAACCTCCCGGTTTTTAGCCTGAAGTCTTAACCACTACACCAAACATGTCTCCTTTAAGACTCCTCTTTGTTAGGCTAAACCAGGGATCAGCAACCTGCGGCTCCGGAGCCACATGTGGCTCTTTGGGCCCTCTGCTGTGGCTCCCTGTCAGGTGATCCCACCACTGGCTGGCCCCGACCCTCGCCCTATTCTCCCAGTCACTCCTCGCCTGGCCTGAGTAGGTAAGGGCAACAGTGGGGGATAGAGAAGCGGCCAGGGCAGAGACAGAGAAATACAGAGAGAGATACAGAGAGAGGGGGAGAGAGAGACATAGAGAGATACAGAGAGGGGGAGAGAGAGACATAGAGAGATACAGAGAGAGAGGGAGAGTGGGGGGAGAGAGGAAGGGAGGGAGGGAGGGAGGGAGGGAGGGAGGGAGGGAGAGAGAGAGAGAGAGAGAGAGATGTGTCAAAATGATTTTGTGGTTCCCGGTGTTTTTTAACAACTGGTTCTCTGCCCTAATGACCGGCTGGGTAGGCGTGGCTGGGGGGGGGGGGTCATGTGACTGGTGGAAGTGAGTGACATCAAGTTGGCCACGCCCACCCAGGTTTTGTGGCTCCCGGTGTTTTCTTTTCTGTGGGAAATGGTTCCAAATGGCTCTTTTGAGTATTTAAGGTTGCAGACCCCTGGACTAGCCAGATGAATACCTGATAGGCAGGTATTTTTTTCCCCCTATTTTCCTCCCCAAAAACTAAGGTGTGTCTTATACTCCGGTGCGTCTTATACTCCGAAAAATATGGCAGTTAATTACCTGTAGTGCAATTCGGCATTGCTCGGAGTCAATTCTACTGAAAAGTCTGCATTTCCGTGTTCGTTGCCGTCCTCCAGATTTTCTAAAGTAGTCAGTAGAAATATATGTTAGCAAAAGTATGGCGTATTATCATCCTAGACTTATAGTTCTTCCCTTTTTTAACTCTCCACGCATACACAAAAGAAGGACCAGAGGTGACATCAGGAGTGGTATTCACTTACCTCCCCTATCAGTTCGCAAATGTGAGTGTGTGCAGCTTGCACACATGCAGGCGGGTTAAAAACATGCCTAAACAGGATAGGCATAGAGCTGGGACACCCATGATTTCCGCTACCGGTTCAGGCGAACCAGTCTGAACCGGCTGAATGCCACCTCTGGGTGACATGATAGCAGTCTTCCGATATCTCAGGGGCTGCCACAAAGAAGAGGGAGTCAAGCTATTCTCCAAAGCACCTGAGGGCAGGACACGAAGCAATGGGTGGAAACTCATCAAGGAGAGAAGCAACTTAGAACTAAGGAGAAATTTCCTGACAGTTAGAACAATTAATCAGTGGAACTGCTTGCCTCCAGAAGTTGTGAATGCTCCAACACTGGAGGTTTTTAAGAAGCGATTGGACAGCCATTTGTCTTTTATTTGCTGTTTGAGGAAGTTGCATAACATTCTCAGAGACTCTTCCCATCCTGCTTACAATCTTTTTGGACTGTTGCCTTCTGGCAGAAGATACAGAACAATTAAAACTCGGACCATGTGTCTTCTGAATAGCTTTTATCCCAGAGCTATAATTGCACTCAACAATGAACTAAAGGGCCACCATCAGTGATCTGTTGGACAGCATTACTTGGTCTGTGGTGTGGATGTTTGGGTGGTTTAGGGGTGGGGAATTGTGATGGGTGGGAGTGTGTTTGGGGATTGTTATGTGTGTTGGACCTGGTCTTTGGATGTTAAGTGAATTTCGTTGTATGGGTGTACTATGTATACACGTACAATGGCAATAAAGTTATTATTATTACCGTGCTTCCCTGAAAATAAGACCCTGTTATTATTATTGTTGTTGTTGTTGTTATTGTTGTTGTTGTTTTGTTGTTATTATTCGTTAATCTTTAGTGAGATTCCCAGCCTTTGAGGCTGGTTAATAGCTCAGCAGTTCGAGTCCTAACCAAGGACCTAGGAACTGTTAAGGTATCGTCGGAGGATGTAAGCTGTTCCGAGTAAGGTGGTTTTTTGTAGAGTCAAAATGTTTAAGTCCAACCGGGACAACACATGATTTCTTTTTCCACAGTCGCTTATTATTATTATTATTATTATTATTATTATTATTATTATTACTATTACTATTACTATTATTACTATTATCATTATTTCAGGATCTCCTGCTTGAGCAGGGAGTTGGAGTAGAAGACTTCCAAATTCTCTTCCAACTTATTCTGTTATTCTGCTATTCTGTTATCACATACATTCTCACACATTCTCTTTTTGTGTGCTGACTTGTTAAATTCCACTCCAAATTCATCTGTGTCGGGGAAATTCCCCTCCGGATGAAAATGTTGAGGTGAAGAAATAACAATACATGAAATGAAACCACTGGAAGGAGTCTGGCAGCACTTTTTCCAACGAACAAGTTTCATTAAAAGGTGTAAGCTTTTCATTAAAACGTATACCTTGAGAAAAAAAAGAAATGTTACTTGAAAAAGGTGCTACTAAATTCTTTCTGGTTTTTAACTGCCATACATTAACACCACTCTCTTTCTGCAATGTCTGCAAACTAAATGCTTATCACTTGTTGCTTTTATGTAGACTGTAACCTTATCCACCGAAGACAAATTCCTTCTATGTCCAATAAAGAATTGGCCAATAAATAATTCTCTTCTCCTCTCCCCTCTTCTCTTCTCTTCTCTTCCTTCTCTTCTCTTCTCTTTTCTCTTCCCTTCCCTTCTCCTCTCCTCTTTTCTGTTCTATTTTCTATTCCATACTCTACTCTGTATTCACTCTACTCTACTCTATTTTATTCTATTCTAAAATCTGGAGGCTGAAATTTATTGTACCCCTTTATTTAAGATTGAAAATCTCCTTTGCTAAGAATTAAGCAAATTAATAGGAAGAATAGCAAAAAAAAAAGGGGGGGGGAGAATTAATACAGCTCACGTCCTCAACCTGGAAGAAAGAGCAAGGTCAGTCCAATGATGATCACTACAAGGAGTAAAACTACTGACAGGTTTCACAGATCTCATGAACCTGGGATGTAAGTTGTTCAGCTCTGCAGCAGCATCTTTTGTAAACCCAAGACAATGGCTGTTTATCCCAAAGGTCATGGTTAAACAAACCACAGGTTAACGCTATTTGAAAACCTAGTTTTAGATTGTCAACTTGGTTATGTCTTCAGATCTCCTTTGGCTACCCTACTCCAGAGATGGGTAGTTTATATATAGATATAGATGGAGATGGAGATGGGGTGGGGGAGAGAGATTAACAGATTAACAGAGTTGGAAGGGACCTTATAGGTCATCTAGTCCAACCCTCCGCTCAAGCAGGAGACCCTACACCATTTCTGACAGATGGCAGTCCAATCTTTTCTTGAAAATCTCAAGTGATGAAGATCCCACAACTTCCGAAGGCAACCTCTGTTCCATTGGTTGAATGTTCTCAATGTCAGAAAGTTCCTCCTCATTTCTAGATTGATCAGTTTCCATCCATTATTCCTTGTCTGGCCTTTAGGTGCCTTGGAAAATAGCTTGACCCCCTTCCTCTCTGTGGCAGCCCCTCAAATATTGGAAGGCTGCTATCATGTCTCCCCTGGTCCTTCTCTTCACTAGACTAGCCAGGCCCAGTTCCTGTAACTGTTCTTCATATGTTTTAGTCTCCAGTCCCCTCATCATCCTGGTTGCTCTTCTCTGCACTTTTTCTAGAGTCCCAACATCTTTTTTATAGTGTGGTGACCAAAACTGGATGCAGTACTCTAGGTGTGGTTTTACTAAGGCTTTATAGAGTGGTATTGTATCCCTCTGTTAATATATATATTATATAGATATAGATATAGAAATAGATAGATATAGAAATATATATATAGAGAGAGAAAGAGAGACATATACAGATAGATAGATAGATAGATAGATAGATAGATAGATAGATAGATAGATATAGAGATACATAGACATAGATATATAGATATATATATCAAATCCCCCTGCTACTCAGACTAACCCGAGCACAACCAAGCCCCCACCTAAACAGAACACACACCCATCCAATCAGAGCACAGCCAAACCCCCAACCAATCAGAACACACCTCCACCCAATCAGAACACAGCCAAGATCCCACCCAATCAGTTCACACTCCCACTGGCAGTTAAAAGGAAGAAACAGCTGCGATCACACACATTGCTCCTAGAAGCACGAAGCCGAGAACACCAGCCTGAAGATGACGAATGAGACTTCGTCGAAACGTTGCCAAGACACCTCCAATTTTATGCGAAACCCGAATAACCAAAGACCTACATAGATATATATTATTTATACATTTTTCTTTTACAGATGTATAGCTTTTGATAGCCAGGGATCAGCATATTTGGTGCTAAGGAAATGGGAAATGAAAACAAATGGATACAAGCTTTTCTTCCCAAAATTCTATAGCCCCGAGGCTTAACCTTCCTTGTGTAAGCTCTAATGTCCTAAACACGAACTCTCCTCGACCAACCTGTCCCGAGCCTAATTGAATTTTATTATTGCTTTCTTTTCTTTTATGGCTGCTGCATAATGGCTTTCCTCTTCTCTATTAGATTTTTAAATAATTCATGCACTAAATTGTCCGCTGGGTTGGAATTCCCCATAATGAATGGCGTGGGAAGGAAATAAAAGCATAATTTGTATAAAATGACTAGCTGGCATAGAATTTTTTTTTCTTTTTCTTTTTTTAAAGTTCCTATGTTCCGCAACTTAAGCACTAAAATGCTGGAATTCGACCAAAGTTAGGAACATAGTCGCTAAAAAAAACCTCTCCAATTCTTTACTATAACTAGTCCCTGATTTACAACCACAATTGAGCTCAATATTTCCATTGTTAAACAAGACGGTTGTTAAGGAAGTCTTGCCCAAATACAGGTACTTACCAGTCTGGAGAAAAGAACCCACAGCGCTGACTGGGAATAATTCATCCGCGTCATCGTTCAACATTTGTAGAGGCGTCCCCGTGCAAACCAGCGAATGGGAGGTCACACCTTCAGCAGGTCTAGTTAATTATTTTAGGACAACCCCCCCCCCAAAAAAAAATAATAAGTGGTGGGAAAGGATGCAATTTTACAGAGGAATGTCCAACTTGGCCACTTTTAAGATCCGTGGACTTCAATTCCCAGAATTCCCCAGCCAGCTTGGCTGTCTGGGGAATTCTGGGAGTTGAAGTCCACAAGTCTTAAAAGTGGGCAAGGTTGGTCACTGCTGGTCAATCCACATGGTGGCCTTTCTATGAAATGTTAAGTTCAAAGGGCGGTCTACATAACTGCCCTTTGAACTTAAGGCAGATTCTTGGATTTCTCACGTACATGACGAAGTACGTGATACCGTAACTTGAAGTAAGGCACAAAAAATGTCTCCAGAGGTAACAACCACACTTAACAACCACAACCGAGCCCGGAATTTCGGTCGTAAGTCACGGCTGTTGTTAAGCGGGCCACCATGTGACCTGACTCAATTTTACAACGGTTGTAAAACAGTTCTCGGCAGTCATTGGCAAACCCCCCAGTTTATAAAGAAAGGCACCCAGGCAAGTTAATTCAACTCAATCTCCTGATCAGGGTGGATAAAAATCAATGATTTTTTAAAAAAAAAAAATCAAAAAAATCAGATTTTTTTGATTTAAATTCGATTTTTTTGATTTAAATCGGATTTTTTTTTTTTATTTTTATCGAATTTATTTTAATAAAAAACTTTCGGGGTAAAAATCTATCGTAAGATAGTTTTCTATTTAAGATACGTAAATCATTTAGTTTATTCAGCGTGAAATGCAGCTTAGTTATGGAGCAGGAGGCTGTATATTCTGCAACACTGGGACTATCGGTGAGTCAACAGTGGGTCAAAGGAGTAGCAGAGATGACAGTTGCTCTTTAAAAATTAGGATTTAAATCGAGTTGATTTAAATCAAGCCTTTTTACTAGTGATTTAAATCATGATTTAAATCGTGATTTAAATCACCTCGATTTAAATCAAATCCACCCTGCTCCTGATGGAGCGATTTTTGCCAGACAATGGCCAAAAACATCACAAATCATGATCACATGATGGCAGGACATAAATAGGAGCCGGTTGCCAGCACCTGAAATGCTAGCTAGTACTGTCAGCTGCTACCTTACACCTGCTTGCACTTCGCTTCGCTGCGATGAAATGACAGACTGCCATGAACTGCGGGGAGAGGGAAGAAAGGGAGGAATGCTTGGGGAAACGAAAGTAAGCGCTGTATCTCCTTGAGATGCTGCCTCAAGGTCTCCCAGCTGGAAGGAGGAGGGGGGCCACATGCCAAACTGCGCTTAGGACTGATCGTTGTGAATACATCCTGCCTGAACCTGATTGGTTATACCAGGGTGGGCAATGAGAGGTAGTTAAAGAAGGAAAAGTATGGGGAGAATTATAATTGCTAGATATTGGAAATTAAATGTTGACTTAAAATTAGAAGAATGGTACAATGAAACATGGAAGTTTGCATTAAATGATAAATTGACTTGTGATATTAAAATTAGAAGTGGTATATATAAAGAAAATGTTTTTGGGAACACTTGGCAACCATTTGTGGACTTTGCACTTGGGAGATTGGATGAATCGGCACCAGTACTTTATCAAAGAGATTTCTGGAAGAATTGAAGACTTCAAGTTCCTAAGACTTCCTTTCTGTTTGTATAGCACGTTGGGGGGAAAAAAATTTTTTTTTTTTTTCCTTTCCTTACTATTGATTTTTTGTATTGATTTTTTTTTCCTTTTTGTTATTCTTTAACAATAAAAATATAATAAAAAACGTAAAAAAAATAAATAAATAAAAATAAAGAAGGAAAAGTAGAATTTAGGGATTTGGGCCCGTGATTCTCAGTTCTGGCTTTGCACTACTGCAATGCACTTGACCTCTAATAAACTATACCTTTCTCCACAAATGGAGCCAAGGATCGTTTTTTTTTTTTTTAATTTGGAGGTTTAAGTGGTGGCAGGTCTGACAATTACGTAACCACCAGGGGGAGTTGTAACTTCAAGGACAGATAATAAGAATCTTTTGTGTGTGGGGAGGTGGAGGGTGTCCACGACCGGTTGTTAAGCAAGGACTACCTGTATTCGGACCAGACTCACTTTGTGAGCACCTGTGTGTCGTCCATCACATTGTGGTTCCTCAATGTTCTGGCGCGATTCTCCTCGTTCTCTTCGGCCTCTTCATCATCTATGCTTTTGACATCCAGTTTCAGGTAGCTGCAGTCCCCATTCAGGTACTCAGAATGATGTTTCAGCGACGTTCCATCCTGGTTGCCGGGCAGAAGATCCGTCTGTTCAGTTACCGAAGAAGCTGCCGAGGCTGAAAGTCTGTCGCAGCCGTCTTCAGAGTCTTCTCCTGCCACTGTCCCCCGTAAGGGGGTCCCGAAAAGTTGGCCCTCTTCATCATCGAACGAAATGATTTTTGTGATTTTCTTCTTTTTCTTCGTACGATCTTTCCGGCATTTTAAATCTGAAAGAAGGAAGAGTGGCCCCAAGGGAAAGACTTTTAACTCGAGGTCCAACCTTGGCAACTTTTAAGACCTGTGGACTTCAACTCCCAGAATTCCTCAGACAGCCATGCTGGGAATTGAATTCTGGGAGTTGAAGTCCGTAGAGTCTTAAAAGTTGCCAAGGTTGGATACTCCAGACTTAACACCTAAGAGCTTGCAAGATAAAACCGTCCTACTATTTTCAAAATCTCGTTTTAAGCCACATTGAAATCAGGTTTTGTGGGACGTCCAAACTGAGTTCAAGGGGGTTAACTTGTGGTTGAATGCTTTAATCACAGAGCGATAAAACTTATCCTTTTTTCTCAATTTACTCAGATAAATCTTGGTCTATCAAATTCGTAGAAACAGGATAATAAAGCTGCATTCTCTCCTTCAAAATACGAAACTTAGTTGGATCCCAATTTCTGATTTTTATTTGTGTGCGTGTGTGCGCGCACACACACGTATGTAATATATATGTATATGTATAAAGGGACGCGGTGGCTCAGCGGTTATGACGCTGAGCTTGTCGATCGAAAGTTCGGCAGTTCAGCGGTTCGAATCCCTAGTGCCGTGGAACGGGGTGAGCTCCCATTACTCTGCCAACCTAGCAGTTCGAAAGCAGGTAAAAAAGGCAAGTAGAAAAATAGGGACCCCCTTTGGTGGGACGGGAACAGCGTTCCGTGCGCCTTTGGCATTGAGTCATGCCGGCCACATGACCATGGAGACATTTTCGGACAGTGCTGGCTCTTCGGCTTTGAAACGGAGATGAGCACCGCCTCCTAGAGTCAGGAACGACCAGCACATATGTGCGAGGGGAACGTTTACCTTTTATGTAGAAGTAGAAGTAGAAGTAGAAGTAGAAGTAGAAGTAGAAGTAGAAGTAGAAGTAGAAGTAGAAGTAGATGTAGAAGTAAAGTAGAAGTAGAAGTAGAAGTAGAAGTAGATGTAGAAGTAGAAGTAGATGTAGATGTAGAAGTAGAAGTAGAAGTAGAAGTAGATGTAGAAGTAGAAGTAGATGTAGATGTAGAAGTAGAAGTAGAAGTAGATGTAGATGTAGAAGTAGAAGTAGAAGTAGAAGTAGAAGTAGAAGTAGAAGTAGAAGTAGAAATAGATGTAGAAGTAGATGTAGATGTAGATGTGACCTGACCTGAATTCACGACCTTTTTTGTGGCGATCCTTAAGTAAACATCATGGTTATTAAGCAAAGCCCATGGTCATTAAATGAAACAAGAAACTTACAAAATACATTGTAAATCACATGACTGCAGGACACTGCAGGACTAGCCATAAACGTTTGCCGGCTGCCAAGTGTTTGTAATGTGTTCGTAGGATTGCAAGGAGGGGGGGTGTCTGTGCAGCTGTCAGAACTTCAGTATCCGGTCATAAGTAACTTTGGGGAGGGGGAGGGGTTGTTCTAACTTTGAACAGTCACTAAGCAACTGGTCATTAAGCGAAGAGCACGTACCGCCGCTGACACTCTTGGATAAAATAGGCAGCAGGTCAGCATCTTGGTCAGATTTGATGAGCATGGAAACAGGAGATGAAGCTGTGATCTCCCGGAAGAGGGTGCTGACACCTTGGGTGGATTCCTTCAGCAAAGAGGTCACGTTCTGGGTCGATTCCTTGAGGAGCTCAGAGACGGAGGGTGGGCATTTGCTCGGCCCGTTTAAATCCTTATTATCAATGTTGATTGCAAAAAGAATAGAGTTCAGCCCTTTGGATAAAGCAGAAACAGGGGGGAAAAAAACAACCAATATTTTAGGTCAGTCTAAATCAGGAGTCGGCAGCCTTAAACATTCAAAGAGCCACAAGGGTCCTAACCGGAACCCCCCCCCCCCCCCGTTCAATTCTGGAGCCGACCGGAAGTCCGTTTCCCCCATCATAGAGTCTCCTCCTAGCATGGCATCCTTTTTCCTCTACCTGTCCTAACTGAAAGCCCTATCAACTGTGGAGCTGACCAGAAAACCCACCCCTTGCCATAGAGTCTCCTTCTGGTGCGCCGTGCTTTTCCCCTCCCTAACCGGAAGCTCCTCTCAAAATCGTGGTGCCAACTGGCGAGACGGAGCCACAACAGAAGGAGGAAAGAGCCACATGCGGCTCCAGAGCCGTGCGTTGCCGACCCCTGGCCCTAAATTGATACGAATGGGACTACTCCATACAAAAATAAATACATAAAATAGCTTTTTCTTTCGAGATGCAAGAAGCTGAACTTTCTAGCTGTGAAGCTCTTTTTCCAAAAGTTACAGTGGTGCATTCTTTGAGACAAGAAAGTCTAGACTATGGTGGGTTCGATGTTGTGAAAAAGAACACAGATGCTACAACCTTCAGTGGGCTGGGGTATGTGAGGAAAAAAAAACAGATTAGGATTGGCCAGAGGAAAATGAAGGAAATGAGACAGAACTATTTATGTCAGGGGCATTCAACTTTGGTGACTAAGATTTGTGGACTTCAAATCCCAGAATCCTCTAGCCAGCATGTCTGGCCGGGGAATTCTGGGAGCTGAAGTCCACAGGTTTTAAAAGCCACCAAGGTTGGATACCCCTGATTTATATAGAGGAAGTTCTTCATTATCAGTTAGATTCGATCAGTTGCTGCAGTGAGCCCTTTGCAGATCTGTACGCTAGGGAAACAAAACAGCCACTTCATAAACCCACTCCCTTAGCCTATTTAAGGAAGGATGACGATTGAAGCAATTTGCAGGGAACAACTTCATTCACTCTCCTTCGTGCCTTAATCTTAGTTCTCTGCAAATTGCTTCTGGGTTTTCTGCCAACCATAGTAAGATTTAAGATGATTTATTCTTTGGATTCTTGTAGGCTGTTAAGAAAGTTAATTAACAGCCTTTGTTTGAAAAAAAAAAACACCCTGATTTAATTTAGTAAACTAAGGTTTGTACAGACTTTGTGTATGCTGCGTTCTTTGGGGTCCGTAGCTGGGGCAGAACACCCTTGCTGCAGATTATTCAGTAGGATACATCTTAAATGATTTGCTTAAATCATAGCTAGACAACGAACGAATCCAGAAGCTTTTTAAGCTGCCTTGGCTTGGTTCTAAGACATTGGGCCATGCTTACCAGCTGCCATGGTGGGAATCATACTGGAGCGTTCTTCATCCATCAAGAAGGACCAGTCTTCATAGAAGACACTGGAGACAAAAGGCAAGGTAAAAATACAAAAAGAAAAAAGAAAAAAAAAGTATTGTCTTGCTTAGCAGTGGAAATTTTGGGCTCAACTGTCATAAATCGAGGACTACTTGCAGTAGGGTTGGAGGATTTCTAGCCCAAAAATCTTTGCTGGTGGCAGGAGATCCAGTACAATTTCAGACAAATGGATATCCGTTTTATTATTATTATTATTATTATTATGATTATGATTATTATTATTATTATTATTATTATTATTATGACTGATGCTGTGGTCCAGTTTGGTAATGAAACGTCTGCCAGAAAACAGCTAAATTCCTTCTCTTCCTCCTCCTCCCCCACCCACAAATGCCCCTCCCTTCTAGCACTGATGATGTTACCTATTTCGGTAATGAAATGTCTGCTAGGAAACAACCAAACTCAGAGAGCACCAAGGATCCCCCAGTCCTCCTCCTCCTCCTCCTCCTCCTCCTCCTCCTCCTCCTCCTCCTCCATCTCTTCCTCCTCCACCCTTGCAAACTCCACTCCTTTCTAGCACTGATGATGTTACCTATTTGGGTAATGAGATGTCTGCTAAAAAACAACCAAGCTCAGAGATCACCAAGGATCCCACAGTCCTCCTCCTCCTCCTCCTCCTCCCCCCCCGCAAACTCCACTCCTTTCTAGCACTGATGATGTTACCTATTTGGGTAACGAGATGTCTGCTAGAAAACAACCAAGCTCAGAGATCACCAAGGACCCCACAGTCCTCCTCCTCCTCCTCACAAATCCCACACTCTTCTAGCACTTATGATGTTACCTAGTTGGGTCATGAAACGCCTGCAAGAAAACAACCAAGCTCAGAGATGATCCTCCTCCTCTCCCTCCCTCCAAACTCCCCTCCCTTCAAGCACTGATGATGTCACCTATTTCGATCATGAAATGTCTGCCAGGAAACAACCAAGCTCGGAGAAACCCTACCGTTCAATGCTTAGCTACGAATGTTCTCTTTTACCGAGAACTACGGCATATCTACCTCAAAGCCCCGTTTTCAAAACCTTCCCCCATGAAGAAGAGCAGGTAGAAAACTTACCTAAGATGGTTTTTATCTGCAAGCAACATGTGCAAATATCTTTCTAGGGAATGTTCATTGAGAGCACAGCGTAGCCAAGCCCGGCCTCGCCCCGTATCCGTAGTGATGTTCCTCAGAGAATAGAAACGTTGCAGTTCGTGTTTATTAAGAACTTCCTTCACATAGTACCAGAATATGGATTCTGAGGAGAAAAAGGGTAGATTCACAAGTACGCTTGAAGTTTGCACCGGCAAGATTGATAAAAATGCATAAAGACAGATCTGCTAAACGTTGGAAGTGTAATCGATCATCTGGCACATATTACCACATGTGGTGGACATGCCCGAAAGCAAGAAAATACTGGATGAAAATACACCCGTGGCTTGGAAAAAAAAATGATAAAACAACACATAGATCTGAAACCGGAGATATTTTTGTTGGGTATTCCACCAGAAAAATATGATTAAAAAGACTTGCATACTTGATCCTGCATTTGCGCAACAATGGAAAAAGGATGAGTTCCCGTCCGAGGGGAATGTAATGAAGAAAATATTGGAATGTGCAGAAATGGACAGACTAACACTTGCTATTAAGGATAAAGAAGAAACTGAGTATTTTTGGATATGGGACATATTTTATCAATGGCTAGATAACAGAAACAGAAGTTAGAAAGGAGGAGATATAAAAAAAAGGGAAATGGTAAAGTGGTAAAGTTGTTAAAGAAGAAGTATTAAGTGTTAAGTATTAATGCTATTATATTATTACGTTATTATATTATATTATCAATATGATGGTGATGAATATCACAACAAAGATGGATAATATGACTGTAACACACACCGTTTATGAAAATTGAATGTTATATAAATAAAACAAATAAAACATGGGGGGAGGAGGAAAGAACTTTTTTCACATAGTACCAGAATATGGATTCTGAGGAGGAAAAAAACTAAATTCACAAGTACGCTTGAAGTTTGGCTACCCATCTCAACATCGCAACTCTGGGCAGCTAAGAATGGATGGAGAACACAGAACTCTCAATCAATTTATTCCTTCCCAATACTTATACACTGCCACAATTACAAATCTCAAACCATTAAAAAAATGTTTTTAAATCATAATTCATCATCTTTTAATGACCCCATAATCCTTTGTGGAGTGGAGCCTGGGCAACTAAATGGAGCTGAGTGATTACTGGCCAGATGCCCTTCCTGTCACCATCACGGAGTTGATCTCATAAAATAGCAGTAAAATTTAAAATAGCCCACAGCCAATCACATAGGACAATGTTTCTCAACCTTGGAGATGTTAAGACGTGTAGAAGAATTTCCTAGCCAGCTACTCTATGATGTGTGGGCTTCAACTCCCAGAATTCCCAGAATCCACGAATTTCCAGAAATCATGTCTAGAGTTCAACTCCCACAATTCATGCTGGCTGGGGAATCAGCAGCCAAGATTGGATACTCCAGCATTAACTCAAAAGAGCTTTGCAAGATAAGCTGTTCTACTACCCTGTTTCCCCGAAAATAAGACATCCCCTGATAATAAGCCCAATCGGGTTTTTGAGCGCATGTGCTAAAATAAGCCTCCCCCCGAAAATAAGCCCTCCCTGAAAATATTTAAATGCAGAGCTGGAAATCATTAAGACGGCAAGAGGAGCCCCATCTTGTTCCATGTGCCCCAAAATAATAAGACCTCCCTGAAAATAAGGCCAAGCGCTTATTTCGGGGTTCAAAAAAATATAAGACAGGGTCTTATTTTCGGGGAAACACGGTATTTTAGAAATCTCATTTTAAATCATGTTGAAATTAGGTTTTGAGTGATGTCCAAGTTAATTTAGGCTTAGGCTTAGAACCGGGGTATATACGAGACCGCCTTCTGCCATCAACAACCTCCCATCGGCCAATACGCTCCCACAGAGAGGGGCTCCTCAGGGTGCCGTCGGCCAAACAATGCCGACTGGCGACACCCAGGGGGAGAGCCTTCTCTGTGGGGGCGCCAGCCCTCTGGAATGAGCTGCCCCTAGAGCTTCGTCTTAGCCCTGACCTGCGTACTTTTCACCGCGCCCTTAAGACCCTTCTGTTCCAGCAAGCCGGACTGGCCTAGTACGAATTTTAAAATGGGTGTATGTGTGTTTTAATTAGCGGGCCAAATTTTTATACTCAATTTTAATTGGTTTTAAATTTTATAAATCTATGTGTTTTAATATCGCTGAGTCCTTCAGAAGGGCGGTATAGAAATCTAATAAACTTGAAACTTGCGGTTGAATGCCTTGATCGCAGGGTTGATTTAAGAAATTGTGTGTGGACTTCAACCCCCAGAATTCATGCTGGCTAGGGAATTTTGGGAGTTGAAGTCCGCGCATCTTAAAGCCACCAAAACTGAGAAACACTGATATAGGAAGCAAAGCATAGCTGAAGTTCTCCAAAGGCCATTGCTGTATTTTAAGTGTTTCTGAAAAGCGACTTAACTTTTCCAATTGGCAAGGAAGAAGCACCAATATATTGCAGAGAGAGAGTCCACAATCAAGGGTATTTCTTCCTGACCACTACCCTCTTCAGTTCTCAAAGTGAAGTGAATTCCCAGGATCTCAGCTCACTCACTACGATGCAAAGAACCACAAGCATCAAAAAAACCCACTCAGAAAGAGCTACAGTTACTCCACCGGTGTACCTGTCATTTTTTACATTTATTGCCTGCTTTTTAGGAAAGAGATTTGCAGCCAAGTTTGTTTTGTTTTTTTCCCCAACAGAGCACCTCCGGGCATACAACCACAACAGAAGAGATGTGCCCAGCATGGGAAACAATAACCATTATATATCGGTGGCGCAGTGGTTAGGGTGCAGTACTGCAGCTATTTCAGCTGACTGCTAGTTCAGCAGCTCAGCGGATCAAATCTCACCGGCTCAAGGTTGACTCAGCCTTCCATCCTTCCGAGGTGGGTAAAATGAGGACCCAGATTAGTTTAGTTTAGTTTTATTTGATTTGTATACCGCCCTACTCCCGAAGGACTCAGGGTGGTGAACAGCCACAGGATTAAAAACAGAAATACAAAATTTAAAACTGAATAAAATCGAATTAAACAATTTGGCCGAAGACAGATTTAAAACACCCCAATAAATTAAAAACGAATTAAAATTTACGTTTTAAAAAAGGAAAAAAGGGAAACAGTTAGGCCAGGCCAGCCTGATGGAATAAAAAGGTCTTGAGAGCGCGGCGGAAAGTGCGTAGATCCGGGATCCTCCGTATCTCCGGGGGGGAGCTCATTCCAGATAGTAGGTGTCCCCACAGAGAAGGCTCTCCCCCTGGGGGCCGCCAGTCGACATTTGTTGAAGGCAATATACTATTTAGTATACTGCCTTTGGTGTAAGCCGCCCAGAGTCCTCGGAGAGTGGGCAGCATAGAAATATGAATAATAATAATAATAATAATAATAATAATAATAATAATAATAATAATGAGGCTCATCCAGGCTTCAACTCAGGTAAGAAACAGTCATTGCCTCCTTCCTCCCCGCGATGCTGTTGAAAAGAGTTCAGTTGGCCCAGGAGGAAGACATTATTACGGAAAAAAATTAAAAAATGAGGAAGAGGCAAGCATGCTTAGAAGGCTGAATTTACAATATTTAACATTACACATACTAACAGCAGCCCGCAGTGTCTTTGCGCAAAATTGGAAGAAGGAAAACTCACCAAGAGAAGAAGAAGATTTAATTAAACAAATTTTAGAGTGCGCAGAGATGGACAAACTAACAAAAGAACTCAAGGAGAAAGAGGATACAGAATATTATAAAGTGTGGTGTAGATGGTATGAATGGTTGAAGAATAGGAAAAATGAGAAAGAGGAATAAAGGAGAGAGAAAAAAAAATATGTTAAAGATCAAGGTAAAAGGTAGATGAAATAAGGAAAGATAGACATTAAGGTGGAGTACGATAAAGTTAAAATATGTGCAAATAGTAAGAAAGGACCACTTCGAAAGAGCTGTTAAAAAAATATAACAGCATTTATATATTATTTATATATTATAATATATATGATATATAAATGTTGTATGTTTGTGTCTTGTTTTAAATGTGTTTATAATAAAAAACTTTAGAAAATAATAATACAAAAAAAGAAGGCTGAATTTACCCATTTCGGTTTTAGTGGAGAAACCGGTGACTTGCTTGATGGCGGCGGCAGTTAAAGCTAATCCCCGGGTCCTCTTTAAACCATGTTGAAGGACGGACTCAAATTGCGCGCAGAGACATGTGACTCTGAAAAACAATCGCAGATTGAATGGGAAACACCGCGCAAAAGGGACGGAAGCAGAGACCAAGCAATAAGGTGCAACGGCAATAGAGGTGAAACCGGCGCCCTGCCGATGCCAAAGTGGTACAGGGGTTCAAGCGTAGGGTGGGAAAACGCTCCAAGGGAGGCACAGTCAAATCTCAAATGGGCATGGATTAAGACAGACATGTCAAACTCCAGGCCCGCAGGCCGGATCTGGCCCACGATGTGGTTGGATCCGACCAGTAGTGAAATCTAAAATTTGTTACTACCGGTTCTGTGGGCGTGGCTTGGTGGTGAGGGTGGGGTTAATGTGACTGGGTGGGCGTGGCCAATTTTTTTTTTAAAACTTTTAAAACCATTTTTTCTACAACCTCTTCGGCGAAGAGGCTGTAAAAAATGCTTTCAAAAGGCTCTGATGATCCCAGCTGAGTTGCCTGATCGGCAGAGGGGGTTTTTTTTCTTTTAAATGCATCATCTTAGATCGTCAAACTCAGCTTGACGATCCGGCAGCTCAGCTTGGATCGTCAGAGGCATTTAAAAGGAAAAAAGCCTCTGATGATTGTACGGCTCAGCTGGGCATGGGGACTCCTGGAAGGGGCGAGGTGGGGTCAGCCAGGAGTGGGATTTGGGGGTTCTCAGAACTGCACAGAATCTTAGCTAGAGGTTCTCCCGAACCCCTGCAAACCCCCAGCAGTCCATCCCAAAAGTCTGCACGCTCCTGGGGGAGATACACCTCTTTGGACTGAAACAACCTCAGGAATTTTATGCCGGCTGGAGAATTCTGAGAGTTGATGTCTACCCAGCTCAAAGTTTTAAGAGCTGAGAAACACCAGTCTAAGGATGAGAAAGGAAAGTCCCTTCTCTCTTTTGTTCATTTTTAGAAAGGACAATGTTCAAACCACACATTCAATGAAGATAATCAGGGGCAGGGTGGATAAAAATCAATGATTTTTTTTAAAAAAATCAAAAAAATCAGATTTTTTTTATTTAAATCGGATTTTTTTGATTTTTATCAAATTCATTTTAATAAAAAACTTTCGGGGTAAAAATCTATGGTAAGATAGTTTTCTATTTAAGATACATAAATAATTTAGTTCATTCAGCATGAAATGGAGCTTAGTTACGTAGCATGAGGCTGTATATTCTGCAACACTGGGACTATCGGTGAGTCAACAGTGGGTCAAAGGAGTAGCAGAGATGACAGTTGCTCTTTAAAAATTATGATTTAAATCGAGTTGATTTAAATCAAGCCTTTTTACTAGTGATTTAAATCATGATTTAAATTGTGATTTAAATCAACTCGATTTAAATCAAATCCACCCTGATCAGGGGTAACCCCCACTCCAGAGCTAAAAATCCTCTCTCCCTAATTCTGTTTATAGATTTCCTTATCAAGGGCTTAAAAGTTTTCTAAAAGCTGAAGATGTACTGCAAGGCAAAAACCGTCTCAGCCCTGCAGCTTCATTTTATAATAGCCATGATGGCATGAAAAGGAAACAGAAGAAGAAAAGAAACAAGTCTTCGAAGTACCATTGCTTTTCCGGAGAAACAGACGGGATGCAACCACACCATAACAACAGAAATCCCCTGAAAATTATTGGTTAAGTATTATGTCCCTAACCCCAAAAACAGAGAAGAGAAACTGAGGGGTATGAAAGCTTCTTATATCAACTTCCTCAAAGCTAAGTGGGAATTGGGAGCCCCATAGCCCCTGCCAGGGTGGATAAAAATCGATGCTTTTTTTTAAATGGATTTTTAAAAAAATTAAATCAGATTTTTTTATTATTTTTATCCAATTTATTTTAATAAAATGCTTTTGGACAAAAAAATCTATCTAAAGATAGTTTTCTATTTAAGATTTCATTAATAATCTAGTTTATTCAGCATAAAATGGAGCTTAGTTATGTAGCATGAGGCTGTATATTCTGCAATATTGGGGCTGTCAGTGAGTTAACAAAGGGTCAGAAGAGGAGTCGCTGCGGGACAGAGATGACAGTTGCTCTTTAAAAATTATGATTTAAATCAGGTTGATTTAAATCAAGCCTTTTTATTAGAGATTTAAATCATGATTTAAATCAACTTGATTTAAATCAAATCCACCCTGGCCCCCGCTAAGAATTTGCAAGGAGGTGCAGAGATATAATATAATTCCCTGCTGTATAATACCTCTGCTTTTCTGGGATTCCCAGAACAAGCCTGATCCATTGTACTTTTATCACTTTCATTTTCAAACCTCTTTTCCATCTTACAGTTTGGAACAAGATAAAGAGGACGACAAGGACAGAAGACGAGGGGAGGCTTGCTAAAGATGATATCTCTTGCTTACAGACATCTTTTGGGGTTGATCAAACTGTCTGGGCCATCATCAAGTCACTGGTAAGATGTCCCACCAAACCATCTCCAGATGGTTTGAGCAAATTGCATCTCCTATACGCTGAAAAATGTATTCTGATCTAGGCTTCACCAAATCACGAAACAGACTCGTCCCGAAAAAAAACCCCTTTTTATTTGGCTAATGTGAATTCCTAGCATTCACATCCAGCAAAGTCCCGGCAGTCTTTCAAGGATGAACTGCAACCACAGGCCTTATCAGTCCTTGGATAGTTGCCAGGCCGATATCTTCCAAACGCAATGCTGTACAATGACATACTTGGCAAGGAGTCTCTGTGAGGCTCAGATGAGCAAATCTTCACACTAATAAATGAACTAATTGTCTCCTGCAAACACCACTCCCCTTTTGCTCCTATTTATTCCCTATGGGAGGGGCCATTCAGTGTCCCCTTGTGCCTTTACTCTCAAGTCGACCCCCATTCCTTAATTGCTCCCTTCTCCTGACAGCTCTGTGCATGCGCACATTGGGAACAGGCTCCAGCTGTTCCTCTGCCTCACTGATGTCTGCCTCTGAAGGCAGCTGATAACTGTCCAACGGCCCTGGCTCCCTCTCTGCCTCCGACACAGAGCCCTCATCAGAGCCTTCCCCAGACTCCAGGACTGGCCCAGGTTGCTCCCCAACCTCCTCACTGTCCGAATCTGTCGCCAGCTCTGCTGGCCGCTGGTGGGCCAGAACAAAAAGTACAAAATTGACAAGAGAGGCCAGACATTTCCAATGAGGGGGAGGGGATGCTGGTTGGCTGGAGGATTATGGGAGTTGAAATCCACAAGTCTTAAAATGGCCAAGGTTGGACACCCCCTGTGTTAAAAGTCTTGGCTCAGCTGCTCTATTAGAAATAGATTGTTAGGATGTCTTTTGGCCAGTCCCTCTCTCTCAGCCCCAGGAAAAAAGGCAATGGCAAACCACTTCTGAAAAATCACATGGACTCAAAGAAGCCCATTTTAAGGCAAATACTTCAGTTACTTGGGCAGTTCCGGCCAGAACAGGCAAGAAATCACGCCACCAACCAACAATAATCATGGAGAGATTTATTTGAGGAATACAAAATAAGGCATTGAAAAGCTCAGGCAGTCTTCATCTATTGCAGAGGTTCTCAACAAGGGGTGAAATCCAGCAGGTTCTGACAGGTTCTGGAGAACTGGGAGCGGAAAGTTTGAGTAGTTCAGAGAACCAGCAAATACCACTTCTGGCTGGTCCCAGAGTGGTGGGGGAATGGAGATTTTGCAATATCCTTCCCCCAGGAGTGGGGAGGAAATGGGGATGTTTCAGTATCCTTCCCCTGGAGTGGGGAAGGAATGGAGATTTTGCAGTATCCTTCCCCTGCCATGCCCACCAAGCCACGCCCACAGAACCGGTAGTTTAAAAAATTTGGATTTCATCACTGCTCTCAACGACTTTTGAGACTTCATGCCCACCATCAAACCCCTGCAAATTGAACTTCTCATTCAAAGAAAAATCGTGTTATTTCAAACTCACCTGCTATCTGAATCAGAAGCGATCTCTTTCCTTCCTCCAAATCGGATCTGGCACTGTAAAGCAAAGTCTGTGCATTAAGAACAAAACTGGTTGGGATAAACTTTCATGCACTTAACAGTTTTGCACAACATACAATTTTAAACGCCGGATTTCTTTTTTTAAAAAAAAACCGAGAAGAAAAGAAAGTGTGAGATGCTGCAAAGTTGTTAAGTGCGAGAATTGGACACAAGGCACTTCCCCCCACCCCCCACCCCCCCAGTGTCAGCATAACTTTGAACAGGTGAACTTTCCACTTCTCACCTGTTTAACCGCATCCAGTAAGCGCTCAAGTAAAAACTGTCTTCGGGCAGCACTGTTCTGCAGCCCTAAAATTCAAGAACACACATGTTATGATATATTAAATATTCTTTCCGTTTCCAGTTAGGTGAGAACGAATGAGACGTGACTTTGCAAAACCAGGTTTTTTTTTTACTTCCTTTTCTCCAAAACAATTCCAGCTCCTTGGAAGCTAATTGAACTATTTCTGCAAAAGAGGGAGAGGGAGAGGGAGAGGGGGTGGTATCCATAACACAACTAGAGTAAGCAAAAGTGAGAAGGTTACTTGGCACACTTGATATATTGCAGAAAGAAGTTTTGTGCATTTGCAGTTTATTGAGAAATGCGGATTTCTAGCCCCATAATCCACTTTTAATAACAGGCTTGGGTGCCCATCTTGGAACGGAGGCGAAAGTAGTGGTGGATTGCCCCCGGTTCGGACCGGTTCAGAAGAACCGGTAGTAAAACCGGCAGGAGGCTCTGCCCACTAACCCGGACGTCATCATAGGTGATTTGCACATGCACAGAAGAGTGCACGTGGGCGCGATGCGAACTGGTAGTAAAGTTCGCATAAAGTAGAACCCACCCCTGGGCGAAAGGATTATCAAGAAACAAAATGAAACATGGATAGTCTTGAGTAAAACCTTAACACTTTGTATTATCCCAGAAGAAAATACCAGCTGTCTGAAATCCAAAACATTTTAAAGGATACTGCACATTAATAAAGGAGACTGCATTCAATAACACTTTTCAGTCCAAGGTGCATCTATTCTATTCTATTTTGATTTTCAAGCAGGCTTGTTGGGTGGATTCAGAAATCTACCAAAGGAATCCAACTCTAAAAAGCAGCTTTCTGATCAACACACCGTCAAGGGCTCCAATCTGAATCAGGAATTTCAAGCACAAAACACGAGGCTATTTTGAGCTTGGGAAATTTTCTGGGAATTATCAGAAGGGTGTCGTAATTCTTCCTGTAAGGTTAGAACGCTGTTTTCAATTTGAAAAAACACACGCTTAAAAGTTCAAAACAAGAGTGCTTCAAAATCAAAATATTTGGCACATCATTATTAGTCAGAGGTCTCCGGGAAGCGCCAAAAAAATTACACACAGAAAATTATTCACATTTAAGGGTCTCGGAATTAATCTACAGGGCTTTCAAGTAGGACAAAGAAAAATTGTGAACCAAAAACCTAATCAGCATTTATGGAGACTGTTATTAATGGCCAAATAATCAGAAACATCCATTCTGTTTCCCAGCATCAGTTAAGAGCTAAGTTGCTAATTTTGCATTCAGTCACACTCGTACGATTTCTGAGAACTATGGATTTCAACTTTGGACTTGTGGCCCGAGCTGATTTCTATATAAGTGACCAATTATTCCTTAAATGATTTCAAGGAAACAAGAGAGGTAGGGGGAAGGAAGGAAAGGAAGAGCAGTCATTTTCTGATATCAAATTGTTGTCTTGCCCAGTCTATCACTTTTCATCCTTACTCAGCAGCTGCACATTTTATTCCTGAATGCCAAAAACAAGCCTCAACACATCAACAATTCAGCTAGAGTGTATTGGATGACTCTACGCAAAGCACAGGTATCAAATTGTTGTTGTTTAGATGAGTAGTCGCTGCTCCAGAGTACATGACTTGCAAAATTATATTAGGAATATCTCCATTTAGCCAAAAGCCCTGAATTCCCACGAGATTCTCTTCTTGATATGGGATAAAAAGGAAAAAAAATAAAAAGGAAAAAAGAAATTAAGGCTGTTTGCCAACAGATTGTAATTTTCAATATAACAGAAGGGAAGAGGATTTAAACACATGAAGTGTTTAATTAAGAGCATCTTCTAAGACACTGCTTCTCAGTTGGTGTTATGGATACCACAGTGAAATTCTGATATATTCTAAATGGAACCTAGGAGGAAAGTCACTTAAACTGTAATATAATAACAGCATGACTGCAAAGCAAAGTCTTTCTTTAAAAAATGTGAGTTTTTTTAAAAATTCTGCTGGGTTCCAGATATTTTCCTAAAGTAACAGATGGGATTTAGCTATGGCAGTCGATTTGCAGAAGAAGTTAAAGGATATCTGAAACTATAGTATCCATTTACTCATGCAAGGAAGTTTGCTTACTAAGCAACATTATGCCAACAATGTAAAAATATCCAGTCAGCGTGAGAAACAAAGTTACTCAAATCCAACAACAACACGCACACACAAATGTTGTTGATCCTTTCCACCGGATTCCCTCAAGAGGTAAACAAATATTTAAAGTAACTGTAGTGAAAAGTGAAGCGATCAAAAGTGACTGAATGCATTTGTGAGTATGCAAATAAACGAATCTGGATTTTCTGCCTGAGTGCACACATGTCTTAACAGCAGCGAGGATTATTTTCGCACAATATTGAGAAAGTGAAGAAATACCACAAGAGGAAGAGATAATTAAGAAGATATTAGATTGTGCACAAATGGATAGACTTACATTGAAAATCAAACAGAAAGAAGATACAGAATATTATCAAACAAATGGTTGGGAAAAAAGGGTGGAAAGTAAGAAGGGAATTTATATTGTTAAGCAATTTAAATTCCCAGACAACACGATGTTTATTAAGCATTTAAGAAATATAATAAATAAAAAATTAATAGATTTTTTAAAAAATGCTGTTGATCCTTTCCACCAGATTTCCTCAAGAGGTAAACAAATATTTAAAGTAACGGTACTATAAAGTGAAGCTATCAAAAGTGACTGAATGCGTTTGCGAGTGTGCAAATAAATGAATCTGGATTTTCTGCCTGAGTGCACACTTTATGGTTCCATTAAAAAGAAATCCGCTTGAGCAATACTATTGTCAAGTAACTACATATCCGGACATCCACTCCACCACCAACATAAAAGAGGGCGATTGCAGCCATGTCATTTAGCTCTGAAAAACTGACTCACGGCTAGTTCAGATAGCAAGTTGAAGTTTAACAGAAGATTTAACCTATATATTTCATTTCCACTTTCACAACCGAAGCAAAAACAATCACAAAAACAATTGGAAAGATGCAGAAGGGTTTTTACACCTCGAAGAAATAAGAGAAATAGGTGGATATCTATGGAGGATATCTATGGAGAAAAGTGCTTTCTGGACTTTCTTGGGAGGTTTTTTCCTTGAAGATATTTTGCTTCTCCTCCAAGAAGCTTCTTCAGTTCTGAAGAACTGAACTAACTGGAATGAAGATGATTTTTGGAGAAGAAGCGAAATGACTTAAAGGGAGGGAAAAACCCCAAGAAAGTCAGTTGCATTTTATTTTATTTTATTTTATTTTATTTTATTTTATTATTTTATTATTTATTTTATTATTTATTTTATTATTTATTTTATTATTTTATTTTATTTTATTTTATTTTATTTTATTTTATTTTATTTTATTTTATTTTATTTTATTTTATTTTATTTTATTTTATTATTTTATTTTATTTTATCTATCTATCTATCTATCTATCTATCATCTATCTATCTATCTATCTATCTATCTATCTATCTATCTATCTATCTAATTTGTATACCACCCTTCTCCAACAGGACTCAGGGCAGTGAACAGCCACAGTAAAACACAACATATAAAATTTAAAAGCAGTTTAAAAAGCATTAAATAATTTTGGCCATCAATTTAAAACAACCCAGTTAAAACCAATTTGAAAACACACCTTTGAAAGAAAAATAGGAAGGTGTCCCTGAACAAGTAGAGAGTGGCCATAACCATGTCAGCAACCCTTTAAGAAAATGGGCAGACTCTGAGCAAACGCAGAGTGCCTAAGAAGCTTCGTTAACCTCTTAAGAAAAGTGGCAAGAGTACCCCTGGGTGGGTACAGAGTGCCCAGAAACTCAACTCCTTAAGCAAACGAGAAGAATGCCTCTGAGCAGGTACAGAGTGCCCAGGGCCACATCACCCCTTTAAGAAAATTGGTAAAAGGCAAAAAAAAAAATATTTATACAATTAGAAGAGAAACCAAAAGTATATTGGCAGAGAGTCCCTGAATTACTATAAAGAGTCCGGAGTCTCCTCAAGCCGTTAAGAAAAACTGGCAAAGCCTCTGAGCGGGTACAGAGTGCCCAGAAACTCAACTCCTTAAGCAAACGAGAAGAATGCCTCTGAGCAGGTACAGAGTGCCCAGGGCCACATCAACTCCTTAATAACATTGGCAGAGAGACCCTCTGAGCGGCCAGAAACACCCTTCCAGAAAACTGGCCGGGAACGCCTCTGAGCGGGTACAGAGTGCCCAGAATATCTCAACGACCTTACCAAAACAATCAGAAGGCTTCTGAGCGCGTACAGAGTGCCCAGACACAGCCTGGCCAACAACCCCTTTAAGAAAAAAAAAAATTGGCAAGAGGAGAGAGCCTCTGAGCGGGTACAGAGCGCTTCCTTCTTCCTCGCCCCCCACCCTGCAACAGCAATGCCCGTCAATCCCCCCCCCCCAAAAAAAGCAGGCAAAGTGCCTCTGAGAGAGTGCAGAGCGCCCTTGCCCCTGTTACCTCTGAGCATACGCCAAGCGCCGGGAGCTTTCGAGAGATTTGAAGGAGGCTTTTTTGACAGCTCATCCCCGAACCGCAGAAGGGATGGGAGGCTAATAATAATCATGGGCAAGGGAGCCCCTGAGCATGTGCAGAGTGCCTGCTCCTCCTCCCTCCCTCCCTCCCCCCCCCCCCATTCTCGGCAGGAGTCAGAGGGAGGGACACCCCCCCCACAAAAAAAAAAAAAAACCCCACCGGCAGCCCCACTCACCGCTCATGGTGCTGGCGAAGCCGGAGCAACTCGAGCTCTCCCGCCGGCCAGCCTCCCGCCCCCCCCAGCCCCGCCCGGAGTGCGAGAGCAGGGCGGCAGCCGCCGGAAGTGACCCTCCGCCCCGGAAGCAAAATACGGGGAACCCGGAAGCGTCCTGCAGAGAGAGGGGGGAGGGGGTGTTGTTTATCGTGGTCGCGGAGGATGGGTGGGTGGGTGGGTTGGGGCTTGGGTGCTCGCCTTTCCGGGTGGGAGTGGCATGGGATGGGCGGGGGGGGGGGCCGTTGGAAGCAGAGAAAGGAAGGAGCAGCCCACAGGCCCAGCCTATCTCGGGGAAAGGCCAGGAGGAAGAAGAGCAGAACAAGTGCTGGAAGGGATCCTTAAGGGACCCTCCTTTGTCTGAAAGAGTGTATATATATATATATAGGGTGCCCTCTTGACCTAGCAGGGGGTTGGACTAGAAGACCTCCAAGGTCCCTTCCAGCTCATGGTATGCTATGCTATGCCATTCCCTATTCCATTCTCTATTCTGTTCTTCATTTGTATTTCTGTTCTGTCCTATTCCTCATTCCATTCCAATAGTCTCTTCTCTTCTAATCCTTCATATTATTATTGTATTCTTTTCTTTTCTTTTTTCTTTTCTTTTCTATTCTTTTCTTTTCTATTCTATTCTAATTCTTCATTCCATTATTCCTATTCTATTCTATTCTAATTCTTCATTCCATTATTCCATTCTAATTCTTCATTCCATTATTTTATTCTATTCTATTCTATTCTAATTCTTCATTCCATTATTTCTATTCTATTCTATTCTATTCTATTCTAATTCTTCATTCCATTATTCCTATTCTATTCTATTCTAATTCTTCATTCCATTATTCCTATTCTATTCTATTCTATTCTATTAATTCTTCATTCCATTATTCCTATTCTATTCTACTCTATTCTAATTCTTCATTCCATTATTCCTATTCTATTCTATTCTATTCTATTCTATTCTAATTCTTCATTCCATTATTCTATTCTAATTCTCCATTCCATTATTTCTATTCTATTCTATTCTATTCTATTCTGTTCTGTTCTGTTCTGTTCTAATTCTCCATTCCATTATTCCTATTCTATTCTATTCTATTCTATTCTAATTCTTCATTCCATTATTCTATTCTAATTCTTCATTCCATTATTTCTATTCTATTCTGTTCTGTTCTGTTCTGTTCTAATTCTTCATTCCATTATTCCTATTCTATTCTATTCTATTCTATTCTAATTCTTCATTCCATTATTCTATTCTAATTCTTCATTCCATTATTCCTATTCTATTCTATTCTATTCTATTCTATTCTAATTCTTCATTCCATTATTCTATTCTATTCTATTCTATTCTACTCTATTCTATTTTAATTCTTCATTCCATTATTCTATTCTAATTCTTCATTCCATTATTCTATTCTATTCTATTCTATTCTAATTCTTCATTTCATTATTCTATTCTATTTTATTCTATTCTATTCTATTCTGTTCTATTCTTCTGTCGGGTTCTGATTTGGGAGGAGCAACAGCGGAGGTCATCTTTGACCACAGGCTCCATTATCCCCAGCTTGGAAACAGGGTGGGAGAACTTGAGGCAAGTGGAGCTTCGAACCAAAGGGCTGTGGGAATGATCAGCCTTGGGGAGGTTCGGAGAAAAAGATGGTGAGGGAGAAAAAGGGTTAGGTGAGATGGCCAGCGTATAAGTTTTAATCAGTAAAGAAAAATGTAATAAATAAATTCAAATTGAGCCAGCAGAGCGCCACATTTTCATTCCCTTTCTTGTTTCAGTTGCTGAAATGCTTGTAAATATAGTTTTAGATGGGGGAAATTTTATTTTTCTTGGTGCATTAGATTATTTGGGTATAAGAAAATAGAAGTACAGTACCTTGGAGAGCGGATCCCTAAATAAAGCTCTATGCAGCTTTCTTCAGCATTTCCAGAGGGGATGCAAGATTAAGTTTGTACTCTTATTTGTGATCATTATGAATTTCTAATTCAACATCCTCAATAATCAAGTGGAGAAAAAAACACATTCACTTTGCATAATGTAGGATAATGAATAATGTATTTTCTGTAATATGACCTGCAAAATCGTTACAGGCAGTTGGTGAGGAAAGGAAATCATTCATATGTGAGAACTGATGATGCAAGGCTTACCCACCTCATTAAAATCACCAGACGGTTAAATCTTAAATCACATTTCTTCTAACTACAGATAGAGGACAATTAATTAAAGCATTATTGACTGTCCAACTAACATCCTAATACCCCTGGAGCAAATTAATTCCCTCTCCCAATAAACAAATCTCATTTGAAAATTGTATGACTCAAGAGTGACATCCAGTGATAGTCCTGCGAAAAAGTTTCCTGATTTGTGACATGTCATTGACAGACAGACAAACAGACAGAATTCTTTATTGGCCAAGTGTGATTGGAAACAAGGAATTTGTCTTTGGTGCATATGCTCTCAGTGTACATAAAAAGAAAAGATACATTTGTCAAGAATCATAAGGTACAACACTTAATGATAGTCATAGGGTACAAATAATCGAATCATACTAGGAAACAATATACTGTATATCAGAATGGAGAAGATGGATTGATTATATTCAAAACAAATATCGGACTAAAAAGTTTCAAATAGCTTATGAATGAAATAAATATTTTCTTTTTGACTTATGTTTTGTCAGTTGAAAGGGGAGTTAAAGAGCAAGAGGGAGTTTGGAGACTACAGAAAGTTAGATTATTTTAGCTTATGTTTGTTATGCTATACCCTGTTTTTGCTCTGGGAAGTGAGGGGGTTGGAGGGAGGTTGGAGGGAGAGGGGGGATGGGGGTGGGTGGAGGAGGGAAGGGGGGAAAGAGGGATGGGAAAATTGTTGTAATACTTGTTAAAACTTTTTAATAATAAAAAAAATTCTAATTCTAATTCTGTTCTATTATTCTATTCTATTCTATTCTATTCTATTCCATTCCATTCCATTCCATTCCATTCCATTCTTTCCTAATTTCATTCTATTCTATTCCATTCTATTCTAAAAAATATTCTTCTCCTTCCTTGGTGACAAGGCTCATTAAATCTCTCGCTTTTTGAACGCCATTTCCATCAAATACATCCATCACCACCTCTCAACTCCCACTCCCTTGCCGTAAAAACTGCTTCTGATCTCTTCCTTTGCAACAGAAATCAGAAAATTCCCATCGGGAGAGGGAAGGAAGAAAGAGCGCGTGCGCAAAAGGCAAGGACCGCGCGATGGCTGCTGGGGATTGTTGTTTTTGCAGAGGCACGGAGGAATCCACGCCAAGCGCGAGGGTGGGAGGGAGGGAGCGGAAAGAAAGGAAAAGGCAGTGAGCTGTGCTTCCCGTGCGTGTCTCTCTCTCTCTCTCTCTCTCTCTCTCTCTCTCTCTCTCTCTCTCTCTCTCTCTCTCTCTCTCTCTCTCTCTCCTCCCCGACGCCTTTCGGGAGTTGTAGTCCTCAGCCCAGCAGCGCCCACGTGTCGCAAGGGCTTACGCGAGGACGTTAGGACTACCGAGCGTCCAAGCGGCGCCCGCGCCTGCGCACGGAAGACGAAGCGTACGGCAGCTGAGGGAGGCCATACTGCGTCGGGGCGGTGGGGCACACGCGGAGCGTGGCCCGAGCGAAGACCGGGGTCGCCGCCTCCGCCTCAGCTTGTCGCCGTCCGTCCGTCCGTCTGTCCGCCGCCTCTCCGCCCCTTCCCTCCCTCCCTTCCCTCCCCTCCCCGCCGGGGAGGCGCTTGGGCCGCCGCAAGAGAGGCTCGTGAGGGGGCCGGCCGTACAAAATGGAGGCGAACGGCAGCGGGAGCAGCAGCGACTCGGCGCCCGATTGCTGGGACCAGGCGGACCTCGAGCCCAGCAGCGGAAGCGCCGCCGCCGCCGTGGACGAGGAAGCCGCAGCGGCGACGGTGGCCGCGGCGGCAGCAGCGTCGGGGCCCGGCTCGGCCCAGCTGGAATCGGAGGAGGAGCAGCAGCAGCTCCTGGGCGCGGCCTTCAGCCGGCACCTCAACGTCAACGCCAAGCCCTTCGTGCCCAACGTCCACGCCGCCGAGTTCGTGCCGGCTTTCCTGAGGGGAGGCCCCGGACAACCCGCGCCGCCGACGCCCCCTTCGCCTCCGACGCCGACCGCCCCGTCGCTGACACACGGTGAGCCCGCGGAACGGCCCGACACTGGACGGGGATCCTCTTTTCCCCCCACACACACACACCTCCGCGGGGCAGCTTTCTAAAGACTCCCTCCTCCTTCGCCCAATTACGGCTGCCTAAGACAACAACCCCACCCCCCCATTATTAAACAAAAAAAAACCCCATTATTGCCCAGGCAGTTCTTGGGGGTCCCTTCAGTCTTTTAATTCCCCTTCTGACTGGATTCAGGGGCACCTTTCTAAAGCCCCCCCCGCCCCCGTCTGCCCAATTAGGCTGCCTAAGACAAACCCCCCCATTATTAAACACCTCCCATTATTGCTCAGGCAGTTCTTGGGGGTCCCTTCAGTCTTTTAATTCCCCTCACGACGGGTTTCAGGGGCACCTTTCTAAAGCCCCCCCCCCATCTGCCCAATTAGGCTGCCTAAGACAAACCCCACACACACATTATTAAACACCCCCTCATCCCATTATTGCCCAGGCAGTTCTTGGGGGTCCCTTCAGTCTTTTAATTCCCCTCACGACGGGATTCATGGGCACCTTTCTAAAGCCCCCCCCCCACTCTGCCCAATTAGGCTGCCTAAGACAACCCCCCCCCCATTATTAAACACCCCCTCATCCCATTATTGCCCAGGCAGTTCTTGGGGGTCCCTTCAGTCTTTTAATTCCCCTCCTGACCAGATTCAGGGGCACCTTTCTAAAGCCCCCACCCACACCTGCCCAATTAGGCTGCCTAAGACCCCTTTCCCCCGTTATTGCCCTCTGCGCCTTGGGGTTTTTAGGCAGTCTTCAGTCTTTTAAGGGGCTCTCTTTGAATCCCCTTTCCCCCACGCACACAATAACTTTGTGGGGAAGGTCGCCCTGAGTCAGAGAGCCCCCTCCCCTTCCCAGGAGCCACCATTGGGATGCAGACCTGGCCTTGACCCACCCCAAGGGCATCAATATATATATATGTGTAATGTGTATGTGTGTATGTGTGTATGTATGTATGTATGTATGTATGTATATATAGGGTGCTCTTCCCCATCCCTTCCCCAGAATATATTGGGAGTAGGCCTGGGAGAGGGTGGGTTTCCTCTAAAGGGTTTGAAAAGGTTGCCAACGAAATGGAAGTTTCTCCCCCTCCCCAAAAAAAGGGGGACTCAGCAGAGAACGGATTGTGCTCTGGGGTTGTCCATCTACAACCCTGCAACGTAGGTCAAGGTCTAAACCGGAGATGTCCAACCTTGGCAAGTTTAAGACCGGGGGACTTCAACTCCCAGAATTCCCCAGCCAGAGTTCCTTTAACTAAACCAAAGGGTGTCCAACTGGCTGAGAAATTCTGGGAGTTGAAGTCCCCCAGTCTTAAAAGTTGCCAGTGTTGGACACCCCTGGTTCAATTCTGGGAGTTGGAGCTCAACAAGTCTTAAAAATTGCAAGGTTGGACACCCCTGGTTCAATTCTGGGAGTCCCCAAGTTTTGAAGTTGCCAGAGTTGGACATCTTTGGTTCCATTCTGGGAGTTGAAGTCCACCAAGTCTTAAAGTTGCTGAGGTTGGACACCCATGGTCTAAACCCAGGATGAAGAACAGGTTGGCCTGAAGACATCCTGGCTGGTAGAGGCTGGCCTTCTGCTCCCTTCCCTTCTGATAATTAGACAGCTGGTTGCTTGCAAGATCGCTTGACCTGTGTTTTTCTGGGCCTCTGCCAAGGCGGCATGATTGGGATTGCACTCCGAAACTCCCCGAGGGGAAACCCACAGCTTGATCTAGTTCTTACCGTTTTGCCACCCTCCATCGGAAGAGGAGGATGGCAGGGATTTTTTTTTAAAAAAAGAGCGATCCTCACAGCCATCCCATCCCAGCAGGAAAGTCTGAACAGTGATGGAAGAGGCCCCTTTCTCTGGCCATCAAGGTAACCTTCTTGAGGAATTTCCGAGGGACATTTTCAGAGTTCAGCCTTGAGCGAATGGGACGGGAGAGCCTCTTGGTGATTCTGCAAGACAGGTTTCCCTGCTTGTGGTAGGAAGAGCTGTTCAGCTGTCTATACTGGGACGGCTGAGCCAAGGAATGACTCAGAGCAGCACCCCCTTGGCCTGTGATGCAATCTTGAATGGTGGAGAGACGTCAACCTTCCTTTTTGGCAGTAGAGAAAGGTGTGTGGGGGGGAGAGCAAAGAGTATTTCCTGGTAGTCTCAAGAGTTGCTGTGAAACCGCTCAGAGGAGACTCTTCATTCTCAAGCCACTTTTCAAATAGGCGGTTGGTTGGTGATCCTTTTTCTTGACTTTTTCCACAAGGCTGCTTCTCCCTTTCGCTGTAAAACTCACCGTCTTTGAGATAAGATAGGGTCAGGAAATATAAAGAGGTAAGCTGTGTTTTCGGGGATCCAGGCAGGTTCAGTGACTTGCAGGCCAACAAGGTCTCAGGTGGACAAAATGTAAAGGTATTTTAAAAAGAGGAGCAGGAAGAAAAACAAGGCCTTTATTGACAGGTAGAATTTCAAATAATTAACTGCTCAGCATTCAATCCTTGTCCTGGAGTGGATAAGACAGACTAGTAGAGGCATTCCTAGGAATTGCGATGGGTTTAAGATTATAAAGCTAGTTTGGAGTCATGGTGAAGCTGCTGGCCTAAAAACTAGGAGATGATGAGTTCTAGTCCTGCCTTAGGCACAAAGCCAGCTTGGGTGACTTTGGGCCAGTCACCAGGAGACGGTGAGTTCTAATCCCGCCTTTGGCATGATAGCTGGTTAGGTGACTTTAGGCCAGCCCCTCTCTCTCTCTCTCTCAGCCCAACACACCTCACAGGGTTTTTGTTGTGGGGGATAATAAGAGCAGGAATATTAAGTATGTTCACCACCTTGAGTTATATCTAAAAAAGAATATTATTAATAGTGTGCCAGGCAAGATGCCCGATCGACCAGGGGTTTACTTAGTTTGCTAAACTCTAAACATGTTATCAAATACAATTGTAGTTTTCAAATAACCTATCCAAACACAAAAGGCATATTTGACAGTTTGATTTGACTTGGCTTTGGGGAAGAAGTGATGGCTAAATTCAATTTTCTCTTGTAGGAATTTCAGAAAAGTTAACATAAAGCTCTCGGGTAATCCCAACATTTTTACTCACTTTGTCTTATGGAATCCCCTTAAAATGTGTTCATAATCTTCTAGTGCGCCTTTTGTCTTGGGTTTTAGATAAGTGCCTACAGCTGCTTAGCCTAGGTTAGGCTGCCTGATGTTCTCCATGTGTTTTAAACTCCAACTTCCCAGCTAGTCTAAAGGCACAAGAATGCTGGATGTAAAGTCTTAATATTCTTGCAGGCCACTAGTTTACTTTCCTGCCCCAACGTAAATCATATTTGACTCTTTGAGTATCAGTTTAAAGGGATGTCCTCAACATACATTGCAGGTATGTTCATTTTGCTCTTAAATCCAGCTTGTTGTTTTGCCCATCCGATATCTTCCAGTAAAGTGAGTGCGTTCCAGGATTCCTTCAATAAACACTGTCATCCTGTTGGCAGAAGGAAGGGTGCCTTCTCTGTTGCGGCCCCCATTCTCTAAAACAGCCTTCCCCATCCCCAAAGATAAGGGGCCATGAAGATGAGGCTTTAGCCATGAAAGCCAGCTGGCTGACTCTCTCAATCCAATCAACTTCACAGGATTGTTGTGGAGAAAGCAGGAGAAAGATGTTTTGTTGGATATGTTTGCCACCTTATTTGCAAAAATAAGAGCAGGACATAAATAAATAAAGGCAGCATTATGTCTCTCAGAGTTCCAGAAAGTCTTGGAAACCTTGGTTTGGTCCCAGGTCTGAGGTTGATGTTTATTAGTTGCCTAGGTCCCTGTTTGGTTGGTTTCTAGTTGGGTTTGTTTTTACAAAACTAGGTTTGTACGCTGCTCAGAGTCCATTAGAGTTGAGCGGCTAATAACATTTGAAATTAAGCATTTGTTTTCTGGGGCAAACTTCAGTAAGTTAGACATGTAAAGAAATCCATCGTATCTTGCAACAAGAATTGATTCCAAGTAGGGAAGACCTGATTAGCTGGCTCTCTTTTTCCTTTAATGTCAGATTATCTGTAGAGCTGGTTCCTATGCTTATCAGGATTGTGCAAGCATACTTCTGGAGACTGCCCAATCATTTCTATTTTTTTTTTAAAAAAAAAACAACAACCTTGCCAGCATCTAAATGAGCAGTGAAACTTTGAATCCAACATTTCATTCAAGTTGGAGATTTCTGGCTTGTTATAATCCCATATGGGTCTTTCAAATATTGGAATCCAGGGCTTTGTGCTTTTATTAACTTTATTAAATATTTAGCAAACTGCTTGGAGAGGTGCCCTACTTTAACTGTTGCTTCGGGGAGAAATTCCCCGAGTGAGACCATTTATTTAGCCGCTTGCTTGCATTATCCTGTTGTTTGATCTCAACAAGACAGAATTTTTCCAAATGTTGTCTTTTGAGGGACATCCAAAGCACAGGTGTCCATCTGCATGCAAAACGGTTCCTGAAGACATTTTGTGAAATACCTTGTTTTTAATACGAAACCACTGATTTAGCATTTTGCAAGCTTTCTGAGTTTGAAGTAAAAAGTATTCTAAATTGAAACACTCCATTGCAGACGAAAAATGTTTCTAGAACACACAAAGCCTCCACTTCTCCCCATCTTATTTGTTTGTTTGTTTGTTTGTTTGTTTAGATTTATATGCCGCCCTTTCTCCGAGAGGACTCAGGGCGGCTCACAACAATAAAACAGAAAAATAAACAAAAACTCCGGGTTAAAAGTTACACATGAAATCCCTAAAATCAATTAAAATCCATATTAAAACCCTCATCAGTCTAGGCCGGCCAATTTTGCACACCAACGGAAGCTTTCGTGAAATTCCACGCATTTAACATTTCGCACACCTCTTTGCCAAGTGTGGGGATAGTAAACACACGTTTAATTTAGTCATTCCCATGGGCACGATTCTCAAGGCTAAAATAAAACCTAGAATGAAGCTTAAGGATGCAGATATAAATCCTGTATGAGTTTCTTTTTATCCTGTTTTGCTAACTGGGACCAGAAAAGCAATGGAGACTCTGGAAAGAATGCAGAAAAGAGCAACAAAGACGATTAGGGTGCCGGAGGCTAAAAAGAGCAGTTACAGGAATTATTGGGTATTTCTAGTCTAATGAAAAGAAGGCCTGGTGGGGTGACATGATAGCAGTGTTCCAATATTTGAGGGGCTCATACAAAGACAAAGGGGGTCAACCTATTTTCCAAAACACCAAAAGGCAAGACAAGAAAAAAACCCCAAGGAAACTAACCAAGGAGAGATCTAACTTACCCTGTTTCCCCCAAAATAAGACATCCCCTGATAATAAGCCCAATCGGGCTTTTGAGCGCATGGCAATAAGGCCAAGCGCTTATTTCAGGGTTCAAAAAAATATAAGACAAGGTCTTATTTTCGAGGAAACACAGTAGAATTAAGGAGAAATTTCCTGACATTGAGAACAATCAACCAGTAGAACAGCTTGCTTTAAGGAGTTGTGTGTATTCCATTACTGGAGGCTTTTAAGAAGAGACTGGACAGCCAATTGCTGTCTAGGGCAGTGGTTCCCAACCTTTTTTTGGCCATGCCCCACCTAAGCATCTCTAAAATCCTGATTCTTCCCCCACCCCTCTCCTGTGACATATAATTCTTACCAGTGGTGAAATTGATTTTTTTTTACTACCGGTTCTGTGGGCATGGCAGGAGAAGGATATTGCAAAATCCCCATTCCCACCCCACTCGGCCAGCCAGAGATGGTATTTGCTGGTTCTCCAAACCACTCAAAATTTCTGCTACCAGTTCTTTAGAACCTGCTGGATTTCACCCCTGATTCTTACTATTCAGAAGTGACATCTACTCATACGGAGGAAGCCTAAAATCCATTAACTTTGGTTTAAACAAGGTTCCAATTGCCCCCGTTAAAAATCAAATTGCCCCCCTGTGGGGCGTAGGCCCCATGTTGGGAACCACTGGTCTAGGGTCTCCTGCTTGAGCAGAGGGTTGGACTAGATGACTTCCAAGGTCCCATCCAGCTCTGTTATAAGTGATGCAAGGCAAGTTAGATGCCATCTGGTCTACACTGCAGAATTTGCAAATGGGTTTGCTGCAATCTCAGGATAGCAGCAGGTCTGCCATCCCTTTCACTCCATGTTGAACATAAGATACTGGCTTAATTGCTGACCACATAACCTCCTCATGGCACATGAAAGGCATGTTATCAAGCAGCGTACAGAAACACAGGCTGTACCTCCGATAAGGGTGTGGAAGCACACGCTTTGCCCTTAAACAGATTGGCACCGGGTGCCCCCACAGGTTGCAGAATAAGAGAAGATGGGATTTAACGATCCTTGGTTGGAAGAAGAAGCCTCAGGCGGCCAGAAATTCATCCCAAGTCGGAATTGTTTGTATTTTCTGCAGTCCTATCCGCTAAGTAAGCATTTCTCGCCTATTCGGGGTCAGTAAGTTGCTGACCGATTGTAACCTGTTTTGTACGCAGATAGTCATCTGACAATCACAAACGTAATTTTGCACCAAAGGAAAGTGCAAAAAAAAAAAATGAATCTGCTAGCGGTTCTTCCAACTAACTGAATTTTATTAAAAACATAAGTTTTTGTGAGCGGCAGCTCATTGGACCAGATGGAGGCAACGTAGCTCACGAAAACTTGTTCCTTTTAGTAAAATTTGTGGGGAAAGTGTTAGCAGACTCCTGAATTATTTTCCCCGCCATAATAACCTGCCCCTCCTTCTAGTGACTCTAATTGAACTTCATTAAGTGCTTAGCTTTACCTTGGACCTGATTCAATCATGAGAGGGATGGTGATTCCTGTTTTTCTGCTTAGCTCACGTTTCTGTGTCTTTTTTTTTTTTTTTTGGTGCCGCTTGCTTCAGTCTCTGCAGAATGGCAGTCATATTTGATAACGTAGACCAGGGTAATCAGCTCTAACTGGTTTCTGCATTCCAAGAAAAAGGCATCAATAGAATAAAGAATAAAGTAACTTTTTCAGAGCTATGATTCCTAAAATTAAGAGAGAATCTCTCTATGTAAAGGTAAAGGTTCCCCTCGCACATATATGCTAGTCGTACCCGACTCTAGGGGGCGGTGCTCATCTCCGTTTGAAAGCCGAAGAGCCAGCGCTGTCCGAAGATGTCTCCGTGGTCATGTGGCCGGCATGACTCAATGCCAAAGGCGCACGGAACGCTGTTCCCTTCCCACCAAAGGGAGTCCCTATTTTTTTTTATTTGCATTTTTTACCTGCTTTCGAACTGCTAGGTTGGCAGAAGCTGGGACAAGTCACAGGAGCTCAGCCCATTTTGCGGCACTAGGGATTCGAACCGCTGAACTGCCGACCTTTCGATTGACAAGCTCAGCGTCTTAGCCACTGAGCCACCACGTCCCTATGTAGACCCAGCCAATTGCTAGCCGAAAGTTACACATATGCCGGCTCTTATTGAAAACTGCCTATACTATGTAAGTGGAGGTTACTTACATACGGGTTACATAATGTCTCTGAGGATGGCAACTACGGATGGTCCTCGACTTACAACCATTCATTCAGTGGCCATTCAAAGTTTACAATAGCACCTTCCTCCTCCTATTTTCCCCCCAAGTCATCCAGCCGGCTGTCATGGCTAAGGCGGAACTTGAACCCACAGTCTCCTGCTTTCTAGCCCGGTGCCTTAACCACTGGCATGTTTGAGAATCTTGACTTTAGAAAACTATTTCAACCCAGGCTTTTTTTTTTTTCTTTTTCAAAACCACCTGTTCGAAAGGGTTTGGAATTTGTGTGTTTTTCCTTTTGCCGTCCAGTCAGTCTTAATTCCTGGCAATTGCATAGATAAATTCCGGCTGTTTTGTTGGCCACATTTTTAAGAAGGTTTTTTTCTTAGGGCAGAGAAGGAATAACCTGCTTTTTTTAAAAAAAATCAGAATTGCCTGATCCAAATAATGAGGTCTTTCCTTCTCCAGAAAAAGCCAAAAAAAAAAAAAAAATTTCCATTTACATTTGAACATCTTATGACCCTCTCTGGAACATCAGATTCTCACTCGAGTTGTAGTAACATGTTCCACAACTTTAAAAACAACAACACCTAAGTGATGTACTAGTCCAGTGATGGTTAACCTTTTTGCCGTCGTGTGCCAAAAGCAGGGGGAGTGCGGGGGTGGGGAGTTGCGTGTGTGTATGCTCACACATCCTGCCCCCCCCCGTGCATGTGCACACAACACACACACACACACACGTGCTTTCCCTGTTTTTGGCACACGACAGCAAAAAGGTTACCGGTAGTCCCGTTTTTTCGCCCTCCCCAGGCTCCAGAGGCTTTCTTGGAGCCTGGGGAGGGCAAAAATAGCCTTCCCTACTCCTCCCGGAGGCCCTCCAGAGATCGGAAATTTCCCGACTTCTGGTGGGCCTGGAAGGCCCAAAAATCAGCTGGCCGGCACGCGCATCCATGCTGGAGCTGACCTAGGGCACCGCTCACGTGCCCACAGATATGGCTCTGCGTGCCACCTATGGCACGCGTGCTATAGGTTCGCCATCACGGTACCAGTCCCTGCTCAAATTAATGTCTGAAACAATATCGCTCAGCAGTCTGATCTAAATTTCCATGTTCAGTGTTTAATCTCACTAATCTTCTGACAAGTATTCCTCAGTTGGGGCTTATATTTTCATGCTAGAACTGTTGTTGGTTTTCATCTATTGTTGTTCTTATCGTCTGTTGCATCGATATAAACACTGAGGGCAACGTGCTTTGATCACTTTGTGTTACCCTCACAAGCTTGTGAGATGGATTTGGCTGCGGCATGGTGTGTGACCCATTGAGCATCATCTTGGTGTTTTGAATCTGGATCTTCCCGAGTCTTAGCCCACCATAGCTGCATGTATTTATTTAGAACCGTGATGGCAAACCTATGGCAATATGTGCCCGAAGTGGCACGCGGAGTCATGTCGCCTGGCGTGTGCGGCGTCACCCGTTTCTCTTCCAGGTTTCTGTCGCGCGACAATCAGGTGGTCCTTGTGCTTGCATCAGAGCTGGTCTTCATTTTCTGGCATGAGCATGTGCGCTGGCCAGCTGATTGGCATGGGCGCATGTGCTGCAGTAACCTGAAGAAACCGCAAGTACATTCTCTGGCGGATGCATGCCCCTGGGCAACTCCTATTCCTGGTCTCGATCCAGACGAGCATGTGCACATGTGTACGAACTTCTCCCTTTTCGGCACTTGGTGCCACACCTGCACACTTCCTTTTCGGCACTCAGTGCCGAAAAGGTTCACCATCACTGATAAAGAACATATGTGTCCATTAATTAAATTCTGAAAACAAGTAGGAAATTTTATCCTCGGATGGTCTGAAACTGGAGGAAGAGCTTCAGTTCAAACTCAAGCTTTCTTGTCTGTTTGCTGATCTAACATGGAGCAAGCAAATGCTTTTTTTTTTTTACAAGCTTGGTAGGACATTGTCCAGTGTTTGTACAAAAAAGAAAAAAAAAATTTCCTCTGCAAAGAGAATGGAAAGATTTAAGTATTTATTGCAGTCCGGTTGTGCAATAGTCACAAACAGAACTGCTTACAGAATTATTTACAGCACGGCCGCTTCTAATATGTCACACGCTTCTTGCCTTTCATCAGAGTTGACGTAACTTTTATTCCGCTCTTCCAAAAGAATATGAAGTCACAATTCTCCTGCCTTGGTAGTTGTCAAGAGTTAATTCCGTGGAACTGGTCCCTAGCGCCAAGAAGGCTGGGGACCGTTAGCATCCAAGCTCCCTTCCAACCAGGGGTAAAATGCTCCCGGTTCAGACCGGATCACCCGATCCGGTAGCGATGGAGGCGGGTGGTTCAGAGAACCGGTAGCAAAAATCCCTCTCCCCCCACCCCACCATGCCCAGCTGAACCATGTGATCATCAGAGGCTTTTTTTTCTTTAAAATGCCTCTGACGATCCTGGCTGAGTTGCCTGATCGGCAGAGGCTTTTTTAAGGCAACTCAGCCGGGATCGTCAGAGGCATTTTAAAGAAAAAAAACCTGCTGATCAGGCAACTCAGCTGGGATCGTCAGAGCCTTTTGAAAGCATTTTTTTACAACCTCTTCACCGAAGAAGTTGCAGAAAAAATGGTTGTAAAAGTAAAAAAAAAAATTGGCCACGCCCACCCAGTCACATTACCCACCACCACCAAGCCACGCCAACAGAACCGGTGGTAACAAATTTTAGATTTCACCCCTGCTTCCAACCCTGTCCTTCTGTTTCACTGATGCTTTGAACAGAATTGCTAGGAATAGGGCCTTGAGCCAGGTCCACACGCCAACGTAGGCCAGTTGGGTAGGGTTTTGCCTGCCACGCTTGCAGACAAATTGGCCGCAGGGAAAACGGCAGACCGTGAATATTTATACTTTAGTGAGCAGTAGTGAAGTGTGTGCCCCCGCCCTCCACTCAAAGACACGCACAAGGAAGAGCTTGGGTGCGTGCAATTTCATGCTTTGAACCAAGTTGGGGAACCGATGGCCTTTTAGGCGTTTCTTAGCGGCAACACCCCTGCAGCCCTAACCAACATAGCCAATTACGAGGCCCGCTGGAAGGTATAATTCAGCAACATCTAGAGAAGCAGGCTCCATGTTATGGTTTGGTTTACTCCTCCTGCTACGCCATAAGATTGCCTGGTTTTATGTTAATGACGGGGTAAGAAGACATCCCCATCCATCCCTTAGTTCTGGTTTAAGTATAGTTTTCAAAAGCTTAATCTGAGTAGTACCAATGTTTCGGTGTTTTGTTTTCTTACCTGTTTTATAACTTGTAAACCGCCTTTATAGGTGGTTTATAGTGTCCCCCCTAGGGACGCGGTGGCTCAGTGGCTAAGACACGCTGAGCTTGTCGATCGAAAGGTCGGCAGTTCAGCGGTTCGAATCCCTGGTGCCGTGTAACGGGGTGAGCTCCCGTGACTTATCCCAGCTTCTGCCAATTTAGCAGTTCGAAAGCAGGTAAAAAATGCAAGTAGAAAAATAGGGACCACCTTTGGTGGGAAGGGAACAGCGTTCCGTGCACCTTTGGTGTTGAGTCATGCCGGCCACGTGACCACAGAGTGCTGGCTCTTCGGCTTTGAAACGGAGATGAGCACCGCCCCCTAGAGTTGGGAACCACTAGCACATAGGTGTGAGGGGAACCTTTACCTTATAGGTGAGATGGGCTGCATAACATTTTATTTTTTAAAAAAAAATGCTTTGTAAGGATTGAATTGGCCTCTGAGTTCAGAGTCCTGAATATTCAAAGACTAGGAGAAGAGCACACCAGCTTCGTTTTTCCTTCTGAACAGTGGCTAGTTTTGTTCTTCAATTTTCCCTGGAGTTATACCAACTATTTATTTTTCTTTTTGAAGGGGCATCGGCAGAATCATCACAAGAAGACCTGCCATCTTGTGAAGGTAATACGTTTCCTTTTTTTTTTTTTTCTTTTTGGCTTGTCTGACAAATGTAAAGCTTAGCCAATGGGGTTAGGAAACAAATTTGTAGAGCCTTTACACAATTAAAAGCAACCTGGAACATTATTATTATTATTATTATTATTATTATTATTATTATTATTATTATTATTATTATTATTATTTAGTGAGATTCACAGCCTTTGAGGCTGGTTAATAGCTCAGCAGCTCGAGTCCTAACCAAGGACCTAGGAACTGTTAAGGTATCGTCGGAGGATGTAAGCTGTTCCGAGTAAGGTGGTTTTTTGTAGAGTCAAAATGTTCAAGTCCGGCAAATTTAGAATTTCTAAATAGCGGGGTAGTCCTTTGGGTATTATTATTATTATTATTATTATTATTATTATTATTATTATTATTAATTTAATTTGTATACTGCCCTTCTCCAGCAGGACTCAGGGCGGTGAACAGCCAGAATAAAACAGAATGTACAAAATTTAAAAACAGTTTAAAAATAATTAAATATTTTTGGCCACAATTTAAAACAACCCAATTAAAATCAATTCAATTTAACCGAAAACAGTGGGATCAAGCCAGCCCGGCTAGGTGAAATAAATAAATTTTCAGGGCCCGACGAAAAGTCCGGAGGTCTGGTATTGTGCGTATCTCTGGGGGGAGGTTGTTCCAGAGGGCGGGTGCCGCCACAGAGAAGGCTCTCCCCCTGGGGATCGCCAGTCAGCATTGTCTGGCGGACAGCACCCTGAGGAGGCCCTCTCTGTGTGAGCGAACTGGCCAGTGGGAGGCTATTGGTGGCAGAAGGCAGTCTCGTAGATACCCCGGCCCTAAGCCATGGAGCGCTTTAAAGGTGGTCACCAACACCTTGAAGCGCACCCGGAAGACCACCGGGAGCCAGTGCAGCTCGCTCAGGAGAGGTGTCACATGGGAGCGCCCCGTTGCTCCCATAATCCCCCGCGCGGCCGCATTCTGGACCAGCTGGAGCCTCCGGGTGCACCCCAGGGGGAGCCCCATGTAGAGAGCATTACAATAGTCCAGGCGGGAGGTGACGAGTGCCTGAGTGACCGTGCGTAGGGAGTACCGATCCAGAAAGGGACGCAACTGGCGTATCAGGCGAACCTGATAAAGAAAATCATGGCCCTCTAGGTGAGACCTGCCCCCATCCTATTGGCCTTATAAAAGGGCCACAAAAACCTGGCTCTGACCCTTCCCCACCCCACCTCGTTGTTAATGTAATGTTTTATATTGTTGCGTGTGTCGTGTTGTAAGCCACCCAGAGTTGCTTGACAGTGAGATGGGCAGCATATACATTTAATAAATAACATCACCAATAGTAATAGGAGCCTTGGGTGCAATCCCAAAACCATTGCAGCATCACTTGGCGTTGACAATCAGTCAATTGCGAAAGGCAGCTGTGCTTCTCACACAGCTTACATCCTGCGAGCGTAACTGCAACAGCATCAAGCCTCCACCTTTGTCCATCCCAGGCCCTTGGAAAAAGGACTCGAGAGGTGGACAGAAATGCCAAATTCAATCTGAGCATCTGGCTGACTGCGCAATGAGCAAAAAACGATTTAAATCCAGTGCTCAAAAAGAATATGAACTGGGAAGACTTGAGCTGATGCAACCCCTTTAACCTGCTTCTTCCTATTCTTCCAGGGTCAAACATTGCCATTGGTATGGAAATCTCCGAAGCCGTTGGTAAGAAACCACATAGCATAGCTTGAACTGGGCCCTTCCCTTTGCAACCTTGAAGCTCTTCCTAACTGGTCTCTTCCTCTCTGGTTTGTGGAACCGCTTGGCCAATTTAGAAAGCTCGGGTACTCAAGAGATGATTACAGGTCGTCCTCAAGTTACAACCATTCATTCATTCAGTGACCATTTGAAGTTACAACGGCCCTGAAAAAACGACCGTTTTTCACCCTTACGTGACCCGAGGTTGCGTGATCCCTTTTGCGACCTTTTGACAAGCAAAGTCCATGGGGAAGCCGGATTCATTTAACAACTGTGTTACTAACTTAACAACTGCAGTGATTCACTTAACAATTGTGGCAAGGAAGGTCCTAAAATGGGGCAATTAACAAGCGTCCCATTTAGCAACAGAACTTTGGGGCTCAGTTGTGGTCGTAAGTCGAGGACTACCTGTACATTTGCAGTTTCTCCTCGAATGGTGTGTTGCTTCCTGATTAGTGGTGGGTCCCAGATGCTTTGCAGTAGATCTGCAAAGGTTCACTTTAGCAGTACCAACCACAGCGGTTTTCCCATTCCAGAGAAGCCGTGCTTGGGGGGGGCTAAGTATGGGCATGTCTGTGCCAAAGACAGAGAAGATGATCGGTAATTTCAGGAGCCATGTGGAGAAAGCAGTGCTTCTGGAGATCAGGATATCCCCAAGTAGAGTCACTTTCCTGACCTTTGAGTGAGATCCAGGACTGCATTTATATTTGTTTAATAAAGCTGTTTCAAATCATGGAAGGACAAATAACCCTCCCTTTGTCAGCCTTTTCCAACCTGGTATTCTTCTAGCTAAGCATTATGGAAGCTGTCAACTATCCCATCAAGAAAGATACTTAGATTGGACATCCAAAAAATAGACATAGACGGAGATTTAGGAGAGGAATTTGGGAGGCAAGTCAAAAAAAAAAAAGCATAGCATAGCAATTACAGTATTGAAGCGGGCAAGAGATGATGGATGGATGATTCCCTTTTTTGTTGTTGTTGCTGTATTGAGTTACTTCTACCCCTCTCCCTCTCTATTCTTTTTTTTTCCTTTAGGCAGGTGACATGATTAGAAGTTAGACAGGAAAGAAAGAAAACGTTTTGTAATAAAGGGTGATGATTAAAAGCTAGAATAAGTGGTAGAAATAAGGGGAATATTAATGGATACATTTTTATTTTATAAAATGAAAGTAAAGAATGAGAAAATGTGGAATAACTGAACAATGATAGACTGCAACCTAACATAGATGTGTATTGTTATTAGAAATACATAAATTGATTGAATGTAATTATGTTTAATCTGATCAATTTCATTTGTATTGGAATGTATGGTGCCCAAATGCCACACTGTTCACACATTGATTTGACATTTTTATAAAAAATTAAAAAAATATATAAAAAACTTGGAGAGAGAAAAAGAAGAAAGATTGTGGCAGTAGCTTGATTTTAATCCCCAAATTGATGCAACCTGTATTTTAGGTTTTCATAGGAAAATAAGCAGAGAAAGAATAAGAAAAGATGACTAGCATTCAGTAGCTCTCACAAACAGTTCCATTAGTGAATTCCAGCATACTGTTTACTCTACTAAAACTTTATGGTCTGGAGGTTGTTTTCAGCATTCCTACCGCTATAGTTGAGAAAAGGGCTTCTGTGTTAAAATAGCCAAATCTTATGAATAGTAGCTTGCTTTACATTATTTACTTACAATCAACCTCCAAGTGGTTGCTGTAAAAATGAAGTTTTAAAATGTGTATCCCAAAACTCTGGGACAGAGGAAAATAAATAAAAACTGGAACTTAAAAAACAGGCAACCGCTCTGTAGTCTTGCTAAGCCTTCTCCTCTCCTCCCCACCCCTTCCCTGGAAAGCCACTGAAAAGCCCTTCTCTCCTTCAAGTAACTGTTTATTCCATCCTAGTAGAAAATGGAGAAACGGAAATGTCCCCCGAAGAATCGTGGGACCACAAAGAAGAAATCATTGAACCCGAATTAGCAAGTGGCCCTTCCGGTGACGCGGGGCCCATTGAAGAGAGCACCCAGGAAATGATGGAGGAAGAGGAGGAGATGCCAAAACCCAAATCCATGGTTGCTCCCCCTGGTGCTCCCAAGAAGGAACATGTGAACGTGGTGTTCATTGGACACGTAGGTAAGTTGCTCTACAAAGCTCCAGAGATGACTTTGAAGCCAATATTCAGGCATTGTTACCTTCTGGTCCTCCATGGACTTGGCTCCCTAATCATCTATAGGAGAAAAGCAAGCAGAACGGGGAGGGCGGAGTTAAACATGTCATCAGTTTAGAGTAGTTACAATGCCACAAACAGCCCAAGTCCAACCCCTTTTGAATTCTCTTGAGCCTTCTGTGGCATCAATTTAGTATTGAACTTTAATTTTCTAGATTCTTGTGTACGGGCTTAAGCCAGGGGTGTCAAACTCAAGGCCCACAGGCCATATTTGGCTGCGGGGTGCTTAGATCTGGCCCGCAGGGCCGCCTTGGAAACAGTGAAAGACCAGCCCGTGGAGCCTCTGCCAGCGAAAATGGAGCTCGGCCCTCCTGAGCTCCATTTTAAGCCACGATGCCCTCCTGCAGCCCTCTGCCAGCGAAAACGGAGCTCGGTTTTTGTTGGCAGAGGGCTTGGACCACCATAGGCACTCCTGACATGAGTGATATCAACCTGGCCACGCCCACCCCACCCCCCCAAGGTCAAACACATGCGACCCTCAATGAAATCGAATTTGACACCCCTGGCTTAAGTAATAAATCTTTGAGCTGCAACCTAACGTTTGGTCCTGATCCTTTGCATCTCTAGGTATATTAAAGGATTACAGTAAAGAAGTGGATTACCTATGCAACTTTCAGATGTTGAAATGCAATTTCCCAGCATCCCTCTTGGTGGCTGAGGGTGCAGGGGGTTCTAGGTCAGGAACATCTGTTGAGCCAGAGGTGGCATGCCTGTAATTGAATAGAATATGTTTTGCTTTTCACAATTTACATTTTTAAGAAAAAGTCAAACAGACTGGTTTGTTTGATTGATTATGTGGCATCAACTTGTTTTTAACTGCTAGAGTTGACATAAATGGGTAGACCGCATTGATAGTTAGAAAATGGCTTACATACCAATTGTAGTACAATCGGTGCTGCTTATCAGAAATTTCCCAAATATATAATCCGAACAAGATGTTTCTTCAGAGAGAAAAAAATCCATCCTAAATTATTAGCCCTCTATGATTATATAGAACAAAAGCATATGCTGATGGGAAAATCAAGTCCTTTACAAAAAAATTTAGCTTAGCTGCTCATGAAGAACTAATTTTAAACATCTTTTGTCTTTTTTTTTTTTAGATGCTGGAAAATCAACAATTGGAGGGCAAATTATGTAAGTAATTTCCCCCCCCAATACATACTCCATTCAGTCATCTTAAGCTTCCTTAAATTGCCCTTTTAGTCTGAATCAAAAGGTATAATTATAATCAAAGAATACTGCAGCTGATCATCTGAAGCACTTTTATTACAAAATAATTTTCCATTTTTCTGAGAGCTTGTTAAAAAAATAGTTAGCCATTACTGCTGTTCTCTCCACTTTTGTAATGTGCCACCTCTTGATCTTCCCAATTTGTTCTGAGGGAATTTTTTTGAAAAAAACAACAACCCTTAACTTTAAATGCAGCTGCGTATTCTTGAAACTATTGACTGGCCGAATGGGGTTCAGTTTCAACTCGGGCCATTTCATTCCCTAGTCTTCGACTTACAGACAAGCATAATGGAGCCTGCCCATTACGGTCATAAGTTGTGATGGTTGAAAAGTGGGTCACCCATCTGACCAATCTGATTTTACAACCTTTTCATGGTGGCCGTTAAGTGAACACCGTGATCATATAGCAAATGCTGCAGTCGTAAAACAAACCTGTTTTAAACTGTGGTTACATGACCCTGGGGCATTGCGTAAGGTACAACATGCAGGCCGGTTGCTAAATGCTCAAAATTTGGTCGTGTGACTTCAGAGCAGGCCATTGGAATGTGGGAACTGGGTTATAAGGGCCTTTTGGGTCGGGGTCCATCATAACCTCAGACGCTCACTAAGTGACTGGTCGTAATTCAAGGAAACCTGTACTTTGTTTTAAAAAAAACAAAACAAAACTTCAACTCTACTGAAACTGCTTTCTACACTTGTTTCTTCTTCATATCTCACGCACCGAATTCTTTGCAGGTATTTGACAGGCATGGTTGATAAAAGAACGCTTGAAAAATACGAAAGAGAAGCTAAAGAAAAAAACAGAGAAACCTGGTACGTAGCCTACGTTTTAAAATTTTAATCCACTTTAAACGATGATAACCTCATGTCCTCCAGATGTGCTTGACCTAGCTTTCTGAATCTCTGAGTCTTTGAACCTAGCTTGCTCACTTCAGAAGACAAGAGAAATTGTACATCAAGATAAAAATTAGAGCTTCTGGAAAACAGATGCAACAGGCTAAATGTAACTTCTAGGTCCGTGATGACGAACCTGTGGTGCCCTCTCTGCAGGCACACACGCCTTCACCCAGCTCAGCTGCACCAAGCATGCGCGGGGGCAGAGCACATGTGGGAGACGCATGTGCATACATATGGGGGCAGGGGTCGCATGCACGAGAGGGAGTAGCGCCCCCTCCCACAGCCTGTTTTTGGGCCCAGCAGGCTGCAGGAAGGACTGCTAGGCCAAAAATGGGGGGGTCGCGCTTGCATGCACGGGGAGAGTGGGGGTCTCACCTGCATGCATGGGGGAGCAGGGGTCACACTTGCATGCGCAGGGGGGTCACGCACGCATGTGCGGGGGGGGCCACGTTGCATTATGGGTGCCGGCACGCACGTGCGCTTTCGGCACACGACAAGAAAAAGGTTAACCATCATTGTTCTAGGTTGTTTAGTTATGGAGCTAGCTGGAAAAGGGGGAGCAGAAATGAATGGGCTGCATGGATGCTCAGCATACTCTCTGGGGAATTGAGAGTTGAAGTCCACGCCTCTTAAGGTTGAGAATCACTGAATTACATTTCTGACTTTGAGCATTGTCTGTCCAAAGAATGGATGTAATACCAATTAAAAACTGTAATCCAAAACACACACCCCTGTCTGCTCGAGGAATCCCCCTGTGTTGGTATAATGTCATTACAAATAATTTTCAGTTTAGGTTCTTGCTCAGTTAATTATAAATTTGATTTATAATCATCTGCGTCCATCCACTAGGAAGAGGAAGAAAATTAGCTCTTCTGCTAAGTTCTTAGGAGCTAAAAAAGTCTCTTTGCCACCGGGAGGAGACAGTGAGTTGGCAGACACCCAATAAAGAGTAACCAGAGTCTTACAAGTCCATAGAAACTAAGTTATCCTGAGAGAATAAGCCACAGGGAGTAGATTTTTCCCTAGGAAAGGATTAGCAGCACCTTGGATCTGGTTATCCCTTGAGAGAAGAGAGCATGAAGAAACTTCAAACTTGTAGACTGGACTGAAAAATGGATAACAGCAACCTAGAAGGGCTTAGTGGCAACCCACCAACTGCAAAAATACATCTATGTATTCGCCATTCATAACAGATGTATACAAAGGGGGTGCGGCTTCAATCACATGTTTGTGGCCACCATCTTGACTTGTTTCACCCTTCTGCCTGCAGATAATCCCCTGCATCCCATTCCCTGAGTCGCATGTTGGAGCCCAAAACAAAATCCACAACTGCATAGAACAAGTGTCCAACTTTGGCAACTAAGACTTGTGGACCTGTGGGCAAGCTGGCTGGGGAATTCTGGGAATTGAAGTCCCCCAACTTTCTGGGAATTGAAGTCCCCCAACTTTCTGGGAATTGAAGTCCCCCAACTTTAAAAAGTTGGCAAGGTTGGACAGCCCAAAACAAAATCCACAACTGCATAGAATAAGTGTCTAACTTTGGCAACTTTAAGACTTGTGGACTTCAACTCTCAGAATTCCCCTAGCCAGCTTGGGTGGCTGGTGAATTCTGGGAATTGAAGTCCCCAGATCTTTAAAAAGTTGCCAAGGTTGGACACCCCTGGTGTAGAAGCATTTAACTTAGTTATTGGAAAGGCTGAGAATGTTCAGAGAAGTTTTAGAGTAGCATCTATCATAAATTTATCCGAGAACAATCAGTTTTATAACAGCTATTTCCATTCTTGTTTTTTTTTAATAGGTATCTCTCTTGGGCCTTAGACACAAACCAAGAAGAACGGGACAAGGGGAAAACAGTGGAAGTAGGCCGTGCCTATTTCGAAACAGAAAAGAAACACTTCACAATTTTAGACGCCCCAGGGCATAAGAGCTTTGTTCCAAATATGATAGGCGGTGCTTCTCAAGCTGATTTAGCTGTATTGGTAAGAGCCTTTCTTGTGTACGGATCGATTGGAAAACTCTCTTAATACATCTGCATTTCTTTGTATAAGTTACGTTCTTTATTTTAAAACCGACCAGTAGGTGGTAAGCGCTCTCTGAAAAATTAACACTAAAGCAGATTAAAAGCATATAATAGAAATGAGTACATGTTAGATTCTCTTATCAATCTTTGAAAAGTCCTTATACTGTAGAAATAAGAAAACGAAGCAGTGGTTTTCGGTATGGTCTGAAGTTACCAACAAGTGAAAATCTCGACGGGTGATGTAGAGTTTTGCCCTGTATGCTTTTCAGTTCATTTGGGGGGGGGGGGGGGGGTGTTAGTCTATTGTGATTGTGGTTTTGTTTTGTTTTGTTTTGTTTTTTGTTTTTTTGTTTTTTTTGTAGGGTTTTTTTTTTCTTTTCTTTAATTTATATGCCGCCCTTCTCTGGAGACTCAGGGCGGCTTACAATGCGTTAAGCAATAGCTTTTATACTTTTGTATATATTTATACAAAGTCAGCTTATTGCCCCCACAATCTGGGTCCTTATTTTACCTACCTTTGAAAGGATGGAAGGTGAGATTTGAACTTGCAGTAATTGCAAGCAGCAGATGTTAATAACAGTGCTTTAGTCCATTGTTGTTTATTTTTCCTGTTAACTCCAGAAATAAAATTATAAAAACGGCTATTTAATCGTCGTGCCACAGCACGCTGTAAAAGATGTGTTTGAATGGACACTTTTTACCTCACCGTGTATCTGTTGAGGAGATTGATATTGTGAAACTGGGAGCAGTGACAAAAACTGCTCAGACCGGCACCTATGGGCTTGTCGGGATTCTCGGCATAAAACATTAAAGCAAAGCCTTTTAGTTTGAGACCTGCCTTGTAATCCTCCTCCTGCCCGGAGGTCAACCAGATTGCATTGTAGCCAAACCCTCCAAATCTTTTAACTGGACTTCTTCTTTTCAATCAGGTAATCTCTGCGAGAAAAGGAGAATTTGAAACAGGTTTTGAGAAAGGTGGGCAAACAAGGGAGCACGCCATGCTAGCAAAAACAGCGGGTGTAAAACACTTAATAGTTCTCATTAACAAAATGGATGACCCAACTGTGAACTGGAGCAACGAAAGGCAAGTCTTTTGTGTTTAGTTTTGTGCCAAAGTTAGATGTTAAGAGTAGCATTTGGCTGGCACGTGTAGAAAATGGATCGGGGCTCATACAGCTTTGATGAATAAGGTCCAAAGATCCAGTGTAACTACCCTAATGAAGGGAAATATGTATAAAAGTATATGCTGGTTTCAAAAACCTTTTCAACTACCGTGTTTTACCAAAAATAAGACCGTGTCTTGTATTAATGTTTGCTCCAAAAGACGCATTAGGGCTTATTTACTAGTTAGGTCTTATTTTTGGGGAAATATAGTACTAAATGCACCCATCTGGCTGACCATCTTAACTCGGGCTGATTTTGGGGGTAGGGCTTATATTACGAGCATCCTGAAAAATCATGCTGGGACTTATTTTCCAGTTGGGTCTTATTTTCGGGGAAACAGGGTAGTCAGGGTAAATTTGACTTAACCTCTGAGTTCAGCTCTGGTGTGCGGATAGTCCTCGACTTACAACCATTTGCTTAGTGACCACTCAAAAGTTACAACAGCATTGAATAACGGTTTCCAATCCACCCTCACTCTTGCAACCTTCGCAGCGTCCCTGAGCAAACTTGATCACAATTCAGGCACTTGGGCAACTGATGTGTATTTATAACGGTTACACCATCTATGATCACCATTTGCGGCCACAGAAATTCTTGTCCTAATTGTAGTTGTAAGTTGAGGACTGCCTGCATCTCAAATATATTTTGAGATGTGATGTGTACGATGGTGGTGGTGATGATGATGATGATGATAATCAGTGGTTCTCAGCTTGTGGCCCACAGACCACTGGGAGGCCACGATGTCACAGGGGATCCACGAAGAAATGTTACGATTTAAATCTTGAGTTAAGTCTTAGGTATTAAAGGAGGTCTGTGTTGAAGAAAAGGGTGGAAACCACTGATGTAGATGATGTCATTGTGAGACTCACAACATGAACCACCAAATTCTCTAATTCTGATCTGGTGTGGCCCGCCAGTAGCCAGCGGATCTGGCAGCAGATTCGAACAGTGATGAGGTTGGGGAAGAACATGGGCCAGTCCTGGAGTCTGGGGAAGGCTCTGATGAGGGCTGTGTGTTGGAGGCAGAGAGGGAGCCAGGGCCCTCTGACAGTTATCAGCTGCCTTTGGAGTCAGACATCAGTGAGGCAGAGGAACAGCTGGAGCCTGTTCCCAGTGTGTGCATGCGCAGAGCTGCCAGACGAAGGGAACAGCTAAAGAACAAGGGTCGACTCAGGAGTAAGGCCACAAGTGGACGATGAATGGCCCCTCCCAGAGGGAATAAAAGAGGAGCAAAAGGGGAGTGGAGTTTGCAGGAGACAATTAGTTCGCCTAATTGGTTTGTGACTCTCAGAGACTCTTTGCCAAGTTTTGAAGATATCGGCCTGGCAGCTCTCCAAGCCAGATAAGGTCTGTGACTGTAAATTCTCCCTTGAAAGACTTTGCTGGACGTGAATGAGAGGAATTCACTGTTTGTTTAATAAAAGGGGTTTTGTCGGGACCAGCATTCTGCTTCATGCTTTTTGGGGAAGCCTAGGTCAGAACACTACCCAACATCTTGTGACAATGTGGCTTCATGGCTCCTCTCAACATCTAATTTTTTTTTTCTCCCCTGTGGTTGATCTTTCAGGTATGAAGAATGTAAAGAAAAACTGGTGCCATTCTTGAAGAAAGTGGGGTTCAACCCCAAAAAGGACATTCACTTCATGCCCTGCTCGGGACTGACTGGAGCGAATCTCAAGGAGCCATCTGACTTCTGTCCTTGGTATATGTAGGTATCTCATTGAATGGGGTCCCTGCGTTGCCACAATTTTTTTTTCCTACGACCCTGTAGTTCCTTGTATCACTCCTTTTGGAGTGAGACGCGGTGGAGTAAGAGCAACTGAATGGAGCTGAGCATTTACTGGCCGGATGCCCTTCCTGACTCCTATGCAAAGTTTGCAGCAGATATTTACTTTTTGCACCCAGATAGAGAAACATCTTCCACTGCCTAGGATCGAACTCACAGCCTCCTGACTGTGAGGCAAGCATCTCTTCTAGGCCACCGTTGAGCACAATACCCAAATCAAAAGGTCTTGAAACAAAACTCATGTAAACAGAAACAGTCAAACAGTCACTCTAGGTTCAGGGATCTAAAAATAATTTGTCTTTCTCCCAGGTTGTATTGCTAATACCGTCACTAACAGTTGGCTAAACTGGGGACCTCTAAGGATCTGCCTTTGTAGGATGGCAAAGAAACAAGTGATTCTCTTACTCATTAGTCTATTAATGCTACTTTTCATCTCCAAAGCCAAAAGCAGATTATTATTTTTTTCTTTTTGAGGCTGACAGATTGCATATGGAAAGGAAACCAATTCACTTTGTGCTTCAGTCTTCCAGACATTCTGCTACCTCCAGTTCAGAGCATATCTTGACACAAGCAGACAACATTGTTGGTTTTATTCTCTTAACCAAATTTAGCCTAAATCAGGCTAGTATGGGGAAGCACCCCCGATGCCAAGGAAGTGTTTTTCAACCTTTAAGTTGAATTTAAAGGTAACTTTAAAATGAGGGATGCGGTGGCTCAGTGGCTAAGCTTGTCGATCGAAAGGTCAGCATTTCAGCGGTTCGAATCCCTAGTGCCGCGTAACGGGGTGAGCTCCTGTGACTTGTCCCAGCTTCTGCCAACCTAGCAGTTCGAAAGCAGGTAAAAATGCAAGTAGAAAAATAGGGACCACCTTTGGTGGGAAGGCAACAGCGTTCCATGTGCCTTTAGCATTGAGTCATGCCGGCCACATGACCACGGAGATGTCTTCAGACAGCGCTGGCTCTTCGGCTTTGAAACGGAGATGAGCACCGCCTCCTAGAGTCAGGAACGACTAGCACACATGTGGGAGGGGGAACCTTTACCTTTAACTTTAAGATGTGTGGACTTCAACTCCCAGAATTCCCCAACCAGGGAAAATTCCCCAGCTAGCGAGAAACATCTTAAAGTTACCAAGTTGAAGAATACTTCCCTAGTGACAGTGACTTACCATTTTGGCTGAGGATTTTGGAGATTGTGGCCCAAGACACCAGAAGCTGCCAAGTTGAGGAAGGACACTCTCACCATGGTGCAAAATCACACGGGCCCACAAGAGCATATCTAACACAAGCAGATAACTAGGGCATGAAGCAACGGCAAGTTTCAGTTTGCCCAAAGAGAATCGAGGTATTATATTTGATATTTGAGGATAAAGTGCTCTGTTCATTGAGTTCTTCATGTTCTCTGCAGTTGCTGGTAAAAAGGCATAATTTACTCCTGCAGCTCCATCTTATACCTTGACTTGATTATCTCTCAAAAGAATCTTGCTGTATTTAAATGTTAGTTGCATCATGGATGGAAATTTTGTCCATAATCAAAAATTTTCCATAGGTTTTGATCTTATATTCCTCTTTTTTTTTCTTCCCCCAGTGGGCTACCATTTATTCCATATCTGGATAACTTGCCAAACTTCAACCGATCAATTGATGGACCAATCAGGCTGCCAATTGTTGATAAATATAAGGTACGCAACTAAATAAATATGAGGTATATTTATATTTATGTTCTCAATATAAGGTACGCTTCCAACACGGACATAGTAGTGGCAGTTATGCAACTTAACCTGGAAAATATAAAACTGTTGCTTTAGGGGCCAGTCACATGGCACAGCCAAGTTAACTCTTGATAAGAGAATCGGACCCCGTTTTAGCCATATTCTCTTAACCTGGTTGTTGTTTTCTCATTCTCTCCCTTCCCCCACTTGAAGGATATGGGCACGGTGGTGTTGGGAAAGCTGGAATCAGGGTCAATTTGCAAAGGACAGCAGCTCGTGATGATGCCAAACAAGGTATACATGTTTTCTCTTTAAGCCTCTTTCAAATCTAGCAAATGTTTATTTCTGGAGTGTCCAGCCTTGGCAATTTTAAAACTTGGGGACGTCAACTCCCAGAATTGAACCAGGGTGTTGGGGCCCACTAGCGGATCTGGCAGCAGATTCGGACAGTGAGGAGGTTGGGGAGGAACATGGGCCAGTCCTGGAGTCTGGGGAAGGCTCTGATGAAGGGTTTGCATCGGAGGCAGAGAGGGGGCCAGGGCTGGATGTCAGTTATCAGCTGCCTTCGGAGTCAGATATCAGTGAGGCAGACGAACAGCTGGAGCCTGTTCCCAGTGTGCACATGCGCAGAGTTGCCAGACAAAGGGAAAAGCTAAAGAACAAGGGTCGACTTGGGAGTAAGGTGGACGATAAATGGACCCTCCCAGAGGGAATAAAAGAGGAGCGAAAGGGGAGTGGAGTTTGCAGGAGACAATTAGTTCATTACTACATATCGGCCTGGCCACTCTCCAAGCCTGATAGAGGTCAGTAATTGTAAACTATTTTGAAAGACTGTGGGAGAGGAAAGACTTTGCTGGAGAGGAATTCCCTTTAAGTTAAATAAAAGGGGTTTATTGGGGCGAGGACTCGGCTTCGTGCTGCTGGAGAAGCCTAAGTCAGAACACAGGGCTGCCCAACCTTGATAACTTTAAGACTTGTGGACTTCAACTCCCAGAATTCTTCAGTCAGTTGGACACTCCTGTTTTAATTAAAGGGATTCTTTGAATTTGGACTGCTGCTCTATAACAGCAGGTACCAATCACGACTGGCAAGACGGAGGATGAAATTTTTCAGGGAATATCAAGTGAGCTGAAAACCAGATTGCATTATTAGCTCAAAGTCTGAGATGCGAAGTTTCTTTTCTTCCTCTTTCCTGTAACAGAATGTGACTGCCTCGTTAGTTTAAGAAAAGAAAGTAAATAGATACTCCTATTACAGCACTGCATTCTGGGTCCTCCCATTTCCCACAGCAATTGTTTAACAACAAGGTTGTCGCTCATTTGGATTGTTGTCTTCTCCTCAAATGTCCCATAGTTGTTGGCATTTAAGATTTGAGCCCGCCCTGTATTCTGCAGTATCCTTGAATCTCTGCACTCAAGCAGGAGGTAGAGATGAAAAGCAGTTCTTGGCCAAACCACTCACAGGTGGGCAGATATATTCTAGAAATAGAAGCTTGAATGAGGCAGAAAATAATGGAAGTTGCTAGAACGCAGCATATTTGTATGTGCAGCCTTTTCAAGGTTTCACGATGCAGCTTTCACACAAAGAAACTATAAATATAGGGATACAGTATTAGCAACTCCCAAATGCATAGACCTGCGCAGAAGAAAGCAACATTTGAATAGAAATTACCGTAAAGAGGTAGGATTCAGAAGAAACTTGGCACGAATCTTTTTAAAGCTCAGAAGCGAAATAAAAGCTGGGGTCTTAAAAAAAAGGACAGATTACTTTGAATATTTCCAAAAAGATTGTTTGGAAAAAAAGGGAATTTCTGATGTGGGTTAGGACTTGCGCTGGTCGGAAGGTGCTTTCCCCTTTGCTGAATTTTAACTGAGAAATATGTGAGGGTTAACTTCCTTCACCATCTGCTTTTGCACTCTTAAAAATGCTTGCTCACCAAGGACAAGAGTTTGGGTCATCAAAACCTCCAGCAGATGTTCCCCTAGCGTTTTAGCCTTCCGGGAAATTTTCCATAAAGGCGGTTCGAATTTCACACACAGTTGCATAAATATCATGCCTCTCCGGATAATTGGCAGGAAAGCAAAGCCAATCTGTTCTTCAGTATATTATACACTGGAGACGGGCAAACTTTTCAGAGCTAGGAACCCTGCCTAATTTTGGGCTATTTAATGCAAAAAGAAAGTGCCCTCCTCTATCACCTTCTCTATGGGACGGTGAGGTCCAAAACAGAATGTCCAGCCGCAAAGATATCGACGGCAATCTTGGAGCTCAAGATCATCCATCGTACCGTTGCGACGCCAGCTCAGCCTCAGTCTCATTTCTCATATTTGAGAAAATCCATATTTTCTCATATATAGGGAGTCCTCGATTTACAACCGTTCGTTTAGTGACCATTTGAAGTTACAACCACACTGAAAGAAGTGACTTATGACCGCTTTTCACACTTACGACCATTGCAGCACCCCATGCTCGCGTGATCAAAATTCAGACTCTTGGCAACTGACTCATATTTACGACAGTTGCAGCGTCCCGGAGCGGGGTGGGGGGTATCACATGATCCCTCTTTGCAACCTCCTGACAAGCAAAGGCAACGAGGAAACCAGATTCACTTAACAACCATGTCACTAACTTAGTAACTGCAATGAATCACTTAACAACCGTGGCAAAAAAGATCATAAAATGGAACTCATTTAACAAATGTTTCACTTAACAACAGAATGTTTGGGCTTGTGGACTACCTGTAATTCATATTGAGAAGATTCATATTTTCTCAATCTTACTTTGATAGAAAATTAGATGATTTTCATTCTGACTGGAGAAAAAAACTCCAAAATCCTAAAGAAGGGTTCAGAAGCCCCATCTTCCCCCATATTTGGTGGGAATCCTCAATACTACCATAAGGATATGGAAAACCAACGAGGAAAATAATAAAACTGACTGGGTTCTTAAGGCCTGTGATGGTTAAAATACTGTATTTTTTGGAGTATAAGACGCTCCGGACTATAAGACACACCTACCTTTTTCGGGGAGGAAAACAAGAAAAAAAGTCTGCCTCTGCCTCCCAGCAATTTGCCTCCTTGCAGCAAAGAGTAAACAGCCTGCTTTAGTTTCATTTTCAGCACAGCCTGATTAGCAGAAGAAAAAAAAATCTGCTTCCCAGCAATTTGCCTCCTTGCAGCAAACAGCGGAGGCCTGCAGGGCAATAGGCAATGGCAATCCCTGCAGCCTGAAACAGCTGAGTGTCGGGAGGCCGATTCAACCGACAATCAACTGCATGTGCTAATCAGGCTGGGCTGAAACTGAAATGGGCTGTTTGCTGCAAGAAGGTAAATTGCTGGGAGTCAGAGGCCAAAGGGTTGGGGGCCAGCGGGTGGGTGGGGCTACATTTGGTGTATAAGACGCATCCAAATTTTCACCCTCTTTTGGGGCGGGGAGAAAAGCGTCTTATACTCCGAAAAATATGGTCGCACTCTGCTTCTGCCAGGCATTCTTTCTGCCCTGATTCTTGCCTTCAAAACAAATATTTCTCAGAATTGCCTTCAAGCAAGGGACTTCATTTCGCAATTTCGTTTTGGCTTCCCACCAGTTCTCAAATTTTAGTGGATTGGGATGTGGTTTCAGAAATTATAAATAACCGGCATGAGGGTTGTCTCTCTGGTTTAGGGCCATGTTGGGGTCCTAGTTTTCAAAAGATTGAAGACCAAAGCAATCCTACCTGATTTCGTCGGGGCAATCCAAACATCAGAGGGTCCAGCAAGGCTCGGAGCAAAAAGAGGGACATTTCTCTTCCCCAACCCGAAGGGTTTTTCTTTTTAATTCAAAATACTGTAATGCGTTTCACGTGTGTGTCTTAAAAAGGAATGTTTTCCTCTATTGGTAAGCTTGCTTGCCAAAAGAAAAAACACATTGGTTGTGAGTTCCTTAAGAAAAGAACAAAAAAAATTCCAGGTTAAAAAAAATACATATTTAGTTGGTTGTAACTCCTTAAGAAAGGATCTCCAGATGTTATTTTTGGAGTAATAAAGTGACAGCAAGTAAAATATCAAGATGATGAGGATAAATTAATTAAATTTATATGCCACCCAATTCCAGAAATTAATGTAGCATAGGTAACACTATCAGTGCTAAGTAATCATCATCTAGATAACATTAGTACTACCTAGCACTGATGATGTTACCTAATTGGGTAATGAAACATCTGCAAGAAAACAAGTTTAGAGAGCACTAAGGACCCCACAAGTCAATCCTGAGCTACAAATATTCTCTTCTATTGCCATTCTTGGACATGCCAAGTTGAAATAAGACAGAAGAATAGGCTTGACATGCAGAAATATATATTTGGCAGGCCATGTTGCAATTGTAAACCCAAAAAGCAAGATGACCTTTAAAAAATGCCGTTATTTCATGGCATCCAGAAAAAATCTCCCGTTATGTAACTGGCAGGTAACATCACAGCCTTTTGCACAACCCTAAAATATTGTTAAGCATGTGCGACATTTCATGCCTTCAACCACCCTAATCTTTTTTTTTTTTCAGCACAACGTGGAAGTCCTTGGAATCCTTTCTGACGACGTAGAGACCGAATCCGTAGCTCCAGGTGAAAATTTGAAGATCCGACTGAAAGGAATCGAAGAGGAGGAAATTCTCCCGGGCTTTATACTCTGTGATCTTAATAACCTATGTCATTCTGGACGCACGTTTGATGCTCAGGTATGCCTCCAGAAGAAGGTCTGCTCTCTTAATTTGGAATACTCGTTCCCAACTCTAGGGAACGGTGCTTGTCTCCATTTCAAGGCCATTGAGCTAGCACTGTCCGAAGACATTTCCATGGTCATGTGATCAGCATGATGTCACAGAGCGCTGGTGGTGTGGCCTGTTGGCTGCCGGCCCCTCCATCAGCCGAATGAGAGGAGGAGGCGTGGGTGTCAGGGTCAGCATCAAGGCAACCTGAGGGCTCCAAGGGGAAAGAGGGAATGGAGCTGTCAGAGAGAGAGAGAGAGAGAGGTTGAGCCTGGGCCGTCCGTCAGCCCTCAGATGGAGAGTCAACAGCCCCCAGGTCTGGAGGTGGCTGATGAGGAAAAGGAGGAACAGCTGGGTCCAGTGCCTGATGCTCAGAAGGCAGAGGAGAGGAGAGCAGTGGAAATCTATGGGTCGGTCCTTGGGACGGAAGAGCTACCTCTGCTAACAAAGCCCCACCCTAGCTCTGGGGATAAAAGGCAGGGGCAGAGATGAATAGATGTGGCAGACAACTATTCATCTTCCAGCTGGATGGACTTGTTAGCCTACGTTGAGCGAGAAACTTTTTGCCGGGGCTGCTGGCGCTCCCAATAAAGGAATCTTAGAATTAACTTCAAAGGGTTTGTTGTGTTTGGAGAGCTGGGTCAGAAACAGTTGGTACCTATTTATCTACTCGCAGTTGCATGCTTTTGAACGGCTAGGTTGGGGCGAGGACAGGAGCTCACCCCATCGCATGGAACTTGGGTCTTGAACTGCCAGCTTTCCAGTTGACAAGCCCAGCGTCTTAACCATTGAACCACCGCCCAATTTAGAATAAATATTTCTGAAATCAAGATGATTTAACCGGCCTCTTCTTTGATTACAGATAGTGATCATTGAACACAAATCCATCATCTGCCCAGGTTACAACGCGGTGCTCCATATTCATACCTGCATTGAAGAAGTCGAGATTACAGTAAGTGCAAACGATCTTCATTTTGAGGATCGACAAATACTCGCTTGTGGCAAAGACAGCAAAGGGGCTATTAACTGGTCTTTTTTAGGGCAAAATGTCTTAGGTTAAAAATAAAAAGTCCAGGAGGAAAAGGCAAGTTTAGCTCAGCTTTCTTCAAAGGTGCTTTTTCAAAAGGCAACTGGACTTTTGTTTTTCCTTGAAGACGTTTTGCTTCTCATCCAAGAAGCTTCTTCGGTTTTGCTCCAGAACGGAAGACTGCAGAAATGAAGAAGCTTCTTGGGTGAGGAGTGAAACCTCTTCAAGGAAAAACGAAAGTCCAGTTGCCTTTTGAAAAAGCACCTTTGGGACAACCATGACCTGGATGACTGAAAATCTCCACAGATATTTAGCCTAGCTTCATGTTGTTTTAAAGATGTATAATAGGCTGGATTTAACCAACATAAGCCATAAACTTAGTACATAAGCCACATTGGCTAGATTCACACGACCTACTAAATCAACCAGAATCAGCTCAACTCCTTTGAATCTGCCAGGAAAGAAGCTGCTTCCATGCCTCCCCAAAAGTTCCACATTTTGAGGAAGGATGAAAGCTAGAAGGTGCTGCTTTTCTACAGCAGCCACCAAATGCTTTGAAGAAGATGAGAAAGTCGCTGGGGAAAACGTTAAAAAGAGTTATTTTGGAGAGCATTCTCCCATGATTCAGCTTGGGCGGGGGAGCGGGGGTGTTATGATGTTTCTTTGTCATTTTAGCTTTAACCCGTTCCTCTTCTGAGTTTCTGGTGCGCACGCGATGATCAGCTGTCCTTTTTGCATGCGGAAGTGCTGGAAACTAGAAGATCTTTTAGCTGGTCTTCCTTTTTTCTGTGTGAGCATGTGCGCTGGCCAGACACCCGGAAGAGTAACTGGCTGAAACTGGAGGTTCAGTAGCTGAAACCAGAAGTTCATTTTCGGGCACGCGCCTGCGTCCTGCACTCCCTTTTTGGCACTCGGTAACCGAAAAGGTTCGCCATCACCGTACTAGAGGTTCCTCTCCCGGTTAAAGACGTAGAGTTCCGTTTTGCGAAATGAGTGTGCGACCCACACGGTGTTTCCCCTGGGTTTCTTTTCCTCCCGCAGGCCTTAATCTGTCTGGTAGACAAGAAATCAGGAGAGAAAAGCAAAACACGGCCCCGTTTTGTCAAACAAGATCAAGTATGCATTGCCCGTTTACGGACGGCAGGAACGATCTGCCTCGAGACATTCAAAGACTTCCCTCAAATGGGCCGCTTCACCTTAAGAGACGAAGGTAGGACAATTATACATTGTTCTCGTCGTTTTGTGGGGGGAGGGCCGAGATCCAGATCTCTGAACTGTAGCACTTCAAATCTACATGTAGTCCTCGATCTACAACCATTCATTCAGTGACCTTTCAAAGTTGCAGCAAAGGGACTTGCAACCGGTTCTCGCCTAGGCTGGGACCACAATTCAACATCTCCTGATGATTGGCCCAAAGTCACCCAGCCGGCTTTCATGGCTAAGGCGGGACTAGAACTCCCAGTCTCCTGGTGATTGGCCCAAGTCACCCAGCTCAGGACTAAGGCGGGACTAGAACTCCCAGTCTCCTGGTGATTGGCCCAAGTCACCCAGCTCAGGACTAAGGAGGGACTAGAAATCACAGTCTCCTTGTGATTGGCCCAAGTCACCCAGCTCATGACTAAGGTGGGACTAGAACTCACTATCTCCTGGTGATTGGCCCAAAATCACTCAGCTGGTTTTCATTGCTAAGGCAGGACTAGAACTCACAGTCTCCTGGTAATTGGCCCAAAGTCCACAAGCCACCTTATATGGTTAAGGCAGGACTGGAACTCACAGTCTCCTTGTGATTGGCTCAAGTCACACAGCTGGCTTCTATGTCTAAGGCAGGACTTGAACTCACGGTCTCTTGCTTTGTAGTCTGGTGCCATAACCACTAGACCAAACCGGCTGCCATATTTTGCTTTACAGATAGTCCTCAACTTACAACAGTTCGCTTAATGACTGTTCAAAGTTATCATTTTTTACACTTATGACCGTTGCAGCATCCCCAGGGTCATGTCATTTACATTCGGATGCTTGGCAACTGACTCGTATTTATGACGGTTCCGGTGTCCCGGGGGGGGGGGGGGGTGTCACATGATTCCCTTTTGCGACCTTCTGACAAAGCAAAGTCAGTGGGGAAGCCAGATTCACTTAACAAGCATGTTACTCTAACTTAAGAACTGCAGTGATCCGCTTAACAAATGTGGCGAGAAAAGGCGTAAAATGACGCAAAACCCATTTAACGAATATCTCACTTAGCAACCTAAAAAATTCTGTGCTCAGTTGTGGTCGTAGGTTGAGGACTATCTGTATTTTATGTGAAACCCTGACGGTATTTTTATGTGAGACCTCCTAATGTTGTTTTCTGCCTTTCTCCTTTTTTTTTTTTTTCTTTTTAGGTAAAACCATTGCAATTGGTAAAGTTCTGAAATTGGTTCCAGAGAAGGACTAAGCATTGTTTTTGACAAGCCTGCACAAATACTGTAAGGAGGGGGGGAAAAATGACTTTGCAGAGCCCTGTTCCACATTGCCTTCTTTCTTTTCGTTCCCCCCCTTCTCCCCCTCCCCCCCCCCCGATAATCTCCGCCCTTCTCTTTTGCAAAGATGATATTTTACCGCAAAGGTCCACATTATGTCAGCTTTCTCATATTGAGAGCTCTGGTATGCCACTGTGGAAGTTTTACCCTTGAAAAGTTTCATATTTTTTTTGTTTTTTCCTCCTCCTCCTCCTCCTCCTCCTCTTCCTCCTAAATTCAGCTCCCCACCCCCCTATCGGAAAGATTTGGCAATAGCTTTGTAAAAGTGATGTGGACATAATTGCCTAGAATTATGAAAAAAACGAAACAAAAAATCTACAGGATTTCTGTTTTAATTGTGTCCCCTCCCGTCAGACGGAAGCATTTTTCAAAGGCAGATCATTCAGGTGTGCCCACGTGCACATGTTACAAACACAATTACCATGTTAATAAACTCTCCAATTTGAAATCTTTTTTTTTTTTTTCCCGGTATCTTAATTACTTTGGAATAACGTTTTCATCCGGATGTCATGCCTGCCGCATTTACTTTTAACCCGCAGAGCGATCTGAACATTTGATGACTTGGGGTTTTCTAAGGGGGTGGAAAAAAACACGGGTTCCTATCTTTGACAGATTCCCCGACTGTATTTTAAATGAAGCAGTTAGACCAGTGGTTCTCAACCTTGGCAACTTTTAAGTGTGTGGACTTCAAGTCCCAGAATTCCTCAGTAAGCATAGCAGGGCTGAGGAATTCTGGGAGTTGAAGTCCACGTATCTTAAAAAGTTGCTGTGGTTGAGAAACACCGAATTAGATCACTGGCAAAACTCGTATTAAAGTTTCTTTTTGCCGGGTTTTTTTTTTTTCTTTTTTTCCGGTGGTTCAAAACCCATCCAAAGAGGTTCGTGCAAATATGGTACTGTTTCATTCGTGATGCATCCAATATATCTCAAACTTAATTTAAACGCAGACGTGCAGGCCCAGGGTAAAAGTAAGATCTTCCAACTCTGTCCTGGAGAATATTATCATTATGATATTTTTTTTTTTTTTTGGTTCCCTAGCAGCACAGGCTAGTGACTAAAACAAGTAGGACTGTTATATCACAACTCTTGCAATAATTCTGGCGTGTCAACGTTCAGTACGAAAACTGAGCTCGGGCGCCGGTTGAGGATTTTAAAGCTTCCTCTGCTACTTTTAACTTGGAAGCCTGGAGAATCTTTTGTAGTTTTTTTTTTTTTCTTTCTTTCTTGAGAAGGGGTTGATTTGAAGGGAAGGCCTTGGGTAAGAGAGGTGTGTAACCCTCTTCAATCAGCAGCTGGATGTTGTCTCGGCAACTGCCACTTTTGTCCTCAAACCGCTGGGTCATTTAAATCTGAGTAGACTCTACCAGTGTTGGCGAATATTTTCAGTACCGAGTGCCGAAACGGGAGCGCATGTGCGTGCCGGAAACCGGAAGAGCAGTTACAATGTGCGCACCGAGAAGTTGATCTCCTGGTTTTCAGCATGCACATGCGTGCCGGCCACCTGGTCTTCCGGTTTGTGGCATGCATGCATGCGCAAAAATCAGCTGTCCGGTGCACATGCAGCACCGGAAACCGGAAGATTATGTTCCTGGCGCTGCTCTTCTGTTTTCCAACCTGCCCACGTGCATAAAGACCAGCTACCCGGAACAGCAACGGGCAACAGCTCGCGTGCACGGAGAAATGGCTCTGCATGCCACTTCCGGCACGCGTGCTATAGGTTCGCCATCACGGGTCTATACATTTTTGCATATCAGGCAATGCAAGCTAGCTTCACCTTCCCCAGATGGTTATCTGGAGATTATATCCAGGTTCCAGTTCTCAAGACGCTGGGGTTGACTTTTCGGGAAGTGACGGCTGCAAACACAGCTTGTGGGCTCTTGGTTGAGGAAATAAGAACCTTACAAGGAAGCAAAGCTAGGACGTGAATTGAGACTCGTGTTTCTCTCAAACTTGGCAACCTGACTTCCAACACCTGGAATTCCCCAGCCAGCATTCAATTCTGGGAGTTGAAATCCACACACCTTCAAGTTCCCAAGTTTGAGAAACACTGCACTGGAATAGTTGGTAAGACTAGGATACTAAACTTGTATCTTTGGCAATGAGTAGCAGGCAGCATCACTGCCATTGCTAGGAATATAAGCTGTAGAAGAATAACTGGTGCTTAAAATCATTTAACTGCCTTTCCTATTCTAGAATTCATTACAGAAGGCTGATTCTCTGTGGAGATTCTCCGTCATCCAGGTCACGGTTGTCCCGAAGGCGCTTTTTTCAAGAGGCAACTGGTTTTTCTTTGAAGACGTTTCTCTTCTCAAGCAAGAATCTTCCTCAGCTCTGACTGGGCCTTTCAATTCTGCACCATCCACTCAAGAGCCGAAGAAGCTTCTTGGATCAGAAGCGTAAAACGTCTTCAAAGAAAAACCAGAAAGTCTAGTTGCCTCTTGAAAAATCCTTTGGGATTAAAGAAGGCTGTTTTTCCAGTTCAAAATGCTTTTTCCATATTGGTTGGTAGGTTCCAAGGAGAACATGCCCCATTTCTCTTTACCAAAAAAAAAAAAAAAAAGGCAGTCACAAGAACTGTTCCATTTTACACAGCTCTAAATTTAAAATGTTGCCTCCCCCCACCCTTTTTCCCCCCCTTTGTAACCGTGTCCATTTCACGTAAGGCTACATTGTACGGACTAAACAAAGTCGACTGTCCTTCAAATTCATGACTACAGTTGTAGCTACCATAATGCATGAAAATTTAAATAAATTTTATTATGTCTGCAAATATCTGGCCTTTTAATTTTTTTTAATTTTTTTTTGCAGTAATATGAAAGCTTTTTAAGTTACCCTACCTTTTTCAACAAAATTGTCTTTGGATCATTGTTTTTAAGTAGCAAACTAGGGGAAAGGGGTTTTTTTTGTGTGTGTATGTGTGTTTTTAAAGGCTAGGAGAGTTTAGACAGCATTCTACTATCTGGCACTCTTTGGCATGTTGGATTACTAATTGTATTTGGGCATAATTTTCCACACGAGCAAAAGTTTCTGTGCACAATTCCAGAACTGATGCTTAGAGCATGCAGAAGAAAATGGGGCATTATTGTTCTGATCTAGGCTTCCCAAGAGCATGAAGCAGACTCCTTGTCCAGACAAAACCCCCTTTTTATTAAGTACTGTGAATTCCTCTCATTCACATCCAGTAAAGTCTTTCAAGGGAGACTTTACAGTCTCAGCCCTTATCTGGCTTGGAGAGCTGCCAGGCCGGTATCTTGGCAAGGAGTCTCTGAGAGTCACAAACCAATTAAGCAAACTAATTGTCTCCTGCAAGCTCCACTCCCCTTTTGCTCCTCTTTTATTCCCTCTGGGAGGGGCCATTCATCGTCCACCTGTGGCTTTACTCCTGAGTCGACCCTTGTTCCTTAGCTGTTCTCTTAGTCTGGCAACTCTGCGCATGCACACATTGGGAACAGGCTCCAGCTGTTCTTCTGCCTCACTGATGTCCGACTCCGAAGGCAGCTGATAACTGTCGGATGGCTCTGGCCCCCTCTCTGCCTCCAACGCAGAGCCCTCATCAGAGCCTTCCCCAGTCTCCAGGACTGGCCCATGTTCCTCCCCAACCTCCTCACTGTCCGAGTCTGCCACCAGCTCCGCTGGCAGGCCACAACAAGTATGCTGGTATCAAGCTAACAGTCCTGACATCCCCCAATTCCAGCAAAACAATAGTTCATTGAGAATTCTGTAAGCATGCACTCCTAACACACTTTTTTGGATGTCTCATCCAAAAAAAAGGAAAAAAGGCTGGGCTAGGCTAGCTGCCATCTTGAACATATTTCAAAATAGATCTAACTGGAACCAAAAAGATCAGGTTCTAATAAAAAGGGATCAGCTGGCTTTGTGCTCAAGGGAGACTAAAACTCAGTTGTCTCCTGTTTTCTAGCCTGCTGCCCTCATCTCTGCACCGAGGTCTCAATAAATAAATCTGTAAATTTTCTCAGCAAGATTTCTGGTTTGGCATGGCCTCCTCCCTAAAACAGAAAAAGAAGCACTGGCCTCATAGTCACCACAGCTGAACTTTCATGCCTCAGGTGGGACTAGAACTGGCAGTCTTCCGATTTCTACTCTAGTGCCTTAAGTATCCCACGTGGTCCCTCACTCCGAATGCAGCAGAATTTAACTGCGCAGCCACCTCACCTGATCCCACACACACAACCAGCTAGCCCCATATGTTCGGGAAGAAGGATGCTGTAAGATGACTTGGGTGTCTTCAGATTCTGTTCACCATAACCTTAATGACCCATGGCACGCTGGCCTCTGAACGTTAATGAAATCTGGATAGAAAGGTGGGAGATCAGCAAAATAAATTTGGCAAAGTGAGTTACACTGATTATTTCCTGGCTGAAGAGTTATTTCTTAACCTTAGAGCACTTGATTCTTGAGAGTCCTGTCTCCCCTCCCCAGGTGTGCTCTCCTGAAAGATGCTTTCTCAATCCCTTTCATTGGCAAGTGAGAAGCATCACGTAATGACCTTAGCTGGTTTTGAAAAACCTAAGCAGAGTCACAACTGCTTGGCACTTGGAGGGGAGGACAGTGAAAAGATACTGTCAGAATGTTATTGTGCCATACACTAAATAAATAAACATTGTATTGCAATCTCTTGGGGTGGGGGTGGGGGGGCACCAGCAAATTTTGGGGGTTGTCACAGATTTGGAGGTGGTTTCAAAGCCGAAGAGCCGGCGCTGTCCGAAGACGTCTCCATGGGCATGTGGCCGGCATGACTCAACTGTTCCCTTCCCACCAAAGGTGGTCCGTATTTTTCTACTTGCATTTTTTTTACGTGCTTTCGAACTACTAGGTTGGCAGAAGCTGGGACAAGTAACAGGAGCTCACTCTATTACGCGGCGCCAGGGATTCGAACCTCTGAACTGCCGGCCTTTCGACTGACAAGCTCAATCCCTTTGGAGGAGATATACACAGTCAAAACTGGGAGTCCAATTTAATACAGTTCCTGCTTTCCCTGGATAAGTCAGCTGGGCAACCTGCAAACTGCATTGCTGGCTGGGGAATTCTGGGAATTGAAGTCCACAAAAGTTGCTAAGTTTGAGAAACAACGACTATCAATCAAGGTTAAACTTAACCCATCCTGGCTGGGAATGGATGTGCAATAGTTTATTACGGGTGGGCAAATGTGGCCCTTTTACAACCTGTGGACTTCAACTCCCAGAATTCCTGAGACAGCCAAGCTGGCTCAGGAATTCTGGGAGTTGAAGTCCACAGGTTGTAAAAGGGCCACATTTGCCCACCTCTGGTCTATAACACTCCACCTTTGGGGGGGGGGACTTTTATATAGGATTCCCTCAATAAAATCCAAATAATTATTTTTTGCATTGTCTTTTTTTCGTTGCATACTCCCAAAGTCGGGCATACATGCCCAATCAAACTCGGAAGTCCTAATCCTATCCTAGGCCTCTCTCTACTATTTCCGGTTTCGTGTCTATGATGATTCGACGGTGTTTCAAGACCGGAAGTCCGCTCCCTCTGCCCTACCTACTTCTATGGTGCTTTTCCTCTCTCTCCCTCTCTCCTTCTTACAAGATAAGTTGAAAGGCGCCTTCTGATTGCGTCACGGCGACGCCCGGAAAAGGCTGCTCTCTCTCCCCACGTGGAAGGAGAAGCATGGAGGCGAAGGTAGAAGCGGCGGTTCTGCCTTTGAACCAAGGCCAGGTGAGGCGGCGGTTTGAGGGAAGGGACCCCCAGCCCCAATGTACAACCTGGGCGCTGCCTTTCCGCGGGCGGTGTGGGGTTCCCCACAACCGCCCCGCTGTGGGTGCGCTGCCCATTGAACCCCATTGCCTGGGTTCGCCCTATGGCCCTCAACCGCAGGGAGTACATGATTGTTCTTATTCTTAATATTATTTGGTGCTTTCGACTTAAGTCTTGTACTAAGAATTCTATTCTATTCTACTTGGCATGGCTAGTCTAGTGAAGAGAAGGACCAGGGGAGACATGAGAGCAGTCTTCCAATATTTGAAGGGCTGCCACAGAGAGGAGGAAGGGGGTCAAGCTGTTTTCCAAAGCACCTGAAGGCCAGACAAGGAATAATGGATGGAAACTGACCGAGGAGAGATTCAACCTAGAAATGAGGAGGAATTTTCTGACAGTGAGAAACTGTCTCACTGGGTCTCCAGCTTGAGCGGGGGGGGGGGGGAGGGGGGGTTGGACTAGATGACCTCCATGGTCCCTTCCATCATGATTGAACTGAAAAGGGTGTTGGAAGGAATGATTGGGGGACTGGGGACGAACGGTTGCAGGAACCGGGCCTGGCTAGTCTAGTGAAGAGAAGGACCAGGGGAGACAGGATAACAGCCTTCCAATATTTGAGGGGCTGCCACAGAGAGGAGGCGGTCAACCTATTCTCCAAAGCACCTGAAGGCCAGACAAGGAATAATGGACGAAAACTGAACAAGGAGAGATTCAACCTGGAAATAAGGAGGAATTTTCTGACAGTGAGAACCTGCCTCACTGGGTCTCCAGCTTGGGGGGGGGGGGGTTGGACTAGATGACCTCCAAGGTCCCTTCCATCATGATTGAACTGAAAAGGGTGTTGGAAGGGATGATTGGTTCAACTGGAGACGAACGGTTGCAGGAACCGGGCATGGCTAGTCTAGTGAAGAGAAGGACCAGGGGAGACAGGATAGCAGCCTTCCAATATTTGAGGGGCTGCCTCAAAGAGAGGAAGAGGTCAAACTATTTTTCAAAGGCCAGACAAGGAATAATGGACGAAAACTGAACAAGGAGAGATTCAACCTGGAAATAAGGAGGAATTTTCTGACAGTGAGAACCTGCCTCACTGGGTCTCCAGCTTGGGGGGGGGGGGGGGGTTGGACTAGATGACCTCCAAGGTCCCTTCCATCATGATTGAACTGAAAAGGGTGTTGGAAGGGATGATTAGAGGGACTGGAGACGAACGGTTGCAGGAACCGGGCATGGCTAGTCTAGTGAAGAGAAGGACCAGGGGAGACATGAGAGCAGCCTTCCAATATTTGAGGGGCTGCCACAGAGGGGAAGAGGTCAAACTATTTTTCAAAGGCCAGACAAGGAATAATGGACAGAAACTAAACAAGGAGAGATTCAACCTGGAAATGAGGAGGAATTTTCTGACAGTGAGAACCTGCCTCACTGGGTCTCCAGCTTGGGGGGGGGGGGGGGGGTTGGACTAGATGACCTCCAAGGTCCCTTCCATCATGATTGAATTGAAAAGGCTGTTGGAAGGGATGATTAGGGGGATTGGAGGCTAAATGATTGGTTTAAATATTTTCACAGCCCTCTTTTTGACTCGTGCAGTATACAGGTCCTCCATGGAAGGCAGGTTGGCTTCGAGATATGGAGATTCTATGAGTAATAACAATTTTTGTTCTAGATCAAAAAAGCCACTCGTGCATTACTTGCCTATAACGCGAACAAACAGAAGTCCGGAGAAAAACTGTTGTTGGATGTAGACCAGAATATCTTTTTGATGATTACCGTCTGGAAAATCCCACCAAATGAGCAAGTAATCAAAATGTAAGTCTGCCTACCTCTGTACTTTAATTTTGCTTTTCCACCCCAGTGAAATGCTATCCACAATTGGTCATAACTAGGAAGATTGGAAACTAATATACAGCAAGAAATAAGCCCAGTTCAAAAGCAGAGTTCTTATGTGTACAGTAGTGACCAAAATTGTGGAAACTTTTTGGGAAAAGTGTATTTTCTAAAATTAGCTAATAACACCACTTTTTTTTTTTTTTTTTTGAGTAGTACCATAAAATTATATATCAATGGAAAGATAATTTAATCAAGAATGTAATGCAATCACTTTTAGGAAGGATTTGCTATTAGAATAGCAGTTGCAGTATAAAGAAGAAAAGTGAAACACGTAGAAAAAACGAGATATACGAAAATTATCATCATGTCAGTTAATACTTTGTTGGGTAACCTTTAGCATGAATTTCGATCTTACAACATCTTCCCAAGGAGTGAACCAAGTCTTTTAGTTTTGCGGCTGTTATAATGTGAAACCAAGATTGAAGGATGGCTTCTATTAACTGGGTTTTATTGCTAGGTCGCTTCTGACTAAGAAGTTTCTTTAGTCGGCTCCGTAGATTTTCAATTGGGTTAAAGTCTGGGCTATTCCCAGGCCATTCTCAGCAGTGGAATATGATTATCTTGAAACTCAAAAAAAAAAAAAAAAAAAAAGCGGTGTTGTTAGCCATTAAACCTCAAAAGTACACTTTTCCCAAAAGGTTTCCACAATTTTGGCCACTACTGTAGAGCAGGAGTGTCCAACCTTGGCAACTTTAAGACCTGTGAACTTCATCTCCCAGAATTCATCATGACCGGCTGAAGAATTCTGGGAGTTAAAGTCCACAGCTCTTCAAAGTTGCCAAGATTGGACAGTCCAGATGTTGAATAAAGATCGACAATGTAGGTAAGTCCTCAGCGTACGACCACAACTGAGCCCAAAATTTATGTTACTAAATGAGACAAGTGAGTTTTGCCCCATTTTACAACCTTTCTTGCCATCGTAGCCAATTGAGTCACTGCAGTTGTTAAAGCGAATCTGGCTTCCCCCGTCGTCTCTGCTTGTCAAAAGGTGGCAAAACGTGATTGCCACCTTTTGCAACCGTCGTAAATATGAGTCAGTTGCCAAGCATATAAATTTGGATCACATGACCATGGGGAGGCTGCCACAGTCGTAAGTGCGAAACGGTCATAAGTCGCTTTTTTTCAGTGTGCCGTCGTGACTTCAGACGGTCACTAAATGAACTGTAAGTCGAGGACTATCTGTAATTACATCATCTTAGCGACCCTACAGAAGGGACGCGGTGGCTCGGGAGCTAAGACGCTGAGCTTCTTTGATCGAAAGTTCGGCAGTTCAGCGGTTCGAATCCCTAGTGCCGCATAATGGGGTGAGCTCCCGTTACTTGTCCCAGCTTCTGCCAACCTAGCAGTTCGAAAGCAGGTAAAAAATGCAAGTAGAAAAATAGGGATCGCCTTTGGTGGGAAGGGAACAGTGTTCCATGAGCCTTTGGTGTTGAGTCATGCCGGCCACATGACCACGGAGATGTCTTCGGACAGCGCTGGCTCTTCGGCTTTGAAACGGAGATGAGCACCGCCCCCTAGAGTCGGGAATGACTAGCACAGATATGCGAGGGGAACCTTTACCTTTACTTAGTGACCCCACAGCTGTTGCTTTGCTGAAGCCTGCAGTCTGTTTGGTGTTCTAGAAACCTGCCTCATAGCATTCTGCCGGACACCTCTGAGGTTTGCCTCTTCACCAAAGACGAACCTGGCTTAACAGCGGAACAGACGGAGAACTTGTACAAGAAGCTGTTGGACCAACATGGAATCACATCCATCACTGAGGTATGAAACTTTTGGTGAAAGCTATGCCGATTCCTTTTATTTCCTACGCTCTGTCTATTTTGGGAAAGGAGCAAAATAATGGCCTCATCCGAAGACTGTGCCCGCAAGAGTTTCTTTAAACATGTAATTATGGCTTGCTGAATAAATCACAGTTACACCGCCTATGGAGATTCTCGGTCATCCAGATTATGGTTGTCCCAAAGGTGTTTTTTTTCAAGAGGCAACTGGACTTTCAGGTTTTTCTGTGAAGATGTTTTGCTGAGCCGAGAAGCTTCTTCAGCTTCAACCATTCCCCATCATCCAGTCAGAGCTGAAGAAGCTTCTTGGCTCAGAATCAAAACGTCTTCAAAGAAAAACCAGACCTGGATGACGGATAATCTCCACAGAGAATCAGCCTTCTGTAATGAATTCTAGAATAGGAAATGCAGTTCAATGATTTTGAGCACCACTGTTATCCTCCTACATCTATCTTATATTTCTGGCAATGGCAGTGATGCTGCCTGTTACTCATTGCCAAAGATTAAACTCAACATTAAACTTTGAAATGTTATTTCTGTTTTCCTTTTAGGTTTTCTTACTGGTTTTTTATTGTTTTAATTGTTTTTAACCTGTAAAAATGAAGTGTTTTAATACTGTGTGTGACCAACCATACACTAAATAAATAAATAAATTGCCAAAGATACAAGTTTAGTATCCTACCTAGTCTTACCAACTCCTTGAAGGTGTTTCACTTCTCATCCAAAAAGTTTCTTCAACCCTGAAGAAACACTGAGCTGAAGAAGTTTCTTGGATGAGAAGCGAAACGTCTTCGAAGAAAAACCAGGATGTCCAGTTGGCTCTTGGAAAAAAGCACCTTTGGGACACAGTTGCGTAGTTGGTGTGATTTGTTTGGTTTTTAGCTTACTTTATACAAGTAATCCTTGATTTATTAAATTTATATGCTTACCCATCTGAGTGTGAAGAAAGTCTGGGTGGCTTACAAAGATCATTAAAAACAAAGGTGCATTAAAACCTTAAATATTAATTTTATTTATTTTATTTTATTTTATTATTTTATTTTATTATTTTATTTTATTTTATTATTTTATTGAGTTTGTATACCGCCCTACTCCCGAAGGACTCAGGGCGGTGAACAGCCATAGAATAAAACATATAAATACAAAATTTAAAATAGAATAAAACGAATTAAATAATTTGGCTGAACAAATTTAAAACCCCAATAATTTAAAACCAAATATAAAATTTCCATTTAAAAAGGGGAAATTAAATGAGCAGGAATGAAATAGACTTGCATCCAAGGGTGAAATCCAGCAGGTTCTAACAGGTTCTGGAGAACCGGTAGCGGAAATTTTGAATAGTTCGGAGTAGTTCGAAATTTTGAGTAGTTCGGCAAAAACCACCTCTGGCTGGCCCCAGGAGTGGGGAGGGAATGGAGATTTTGCAATATCCTTCCCCTGCCACGCCCACCAAGCCACACCTCACCCACCAAGCCACGCCCACACAACCGGTAGTAAAAAAAAATGGATTTCACCACTGCTTGCATCCATTCATTCGTGCAGTTGTGTCAGCCCTGAAATAAGTGAAATGCATGCCGTGTAACCAGGAAGCTCTAGGAACAGAGTATTCTGACCTAGCCTTAGCAAAAATAAGAAACCGACTCCTTGTCACAAAAAAAACCCCTCTTTATATTCCTCTTGCGAATTAGTGGAATTCACCCACCGAAAAGTCCAGGCAAGAGTCCTTCAAGGAATTAACTGCAGTAACAGACCTTATCAGTTCCTTGCGATAATTGTAAGGCCGTGAGCTCCCAGCCGAAAGGCTGCAAATTAAGTTCTGGCAAGCAGTCTTTGTGTCATGAAACATGATGAGCAAAATCTTCAGAAATACGAACTGTTGTCTCCTACGACAACTATTCCCCTTTCCTTCTATTTATTCCCCAGCCAGGGAGGGGCCATTCAGTGTCCACGTGTGCTTTGCTTCCCAAGTCAACTCCTTGTCCTCCATTGCTCTCCTCTCCTAACAGCTCTGCACATAACGTGCATCTGGAACGGGCCCCAGCTGTTCTTCCTCCTCACTCATCCCAGCCTCCAAAGGCAGCTGCCTCTCCAGTGGCTGGGAAATGTCGGACGTCTCTAGCTGACGCAGAGCATCCATCATAGCCTTCCCCAGACTCCAGAACTGGCCCAAGTTCCTCCCCAACCTCCTCATCGTTCGAGTCTGCCGCCAGCTCCTCTGGCAGCTGGCGGGCCACAACACGGGCTCTCAGTGTTATCTGTCCTCTTCTGTTTCTTGCAGGTCATCTCTTACAAGACATTCAAAACCGAATACAAGCCCTTTGAAGCGAAATGCCGCCTGCTGAATCGATTTGCTCTTTTCTTGTCCGACGATCGTATTCGAAGATTGCTGCCTTCGCAGATGGGAAAACATTTCTATCGGCGTAAAAAGTAAAAAAAAAAAATAATCCCTGGCTTTATTTTTTTATTTATCATATTTATCTAGCCACCCATTTCAGCAAAAAATGACTCTGGGCAGCTTGCTGTGAAACGCGCCTACATACGTTATTTCAAACATGAAAAAGTCTGCGTTAAAAGAAATAGAATGTAATATTAAAAATAGTCAAACCCCAGCTAGAGAGAGAATGAGTCTGTCCTTCATCAACACAGGTAGTCCTCAACTTATGGCCACAATTGAGCTCAACATTTCTGTTGTTAAGTGAGAAGATGGGGCTTCCGAACCCTTTAGGATTTTGGAGTTGTTTTTCTCCAACCAGAATTAATTTTTTTTTAAAAAAAAAAATCTTAATTTTCTATCAAAGTAAGATTGAGAAAATACAAATGTTCTCAATATGAATGACAGGTAGTCCACAATCAAGCCCAAAAGTTCTGTTGTTAAGTGAAACATTTGTTAAGTACTGGACTTAAATTGAAGAAAGGGAAAACTAAATTGTCGGTATCTCTTTGGTATCTTAGTATCTCGTGTTCTGAAGGGGTGTTTTCACATGCTGGGCATATACCATTCTCACTTTTGTCAGGATGTGTAGTATTATGTATATTGACCCTTTGCTATAGCCATCTGTTATAATGCCTATAATTTCCTTTCTGATGGCCTTCCTTCGCCTTGGGGGTTTTTAGATATGTTGAGTTACATTCCCCATCATCCCCCCAACTGGGGTAATTTGGTTTGGCTCATTCTGTAGCCGCTGAATTTGAAGCCGTGGAAACCTCACTTCCTTCCTTCTCTCTCCCAATACCAGGGCACCTCTCTGCGTGGACTTGAAAGCCAAGGACCTAGCTAAGGAAATCCACAAACGCATCCACGGAACAATTCTCCCAGTCACTAACAAGGGCAGTTGCTAGTAAGTATCTTGACTTGCAGCTCTCTAGTGGTGGGGGGGTGGCGGCAGAGTGGCTCAGCGGTTGGGCTGGCAAGCCGGCAGACCAGGTTCGAAACCTAGCACCATGGGATGGGGTGAGCTCCCTTTCCTTGCTCCAGCTCTAGCAGTTCGAAAGCATGGAAATGCAAGTCGATAAATGGATAGCCCTTAGACTTATATACCACTTCACAGTTGTTTTACAGCTCGCTCTAAGCGGTTTATAGAGTCAGCCTATTACCCCCAACAATCCGGGTCCTCCTTTTACCGGCCTTGGAAGGATGGAAGGCTGAGTCAACCTTGAGCCTGTGGGACTCGAACTGCTGGCAGCCGGCAGAATTAGTCCTGCAATACTGCATTCTAACCACTGCGCCACCACAGCTCTTTGGGTACCACTTTGTTGGGAAGGTAACAGTGCTCCGTGACGTCATGCTGGCTACATGACCATAAAAATTTTTTCAGACAGCGCTGGCTCAATAGTTTGAAATGGAGATGAGCACCAGCCCGTAGAATCGACAACGACTGGTGGAGTAAATTCCGATGGGAATTCTTTGCCTTTTTTACTCTAATCCAGGTGTTGTGAGAAGTTTAGAGAGAAACTTGGCAAGCAAGCCAAGAGGACTACCATAAAGGGGGGGAGGGAATGGGGAATCTACGATGCGATAGTGGAACACGGTGGCTCAGTGGCTAAGGCACTGAGCTTGTCGATCGAAAGGTCGGCAGTTCAGTGGTTTGAATCCCTAGCACCGCGTAATGGGGTGAGCTCCCGTTACTTGTCCCAGCTTCTGCCAACCTAGCAGTTCGAAAGCACATTAAAAATGCAAGTAGAAAAATAGGGACCACCTTTGGTGGGAAGGTAACAGCGTTCCATGCGCCTTTGTCATTGAGTCATGCCGGCCACATGACCACGGAGACGTCTTCGGACAGCGCTGGCTCTTCGGCTTTGAAACGGAGATGAGCACCGCCCCCTAGAGTCGGGAACAACTAGCATATATGTGCGAGGGGAACCTTTACCTTTATGATGCAATGATGGTGAGATTAAGCTTTTTATGAAGTTTGTAGGTCAACCATAGCACACAGACCTGAAACCCCTTTCTTGGTGATTCCAAGAATACCCCAAGATGATGCTACTGTAATCCAAGAGGCAAACTTTCTGAATTTCTTTCAGCATGGTTCGTATTGGGCACAGCAGTATGGACGCATCGGAGATCACTGAAAACGTCATAGCAGCTGCCAAAGCGATAGCTATCAAAGCTCCACAGGTAAGGCTGTTTGTTGATGTAAGAACAGAGCTGGGAAAGGGGCTGGTGGAGTTAAACGAATCATTAGCCTAGAATCGTTACGTTCCCACAAATGGTCTTAGGTCCAACCCTTCTTTTTTTCTTTTTTTTTTAATTTGATTTATATGCCGCCCTTCTCCGGAGACTCAGGGCGGCTTATAATGCGTTAAGCAATAGCCTTCATCCTTTTGTATATTTATACAAAGTCAGCTTATTGCCCCCACAAACTGGGTCCTCAATTTACCCACCTTAGAAAGGATGGAAGGCTGAGTCAACCTTGAGCCTGGCGAGATATGAACCTGCAGTAATTGCAGGCAGCTGGTCTTAATAACCAGCTTAATAACAGGGTGCCTTAGACCACTGTACTACCAAGGCTCTTGAATTCTGTTGACCCTTATCTGGTCCCAATTTAGTGTTGAACTTGAGTTGACTAGATTCTGGTGTATAAGCTTAAACAATAAATCTGAACTGCAATATAACATACGGCCCTGACAGTGAACTACAGGTAGTTAAGTTTCAGACAGACTCTGTACAGGTAGTTGTTGACTTAACAACCAATCAGTTAGCAACTATTCAAAGTTACGACAGATCCCCTCACCCAAAAGCTACTTACAATCGAGTTTCGACGACTGCACTCACACACCGGTGGTCATGTGACTGCATTTCGGGTGCTTACTGACCAGGTCACTTTTACAGCCGGTTGCAGTGGTCATTTGCTCACAATTTAGATACAATAAGGCTCACAGTAGAGCCTTGGTGGCGCAGTGGACTAAACTGCTGCTGTTAAAGTAGTACTTAGCTGCCAGCTGCCTGCAATTACTGTGAGTTCAAATCTCACCAGGCTCAAGGTTGACTCAGCCTTCCATCCTTTCGAGGTAGATAAAATGAGGACCTGGATTGTGGGGGCAATAAGCTGACTTTTTATAAAAAAGAACACCGCTTAGGGGGGTGCTGAAAGCCCTAATAAGCAGGTATATACAAAAGTATGAAGGCTATTGCTTAATGCATTGTAAGCCGCCCTGAGTCTCCAGAGAAGGGCGGCATATATAAATCGAACTAATAAATCAATAAATAAATTTGTTTTTTTGCCAGTTTCCAGCAAAACCGCCCATAGAAATACATTGATTTGCTTAATGAATCCCCACATTCAATTTCAGGTCCCATTATAGTTACAAAACAAGGACTAGCTGTACCTGCTTCCTTGGGGGGATGTACAGTAGACCCGTGTCAAATTTGGCAAATTGGGGATGAAATGTTCCATGGAAGAGGCTGGAAGATGTTCCCCAAAAAAGGCCTCCAGAAGTTTCTTCATGTTGGCTGGGGAATTCTGGGAGTTGAAGTCCACCCATCTTCAAATTGCCGAGATTGGGAAGCATTACTACAAATCATATTATTGGAGGACCACTGAAGTAGGGGGGTGACCCCATTCATCATAGTGGCGCTTCCTCCTCAGGATGCTGTTTCAAAATTTCCAAAGCAATTTGATGGGATTTACTTTTTGGCTTACGGGATGTGGTGGCTCAGTGGCTAAGACACTGAGTTTGTCGATCGAAAGGTTGGCAATTCAATGGTTTGAATCCCTAGTGCCGCGTGACGGGGTGACCTCCTGTTACTTGTCCCAGCTTCTGCCAACCTAGCAGTTTGAAAGCATGTAAAAAAAAAATGCAAGTAGAAAAATAGGGACTACCTTTGGTGGGAAGGTCACAGCGTTCCGTGCGCCTTTGGCGTTGAGTCATGCTGGCCACATGACCACGGAGACGTCTACGGACAGCGCTGGCTCTTCGGCTTTGAAACGGAGATGAGCACCGTCCCCTAGAGTCGGGAACGGCTAGCACAGATGTGTGAGGGGAACCTTTACCTTTTTGTTTTTTGGCTTCTCTCTTTTTGTTTGCTCGCCTTCCGACGTTACAGATGTCTCTTTCAATCCTCCTTTTATGTTGCTCTTCAGATCTGGAAAAGCGTGAAAGTTCTTCACCTCAAAACCAGCAAATCAATTGCACTTCCTGTCTTTCACTCTGCTTTCCAAGGTGAGGCTGCTGTTCAGAAAACGGAAGGCGCTGAAAACCAACAGGTGAGATTCTGAGCAGCACAGCCAGCAATACCGACTGGGTGTTCCCCATACACATTGTATGCCAAAATCTCTATTTAGGCAGGGGTTTTAGTGGGACTGATCTAAACACTAAACAACCAGTCAAGTGGGGAAGGTATCACAGTAGAAGGGTTGTGTCCTGAAGCAAGTCAGTATAGGTTGGTGTCTTCGGCTTCATGCTTCTAGGAGCAATGTGTGTGATCGCAGCTGTTTCTTCCTTTTAACTGCCAGTGGGGGTGTGAAGCTCCCACCCAATCAGTTCACACCCCCACTGACAGTTAAAAGGAAGAAACAGCTGCGATCACACACATTGCTCCTAGAAGCAAATATAAATTATTATTATTATTTTTTAATTTGATTTATATGCCGCCCTTCTCCGGAGACTCAGGGCGGCTTACAATGCGTTAAGCAATAGCCTTCATACTTTTGTATATTTTATACAAAGTCAGCTTATTGCCCCCCACAAACTGGGTCCTCAATTTACCTACCTTAGAAAGGATGGAAGGCTGAGTCAACCTTGAGCCTGGGGAAATTCGAACTTACAGTAATTGCAGGCAGCTGGTGTTAATCACAATGCTATCAGTCTGCTGAGCCACCAGGCCCTATTTGTTTAGCACGATGCCCACCTTAAAACAAGGGGAGCAATCGTTAAGGAGCCAATTTCTCCTTTTTTTTTTTAAAGACTGTTCAAATAAAGAAGAAGAAAAGAAAAGCTAAACCGAAGATTACGGCTCAGTCAGGCGCAAAAGACGACACGAATGGGGCTCCAGAAGCTGACGTGCCTAAAACAGACATGGTGGAACCCCCTACCCTGAAATCGAAAGGAGAAGAAGAGATTGAGGAAGAAATTCCACAACTGGTTCCTATTGAAACTCAGCCCTCTGAGAAAAATGATCAGGTATTTATTTCACCTTAAGTCGGAATGTGCCAAAAAAAAAAAAAAAAAGATTTCCTCCACAGGTAAAAGTCATAAAAGCTTCTCGATTTAGGGCAACGGCTCTCGGCCTGAGCAACTGTGGACTTCAACTCCCAGAATTCCTCAGCCAGCTTTCCTCTGAATGTGTCTTTCTGTCTTGGTTTTTTCCTTTCGGCAAATAGGTGGGCAAGCTGAAGTTGGGTGCAAAACTAGAGCTGGAGACGGGCTCTCCGAAACTCCGTAGCAAAAGGAAGGCCGAGATTCCTGTTTCACAGCCGGAAACACCCGCAGAGGCTTCGGCCTTAGAGAAATCAAACCGACAGACGCCTGGTCGAAAATGCAAGATGGCCAAGCAAGAGGTTTTGGAAAAGACGCAGAGCAAGGATGCCAAGCAGCCCTTGGCAAAACCGACTGTGGCTCCCAAAAGGCTAAAAGCTCCTAAATCAGACACGAAACCTCCCAAACGGGACCTGAGAAGAATGAAAGTGCAACTGTCCCTTTGAGCAGAGGGAGCAAGTTGGCTGTTTTCATATCAGGATCAAAGGGAGGTTGGCGGAGAAGACATTTATTCAACTTGTAAAACATCCTGTATTTTGTATTTCACCGGGTGGAATAAAACAATGTCCTATTTTATTTGTGTTCTCCGAAGCTGAATTTTCCAAAGAGCTGTCTTTTCCGTTTGGATTTAGATAATGAATGTGACTTCGTGTATACTAATCATCTAATTTTGTATATAATAACATTTTAGAATTAATGTCCATAGAGATTCTCCGTCATCCAGGTCAAGGTTGTCCCAAAAGTGTTTTTTTTTTCAAGAGGCAACTGGACTTTCTCGTTTTTTCTTTGAAGACGTTTCGCTTCTCATCCAAGAAGCTTCTTCAGCTCTGAGTGGATGATGGGGAATGGAAGGATTGATACTCCTTGCAGACAGGAGTATGAATGAATAATCTTTATTTATTGATTAGCCCTTAGGCCATATCAAAGTGCAGAGCTCCATAAACAATTATTACAAAAATTTGGTAGAAACAGTTTAAAATGAAATTGGAATAGGAATAAAACACGATTTAAAACGTGTTCATTTTAAATTTCATTTAAAATGAAATTAGAGTAAAATACAACCTAGAATGAAATCAGACTAGAATACAATAATTTGAAATACAAATTAAATATGATTTAAGATTATATTACAATGTCCCCCCTGCGTCTACCCAATCGGTCTTAAAACTACTAAGAAAATTACATTATTATGTCAAATGCGCTTTCCTGCAATCTACCCCATTCTGCTGCACCAACTTTGTCCTTTTTTCCATCAATTTTATAGCAAATTTGGCAATCCATTTCACCAGCTGCAAGTTAGAACCTAACAATGTTGCAAGAAGTGCTCTTTAGACTTAGGGGTGCTGGCGTAAAAGACAAGAGTATAAATACTTCCATTCTCCACCATCCAATCAGAGGTGAAGAAGCTTCTTGGATGAGAAACAAAACATCTTCAATTTGGACCCTCAGACCAACATACATACATACACATATACATATATATATAATACTTTTGTAGTCAGGGTTTTTTTCAAGATATATAAACATCTTGAGCTACGTAGGAAAAAAAACCCTGACTACAAAAGTATTATACATATGAACCTACGAATTAAAAGTGTATGTGTGTGTGTGTATATACATACATACATACATACATATATATATATATATATATATATGTTTTTCTTCTAGCCAGGTTTTCCCTACATAGCCAAGGTTTTTTTGTAGCTCCAGCTCAGTGTGTGTGTGTGTGTGTGTGTGTATATATATATATGTGTGTGTGTGTGTTTTTCTTCTAGCCAGGTTCTACGAAGAAGTAAGAAAATTGATATATATATATATATATATATATATATATATGCATATTCTTTCTAGCCAGGTTTTACCTACGTAAGCTAGGTTGTTCTGCAGCTCTGGCTGTGTGAAATCTCATTCACCATCCTCAGAGCTCCTCCTCTGCTGACAAACTGCAACTCTGCGTTGCTCTCTGGGAGACTCAGATAGCTATTTCTGCCTTATAAGGCTTCGTCAGTGAGCCACACCCACTTCTCAGATATTCCCCCTGTAAAGGTACAATGTGTCTTTTTCTGTTTTTCGTAGGCTTTTATGTGCATATTCTTTCTAGCCAGGTTTTACCTACGTAAGCTAGGTTGTTCTGCAGCTCTGGCTGTGTGAAATCTCATTCACCATCCTCAGAGCTCCTCCTCTGCTGACAAACTGCAACTCTGCGTTGCTCTCTGGGAGACTCAGATAGCTATTTCTGCCTTATAAGGCTTCGTCAGTGAGCCACACCCACTTCTCAGATATTCCCCCTGTAAAGGTACAATGTGTCTTTTTCTGTTTTTCGTAGGCTTTTATGTGCATATTCTTTCTAGCCAGGTTTTACCTACGTAAGCTAGGTTGTTCTGCAGCTCTGGCTGTGTGAAATCTCATTCACCATCCTCAGAGCTCCTCCTCTGCTGACAAACTGCAACTCTGCGTTGCTCTCTGGGAGACTCAGATAGCTATTTCTGCCTTATAAGGCTTCGTCAGTGAGCCACACCCACTTCTCAGATATTCCCCCTGTAAAGGTACAATGTGTCTTTTTCTGTTTTTCGTAGGCTTTTATGTGCATATTCTTTCTAGCCAGGTTTTACCTACGTAAGCTAGGTTGTTCTGCAGCTCTGGCTGTGTGAAATCTCATTCACCATCCTCAGAGCTCCTCCTCTGCTGACAAACTGCAACTCTGCGTTGCTCTCTGGGAGACTCAGATAGCTATTTCTGCCTTATAAGGCTTCGTCAGTGAGCCACACCCACTTCTCAGATATTCCCCCTGTAAAGGTACAATGTGTCTTTTTCTGTTTTTCGTAGGCTTTTATGTGCATATTCTTTCTAGCCAGGTTTTACCTACGTAAGCTAGGTTGTTCTGCAGCTCTGGCTGTGTGAAATCTCATTCACCATCCTCAGAGCTCCTCCTCTGCTGACAAACTGCAACTCTGCGTTGCTCTCTGGGAGACTCAGATAGCTATTTCTGCCTTATAAGGCTTCGTCAGTGAGCCACACCCACTTCTCAGATATTCCCCCTGTAAAGGTACAATGTGTCTTTTTCTGTTTTTCGTAGGCTTTTATGTGCATATTCTTTCTAGCCAGGTTTTACCTACGTAAGCTAGGTTGTTCTGCAGCTCTGGCTGTGTGAAATCTCATTCACCATCCTCAGAGCTCCTCCTCTGCTGACAAACTGCAACTCTGCGTTGCTCTCTGGGAGACTCAGATAGCTATTTCTGCCTTATAAGGCTTCGTCAGTGAGCCACACCCACTTCTCAGATATTCCCCCTGTAAAGGTACAATGTGTCTTTTTCTGTTTTTCGTAGGCTTTTATGTGCATATTCTTTCTAGCCAGGTTTTACCTACGTAAGCTAGGTTGTTCTGCAGCTCTGGCTGTGTGAAATCTCATTCACCATCCTCAGAGCTCCTCCTCTGCTGACAAACTGCAACTCTGCGTTGCTCTCTGGGAGACTCAGATAGCTATTTCTGCCTTATAAGGCTTCGTCAGTGAGCCACACCCACTTCTCAGATATTCCCCCTGTAAAGGTACAATGTGTCTTTTTCTGTTTTTCGTAGGCTTTTATGTGCATATTCTTTCTAGCCAGGTTTTACCTACGTAAGCTAGGTTGTTCTGCAGCTCTGGCTGTGTGAAATCTCATTCACCATCCTCAGAGCTCCTCCTCTGCTGACAAACTGCAACTCTGCGTTGCTCTCTGGGAGACTCAGATAGCTATTTCTGCCTTATAAGGCTTCGTCAGTGAGCCACACCCACTTCTCAGATATTCCCCCTGTAAAGGTACAATGTGTCTTTTTCTGTTTTTCGTAGGCTTTTATGTGCATATTCTTTCTAGCCAGGTTTTACCTACGTAAGCTAGGTTGTTCTGCAGCTCTGGCTGTGTGGCACATAAAAGCCTACGAAAAACAGAAAAAGACACATTGAAATAGCTATCTGAGTCTCCCAGAGAGCAACGCAGAGTTGCAGTTTGTCAGCAGAGGAGGAGCTCTGAGGATGGTGAATGAGATTTCACACAGCCAGAGCTGCAGAACAACCTAGCTTACGTAGGTAAAACCTGGCTAGAAAGAATATGCACATAAAAGCCTACGAAAAACAGAAAAAGACACATTGTACCTTTACAGGGGGAATATCTGAGAAGTGGGTGTGGCTCACTGACGAAGCCTTATAAGGCAGAAATAGCTATCTGAGTCTCCCAGAGAGCAACGCAGAGTTGCAGTTTGTCAGCAGAGGAGGAGCTCTGAGGATGGTGAATGAGATTTCACACAGCCAGAGCTGCAGAACAACCTAGCTTACGTAGGTAAAACCTGGCTAGAAAGAATATGCACATAAAAGCCTACGAAAAACAGAAAAAGACACATTGTACCTTTACAGGGGGAATATCTGAGAAGTGGGTGTGGCTCACTGACGAAGCCTTATAAGGCAGAAATAGCTATCTGAGTCTCCCAGAGAGCAACGCAGAGTTGCAGTTTGTCAGCAGAGGAGGAGCTCTGAGGATGGTGAATGAGATTTCACACAGCCAGAGCTGCAGAACAACCTAGCTTACGTAGGTAAAACCTGGCTAGAAAGAATATGCACATAAAAGCCTACGAAAAACAGAAAAAGACACATTGTACCTTTACAGGGGGAATATCTGAGAAGTGGGTGTGGCTCACTGACGAAGCCTTATAAGGCAGAAATAGCTATCTGAGTCTCCCAGAGAGCAACGCAGAGTTGCAGTTTGTCAGCAGAGGAGGAGCTCTGAGGATGGTGAATGAGATTTCACACAGCCAGAGCTGCAGAACAACCTAGCTTACGTAGGTAAAACCTGGCTAGAAAGAATATGCACATAAAAGCCTACGAAAAACAGAAAAAGACACATTGTACCTTTACAGGGGGAATATCTGAGAAGTGGGTGTGGCTCACTGACGAAGCCTTATAAGGCAGAAATAGCTATCTGAGTCTCCCAGAGAGCAACGCAGAGTTGCAGTTTGTCAGCAGAGGAGGAGCTCTGAGGATGGTGAATGAGATTTCACACAGCCAGAGCTGCAGAACAACCTAGCTTACGTAGGTAAAACCTGGCTAGAAAGAATATGCACATAAAAGCCTACGAAAAACAGAAAAAGACACATTGTACCTTTACAGGGGGAATATCTGAGAAGTGGGTGTGGCTCACTGACGAAGCCTTATAAGGCAGAAATAGCTATCTGAGTCTCCCAGAGAGCAACGCAGAGTTGCAGTTTGTCAGCAGAGGAGGAGCTCTGAGGATGGTGAATGAGATTTCACACAGCCAGAGCTGCAGAACAACCTAGCTTACGTAGGTAAAACCTGGCTAGAAAGAATATGCACATAAAAGCCTACGAAAAACAGAAAAAGACACATTGTACCTTTACAGGGGGAATATCTGAGAAGTGGGTGTGGCTCACTGACGAAGCCTTACAAGGCAGAAATAGCTATCTGAGTCTCCCAGAGAGCAACGCAGAGTTGCAGTTTGTCAGCAGAGGAGGAGCTCTGAGGATGGTGAATGAGATTTCACACAGCCAGAGCTGCAGAACAACCTAGCTTACGTAGGTAAAACCTGGCTAGAAAGAATATGCACATAAAAGCCTACGAAAAACAGAAAAAGACACATTGTACCTTTACAGGGGGAATATCTGAGAAGTGGGTGTGGCTCACTGACGAAGCCTTATAAGGCAGAAATAGCTATCTGAGTCTCCCAGAGAGCAACGCAGAGTTGCAGTTTGTCAGCAGAGGAGGAGCTCTGAGGATGGTGAATGAGATTTCACACAGCCAGAGCTGCAGAACAACCTAGCTTACGTAGGTAAAACCTGGCTAGAAAGAATATGCACATAAAAGCCTACGAAAAACAGAAAAAGACATATATATATATATATATATATATATATATATATATATATATATATATATATATATATATATATATATATATACATACATACATATACATATATATATACACACACACATATACACATATACATATACAGTAGTTTTGTGTTCCCTTTAGTTGTTTGAGCAGTGTATAAACTACTGTATGTAAAGAACAAAGTATTTAATAAGGCTATTTCATTCATTCAGATCTTGGAGGTCTTCTGCTTGTGTTCCCTTTATTTTTTTGAGCAGTATATTTCATTCCCCTAGGAAAGGCGTAGGTGCTAACTTCCTACACCTCCTAGAAAGAAAGGAAGGAGGGAGAGAGAAAGGAAGGAAGGAGAGAAAGAAAGAAAAGAGAGGAAGGAAGGAGAGAAAGGAAGGAGAGAGAAAAAGAAAGAGGAGGGAGGGAGGGAGAGAAAGAAAAGAGGAAGGAAGGAGAGAGAAAGAAAAGAAGGAAGGAGAGAAAGAAAGGAAGGAAGGAAGGAGAGAGAAAAAGAAAGACACCTTTGGGACTTTTAGAGGCTAAGACCCTGAACGTGTCGATCAGAAAGAAAAGAGGTCGGCGGTTCGAATCCCTTCCTACAGGTCTCCTGCCTAAGCAAGGGGGTTGGACTGGATGACCTCCAAGGTCCCTTCCAACTCCGTTCCTGTTAAAGAGTTCGTGGAGGCATTTCCAGGGAGTGGGGGGGGGGCGGCGTTGGCGTTGACGTCAAGGCCCCTCCGTCCACGGGGTAGGGTGCGTGGGTGGGGGTCTCATTCCCTCCAGCTGCGCCTGCCACGAGCGAGGATGGCAAGGGAAGCGCAAGGGAAGCGCAAGCGGAGCCGGTGCCGGTGCCGGTGCGCGCTGGGGCTGGCGCTCCTCTTCGACGCGCTGGGTTTGGCGGGGCTGCTGGTGGGCGGCTTGCTGGAGACGGAGGTCTCCGACCTGCTCATCTACCTGGGCGGCGTCGGGGTCTTCTTCAGCCTGCCCTGGTGGGTCTTCTGGCACGTGGGCAACCTGGAGGTGCCGGCCGAGGAGCTGCGCGACGACGTGGGGCTGAGCTGGCGAAGCGCCGACGCCTGGAGCCTGGAGAGCTGGCGAGCCCGGCGTGTGGCTCTCCTCGCCCGCGCCTTCAGCGCCCACTTCTCGCTGCCTTCCGCCACCGCCTCCGTCTCCGTCCCGTCTCAGGTCGGCCGCCTCCGCGCCCACTTCGCCGCTTCCACCAGCATCATCAGCCGCCCCAGCGACTTGGAGACGCTGCAGCGGCCGTCCCGCATCCAGGACGCGGCGACCCTTGAAAGGTCGAGCCAGGCCCCTTCCCTGCCCGGCCTCTCCTCCTCCAGCGCCGGCACAACAGCCCCGCAGGGTAGGTCATAATGACGGCCCGCTTGGCTCGTTTGGACAGGCAGGCCAGGCTGCCGGGCTGCCTTTGTGGCCGTCAGCCCTTTGGTGGCCTGCCCATCACATCGAAGAAGCTCTTCGGTGGAAGAGCTTGTGGGAAAAAAAAAAAAAAAAAACACTAGGTAGTGGTGTCGGATAGAAGACGCCAGGCTGGAAGCCAGGAGGTGGGGAGTTCTAGTTCCACTAAAGCCAGCCGGGTGACTTTGGGCCAATCACCAAGAGACAGGGAGTTCTAGTTCCACTAAAGCCAGCTGGGTGACTTTGGACCAATCACCAAGAGACAGGGAGTTCTAGTTCCACTAAAGCCAGCCGGGTGACTTTGGGCCAATCACCAGGAGACTATGACTTCTAGTCCCCCTTTAAGCCATGAATGCCAGCCGGGTGACTTTGGGCCAATCACCAGGAGACAGGGAGTTCTAGTTCCTCTAAAGCCAGCTGGGTGACTTTGGACCAATCACCAAGAGACAGGGAGTTCTAGTTCCACTAAAGCCAGCCGGGTGACTTTGGGCCAATCACCAGGAGACAGGGAGTTCTAGTTCCTCTAAAACTAGCTGGGTGACTTTGGACCAATCACCAGGAGACATGGAGTTCTAGTTCCTCTAAAGCCAGCTGGGTGACTTTGGACAATCACCAGGAGACAGGGAGTTCTAGTCCCCCTTTAAGCCATGAATGCCAGCCGGGTGACTTTGGGCCAATCACCAGGAGACTATGACTTATAGTCCCCCTTTAAGCCATGAATGCCAGCCGGGTGACTTTGGGCCAATCACCAGGAGACAGGGAGTTCTAGTTCCACTAAAGCCAGCTGGGTGACTTTGGGCCAATCACCAGGAGACAGGGAGTTCTAGTTCCTCTAAAACTAGCTGGGTGACTTTGGACCAATCACCAGGAGACATGGAGTTCTAGTTCCTCTAAAGCCAGCTGGGTGACTTTGGGCCAATCACCAGGAGACTATGACTTATAGTCCCCCTTTAAGCCATGAATGCCAGCCGGGTGACTTTGGGCCAATCACCAGGAGACAGGGAGTTCTAGTTCCACTAAAGCCAGCTGGGTGATTTTGGGCCAATCACCAGGAGACAGGGAGTTCTAGTTCCTCTAAAACCAGCTGGGTGACTGGCCAATCACCAGGAGACTATCTATCTATCTATCTATCTATCTATCTATCTATCTATCTAATTTATATACCGCCCTACTCCCAGAGGACTCAGGGCGGTGAACAGCCAAGATAAAATACAGATAATGCAACCATTAAAAGTCCATTAAAATTAATAAATATTTTGGCCGAAAACAAGTTTAAAACACCTAATTTGTAAAACAGATTAAACGATTTAAAAATTTAAAAGGGAGAGTTAGGCCAGGCCAGCCTGCTGAAATAAAACTGTTTTGAGAGCATGACGAAACGTGCGCAGATCCGGGATCCTCCGTATCTCCGGGGGGAGCTCGTCCCAGATGGTAGGTGCCCCCACAGAGAAAGCTCTCCCCCTGGGGGCCGCCAGTCAACACTGTTTGGCCGACAGCACCCTGAGAAGCCCCTCTCTATGGGAGCGTACTGGTCGGTGAGAGGCTATTGGTAGCAGAAGGCAGTATCTATGACTTCTAGTCCCCCTTTAAGCCATGAATGCCAGCCGGGTAACTTTGGGCCAATCACCAGGAGACAGTGAGTTCCAGTTCCATTAAAGCCAGCTGGGTGACTGGCCAATCACCAGGAGACTATAAATTTTGATCCCCCTTTAAGCCATGAATGCTGGCTGGGTGACTTTGGACCAATCACCAGGAGACAGGGAGTTCTACTTCCACTAAAGCCAGCTGGGTGACTTTGGACCAATCACCAAGAGACAGGGAGTTCTAGTTCCACTAAAGCCAGCTGGGTGACTTTGGACCAATCACCAGGAGACAGGGAGTTCTAGTTCCACTAAAGCCAGCTGGGCGACTTTGGAACAATCACCAGGAGACAGGGCGTTCTAGTTCCACTAAAGCCAGCTGGAGCTGGGTGATTTTGGGCCAATCACCAGGAGACAGTGAGTTCCAGTTCCATTAAAGCCAGCTGGGTGACTGGCCAATCACCAGGAGACTATAAATTTTGGTCCCGCTTTAAGCCATGAATGCTGGCTGGGTGACTTTGGACCAATCACCAGGAGACAGGGAGTTCTACTTCCACTAAAGCCAGCTGGGTGACTTTGGACCAATCACCAGGAGACAGGGAGTTCTAGTTCCACTAAAGCCAGCTGGAGCTGGGTGACTCTGGGCCAATCACTAGGAGACAGGGAATTCTAGTTCCATTAAAGCCAACTGGGTGACTTTCCCTCTTTCTCTCAGCCCCACCCATCTCACAGGCTTGTTGTTATGGAGAAAATAGTAGGAGGAAGGAATATTAAGGTCAGTTTGCTGCCTTGAGTTATTAATAAAAAACGATAAAGGTTTATGGTAAATTTCATAAATGTCGAAGAGGGAGCAGTTTGTAGCAGATCACTCCTGCATTCGATCTTGGGATCCTTGTCCAAGCCTTTCCACCTTTGTTCATTTCATTACTACTTTACTAAGGCAACCTTACGGGAAAAGTAGTCGACTGGCGGCTCCCAGTGGGAGAGCCTTCTCTGTGGGGGCACCTACTATCTGGAACGAGCTCCCCCCGGAGATCCCGGATCTGCGCATCTTCCACCGCGCTCTTAAGACCTTTTTATTCTACCAGGCGGGCCTGGCCTAACTTTCTCCCTCTTTTTAAATAATTTTTAATATTCAAAGTTTAATTTATTTTAAATTGATTGGGTTTTTTTTAATCTGTCTGGGCCAAACTATTTAATTCGATTTTATTTCTGCTTTTTAAATTTTGTATGTATTTATTTTAATGTTGGCTGTTCACTGCCCTGAATCCCGAAGGAGTAGGGCGGTATATAAATCAAATAAAAGTAAAGTAAAAGTAACCGGTGGAATTTCTTTTCCAGATTCGCCTGAAACCCAAGATCGTGGAACACAAACAAGTTTCTTCAAAATCATTGGACTCCACAAAAAGACCTAAACATGATTACCCTCTCTGAAACAGTTTATAACACCCTGGAAAAACTGTTTTATGCCTCCCAGAGACAATCAAACAGCATCATAAAAGGACTGGGCTCAGTTACTGAACTGGAAGTTAATTTATGGGCCTGGACAAGGTTGATGTCTCTTATATAACAGGTGGAACCAAGCATTAGGACTTCCGAACTTAAAATAAAAATTTAAAGTAAACGTAGAATTGCCCAGTTACTCATCATCTTGAAGCGAAAGTCAAAAACTTTATAGTAAACTTCCTTCAGTGCCCAACAACACATTAAAAAAAACAAAGTTTTACTGCCGTTTGGAGTCACCCTGAGATATTGGATCCAAATTGAAGGGGGTTGAAGGCGGATCCCCCTTGGAATCCACTGACCTGAGATCCATGCTTGCCCTTGTACTTTGCATGTTTAAAGGGAAACTTAAAATCAGCTACTTATAAACCAGCCCGAGGATTTTAATTTTTTAAAAAGGGTCTTTCCAATTCTCATTGTTTTCTTAATTTTGCAGGGGAAACTTTTGACTAGTTGCCATACATTGCACTGATTTGTAAACACATACCTATCTTTCCTTTTTTTTTTTTTTTTTTTTGGAAAGTGGTCTAAAACTAACTAGAAGTTTAAAAAAAAAAAGCAATACCATGGAAAACTTGAAGCTTTTGACTATTTGCACTCTATTGCATTTATTTCCAAAAGAAAAATCCGGGTTTATTTTTTTTGTTTTTGAAAGTGGAAACATAAAGAATGTCATATAACTCTTTTTCATTTTATGGAAAGTGGTCTAAAAGTAACCAGAAGTTAAAAATTAAAAAAAATGCAACACCATGGAAAACTTGAAGCTTTTGACTATTTGCACTCTATTGCATTTATTTCTAAAATAAAAATCCGGGTTTTGGGTTTTTGTTTTTTTTTTGGCAAGCAGAAAAATTAAGAATGTCATATAATTCATTTTTATAGGACGTCTATGGAGAGTCTCACTTTCGTTTTATTCCCAGCTGGAATAAAACCCCTGCGGGCAGTCACCGCCCCCGCCCACCCCCGCCTCTTTTCTGCGCAGGCGCCTCGGCAGATTCCAGCCAACGCGGCGTTCGATCGCGAGCCGGAAGAGGCGGGGCTCGCGTGGGCTCTCTCTTTCGGGAGCCGGGCGGAAGCGGCCTTTCGCTTCCGGTGTCGGGCGGAAGCTGAGGCGGCGGCTGCGTGCGCAGGAGGTTGTCTTACTCTCCGGGAGCATGAGGGGGAAGAGGCGGCGGCGCTGGCGGAGGTTTGGTGAGGCGAGGACGGAGCGCGGCTGAGCCGGCGGAGGCTGCCGAGCGGGGAGAGGAGGTGCGGGCCGCGTGGGGGGGAAAGGACTTTCCGTCCCCCCCCCTTTCTGCGTCGTCTACTGCTTCACAACAGCCTTGTGAGGTAGGCCAGAGCGAGGAGTCGTGTCTTCTACGTACCTGGCTCTGATGGGGGTTTTGTTGACCCCTCAGGACCGAAGCTGGAAGGGTAGATTGCCCTGCCGGAACTCGAGGCCCTGGTTTCTACTACAACTCCCATCACCCCCCAGCACCCCGGTTGTATTTGGGCTGCAGGAAGGTAGATTGTCCTGCCAGAACGAGACCCTGCTTCAACCACAACTCCCATCATCCCCCAGCACCGCCATTGTATTTGGGCTGCAAGCAGGGCCGCCAGGAGGGTACATTTTCCTGCCACAACTTGAGGCCCTGGTTCTACTACAACTCCCATCATCCCCAGCACTGCCCTTGTATTTGGGTTGTAGTGTCGCCAGGAAGGTAGATTGTCCTACCAGAACAAGGCCCTGGTTCTACTACAACTCCCATCATCCCCAGCACCCCGGTTATATTTGGGCTGCAGGAGGGTAAATTGTCCTGCCAGAACTCGGGGCCCTGATTCTACTGCAGCCCCCATCATCCCCAGCACCCCGGTTGTATTTGGACTGCAAGAGGCTAGATTGTCCTGCCAGAATTGAGTCCCTGGTTCAACCACAACTCCCATCATCCTCAGCACCACGGTTGTATTTGGGCTGCAGGAGGGTAGATTGTCCTACCAGAACTCGGGGCCCTGATTCTACTACAACTCCCATCCACCCCAGAATAAATAACACCGGTTGATTATCCTAGCTGCGGATTCATCAACATCCAACGTTTTTCACTTTCATGGTCAGATGCCAATCTTGCATTGCAATTTTTTTTTTAAGGATTTTCTGACATGTTGGCTGAGGATGAATTCCTGAGATCGCCACCAAAGAAGACGGTCAGATTCGGCGGTACTTTGGGAGAAATCCTACTGAAATATCAACAGGTAATGCTGTAGGGTAGTGTTTGCAAGAAAAAAAATACATCCAATGTATGGGATGCGTTCATAACATTTTCTGTTTTTAACACTGATAATTCATCCACAAGGAACTGTTTTGTCTTTGTTTTTCTCCACTGATGAGGAAATTATATACTATATCTGAGAAAAAGGATTTGTGGAGTTCTTTATCATCATCATCTTCTAACGATCCCATAATCCCTCACCGGGTAGAGTCTGGGCAACTGAATGGAGCTAGCAGAGTGTTTACTGGCCGGATGACCTTCCTGTCGCCAATACAGACAGATATATTCTCATTGTGCTCAAGGAGAGAAATATCTGCCTCTACCTAGGATCGAACTTGCAGCCTCCTAATTGTGAGGCAAGAGCTCCACCTCTAGGCCACCTCACCACTCCTTGTGGAGTTCTTTATGCAGAGCTCAAAATTGCACATTTTCTCTTTCAGGGCAAGACCACTGAGTTTGATCTGCTGAAGCATCAGCTGTTGGATCCAGACATAAAAGTAAGATTTCTATAACATTCAAATACTCTGAAAGGCCTCCTTAGATTTAAGAAAGAATGAAATAAATAATTTGAATCTTTTTTTCTTTTTTTTTAGTATTCTTTATGGGTTATAGTTTATAATTGCTAAGGAGCCAGAAAGTTACCCAAACACAATCTGGAAAATGAATCCAGTCAGATTTATAAATTCATTTTTAAATAAAACATTATCACACTGTTCTGTCCCCATCTCACACACGCACACAAACAGTCAGCCAGGAGTTAAATAAAAACTTGCAGACAATAAATTCCTTCGATAACAGAATTGGCAGCAATCCAGTAGCTGCTTGCCAAGAACTCTACTCACAGAGGGAGGTGTTCCTCCTCCGTCAGATAAACCAAAACAAAGACACAAAGACACAGAATTGTCAAGTCCAGTCTGTATTAAATCCAAGGCAGGCAGATAACGTAGTTTCAGAGATACAATGCAACTCGCTAGTTGTTTAGTTTTGTCCATCACAGAGCCTGAATGGCCACCACACCCCCTTTTATCCCCTGTGGGATGTGGTCCAGTGACTCAGCTTAATCTCTGGCACGCCTCCTTTTCTGCTGCGTGCGCTTGTCTCTCTGACATAGGCATGGATCCAGCCAAGACTTATCTCCTTCACTGTCCGACTGCGACTGTTCGGAGATACCTGGCTCCTGGCCAATCTCTTCTCCTTCGGGAGACACCTGAGGCATTGTCAGAGAGGAGGGTCCTGGAGAGGGAAGCCTGGCTAACTCCTCTCCTTCACCTTCGGAATCTTCTCCCTCCGATAAAACGGGCTCAGGGGTCGGAGTCACAACACACACCTTTCTAAAATCCACCACTGTTTACCAGGTTTAGCAATCACAAGTGTACCTAGTACTGTCGTGTCAGATTAATTGGGAAAACTACATTACCCAATGCACCTTGCCATTTGCAAATAGCCATGCTAATGTGCCAGGCATTTCAACTGGGAAGAACAGGGCTGGGCTGCTGGGGGTTCGGGAGAACCTTTAGCTAAGATTCTGTGCAGTTCGGAGAACCCCCAAATCCCACTCCTGGCTGGCCATGGCCACCCCTCTCAGGAGTCCCCACAGACCCTGTTTTGTATGCAGGTAAGTGCAGGGCGCACGCAGAGTCTCGGGGAGGGCGAAAAACGGGCCTACCGGAAGTTCAGGAAGGCCAGAAACGGGCCCGTTTCCAGCCTCCGGAGGCTGGGGAGGCCGTTTTCGCCTTTCCGGAGGCTCGAAGAAAACCTCCCGAGCCTGGGGAGGGCAAAAATGCCCCCCCCCTTCCTGGCTATGGTGCAGGAGGCTGACTAGGCCATGCCCACCATGGCCAAGCCCACCCAGCAACCGGGCAGAGAACCCCTTGCTAAAATTTTTGAAGCCCACCCCTGAGAGGGACTATATGTCCTTTTCCTCTCTATGACAAAAGAATAACACTGACAATATAAGAAGGGGTTTTATATGCATATGAGAGGTGGGTCTAATTTATTGGATTTCGTTCAACATTTAACTAGACTATCCAGGTGCTTAATTTCTCCCATTCGGTGCATGGATCCGGTGAATAGATTTCCTGGGAAAGCGCAGGATGAAACTCTTTAACTACAAATAGAAGAGAGTATTTGAAGCTCACGGTTGAACTGCGAGGTCCTTGCTGGTCTCTGAGCTTGTTGTTTTCTTGCAGATCCAACTAGGTAACTTCAGTGCTAGAAGGGAGACAGAGAGCAAAACTCACTCCTTTCTAGCACTGATGATATTACCTACCTGGGTAACGAAATGTCTTCAAGAAAACAACCAAGCTCAGAGAGCACCAGGGACCCCACAAAACTTTTAACTCCTTCTGCTGTTTCAAAATTGAGAGGCTGATCTAGCTGACACACTTAAGTTGTGACAAGCAATGTGTGAGCAAAATGTGGCAGGCTGTTGGTCTGATGGTCTTTATCTTAAAAGCAAACTAACCGCTTCTCACCCCAGCTAAAACTTTTGACAGCCGGTGTGATTTAGTAATTAAGATATGATGGCTTCTGTTTTTTAGGATGACCAGATTATTAACTGGCTCTCTGAATTCCGGTCTTCTATTACATTTTTGACCAAGGAGTTTGAACAATTAATTACCATCCTGTTGGTAAGAATTCTCTGGTTGCATTGGGTGCGCTTTTTGCTTTGGATTGGGGGGGGGGAGGGGGCACAACAGATGCTCCAACTTCTGATCTTGTTGTCTCTAAAAATGCAGAAAATGCCATGGTTGAGACGAAGCCAGCCTGTGGTTGAGGAGTACCTAGCTTTCCTGAGTAACTTAGTGTCTGCTCAGACAATCTATCTTAGGCCATGCCTGCAAATGATCGTCTCGCACTTTGTACCCCGTAAGTACTTTCTCCCCCTCCCCAGTTTTATTGAAAGAAAAAGAATAAAAAATATTTTAACAGCCAAGAAAAAAAAATGAACCCTCCATCCCTAAGAATACAGCTACCCAACTTAAAAAAAACAGAAAACAGAAAGACTCTCCCTATATATCACCTCAAAGAGAATGAATCTACTTTGGAGAAGGGAAAATAATTTTCAGTGTTACAAAAAATAATAATAATAAAATCTTGTCTTGAGGGGTCCTTGGTGCTCTCTGGGCTTGCTTGTTTTCTTGCAGAAGTTTCATTTACCCAAAGTAGGTAACATCATCAGTGCTAGTCAATAATAAATAAGAATAGTAATAATAAAATCTGTCTTGCCAAAAAGCATACTATTGTGTTTTTCGGACTAGTAGATGCACCTAGGTTTAGAGGAGGAAAACAAGAAACAAAAATAGTTTTTTGCCTCTGCTGGTCCCATTTTTGCTCTCTCCAGCGTCCAGAAGCACTCTGTAGGCCAGAAACGGGCCCATTTTTGTGCCAGGACCCGCGGACCCCATTTTTGGCCTGCAGAATGCTTCTGGACGCCAGGGAGGGCAAAACAGGACCCACAGAGGGTTCGGGAGACAAAAACAGGCCTGTATTCGTTGTATAAGATGCACAGACATTTCCACCCACTTTGGGTGGGGGGGAGTGTGTCGTGTAGTCCTAAAAATACGTAATTCATTTTTTTTTTGTTGTTAGTAGATAAAATCGCCTTTTTGCCCAAAGTAATAATAGCAGCTGTGGTTTCTCATTTAGAATAGAATAGAATAGAATAGAATAGAATAGAATAGAATAGAATAGAATAGAATAGAATAGAATAGAATAGAATAATAGAACAGAACAGAACAGAACAGAACAGAACAGAACAACAGAGTTGGAAGAGACCTTGGAGGTCTTCTAGTCCAACCCCCTGCTTAAGCAGGAAACCCTACACCACTTCAGACAAATGGTTATCCAACCTCTTCTTAAAAACTTCCAGTGTTGGAGCATTCACAACTTCTGGAGGCAAGTTGTTCCACTGATGTATTGTTCTCACTGTCAGGAAATTTCTTCTTAATTCTAGGTTGCTTCTCTCCTCGATTAGTTTCCACCCATTGCTTCTTGTTCTGCCCTCAGGTGCTTTGGAAAATGGCTTGACTCCCTCTTCTTTGGGGCAGCCCCGGAGTTTTGTTTATTTTAGAATTAGTAATAATTCAAAGCACGGAAACTTGGGTTCAAATCTGGGTTCACAGCCCCCAAAGCTCTGTGGGAGACTGCTGTAAACCTCTTAGGGAAAGCTGTGTTTCTGATATATAGATAGATAGATAGATAGATAGATAGATAGATAGATAGATAGATAGATGTTCTGCAAGGCATTTTTTGTTGATCAACAAGGTAACTATTTATAAGCTCCTCTGTTTCTTCCCAGCCCGAATAACCATCCGGGAGAACGATGTGGACATCTCTGATTCGGACGATGATGAAAGTGAGTACTTCCCTTTTTCTATTTTCTTGATTGACTCTTTTATCCATATGTACTCTGCCCATTTTGTATATTATCTCTATTTTTCTAGCTGGGTTTCTGCAGCCAAGGGAGTATTTTTTTGATTCAGTGTGGTCCTGGTAAAAGATGGGAGTCCACAGGTTGACTTCAACTTACAACCATTCGTTCAGTGACCATTTGAAATTTCAACGGCATTGGAAAAAAAAATGACTGACACTCAGAGTCATCATAGGCTACCCATGATCATGTGATCAGGTTTCTGGCAACTGGCATGTGTTCCGGGGTCATGTGATCATGCCGTATTGCAGGCTAATTCTGCCGACTGCCAGCAGTTCGATCCTGACCGGCTCGAGGTTGACTCGGCCTTCCAACCATCCGAGGTCGGTAAAATGAGGATCCAGATTGTTGGAGGCAATAGGTTGACTTGTAAACCACTTAGGGAGGGCTGTAAAGCCCTGTGAAGCGCTATATAAATCTTAAGTGCTAGTGCTATTGCTGTCGCCATTTGCAACCTTCCCAGCCAGCTTCCAACAAGCCAAGTCATTAGGGGAAGATGATTCACTTAATGACTGCAGCCATTCGCCTGACAACCTTGGCAAAAAAAAAAGGTCATAAAATCAGGCAAAGCTCACTTAACAACTGCCTTGCTAAGCAATGGGAATTCTATACCCCTTGCGTCAGCACTTCAAGCTGCATTTACTCTAGTGCTGACATAAGAAGGAGAAGCGGAGGCGTCTGGAAAGGGACGTTTGACTTTTCACCTACTTATTTTCCCTGGAGATAATATCCCCTAGGAGATGGGATGGGAGGGGGGAAATTCCTTTGAGCTGGAGCAGTAGATTAGGGGTAGAGTGACTTGGAAAATGGCCAATGAGTGCAGAGGAGTGGGGAAAGGAAAGGGAGGGTTTTGGGTCAGGAAGTCAGTGTTGGCTACGATGGAGTCAGAGTTAGAATGTCGTGCTTAATAAATGGGAGTTTTTCATCAAAGACTTCGTTTGAAATGCAATTTATTTGAGACGACCTCGAAACCTGACACCTTGTCTATAAATCTTGAATGTGCCTGGTCCTTTAGTGTTCAAAACCATAGAGTCTGCTCAGACATTGTGACAAGTTGAGCGACCGCTCCTCCGTGATTGTGTCAATCTCTCTTGCAACCCTCCAAATCGAAGGCTGGCGTTTTTCCAAGTGCAGCCTTTTTTGAACAGGGTGTCTGTAGGAAGCAGGTCATATTGAAAAAAGGTTTCTCATATATAGTGCGGATAAATAATACAGTAGCAACAAAACCGCCTTCAGAAATTGGAAGACGTTCTTGACCACGTCTAAAATAGAGGTCTGCTTGTATCCACCAACTTTCTGGGTTAAACAGACATGTTGCTTTTCAATCTCTGCAGATGTTGTCGAAAGCTTCACCACCTGCCACAGAGCATTGCAGACAATTGTGAAATATGTCCCTTTGTAAGTTAAAATATCTTTTATTTTTCTGGGCCTGGGGAAGACAATGTGTAACATAAGCTGCTTTTTTGCTGCCCATGTTGTGGCCCACCGGCGGCCAACGGAGCTGGCAGCAGAGTCAGACAGTGATGTGGTTGGGGAGGAACATGGGCCAGTCCTGAGGGCTGGGGAAAGCTCAGACGAGGGCTCTGCGTCGGAGGCAGAGGTAGACAGCAGTGAGGCAGAGGAACAGCTGGAGCCCATTCCCAGTGTGCGCATGCACAGAGCTGCCAGAAGACAAGAAAACTCCAAAAGCAGGGTCAACTTGGCAGTAAAGCCACGCCTTGGAGGAGATTGGCCCCTCCCACAGGAAACAAAAGAGGAGTGGATTTTTTTGGAAAAGCAAATCATACGTTGGGGAAAATGATGTTCCATAGAGAAGGAGAAACCTGTAAACACAATCAGAATCATCAAACGTGCATAGGACAGGCAGGATTATCTTCCCTGAAAATAAGACCCTGTATATATAATATATATTTGCCACCCGAAAAGGGCACCAGGTCTTATTTTCAGGGGATGTCATCCACTGACTAACCTCACTTGTGCACGTCATCCCTGGCCTCATTTTCACTGTCAGAGGCCTTCAGGAACTTCTTCTGCAGCTAGCAAGACTTTCCTCAAGGCCTCTGCAGCCGATTACAGAGCTCCGGATCGATCCGGAGCTTTGTTATCAACTACAGAGGCCTTCAGGAAAGCCTTGCCGGCTGCAGAAGAAATGGGACGGCGAGGCAGGCATCGGGGTGTGCGAGGCCTGGCTGCAACTGTCCAAAGGTAAGTAATAGGGCAGCTCCATACACCTCCCCTCATCCCCACCCTATCTTAATTTTTACCCATGTACTCTGGAGTGGGCAGGATCTTAATTAACAGTAATAACTTTATTGTCATTGTACGTGTATACACAGTATACCCATACAACGAAATTCACTTAACACCCAAAGACCAGGTCCAACACATATAACAATCCCCAAACATACCCCCACTACCACAATTCCCCACCCCTAAACCACCCAAACATCCACACCACAGACCAAGTAATGCTGTCCAACAGCTCACTGATGGTGGCCCTTTAGTTCATTGTTGAGTGCAATTATAGCTCTGGGATAAAAATTATAAAAACTAATTAGGCCTTATTTTGGGGATATGGTTTATATTGGGCACACGTGTAAAAATCAAGCCAGGACTTACTTTCAGAGTAGGTTGTATTTTTGGAGAAACGGAGTATTTGAAGACGTTTCCAGACTATGAATTAATAGTGGTGCGATCAGTTCTGGGAGCACTTTTCCACTCCGTCTGTGTTTGCTCTTCTAGACTCCCTCTTAAACCTTGTCTGTAGTCCACACAACAAAATAAAGGATGGTTTTGCTTATCTATTATATTTTCTGTGTTGTAGGACACCACAATTTCTCATGCCAGTGCTGGCTGAAAAGTTTCCCTTTATTAATAAATCAGAAAGAACATTAGTAAGTACCTGATTTTCTGGAAATGAAGATTCTTTCATGCTTTTGGTGTCTGCTGCTCGTTTAATTCAAGGCTGCTTTAAAAAATCTGTTAGTGGAAAATGTGATCTTGATGCCTCAGAAACAACTGGTAGTCCATCATGAATATTACCGAAGCCTTCTTCTCCTTTGGATATTTAATTATTAGTTTTGCTTACCTTTGCTAAGCCCAATCTATTTGGTTTGGTTTTATTTTCCCATTCTGTAGAAGTGATTGTGTTTTGCACAGTATGGCTTGTGGCTTAGCATGTGTGAAATTAGCAAATGGCAACTTAATAAACCATAAATAAATCCACTTACGTACGAACCCAGTTGCTTTCTCAGATAAAACATCTCCGATGGATATATTGTGTTTGAGCAGTATGATAAAAAGTGCATATACCGGAGAAGGGCGGTATACAAATTTAAAAATAAATAAATAAATAAATAAAATTTTAAGGAATGCTGTATTTAAATACGTGATGATTCTAAAATAGGATATAAAAATTGGAGATCCTCAGATTTGTTTCTCTTAGTTTTCTAGATGTGATTTTTAAAATTCCTTGACAGTGTTTTCATGGGAAACTTCCATTTCAGCAATGTTATCTCCATAATTTGCTACGAATAAGCGTATATATCCCATCATTAAGGCATGACATTTTGGAGCTGGTTGTTGAGAAGCTGCTAAAAATTGATGTAAGTACAGAATGCTGTAAATTGTGGTTGTTTATAAAGGGTCTCCATAGTTCCCCTTGTGAAAACTGGTTTAACTTTGCAAACTTCATATTCTTCAGTAAACGATGCTGCTATGTTTGTATTTACTGAACTGTTGGGCAATGAGATAAGGAATATACTTGTTATGCATTGATAAAAGAAGAATATTTGTAGCTCAGGGTTGAAATGAGGGGTCCATGGTGCTCTCTGAGATTGGTTGTTTTCTTGCAGATGTTTCATTACCCAACTAGGTAACATCATCAGTGTTAGAAGGAGTGAGGTTTGCTCTTGGTTCCTTGAACCTTCTCCTCTAGCACTGATGATATTACCTAATTTGGGTAATGAAACATCTGCAAGAAAACACCCAACTCAGAGAGCACCAAGGAGCCCTCACTTGTTACACACTTCTGTACCTTAACTATTAACTTCAGAAATACTTAAGCTCATCCCATTTTAATTCAACAGGTAAGCGCCCCAAGAAAAGATATCGAAGCTGCCGAAGAAGATGAAGAGGGAAACAGTGAGAAGGGACTCTTCAATATGGTAAGTTTGGTCATTAAACGGTATTAATACACGCACACACATACATTATCCTAAATCTTACAAGCCAAATAGCTTTTTACTCTTTAAGGAATAGTTTCTTATCAGAAAATGTAACCCATTTTTAATCTCAGCGTCGATTCCCATTGCTGCTTTGAAGTTCTCTTACTCAAATCGGAACTAGATGAGTTTTATTCCAGGGATATATGAAGCTCCCACAACTTCTGAAGGCGACTGTCAGGTGTGCCTCCTTTCAGTACTCAAGAAAGAAAAACCCCAACTCCATTTTCATTGAAGAAAGGTACTTTTACTGAATATGAACTGAACGCAACCATAGAAAAGCAAGATCTGAGGCATAGGCGCGAAAATCACATATAGAAAGCATCCCCTCCCTATCGTCCAGCGTAAATCATCCAATCCACAGGTCCTCCAGGGGTCATATGGGAGCACACGTCTGGCAGTGTCATCATTCTGGTATGCCCCGACCATTGACCTTGAAACATACCAACTTCAAAGAAAGAACGGCTGCAAAGATTCACTTTCGTTTTCCTCCAGCACACTTCCCCCCTACCCCTAGCTCCCCCTCCCCCGTTTCCATGGCAGCTGAACAACTAAGCATCGAAAGAACGGAGGCTTGACAGCGACTTCTGTTCCATGGGTTGATTGCTCTCGCTGTCAGAAAGTGAGTGAACTGTTGTTAAGTTTGAGCACCACCTATATTTATCCGGGTTTTGATTTTAACAGGATGAAGATGGGGAGAGCGCGGAGAAGAGTGACATGATGGCTCACCCCATTGCAGAACGCCTCGACATCTTGATGATTGTGATGTTTTCCTACATTAAAGATGTTTGCTACGTTAATGGTAATAAACCTGGGGCAGTTTCCCAGCATTATTTGGCAGTGCTGAGCTGAGCATTTGGGCTTAATATAGGCGGCCACTTGAAAGAAATTCCTGGATGATGTTGTAGTGTTATTTGCCGTAATTCATAATTGGGCATGTAAATGGAAAACATATCATCCATTAGCTCTACGGTTTCTGTTCCTCTTAAGCCAATTTTGTAACTTTATATGTTTTTATTTTGTCTGTTCACCACCCTGAGTCCGAAAGGAGAAGGGCGGTATAGAAGTTTGAATGAATGAATGAATGAATAAATAAATAAATAAATAAATAAATAAATAAATTCAAGTTCTTCTAATTAAGGACAGTCAATCTTTCCTCCTTCATGTTTTTCAGAGGTTATGCCTTATAGCGGTGATAGATGATTGATAGATAGATAGATAGATAGATGATAAATAGAATAGAATAGAATAGAATAGAATAGAATAGAATAGAATAGAATAGAATAGAATTCTTTGTTGGCCAAGTGTGATTGGACACACAAGGAATTTGTCTTTGGTGCATATGCTCTCAGTGTACATAAAAAGAAAAGATACATTCGTCAAGAATCATAAGGTACAACATTTAATGATGGTCAAAGGGTACAAATAAGCAATCGAATCATATTAGGAAACAATCAATATAAATCGTAAGGATACCAGCAACAGAGTTACAGTCATGCAGTCGTAAGTGGGAGGAGATGGGTGATAGAAACGATGAGAAGATCGTAATAGTAGTGCAGACTTAATAACTAGTTTGACAGTGTTGAGGGAATTATTTGTTTAGCAGAGTGATGGCGTTCGGGAAAAAACTGTCATTGTGTCTAGTTGTTCTGGTGTGCAGTGCTCTATAGCGTCGTTTTGAGGATAGGAGTTGGAACAGTTTATGTCCAGGATGCGAGGGGTCTGTAAATATTTTCCCAGCCCTCTTTTTGACTCGTGCAATATACAACTCGTGCAAGGTCCTCAATGGAAGGCAGGTTGGTAGCCATGGTTTTTTCTGCACTTCTAATTATCCCCTGAAGTCTCTGTCTGTCTTGTTGGGTTGCAGAACCAAACCAGACAGTTATGGAGGTGCAGATGACAAGACTCAATAATTCCTCTGTAGAATGTATTAATGATAGAATATTCAGCATCTGAAAGCTGCACAAACGAACAGCCTTTTTAACCTCTTTTTCTAACAGTAACAGAGTTGGAAGGGACCTTGGAGGTCATCTAGTCCAACTCCCTGCTCACGCAGGAGACCTGTACTAGGGATTCGAACCGCCAAACTGCCAATCTTTCTGATTGACAAGCTCATTGTCTTAACCTCTGAGCCACCTACTCAGGCTCTTAGCATATAATTCTAGGAACATAATTTTTTTTTTTTTTATTCCTAGGGAAAATTGATGTTGGCAACACCAAAGATTTATACCGAGACCTTGTGGCTATCTTTGATAAGCTGATTTTAACCACCCACGGATCATGTCACGTGCAGTTCATCATGTTCTACCTCTCTGGTTTCAGATTGGTAAGTAATCAAATAAATTTTTATTCCCTTCCTTCTTATGTTTTTCCCCTTTCTTAACTGGATCTTCCTGTCCTGTCCTATACTCCAAGAAAACGTGAAACTGGCTAAAACCTACCAAGTCACCTCCTGCTATTGCCCTCACCCCAAATCCCTGACGGAAAACAGTTATTTGCTTTTAGTTGGACAAGAAGCACATTGGGAACTATTCGGAAGTTAGAAATTGATGCTTCTTTTCTTTTCCCTACCTTTTCTCACTTCTCTCTCCCCCCCTTCCCCTTCCCTCTCACTGCTCTTTTATTTACTTTCGTATTTTTGCATTTTATAATACTTTATAATCTAATTTTTAAAAAATGGAAGTTAAAAGAAAAGAAGTACATTGGGAACTATTGATGTATTTAGTTCTCATTCTGTTCCTTTGTCGTTTATTCTATTAATTGACTTCTGAATACCTTTTCATTTTTTTTTTCATTTTTTATTGTAAGCCACCTAGAGTAGCCCCACAGAGAGATAGGGGGCAAATAAATTTAAACAAATCAATAAATAAAATAAACCTTTGATTCCAACTTTATAGAGAATAGAATAGAATAGAATAGAATAGAATAGAATAGAATAGAATAGAATAGAATAGAATAGAATAGAATAGAATAGAATAGAATAGAATAGAATAGAATAGAATTCTTTATTGGCCAAGTGTGATTGGACACACAAGGAATTTATCTTCGGTGCATATGCTCTCAGTGTACATAAAAAGACAAGATACATTCGTCAAGAATCCTAAGGTACAACACTTAATGATGGTCAAAGGGTACAAATAAGCAAGCGAATCATACTAGGAAACAATATAAATCGTAAGCAATAAATTATGCAGTCATAAGTGGGAGGAGATGGCTGATAGGAACGATGAGAAGACTAATAGTAATAGAAATGCAGACTTAGTGACTAGTTTGACAGTGTTGAGGGAATTATTTGTTTAGCAGAGGGATGGCATTCAAGAAAAAAACTGTCCTTGTGTCTAGTTATTTTGGTGTGCAGAGCCCTATAGTGTCATTTTGAGGGTAGGAGTTGAAACAGTTTATATCCAGGATGTGAGGGGTTATCTTTTCTCTGAACTGACTAACTGATACCTGTGGTCACTGCCCCAGCCTTAACAGCTGTGTATGTCCTCCAGGTAATCGCAGAGGCTTTTGTGGAACATCTCTGGAAAAAGCTACAGAATCCAAATGTTCCTGCTGTGATCCGACAAACCACCGGGAACTATATTGGCAGCTTTTTGGCACGGGCCAAGTTTATTCCCATTGTGTAAGTAGGTCACCAGAGTGATCCTTGGGTGGATTAACCTGCCAAGCAAGGCTACATCCCAAAGATGTCAGCCCACGTCTGGTTACTTAGCCATATTTTGTTTGGTTTTTCTAAAATCATTTCAGGACAGTGAAAGCCTGCTTAGATCTCCTGGTCAGCTGGCTGCACGCTTACATCGACAACCAGGGCACTGGGTCCCGAGCATTTTGCGACGTTGCGCTCCACGGTCCGTTCTACGCAGCCTGCCAGGCTGTGTTCTACGTTGTCATCTTTCGCCACAAGCAGCTCCTGGATGGAAATCTCAAGAAAGGTGAGCAGAAGTTCACCAGACAAGGAGAAGAAGAGGTGGGCGGAACATGTCTGTTTCTAGCCTGGGCGTAGGAGGAGGACAGGCAGAGCCTGGGGGTGGAGTCAAGAGCGGAATCAGCCTAGAATCATTACATTCCCACAAACAGCCTGCTTTTTTCAAACTTTTCCCAGTGATTTTGTAACTTCGAAAAGTCGCTAAACGAATGGTTGTAAATTGAGAACTACCTGTATGCATTTTTCTCATTGATCTACTAAGAATCTGCTAAGCCAGGGGTGTCAAACTCTTATTTCATTGAGGGCCGCATCAAGGTTGTGTTTGACCTCGAGGAGCAGGGGGGACACGTGTCCAGGACGGCATGGCCAGCTCGACATCACTCATTGAGTCTCCGTTATCGGCCACGACAGCTTTCTGAAACTCTCTGCTGGTCAAAACGGAGCTCGTGCGGTCTCCCTGAGCTCTGTTTTTGCTGGCAGAGGCACCGTGGGCTGGTCCTTCACTGTTTCCAGGGCAAACCCACAGGCCAGATCTAAGCACCTCGCAGGCGGGATGTGGCCCGCAAGCCTTGAGTTTGATACCTCTGTGCTAAGCCATGTTTCCCGGAGAATAGTGTCTTTTTTAGAAGCCTCTACAACATCAGAACGGTTTCAATGTTTTTCTGTTAGAATTAAATTTTGTTAAATGTAGCACTTCATAGAAAGCCAAGATTGAATGTAGTCAATTCCTCTGGTCTTCTGTTTTCAAGGTTTGGCCTACTTGCAAAGCTTAAACTTCGAACGCATTGTTCTCTGCCAGTTAAACCCCCTGAAGGTCTGCCTGCCAACCATTGTGAGTCTTTTTGCTGCCCTGACCAGGTACAATTGTTTTCTCTCTTGCAAAGTTTGTTTATTCATTAAATGCATTTATTTACGCCAAACAATCTCTCTAAAATTTGGAGTGTGTTGCAGAGGGACTATGTCCATTTATTGAATGCATATAGAAATGGGGCGATAGTGGGGACACGTTTTTCCTTCTTTCTTATGTGTTTTAAATCAGTCCCAGGCCGGGGTGTCCAGCCTTGGCAGCTTTAAGATCTGTGGACTTCAACCCCCAGAATTCCCCAGCCAGCTAAGGGGATTCTGGGAGTTGAAGTCCACAAATCTTAAGGTTATCAAGTTTTGGACATTTTTGGTCTAAGCTAAGGCATTTCTTGAATGCAAAACTGTAGACATCTCATCTGCAGTTCCTGCTGTTGCTCAAACAGAGAAAGGATTTGATGCATCCAGAAATGTTTATTAGCCTGTTGAGGATCCAAATCTTGGGTTTATTCCATGGTCCTAGCCTAACCGGTGCCAAGATAGCAACCTCATATTTACTTCTCTGAACCTAGAGGAAGGAGAAGATACTTGTTTGAGAAGAAACTCTACTCTTATTTCACCGACATCCTGGGGATCTTTTCCCAAGAATTTCAGGCCTTGTCCTAGTTTGAAGGAAACCTCAGCAAAAGGAGGAAAGCTAAGGAAAGAGAAAATAGTAGTAGTTAATAGGATAGGATAGAACAGAACAGAATAGAATTCTTTATTGGCCAAGTGTGATTGGACGCACAAGGAATTTGTCTTAGGTGTATATGCTCTCAGTGTACATAAAAAGAAAAGATACATTCGTCAAGAATCATAAGGTACAACATTTAATAGCTCAAGATATTGTCTCTTTACTAACACAGAAGAAGGCAGCTAGAGTACTGGAATGAGGAAAGAGTAGCTCCCAGGTGACCAAGGGAGAAGATGTTTCCATACCTTGCCCTCAGAAGCTCTTCTATGAAATGTAGATGAAACAGGTTGATGGAATTGTGAATTGTGAACTTTAAAATAACTTCCGTTTTTCTCCTTTCCTCTTCCTCCTCCCTCCTTCCAGGAAGTACCAGGTGGCCTTCTGTGACACCATCATTGAGAGAAACCGGAGACAAATACTGCCAGTTGTCCGAAGCAGCTGTGGGGGAGAGTCCATTGAGACGGCCACAAACCCCCTTGACAGTTTTTTCCCATTCGATCCTTACATTCTTAAAAGGTACCTCGTTGAGAAATGCACAACCCTCACCTGAATCATGCTTTTTTCGGTTTTTTTCAACTCCAATGGGCAAACTGGCCTGTATTTTTGTGCAAGTTAGGACCCCTAATTTAGAGTCAACCCTGGAGAAGCCCATTTCTTCTTATTTATATCCCATCAACTGAAAGAATTAGAATAAGAATGTAGAATAGAATAGAATCCTTTATTGGCCAAGTGTGATTAGATGCACAAGGAATTTGTCTTTGGTGCATAAGCTCTCAGTGTGCATAAAAGCTATAAGTGATAAATCATCATCATAGTCGTCATAAAAATACATTCGTCATGAATCATAAGCTACAACACTGGGTGATAGAATCAACATAAATCGTACTAGGACACTAAAACAATATAAATTGTAAAGATACAAGCACCATTATAGTCATAAGTAGAAAAGGAGATAGGTAATAGGAAAGATGAGAAGAATAATAGTAATACAGTCTTACTAAAGTTGTGCACTTTCAACTCTGTACAATTCCTGTTAAGCAACATCTTGTGTTTTGTCTTTCCCTCTCTCTCTCATCCCCTCTTTCTCAGATCAAAGAACACAATCAATCCTTTATATCAGTTTTGGGAAGAGCAGAGCGCTGAGGACCTCAAGGAGACGGCAGAATCCGTCAATGAGGTGAGTCGTTTCATTCAAGCTCCATCAGCCTGTTTTCTTGCGAAAGATATTTACTTCTCCCTTGGGCTGGGAAGATTGCTAATTCCCACACATCTGGGGGGTTTTCAGGAGCCTGGATAGCTCTGCAGATATAAGCACTGTAATTTAACACCAGCTTTCTGCAATTAAACTAAGTTCGAATCTTGCCAGGCTCAAGGTTGACTCAGCCTTCCATCCTTTCTAAGGTAGGTAAATTGAGGACCCAGTTGTGGGGGCAATAAGCTGACTTTGTATAAAATATACAAAAGTATGAAGGCTATTGCTTAACGCACTGTAAGCCGCCCTGAGTCTCCGGAGAAGGGCGGCATATAAATCAAATTTTAAAAAAGAGGTCAGCTTAGATCAGCAGTGGGGAAGATGTTGTGAACTCCAGTGTCTTCAGCATCCTTGGTCCTCCTGAGAAGATAGTTCGGCAACCATCCCACAAATCCAATGGAGAGCAGTGATGAAAAACGAATTGGAAAGTGCTTGTGTGTTCTTTCTTTAAAACAGCGTCTCCAAGTTTGGCCATTCGGAGATGTGTGGACTTCAAAGCCCAGAATTCCTCAGCCAGCACACTTTCTGGGGAATTCTGGAAGTTAAACACACATCTTCTCAAATGGCCAAAGTTGGGAGATACTGTTTTAAGCCATCGTATTGCCATTTTCCTTTTCCTTTGAACTATTGTATGTTTTTATGCAGGGCAAAGGTGAAGAGGAAGACGATTTCTTGAGGGGTGAAACCCCCCAAAATGATGGCATGATCAGCGTGACGCCAGGCTCCTTCAACGCTCTTGTTCACAGTTCAGAAACCAGTCTCGGATCACCCCCAGTTGAACTGCAGCTCTGATCTTTGGACAGCAACAGATATATATATATATATATATGAGACCCTTGGCAGGAGATGGGGGAACAGTTTCTAAATTCTTCATTTCTTGCATTAATTCAGCTATCCAAACTGAACATTTGCATCCCGGATAGGATGATACTTTTTGTACTTTATTTACTACAAAAAGCTGCAAGTATCAGAACCATTAGACATTACTTTTTTTCTTTTCTTTTGTGTTTCCCTATTTTGGGACAGACCCCCTCTGATTTAACACAACACTGTAATCCACTGATCCAGAGAATGATGGTGCTGCATGTTGATGCCTGTGGATTAAAAAGGCAAAAAGAAATCTACATTTTCAAAGCAAACTTGCTAATCAGAACCCAGAGATCTGCTTCTTTGGGTTAAAAAAAGAGAGGCCTATTTGAATACAGCTTTTACAAGATTTCTGCTTAATCCGAGAATATGATAAGAGTGTCAAAAGTTATGCCAAAACAATCTGAGATGTTCATGTTCAGGGGAGTTGTATAAAATAAGATTTGGGGTTATTCTGATTTTTGTTAAATTACGTGGCTTATGTCAAAAGAAAAGGGACGCGGTGGCTCAGTGGCTAAGACGCTGAACTTGTAGATCGAAAGGTTGGCAGTTCAGCGGTTCGAATCCCAAGCGCTGTGTAATGGATGAGCTCCTGTTACTTCTCCCAGCTTCTGCCAACCTAGCAGTTCGAAAGCACGTAAAAAATGCAAGTAGAAAAATAGGGACCACCTTTGGTGGAAAGGGAACAGCGTTCCGTGCGCCTTTGGTGTTGAATCATCCCGGCCACATGACCACAGAGACGTCTTCAGATAGCGCTGGCTCTTCAGCTTTGAAACAGAGATGAGCACCGCCTCCTAGAGTCAGGAACGACTAGCACATATGTGCACGGAGAATCTTTACTTTTTTATGTCAAAAGAATAAGATAGTATCTGCTTTAAGTATAAAAATACTGGCATGACAACTGACTCTCCATACCATCATCTAGTGCTCCGTGCTACTGAACACAAAGGAAGTTTGCCGGCTGAAGTGGTATTTAGCCAGCCACATGGCACCCAACTAAAACCTTGTTGTTATCCCACAGCTGCTACCAGGAGTGATATGCCCTCTGCTTATAGTAGAGCCAGCCCTAACTCTGTTGTTTACCCTACTGACTCTATATAAAAGTTTTAGCTTCAGTGGCGCATGTGGTTTGTTGCACAACAGCCAATGTGTGAAAATCACAGGATTTTGCCAAGATTGAAATTTGCCAAGATTGTACTTGCCAAGATTGAAACTTCCATAGACAGCCTGTTCCATCAAATTCCAGCAATTTAGATTTCAAACGTTGGCCTTTGGAGAGTTGTTTTCCAGCATCGTGGAAGTATCTCTCTGAAGCTGGGTAACCAGTGGTGAAATTCAATTTTTTTTACTACCAGTTCTGTGGGCGTGGCTTGGTGGGTGTGGCAGGGGAAGGATACTGCAAAATCCCCATTCCCTCCCCATTCCTGGGGGAAGGATATTACAAAATCCCCATTCCCTCCCCAGTCCAGGGGAAGGATACTGCAAAATCTCCATTCCCATCCCACTCGGGGGCCAGCCAGAGGTGATATTTGCCAGTTCTCCGAACTACTCAAAATTTCCGCTACCAGTTCTCCAGAACCTGCCGGATTTCACCCCTGCGGGTAACAATGTAGTTTCCAAATGCTGGTTTGCAAGCCCCTAGATGGGACAGAAGTAAATTTGAGGTGGGGGGGTCATAAATTGGGATGGTGAATGAGTTGCAGATGCCAAGAGGAATATTTTTAAGATCTTACCTTTATTTTGCCTGGATAAGCTGATACTACTGGCTTGGACTAAGGATCACCTTTCTACCCAAAGCTGAATTACTATCTTCAGATCTTGGTCCCGTTCTGCCTGGGCAGACCAAAACCAAAATCTACAATTTCTGCTACTTTTTTTTTTTTTAATAATCCAAACCAATGTGGAGCAACAAGCAAGAATGGTCATTTCAAAAATGAAACCCACATTTCAGGAATTATGCAAGCAAATAATCTTTTTTTCATTATTAAGGTTTTGTTATATTTCTAATGAAAATGTTTCATTTGACAAAGCTGAACGATTCTGTCATTATTTAATTCTACAGATTAAAAGTTATTTATTAAAAGTGAATGGGTTTGTTTTTGTTTTTGTCTGCTGAACCATTATCCCTCTGAAATTATTAGCATACAGAGCTATTTACCAGTTTAGGGGATTCCTTGAGTCCCCTGGCCTTTTTTGCCCTTTTGCTTCCATGGACATCGTTTTCTCAAAAAAGTCCAAATTCAACTCTAAATTAGAAGCTTGGCAACAAATGTTGGGATTAAGGACAGTCGTTTTTCTGCAACAGATTTTTCTACAACCACACCACTAAACAAACATTTGGGATGATCTTAAAGATTGGCTTGATACCTGCTTAAGAGGAGACAATCCACAACCGTTCGCCCTAGAATGGATCATTTTTCTGGGATATGGTGATTGAGAGTTTGCGAGCCAGTTTGGCAGAGTGAATTAAGGTGCTGGCCTAAAAACTAGGAGATAAGCTATGGTAAAGGGACACGACTTAGTGGGTAGGATGCTGAGCTTGTGGATCGGAAGGTTGGCAGTTCAGCGGTTTGAATCCCAAGTGTTGCGTAATGGGGTGAGCTCCTATTACTTGTCCCAGCTTCTGCCAACCTAGCAGTTCGAAAGCACGTAAAAAAATGCAAGTAGAAAAATAGAGACCACCTTTGGTCGGAAGCTAACACCGTTCCATGCGCCTTTGGCATTTAGTCATGCCAGCCACATGACCACGGAGACATCTTAGGATAGCGCTGGCTGTTCGGCTTTGAAACGGAGATGAGCACCACCCCCTAGAGTCGGGAACGACTAGCACATATGTGCGAGGGGAACCTTTACCTTTACCTTAAGCTATGGTAAATCTAGACAGTATACTAAAAAGCAGAGACATCACCCTGCCAACAAAAGTGCGTACAGTCAAGGCGATGGTTTTCCCAGTTGCAATATATGGCTGTGAAAGTTGTACCATAAGAAAGGCTGAGGGCCAAAGAATGGAGGCCTTTGAACGATGCTGCTGGAGAAGACTCCTGCGAGTCCCTTGGACTGCAAGGTGATCAAACCGGTCAGTCCTAGAGGAGATCAACCCTGACTGCTCTTTAGAAGACCAGATCCTGAAGAGGAAACTCAAATACTTTGGCCACCTAATGAGAAGGAAGGACTCCCTGGAGAAGAATCTAATGCTGGGAACGATGGAGGGCAAAAGAAGAAGGGGACGGCAGAGAACGAGGTGGCTGGATGGAGTCACTGAAGCAGTCGACGTGAGCTTAAATGGACTCCGGGGAATGGTAGAGGACAGGAAGGCCTGGAGGAACATTGTCCATGGGGTCGCGATGGGTCGGACACAACTTCGCAACTAATTACAAAAATGAGGATAGAATAGAATAGAATTCTTTATTGGCCAAGTGTGATTGGACACACAAGGAATTTGTCTTTGGTGCATATGCTCTCAGTGTACATAAAGAAAAAATAAAATTATTCATCAAGAATCATAAGATACAACACTTAGTGATAGTCATAGGATACTAATAAGCAATTAAATCATACTAGGAAACAATAAAAACAATATAAGTTGTAAAGATGCAAGCAACATGGATATAGCCATAAGCGGGAAGAAATAGGTATCAATAAGGATGAGAAGAAGAATTGTAATACAGTCTTAGTAGTTAATTTGACAGTGTTGTGGGAATTAGATGTTTAGCAGAGTGATGGCATTCGGGAAAAAAAATTATGTTTTTTAGGCATGAAAGCCAGCTGGGCGACCGGGACAGTTCCTCTCAGCCCAAGTCACCTCACAGCATTGTGAGGAAAATAGGAGGAAAAAGGTGTATTAGGTATGTTCCATGCCTTGAATTATGTATAAAAATAAACGGATAACAAACATTTTAAAATTAGAGAATGTTCCTATCTTCCCTCAATGATGAGGGATGGTAAAACTTGAATGGATCAAATAGCAGGAAGCTAGCTATTAAAGACACAAGAGTCCCAATAGGACAAAACTTTGCAGTTTTTAAAATTATTCACTGGTACTGGGTTGTTTGCAATCCTAAGTAAGAGAAAACGGAAGGAGATACATTTGGGCAACTAACAATTAACTTCACAATGTCCTTTCCCTAGCAAACTCCGGCCCATACAGGCTGAAGAATATTAGAAACGAAACAAGGTCAAATTCCTACCTAAAGGATTCTTTAGCGAAAACGTATTTTGCCACATTTGAAACAAAAAAATACCCCAAAATCACCCTTTGCAAGATCATCCTAATACGATCTACAGATATCAATTTCTGTGCATTGAAGAATGAGATCTTCAAAACAAGATTTATCAAGACTTCTTCAAAAGGCTCCTGGTCCCTTTAAGGGGAAAAGGTTCTTCCTGTATCATTTATTTCATCTTCTAACCTTCACACTCTTACCGGGGGTTTGTCTGGGCTGCATTGAAAAAGTGAGTCGGAATTCCTTTCTTAGAAAGTTTGAAAAGAATTTGATTGCTGTCCTCGAAATTACAGTGTCCTACTCTTGTTTGTCAACAAACAGTCTTAAGTGTGGCGTAACAGCTACCATATTGGTCTCCTCTGAAGATTTGCGTTGGGCAGAAAGGAGAGGAACTCTGGAGAAAAATGGGCAAGCCAGGGTTGACTTTAATTGTGGTTGTCTGAATAAGCTACATCAGTGGTGGGTTTCAAAAAATTTTTTGCTACTGGTTCTGTGGACGTGGCTTGGTGGGCGTTGTGTGGCTTGGTGGGCATGGCTGGGGAAGGATACTATAAAATCTCCATTCCCACCCCAATCCAGGGGAAGGATACTGCAAAATCCCCATTTCGTCCTGATCAGCTGGGACTTGGGAGGCAGAGAATAGATGGGGGCAGAGCCAGTCAGAATTTTTACTACCGGTTCTCCAAACTACTCAAAATTTCCACTACTGGTTCTCCAGAACTGGTCAGAACCTGCTGAAACCCACCTCTGATGTCCTGGTTATTACCTGTACTTCAAGTTGTCTACCCAGTTCGTTTGGGAAAATAATCAAAGAGAAATAGTTTTTGCTAAAGATTCAAAGGAAGAGACAAAGCGATTGCACTAAGAGTGCTATTCTCCAGGTTCTGGAGAACTGGGAGCGGAAATTTTGAGTAGTTTGGATAACCGGCAAATGCCACCTCTGGCTGGCCCCAGAGTGGGGTGGGAATGGAGATTTTGCAATTTCCTTCCCCCAGGACTGGGGAGGGAATGGAGATTTTGCAATATCCTTCCCCCAGGAGTGGGGAGGGAATGGGGATTTTGCAGTATCCTTCCCCTGCAGTGGGGTCGGAATGGAGATTTTGCACTATCCTTCCCCTGCCATGCCCACCAAGCCACACCACACCACGCCCACCAAGCCCACAGAACCGATAGTAAAAAAATTTGAATTCCACCACTGGATTGTATTGCTTTCTAGCAATATGGTGGGAATAGATAATTTTTTTAATGGTTCCAGGCTTAATGGTTCCCAAATTCTCTGGATTTACAAAGTGAAAATGTTGTTTTGCACCAGGAGGCCTTGGGTATAAAGAAGTGGGCAGGCAAACTTAAGTCCGCACGCCAGCTTCTGCTTATCCCTGACACTGCGTTTTTAATCGCTGTAGGATCTGCAGACTTCCCCACCTGGAATTAGCTCAGGTTAGTAGTAAACACCTGGAGGAGAACAGCCGTGCTCCCCACTTCCTCTGTAGGATTTTCTTAAGGACTTTCCAGCCAGTGTCTGTCCTCCTCCTTTCAGGGGTCATTGAAACAGCTTCTTGAGATGTTTCCATCTTCTTCTTGGGAGCCCCAAAATATCACCGCAGGCTGCGTGCCCTTTGAAAGCTACTTCTCAGGAATCACAGGTAAGTTCTGGAAAGCAAACCCAATGGAATAAAACCAGAGCACTCAGTCAGACCACTACTAGAGGTAGTATTGGAATGGCCAGGATACCTAGCAATTATTGGAGCATGTGACTCACAGTCTCTCACCTCTCCTGAGCCACAGGAACAGCGTCTTTCCGTCATTCAATCCAGCTTCAAGAATCCCATCTTGATGGATTTAAAATAGGTGTATATGTATTTCTATCTGCAGAGGTTCTAAATTGCTTCATTGCATCATATACCTGCAGATATTTTTTTGCTGAACTTCACCGATTTAGAAGGCACCCCCTAAAAGCTATCTAATTCAAAAGCTTACCGCAGTCTCTTCCTTGCAGACCCAGAAACTCCAAAATTAACAACAGAGGAGCCTCAAGTAGATGCCATGTATTTAGGCAATCCCTTGCAAGAAGCATCAACTGGAGTCAACGTGCTGAACATGTAAGTGATGTCATCAGCCTCCACTTCCCTTGTTCCCTTCTCTGGAAGTTGAAATAACAGAGGTGTCAGGGTTCCGAGGGATGCCCTAATTAAAACATGAGCCTTGAGCCAAGTTTCAAAAGAAATCCAGTTATTTATTAGGAGCTTCATGTCGGCACGTTCCCAAGTGAAGCCAACTCTGACCCCACGTAATTTACGGCCCCAATCATGACTCTGTTTCCCCCCCTCCCTCCAGGGTGTGTCATCAATCACATTCATCAACAGAGTAATCTTGCGGGTTGTAGAGATCACTCCCCTCCGTCTGCTGTGGGTAACCCTGGGAGACAGCCTTGAGAAAGATATGTCTGGAATGTGCTCCTGTCTTTGGCTGCCATGCTACTTCATTTGTTTCCCATCCCCCTTGCCTATGGCAACTCGAGAGCAGGCCAGGGATGCTTTGCGATTTGACAGGAGGATGTAGGGAGATGTCACCTAGGGTGATGGTTTTTTTGCATGCATAACGTCCTAACTGGAGTCTCTCCCATCTCCAGAGAAGATGGAGAACACTCTTTGTGAAATGCTGGAGAACTGCTTGGTCACTTACTCATTGGACCAGTGCAAACCGTGTTTTAACTATAGCTTGTTAAGCAATGGTGGTGGACCACAACAAGATAAGCTTGAGAGAAAATGATAGATTCTAGTTGAAGACAAAGGTTCTCTCTCTTTGTTAACCTAGGTTTGCCCAGCCAACAAGAGTCATTCAGAAACTTCAGAGAGGCGTACCAAGGAAGATGCGTTGGACCCCAAAGAATACGCTCGTCTTGGAAGTGGTAAAGCTCTTCAAACCATCTGAAGCATCTCTTAATTCTCCAATAGTTGAGGGGAATGAGCTACTTCCCTTCAGCTTTCATTTAGGATTTGCCCGTTGGATGTAATTGAGTCTAAAAACTGACTTGAGATGAGGTACTTTGAGAGCCAGGATTCGCGATAATTTGCTTTAAATAAAATACAGCCAGAATCCTTTATTTTGAAGGTTGCTGTCAGGATTCCGACGGATTCCCTAATTAAATCATGAGCCTCGAGCCAAGCTTCAAAAGAAATCCAGTTATTTATTAGGAGCTCCATGTCGGCATGTTCCCAAATGAAGCCAACTCTCGCGGGTTGTAGAGACCACTCCCCTCTGCCCTCTGTAGGTAACCTTGGGAGACAGCCTTGAGAAAGATATGTCTGGAATGCACTCCTGTCTTTGGCTGCCAGCTGCTTCGTCGGTTTCCCACCCCCCTTGCATATGGCAACTCGAGAGCAGGCCAGGGATGCTTTATGAGTTGACAGTTACATAATATGATTATCTCCATGAACTTTGCTTTGCGCTCGTTTCGTGGGAAATAATGTAGAATTTCTTGGTCTCACTCCAGATTTATAGCTCTTCTCCCCAGTTCCAACTACATTTGGCAAGTCAGTTTTTCCTCTTTATTTGGAGACTGAAGAGATGTTTTGTAGCGAGGAAGAAATGTCCTAGTTGTTTGTAGAGCGTGAAGTTTGCTGTCACAAGTCAAAGATGTTTTCCTGCTTTTTTTGAGGTGTTTTGAACTCAAAGATCTCCTGCGCTGAAGGTCTCTCTTACATGAGACTCTTATGCAAAACACTAGTTCGTGTTTGAATCTTCAGCCTTGTTTCGCTGGTATTTTCTGCAGGAAGGGACTCTGGCATTGTCCTCCTTGACGGCTGTATGGGATGACGCCTCAACATTCACCACACCATTCCAGGACAGGCATTATCAGGTAAGTATCTACGGAGAGGGAGGTCCATTTTTAACAGTACACAAGGCCCCAGCCGGAGAACATTTCTGAAAATGTGCATAGTTGCCTTCTGACATTATACAATCTTGACTCAGCCTTCCATCCTTCTGAGGTGGGTAAAATGAGGACCCAGATTGTTGGGGGCAAAAGGCTGACTCTGTAAACCGCTTAGAGAGGGCTGTAAAAGTACTGTGAAGCGGTATATAAGTCTAAGTGCTATTGCTATTCAAAGCAATGTGGATTTGTCTTTCTGTCTTGAGTAGTCAATTCCCAGATTATAGGACAGCACTTATCTGGTGTAGTTTTGAAGGTGCTGAACTAGAAACCAGGAGATTGTGAGTTCTAGATTATGTTCTAATTCTTATACCAACACACACACTTTCCTTTTTTGATAGCTTTTTTTTAAAAAAAAAAAAACTTCTAATTTTAAAAAAGAGAGGAGTTAGTGTGCTACAAAGCAAAATCTCTAAGGCCTCAACATTCTTGGGCATTTTTGGACAATAAATGATTGCTTTGTTTAGAATAAAAAAAGACAGTTTAATTTGGAAGTAGTCAATTTTCAAGTCCTATTTTCATAATTGGACTACTTGACTACTAGTTCAATCATCAGCAGTTAGAAATCCTTTGAACCAGTAGTGAAATCCAAATTTTTTTACTACCGGTGCTGTGGGCTTGGTTTAGTGGTGGTGGTGTGGCTTGGTGGGCGTGGTAGGCTACTGCAAAATCCCCGTTCGCTCCCCACTCCAGGGGAAGGATATTGCAAAATCCCCATTCCCTCCCCACTCCTGGGGGAAGAATGTTGCAAAATCTCATTCCCACCCCACTCCTGGGGGAAGGATACTGCAAAATCCCCATTCCCACCCCACTCTGGGGCCAGCCAGAGGTGGTATTTGCTGGTTCTCCAAACTGCTCAAAATTTCCGCTACCGGTTCTCCAGAACCTGTCAGAACCTGCTGGATTTCACCCCTGCTTTGACCTCATTATGAGTTTTTCTGGATTGTGTTGGGAGTTAACTGACCTCTCATTTCAGTTTCCTAACCCTTGTGTCTTTGAGGTTTCGATCAAGATGAGACCACACCTTCCTGAATTTCTAGAAGCCCTGGCCAAAATCTATGAGGTAAGTGCTTTACCACGATTAAATTTGATCGGTGCCGAATTGAATATGATGCAGAACATCTGTAGGAGGTGGTAAGGATTCACGAAGGGGCCACTGTCCAGAAACAGGACATATGTCTTCCTAGCAGAAGCCCTTGAGTTTAGGCTCCACAACCTTCTGAGAAATCATTCTTGCTATTTCCTTATAGATCTTTGTGTTCACCACAGCCAAGCAAGATTACGCTGATCAAATGTTGAAGGTCCTTGGACCACAGAGGAAACTAATCAGGTGATGAAGGCCTTGGAACAAATTATGGGGCAAGACAAGACCTGAAGAAGGTTGAATTTCTTGGATGCTCTTCGGCTTTATCTCCCTTACAAAGGAAGGCAAATATACATGTCCCAGGAGAACGTTGCGGGATCCAGTCTGGATCAGTCAACAGGGACCAGAGGTTTAGTCTTCTGAGCTTTTGGACTTGTGCTGGAGTCCATCCTCAGGGAACTTCTCACTCTCTCTCTCTCTCTCTCCTTCTCTGTCTCTGTCTCCCCTTCTCTCTCTCTTTCTCTCTCTGTCTGTCTCTCTCCCCCTTCTCTCTGTCTCTGTCTCTCTTTGCCCTTCTGTCTGTCTGTCTCTCTCTCCCCTTCTCTCTCTCTCTCTGTGTCTCTCTCTACCCCTTTTCTCTGTCTCTGTCTTTGCCCTTCTGTCTGTTAGTCTGTCTCTTTCTCCCCCCTTCTCTCTCTCTGTCTCTCTGTCTCTGTCTCTCTCTCCCCTTCTCTCTGTCTCTCTCTCTCTCTTTGCCCTTCTATTTGTCTGTCTCTCTCTCCCCTTCTCTCGCTCTGTCTCTGTCTTTCTCTCCCCCTCCTCTCTGTCTCTCTCTCTCTTTGCCCTTCTGTCTGTTTGTCTGTCTCTCTCTCCCTCCCCTCCTCTCTCTCTTTCTCTGTCTCTCTGTCTCTCTCTCTGTGTGTGTGTGTCTCTCTCTCTGTCTCATCTGTGCACTGGGTTGTTCCATGTGTAGTATTTCTCTGGTGCCTGGTTCTATGTGTCTGTTAGTTGTTAATTGGGGTGTGGATGGCTGGCTAGTAAGTTGTTGGTTGTTGTTCCCTTGTGCTGTTGGTCCTCGGCTCCTAAGTACCTGATAAGCTGGTGGTACATTAGCACTCCTGTGGCTTGAGAAGAGGCCCGTTTCCCAGGCTCTAATAATTTCCCTGGCTATTTTTGTCCTTACTCAGCCAGCAATCTTAGTTGTTGCAAAGTTGAATGAAGTATGTCCTTGTTCATTGAAACGGGAGCTACCAATGAGTTTATCTTTCTTCTTCTTTTCTTCCAAGGCACAAGCTATATCAAGAGGACTGCCTCTGTAGCCAGGGTTCCTATGTAAAGGACCTGTCAGTAGTGGAAAGAGATCTGGACAGGACTGTGGCGGTTGCAACTTACCTGCAAGCGTTTCCTTATCAGGTAATGACCAAGGTGTGGTACTCCAACATGACAAGAGAGGATACTGTTCCATAGCAAGCCATCCCATGGATTTCTCAAGCTTGGGACAAAGTATTTTGACCTGGAATTGTTCCCTGCAGGGTCTCTGGGAGAAATTTTCTGCATCAACCAGTCTCTGATTGATTGATTGATTGATTGATTGATGAGGAAGGTATGTCCTGATTAAATGTGAATGTGGATCTCTTGGTGCTTTCAAATTGGTGGTTGACAACATTTCAAAAGTCAGGACTAGTTGCTTAATAATTTAGCCCAGTGTTTTTCAACCATGACAACTTTAAGGTGGGTAAACCTTCAACTCCCAGTGCGGGCTGGGGAATTCTGGGAGTTGAAGTCCCCCATCTCAAAGCTGCCAAAGTTGAAAAACGCTGGTTTAGAGGAATGAAAACGTAGAAAGTGTGGATTGGTGATCCAGTGCACCAAAAGAGAGTTCTGCATTTATTTTATTTTATTTTTTAAAGTTGAGGGTGTGAGGTCTTGTTTCTTTTTTTTAAAGCTGTACCTGTATCATTTTTTGTTGCAGATGTTGTGTTTTTCCTCCTTAAAATGGCAAAAGATGGCATCAGTCAGCAGGGACAATAGCACCAGTGAAAATCACACTCATTTTCTAAGGGGAATGACAAGAAAGGATATTGGGGAGACATTTTATTTAGATCACGGAATATAGTCAGACGTTTCTTGTTCTTTAATAGAATTAAGAGCCCAATTAAACTACTATTGAGCTGATGGTGGTGGAAGCTCAACTATCTGTAAAGGAGAACATTTGTAGCTCAGGGGTTGAGATGAAGAATCCTGGATGTTTTCTGAGCTTGGTGGTTTTCTTGCAGACGTTTCATGGCCCAACTAACTAACTTCATCAGTGCACTGATGGATAATGAAATGTCTGCAAGAAAACAACCAAGTCCTTCTTCCCCCTCCCTGCAAACCCTACTACCTTCTAACACTGATGATGCTACTAGTTGGGTCATGAAACATCCATAAGAAAACTACCAAGCTCAAAGAACACCAAGAACATCACAATCTTCTTCTTCTTCTTCTTCCTCTTCCTCCTCTTCTTCTTCCTCTTCTTCTTCTTCTTCTTCTCCTCCTCCTCCTTCTTTCTCCTCCTCCTCCTTCTTCTTCCTTCTTCTCCTCCTCCTCCCTCTGCTTCCTCCTCCTCCTCCTCATTCTTCTTCTTCTTCTCCTTCTCCTTCTTCTTCTCCTTCTTCTTCTTCTCCTCCTCCTCCTCTTCCTTCCTCCTCCTCCTTTCTTCCTCCTCCTCCTCCTCTTCCTTCTTCTTTCCTCTTCCTCCTCCTCCTCCCATTCTTTCTCCACTCTGCAAACCCCTTCTAGCACTGATGATGTCTTAGTTGGGTCATGAAACATCTGCAAGAAAGCAACCAAGCCCAGAGATCTGTTGTTGCTGCTGCTCCTGCTGCTCCTCCTCCCCCCTCCTCTTCTTTTCTTCTTTCTTCTTCCTCCTCCTCCTCCTCCTTCTTTCCTCCTCCTCCTCCCATTCTCTTTCTCCACTCTGCAAACCCCTTCTAGCACTGATGATGTCTTAGTTGGGTCATGAAACATCTGCAAGAAAGCAACCAAGCCCAGAGATCTGTTGTTGCTGCTGCTCCTGCTGCTCCTCCTCCCCCCTCCTCTTCTTTTCTTCTTTCTTCTTCCTCCTCCTCCTCCTCCTTCTTTCCTCCTCCTCCTCCCATTCTCTTTCTCCACTCTGCAAACCCCTTCTACCACTGATGATGTCTTACTTGGGTCATGAAACATCTGCAAGAAAGCAACCAAGCCCAGAGATCTGTTGTTGCTGCTGCTCCTGCTGCTCCTGCTCCCCCCTCCTCTTCTTTTCTTCTTCCTCCTCCTCCTCCTCCTTCTTTCCTCCTCCTCCTCCCATTCTCTTTCTCCACTCTGCAAACCCCTTCTACCACTGATGATGTCTTAGTTGGGTCATGAAACATCTGCAAGAAAGCAACCAAGCCCAGAGATCTGTTGTTGCTGCTGCTCCTGCTGCTCCTCCTCCCCCCTCCTCTTCTTTTCTTCTTTCTTCTTCCTCCTCCTCCTCCTCCTTCTTTCCTCCTCCTCCTCCCATTCTCTTTCTCCACTCTGCAAACCCCTTCTACCACTGATGATGTCTTAGTTGGGTCATGAAACATCTGCAAGAAAGCAACCAAGCCCAGAGATCTGTTGTTGCTGCTGCTCCTGCTGCTCCTGCTCCCCCCTCCTCTTCTTTTCTTCTTTCTTCTTCCTCCTCCTCCTCCTCCTTCTTTCCTCCTCCTCCTCCCATTCTCTTTCTCCACTCTGCAAACCCCTTCTACCACTGATGATGTCTTAGTTGGGTCATGAAACATCTGCAAGAAAGCAACCAAGCCCAGAGATCTGTTGTTGCTGCTGCTCCTGCTGCTCCTCCTCCCCCCTCCTCTTCTTTTCTTCTTTCTTCTTCCTCCTCCTCCTCCTCCTTCTTTCCTCCTGCTCCTCCCATTCTCTTTCTCCACTCTGCAAACCCCTTCTACCACTGATGATGTTACTTAGTCATGAAACACCTGCAAGAAAGCAATGAAGCTCAGAGAGCAACCAAGAACCCCTCATCTACCTGCTCAAACGTTACAATGCTCGAGTGCTTCTGATTGACGCTTGGCCTCAAATGAATGTTCTTGTCTCCTCGTAGACGTCCAATGTGATCGTGGTCCCCGAGTGGCAGGGCGATCGTCAAGACGAAGAATTGCTTCGCCTTATTCCAGCCCTCCGAAGTATTAGTCAGGCAGTAAGTCAATGACTTTGTATCAATCCAGTGGTGGGCTGCCACCGGTTTGAACGAACCGGTAGTTCCAGTGGTGAAATCCAATTTTTTTTACTACCGGTTCTGTGGGCGTGGCTTGCTGGGCATCGTGTGGCTTGGTGGGCATGGCTTGGTGGGCGTGGCAGGGGAAGGATACTGCAAAATCTCCATTCCCACCCCACTCCTGGGGGAAGGATATTGCAAAATCTCCATTCCCACCCCACTTTGGGGCCAGCCGGAGGGGGCATTTGCCGGTTCTCCGAACTACTCAAAATTTCCGCTACCAATTTTCCGAACTGCTCAAAATTTCCGCTAACGGTTCTTCAGAACCTGTCAGAACCTGCTGGAATTCACCCCTGGGTCGTTCCGACGATCCAAATGAATGGAGAAGCCACAGATCTGAATGGATAAATGCTTAGAGCGGTGAGATTATATACTAAAAAGTTTCCAGCTTTTCAATCAATGCTCCGTAACCTCTTCGATGAAAACCTTAAATGGAATTAAACCTGCCAGCAGATGGCTGTGTCCATCTTTTGCTTAAAGTGAACAAGAACGGTTTTCGCTTTAGGCTGTTGCTGCCAGCGGTGAATTGCTGGTTATGAAAAGATTTTTAAAACATTTTAAAAACAGTCTAAAATGAAAGATAGACTAGGGTTAAAGAGCTTAAAATGATTTTGCAGCCTTCTCTGTAGCCCAATGATATCTAACCTTGGCAACTTTTAAAACTTGTAGACGTCAGCTCCCAGAATTCCCTAGGCAGCTGGCTGGGGGAATTCTGGGAGTTGAAGTCTACAGGTCTTAAATTTGCCAAAGTTGGACACCCCCTGCCAGTAATATTTGGAACTGAAATTCTTACTTTCCTTTTATTTGTCCATGTCGCATTTACAGGTTGACATTCGCACTGAAATAGAGAGAAAACACTGTGGCCGAGGAACGGTTGAGCGTCTGTTTCCATTATAAATCTCCTCTTCAGATTTGATTTGGAACCTCCAGACTTTCAGTCACAACGTAGCTTGGATATTTTGGCCCAACTATTCTTGTTCATTTCTGTTGCTTTCAAGTGGATAGAAATTCAGGCACTGATGAGGAATTGAATCAATACAAACACACACACATACATATATATATTTAACCATTTCACAGAAACGATGGAAGCTCAAAAATGCTTTTTTAAATTTTTGGGGTGGAGAGGAAAACCAGTATCGTTCCATCCACTATGTACGCACACATTTTTCTCCCGTTATCTCTGAAGTATACTTGAAGGAGGATCTTCCAAGTTTCTCAATTAATTTCTTGGCTTCTGCAAATGCACAAACGAGAAATATATGGTTCCTGATAGGGCCGTGATGGCGAATCTATGGCACACGTGACAGAGTTAACATGCAGAGCCCTCTCTGCTGGCACGCGTGTTGCCTCCCAAGTCAGATCTCCGGGGTGTTTATTGTGTGAGAGCTTCTGTTTCCCTGCAAACGACGAAACAGAAGCTCATGTAAGAAAAAAGATCTTCCCTCTTGCCGTGCTGCTGGTGTTGGGATGCCCCGGCTCCCTCCAGCCAGCTGATCTGCACGTCTCTGCTGTGCATATCAGCACATGCATGTGTTCGCACATGTATGTGTTCGCAATTACATGTGTTCGTACAGTCACACGTTCGTGCATGCACCTTTCAGTTTGGGCAGTTTGGGCACTCGGTGTCTAAAAGATTTGCCATCCCTGTGATAGGGTGTCATTTTTAAGAGGCTGGGCTTTGCAGAAGAAATTCTTGGTCTAAAAATGTTTCCTTTGTGTTTTATTTCTGACATTCTCCTTCCACCCTAAGTGCAATTTCAGACACGAGTAATAAAATGAGGTTTTTACCTCTCAACCTTCCTACTCTCCAGGTTTTCAATCTACAAGAAAGTAATACAGGCAGTTCTCGTTTAGTGTCCGCATTGCTTAGCAACGGTCTCATTTAGCAACCGTTCACATTTACGGCGGTGATGAAGAAGTAACTTTACAAGCCATCCTTGTGTTTACAGTCTCTAAAGGAATTTAAACCAGAAGTATTCTTATTAGGAATTATAAAAGAAGGTTAAAGTAAAGGGTTAACGTATTTAATATGACATGTCATCACAGCAGAGAGAAAAGTTTATGCCCAACAATGGAAGAGTGAGGACATAGTACTGTTGTGGAATGATGAGACCAAACAACATTCCTGGGTCAGCCAGAGACAGTTTTATTGCGCAAGGTTCAGAGCCAGTTTTGTACCTGAAGCTTTGAACAAGGAGAGAACTCTGGATACAACTGGTTTTATACATTTCTAAGACAAAGGATTCAGTGAGATCATACATTTTCCATATATGGTTAACATGAGATCATACATCCGATTTTCCCTATATGGTTACATACATTGGATAATATGTTCATCTAATTACTTAAACCATTAATTTTAGTTTATAAAATTATCTTAGCCACACAACTTTTCTTAAGTGCTTGTAATTGTTAATGGGAGAGTTACTGCTGTCCTTGGGTAAATTTATTGGATTAAGTAACTCTTTGTAACATATAGGTCTTTGTGTCATTCACAGTGAGATCACTCAGATGTTTTCCATATGGCTGTCCTTTTGTGACATCTAGGTTTCATCAGAAGATACATTACCACTTAATGAAGTTTAACTGTTTGTTAATGTAATTTCCAACAAGCACTTTTCTATCTTATAATAATGTGAATAGAGAGGTTCTCTCAGAGTTCATGTATCTAAGCACGTCTTCCCCTTATAATAATGTGAATAGAGAGGGTCCTCCAGAGCCCATATATCTGACTCTGTATGATTCCTTTCTTTTATCCACATTAGTACCTAAAGAAAGGGAAATAATGAAGAAAATATTTGACTGCGCAGAATGTGATAGACTGACACTGGAACTGAAAAATAAAGGAGAGACAGAATACTATGAGATTTGGAATAGATTTTGCCAATGGTTAGATTTAAGGAATGAAAGTTGGAACAGATAAGAACAAGGACGTGCAGATCGAAAGAAGATGTAATATATTTTTCGGAATACAAGACGCACCTTTTCCCCTCTCTAAAAGCTGGTGAAAATTTGGGTGTGTCTTATACACTTAATGTAGCCCCGCCCACCGACTGGCCCCCACCCTTTGGCCTCTGCCTCCCAGCAGTTTACCTCCTTGCAAGCAAACAGCAAGAAAAAAACACCTCCTTTCAGGTTCAGCCCAGCCTAATTAGCACAAGTTGATTAGATCAGCCTCCAGACTCTCAGCTGATTTATTCTCAGCTGTTTTGCGCAGGGCTCTGCTGCTTGCTGCAAGGAGGAAATTGCTGGAGTAATTGTCCCCCTTGTGCGGGTCTGGCCTAACCTCTCTTTTAAACTTTTTAAAAAAATTTTAAAATTTTAAATTTGTCTTATAAAATTTGGGGGTGTTTTAAATTTCGTTTTCCCGGCCAATTATTTAATTGTATTTTAATGGTTTTTTTAACATTTGTATTATATGTATTTTATTTGGCTGTTCACCGCCCTGAGTCCTTTGGGAGTAGGGCGGTATACAAATAATAATAATAATAATAATAATAATAATAATAATAATAATAATAATAATAATAATAATCTGACCACCTAATCAGTGGGTGCAGCAAAATTTCACAAACTGACTACCTACAACGCCATGACTGTGTTGCTAAGATCATTCACTGGAAATTGTGCCAGAAGTTTGGATTTGAGTACAGCAAAAACCACTGGGAACATCAGGTTGAGAAAGTTTTAGAGAATGGGAAACTCAAGATCTTGTGGGACTTTAGGATTCAGACTGACAGGCACTTGGTCCACAACACACCTGACATAACAATAGTTGAAAAGAAAAAAGTATGGTTCATTGACATTGCAATACCTGGTGATGCACGGATTGAAGATAAGCAGCAAGAAAAAATCACAAAGTACCGGGACTTGCAAATTGAAGTTGAGCGACTGTGGAAAAAGAAATCGTGTGTTGTCCTGATTGTAATTGGAGCCCTTGGAGCAATACCCAAAGGGCTACCCCGCTATTTAGAAATTCTAAATTTGCCGGACTTGAACATTTTGACTCTACAAAAAACCACCTTACTCGGAACAGCTTACATCCTCCGGCGATACCTTAACAGTTCCTAGGTCCTTGGTTAGGACTCGAGCTGCTGAGTATTAACCAGCCTCAAAGGCTGTGAATCTCACTAAATAATAATAATAATAATAATAATAATAATAATAATAATAATAATAATAATAATAATAATAACCACCTTACTCGGAACAGCTTACATCCTCCGATGACACCTTAACAGTTCCTAGGTCCTTGGTTAGGACTCGAGCTGCTGAGCTATTAACCAGCCTCAAAGGCTGTGAATCTCACTAAATAATAATAATAATAATAATAATAATAATAATAATAATAATAATAATAATAATAATAATAATAATAACAACAACAACCTTACTCGGAACAGCTTACATCCTCCGATGACACCTTAACAGTTCCTAGGTCCTTGGTTAGGACTCGAGCTGCAAAGCTATTAACCAGCCTCAAAGGCTGTGAATCTCACTAAATAATAATAATAATAATAATAATAATAATAATAATAATAATAATAATAATAATAATAATAATAATAATAATAATAATAATAATATTAATGGCAGGGCCCAGATGGACCAACCATCCCTGCTCTTAAGAGGCTTGGCTGGGGGAACCCCAGCAAGCTCCCCTTTGCAGGCAATTGGAGAGTCCCTGAACCATATACCACCCCCTCCCCAATCAGGGAGGGGTGGGGAAGTGGGCGGGCCTCCTCCTGAGCTCCAATCCCCCCCCCCAAAAAACCACCCTCCAATCTCCGGACTACATTTCCCAGGGTGCTTGGCAGCCGGGGCGGAGCCTGAGTCCAGCTGGCGGCACCGAGCAGGAAGCTTGCAAGTCGCCCTGCAGCTTCTTCTCCGGCGTGGAGGCTGCCCGACATGCCTGTGTTGGTGGAGGGGCGGCGGCTCGACCCGGCTCGGCCCCTCCGGGAGCTGCTGCGCGCCTTCCCGGAGCTGGAGGTGAGCTGTGGGGGGGGGGGGGGGAGCAGGGGAGGGCGGGGCTCCTGCGCCCCAGGTGAGACCAGGTGCGCCCTGCACCTTGCAAAAAGGAGCTGCAAAGGGCGCGCTGGCTTGGAGACCCTCTTTTTTTTTTTAATTTGATTTATATGCCGCCCTTCTCGGGAGACTCAGGGCGGCTTACAATGCGTTAAGCAATAGCCTTCATACTTTTGTATATTTATACAAAGTCAGCTTATTGCCCCCACAAACCGGGTCCTCATTTTACCTACCTTAGAAAGGATGGAAGGCTGAGTCAACCTTGAGCCTTGGAGAGATTCGAACCTGCAGTAATTGCAGGCAGCTGAATGTTAATAACAGGCTCTTTCAGAGGCTGGGCTGGAAAGTGGGGGTGGGGGGTGTTGGGGTGGGGAGGTTGTCTTCCTCTGTCTTTTTCTCTTTTTTTGGAAAATATACACAGTGTCAATGCACATTCTCTTTTTTAAAAAAAATTTTTTTGCCAGATTATATAATATTCCGTATCCTCTTTTTTCTTTAAGTTCTTTTGTTAATTTATCCATCTCGGCACACTCTTAAGATTTTTTTTTTTTTTTATCAATTGTTCTTCTGTTGGTATGTTTTCTTTCTTTCTTTTTCTTTTTTGTAAATGTACATTCTCCTATCCATAATTAATCCCACATAGACATATCTTTTCTAAAGAAAAACAAATTCTTTTTCGTTAGATTCGGGATTGTTCTACTAATAATTGAAAATGTTATGTTTGTGAGAATGAAGTGGTACAGTTCAAGCAATTCCCAGTTTATGTGAAGCTCTGCTTGGTTTCCAGATCTTGGGAGAGGTGTGAGCTATGTTTCTTAACTTTGGAGGCCCAGATCAGAGAACATTTTTATAGCTGTTTTGCTTGCTGAAGTTGGGTTGTCTGTGACCCGCAAAGACCTGTACAAAAACTCTTGTTCCCCAAATCAGGAGCAAGCCAAACAGTTCCGCAGCCAACCCGCTCAAGCGGTGGGACCAAAAGGACTTCTCTATGTCCAGCAAAGAGAATTTGCAGCCACCACGTCCAAAGATGGTAGGTGGGACCTCGAGTGAGTATAAACTCTCAATTCAAGAGAAAACAGCCAAGATCTTACATGACGTCCTTCTGCTTTCTTGATAGGTTCCGTTTCCATCCTTGGTTCAGATGATGCCACAACATGCCATTTTATTGTTCTGAGACATACAGGTAACTGAAATACCTGGAAGATGCCTGATTTGGTTCCCATTCTCTATAATTTGACGTTTATAAAGTTTGAGGTTGCAGTTTAGACGTGGAATAAGAACTTGATGGAAGTCCTTGAGATAGACTGAGGTTTTTGTCTTCTTGGCTCCAGTGTTTAGAAGCACCACAGAAACCCACAGATTTTGTCACAACTGGCCATAACCCAGGGGTGAAATTCAGCAGGTTCTGACAGGTTCTGGAGAACCGGTAGCGGAAATTTTGAGTAGTTCAGAGAACCGGAAAATGTGACCTCTAGCTGGCCCCAGAGTTGGGAGGGAATGGGGATTTTACAATATCCTTCTCCCAAGAGTTGGGAGGGAATGGGGATTTTACAATATCCTTCTCCCAAGAGTGGGGAGGGAATGGGGATTTTGCAGTATCTTTCATCTGGAGTGGGGTGGGAATGGAGATTTTGCAATATCCTTTTTTTTTTTTTTTTTTTTTTGCTTTAATTTATATGCCACCCTTCTCTGGAGACTCAGGGCGGCTTACAATGTGTTAAGCAATAGCCTTCATACTTTTGTATATTTATGCAAAGTCAGCTTATTGCCCCCACAATCTGAATCCTCATTTCACCTACCTTTGAAAGGATGGAAGGCTGAGTCAACCTTCCCCCAGGAGTGGGGAGGGAATGGAGATTTTACAGTATCCTTCTCCTGGAGTGGGATGGGAATGGAGATTTTGCAATATCCTTCCCCTGCCATGTCCACCAAGCCACACCACACCACACCCACCAAGCCATGGCCACAGAATCGGTAGTAAAAAAATTTGAATTCCACCACTGCCATAACCCCACTGTCTTCCAATTAAGTGATTTTCAACTCCTCAAAAATCCTTTGACTGATATGTGTTTTGATAAGTCTGTTCTAAATAGAGAAATGTTCCTTATAGCTACAGTTGTCCATAAGATGCAAATTCTCATTGTATTTTTTATTTTTTTTATTTTTTAAAGGGAGTGGAGCAATTTGTCTAACTCACTGCGATGGATCAGATACCGAAACAGAAGTTCTGCTGATCGTAAATGCAGTAAAAGTGCTTTCTCTAAGCACGGACTGTGGAAGGTCAGTTTAAAAAAAATATATAATAATAATCCTTGTAAATAATCTGGTGAAAAGTTGGGGCGTCATACTTCTCAGCTGCTTTCTACCTCTTCAACTGAATAGTTAGATTCAGGTAGTTCTCGACTTACAACAATTCGTTTAGCAACCAGTTGAAATTACAGCGGCAGTGAAAAAAATTACGACGGGTTCTCGCACTTAAGACTATCATCATGTCATCCCCGTGGTTGCATGATAACCATGATAAGATGGTTGCGGCATCCTTGTCGACATTCCAAGTAAAGCACCCGTAGAAAGCAGAACTCCGAGCCAGGGAGATTCCTCAAGGAACAAATTTATTGGATACATCATATTGGCACAGCTGGTGAAAATCGACTATTGTGGTCTGCCAGCGGCCTGCGGAGCTGGCAGCAGAGTCAGACAGTGAGGAGGTTGGGGAGGAACATGGGCCAGTCCTGGAGTCTGGGGAAGGGTCTGATGAGGGCTCTGCATCGGAGGCAGAGAGGGGGCCAGGGCCGTCTGACAGGTATCAGCTACCTTCGGAGTCAGACATCAGTGAGGCAGAGGAACAGCTGGAGCCTGTTCCCAGTGTGTGCATGCGCAGAGCTGCCAGAAGGCAAGAACAATTAAGGAAAAAAAGGGCGACTCGGGAGTAAGGCTTAGAGATGATTGGCCCCTCCCATAAGACATAAAAGAAGAGCAAATGGATGTGAGCCTTTGCAGGAAGCAATTAGCTCATATAGTCAATTCAAGCTCTGAGAAGTCCCGTTTGACTCTGTGCTCCGTTTGGCCTTGCAAAACTAATTGACAGTTAGGTCTCTTGCAGCGTTTCAAGGGAGATAAAGGTGGGTGCTTATCAACATTACCCTGAAAGGCTGTGTCAACTTGAGCAGACATCTGTTGGAATCTTCACAGACTGTGAATCGTTACGGGCTGTGAATGACCATAATTCACAGCCATCTCAATAAAAGAGGTTTTTTGGGACTAAAATTGTGATTTATCCTTTCTCAGGAAACCTAGATCAGAACACTGACTCTGAAAGTTCTCATGGTTTTCACCTAATTAAAAAAGAAAGTTTTTCCCCTTTCTCCAAGTCATCAGTCACATGGTCCAATCGAGGTGCTGGCCAGTTGCTTGGTTACTTCGCTCCTCCTCTCCCAGGCACCTGTTGGAATGACCTTGGTTCCCACAGGGAAACTTTTTGTTTTGACTGCAAAACCCCAGCTAACTATTTCCCTCCCGCTCCCATCTAGTGGCAACCCTGAAGCCTCAAAGATGGCCCCAGCCAGTTTTGCTTCAGGGTTAACAATCCTGGGATCATGTGACCACAACTTGAGACCTTCCAGTCAGCTGGATTCATTCAATGTCTGGGTCATTCACTTAACAATTGTAGTGATTTGCTCAACCATGGCAAAAGAGGTCGTAAAAGCAGGTGTGATTCACTTAACGACTGCCTAGCATAGCAACAGAAATTCTGTCTTATTTATAAGTCAAGGACTTACAAATAGCAGAATGTCCCTGATGTACATCCTGTATTGTAGTTACCAAAGAAACAAAATTGAGAAATATGCTAATCATCATCATCATTATCATCATAAAAGGTGCATTTTCACATCCAGCCTAATTAATTCAAATTCCACCTGAAAGGGGTTGAAAAGTGAACGAATGTTTCTGGATTTTTGTGTCTGCTAGGTTGGAGTTGCACCTGGTTGGAGGCTTTTGTGACGATAGGCGCTTGTCCCAGCGTCTTACCAGTCAGCTGTTAAGTAAGTTTTGTGTTTTTGGTTTTGCTGGGGTCTTCATAAAAAATTGAGGTTCTCTTTGAAGCAGAATAAAATTGGCCAATTGTGTGAGCTGGTGGGAATTTTGTAGACTCCAGAGCTCCCAAACAATAGATTTCTACTTTAGAAAAATGGCTTACAGGATTTAAGTTGTAGTGAAGGGAAGCCAGTTATATTTATGGAGAAGAGGGGATGAGTCATGTTGATGCCTACAGAATATATCATACCATCGGTAAAGGTAAAGGTTAAGGTTCCCCTTGCACATATGTGCTTGTGCTAGTCATTCCCGACTGTAGAGGGCGGTGCTCATCTCCGTTTCAAAGCCAAAGAGCCAGCGCTGTCCGAAGACGTCTCCGTGGTCATGTGGCCAGCATGACTAAATGCCAAAGGCGCACGGAACGCTGTTACCTTCCCACCAAAGGTGGTCCCTGTTTTTCTACTTGCATTTTTTACCTGCTTTCGAACTGCTAGGTTGGCAGAAGCTGGGACAAGTCACGGGAGCTCACCCCATTACGCGGCGCTAGGGATTCGAACCGCTGAACTGCTGACCTTTTGATCGACAAGCTCAGCATCTTAGCCACTGAGCCACCGTGTCCCTTATATTTGAATAATACAATTGTTTTTCATCATGTAGTTAATCTGTATTTCTTTCCTCGGCCTATGAGTTTCAATAGTCTTTCCTTTTGTGTTCTTAGGAGCGTTTGACCGCTTGTTAGACAACGTTTATTTGATGACATTCTGTGTCACAGGTAATTATATATGTCTATTGTATTATCTGGATTGGTTTATAATGCAACACACTTCCTTCTGTTTTGAATTTTGGCCAACCATTTTACAATCCTGGTGTCAGCAGAAAAATCTGTAAAATGTTGCCAGAATTTTATAAAAACATGACTTATTTTAACCTTGGTCAAATAAACAAACATTACATTCTTTCCTTTTTACTTCATTAAGGTCTCATTCATTCATTCATTCATTCATTCAAATGTTATTGTAGGATTTGATCTCTGTTCAATTTTTCTTTGTCCCATTGCAAAGGAAAGTTATTTTCTTAACAAGGAATGTATGCCAGTAACCAAAGGAAGGAATCAGTCTAAAAGCTAATTTTCCCCAACCCCTACCCCAAATGTTTGGGTATGGTCCCGGGACCCTTAAAAATACTTGCAATATGGAATTCTTAATATGGCAGAAGGGAAAAATTAAAGAATGCATGGAGAGGAGTCATGCTTATTGTATTTAATTGACTTAATATATTATCTTGGTTCTGTCTTCTCCTTTTGTGAGGCTATTCTCTGTCAAATCTATAATATAATTCCCAGCCTGAAAAACATTGTGCACCCCAATCTGAAGTGACTTAGCTGTGCCACTACATACTTTCCAGTTTATTGCTTTTTCGATAAAGTCAATTTTTATGGGTTCATTACAGAACTGAATGATCGCCAAGAAAATGGCAGGCATTTGCCGTATATTTACGGAATCGGTGAGTTAACGTTTCTTGCATTTTGAGGCCAGGTTTAAAAACTGGCTTACAATTGTGAGATCAGGTATTGCCACCTTAAAATTATTACTTTTTTAAACTGGCTGATTAAGGTACCAATGAATGGAAATAAAAGATGCATGTTTTGTTTAACACTTAAAGAGAGGCAGTTTGAAAGATTTTTCCTGTCAATCAATTTGCTCTGTCCTTTGACTTAATGTTTAATGAGCATTTCAGAATTCCTTCAGAAGGAACGCATTTTCTTATTACGTGGCTCCTTCCCTTTCAGCTGCGAATGTTAAAACGGGTGAGATTTTCCACGCCACATTTCCAGACCGAGGACCTGATGAAGACATGCGGTCTGCCAGGGTCTTAGCAGGAGCAAAGGTTAGCAATGATGGTACAAAAGAATGAGAAAGGGAACCACACTTCAGGGGAAAAAGTCCTCTGTCAAAGACTTACAATCTAAAAGATAAATCATAGAAGAGAATATATGTAGCTCGGAGTTGAATTATGGAGTCCTTGATCTTCTCTAAGCTTATTTGTTTGTTTGTAGACATTCATTACCCAACTGGATATCATCAGTGTGAGGAAGTGTGGCATTTGCTCCCTGTTTATATTAAGAAATTTGAGATAGATAGATAGATAGATAGATAGATAGATAGATAGATAAGTAGGTAGGTAGGTAAGTAGGTAGATTGGTAAATGAGATAGATGAGATAGGTAGGTAGGTTGGTAGGTGAGATAGATGATAGATAGATAGATGGATAGATAGATAGATGAGATAGATGATAGGTAGATGAGATAGATAAGTAGGTAGGTAGGTAGGTAAGTAGATAGGTAGATGAGCTAGATGAGATAGGTAGGTAGATAGGTAAGTAGGTAGATGAGTTAGATGATAGATAGATAGATGAGAGATGATAGGTAGATGAGAGATGATAGAGAGAGATAGATAGATAGATTAGATAGATAGATGAGATAGATAGGTAAGATAGATGATAGATAGATGAGATAGATAGATGAGATAGGTAGGTAAGTAGATAGATGAGATAGATGATAGATAGATAATAGGTAGGTAGGTAGGTAGGTAGATATAGGTAGATAGATAGATGAGATAGATGATATAGATAGATGAGAGAAAGATGGATAGATAATGATGGATGGATGGATAGAGGGAGAGATAGAGATAGATGATAGATAGTTGATAGAGAGATAGACGATAGATTGATGGAGATCAATAGTTATTTGTCCTGCCATTGTTGGGGTGTGATGGTCTCCTGGGAGAAAACTGATGGAAGAGTCAGAGCAGGGAACATAAATGAGAATCGGAGAAAGACATAAACAGGATTTGGCATTATAAACGGGGCCAGGATGAACCCTTCTGCTTCTGGTTCTGCTGAGCCACCAGGGTTTGTCCTGCGCTTTCTCCAAGTTTCGCCTGCCATAACCTGCTGAAGCTGTCCTGTCTCTTGTTAGATGATCAGCATTTATGACTCCAAGAAGGAACAACTTTGCATTGGGCCTTACTACTGGATGCCTTTCCCCCACGTGGATTTCTGGTTGGAGCAGAGCAACCAGAGCATCTTACAGGTAGCTGGAGTTTGCCGAGGACCTCGGGGATCCCACTTGGAGAAAAGCTCGGCTGAAAGATTGCCGAGTTTGTGTATTACGTTCAGCCGCAATATGATTCTTACCGTTTTCTGGGTCTCCAACCATCGCGGTTTGTAAACCATAGCTCACTACAGTGTGTACTTCCAAGAGATTGTAAATTTAGCCAGCAAGCAATGGGGAAGCAGAGTATGTAAGGTCTGAACTCCAGTTGAGCATTCCATTTATTTATTTATTTTTATTTATTGGTTCAATTTATATGCTGCCCTTTCTCCGGAGACTCAGGGCGGCTTACAATGCGTTAAGCAATAGCCTTCATACTTTTGTATATACCTGCTTAGTAGGGCTTTCGGGGGCCCCCCAAGGGGTGTTCTTTTTTATACAAAGTCAGCTTATTGCCCCCACAATCCGGGTCCTCATTTTATCTACCTCGGAAGGATGGAAGGCTGAGTCAACCTTGAGCCTGGTGAGATTCGAACTCGCAGTAATTGCAGGCAGCTGGTGTTACTTAACAGCGCTTTAGTCTGCTGCGCCACCAAATTGGATTTCCTTGTTGTGGATTGATCACTCCATCTATTGACTTGTGTGTAGGAGGAACACGTTTTGATAATCTTATGTAAACAGTAACCCTAAGACTCTCTTAAGATCAATAGAAGAGAATATTTGTGGCTTGGGGTTGAAACTGTGGGGTCCTTGACGCTCTCTGAGTTTGGTGGTTTTCTTGCAGACGTTTTATGATCCAACTAGGTAACATCACCAGGGCTAGAAGGGAGGGGGATTCGTGGAGAGGAAGAGGAGGAGGAGGGAAAGAAAGAGGAGGAGAAGGACTGGGGGGGAGGGGGTCCTTGGAGCTCTCTGAACTTAGTTGTTTTCTTGTAGACATTTCATGACCCAACTAGGTTACATCATCAGTGCTACAACTTGAGAGTGGGGTTTGTTGTTTTGTTTATATTTTAGTGGCTGCGTAATGATACATTTGCAAGAAAAATGGTGTGTAATGAAACATTTGCAAGAAAAGGAAAAAAAAAAAACCAAGCTCAGAGAGCACCAAGTCGGTTTCCTTAAAATATTCCCTTTTTGTATCTCTGCAGAATCTCTCCACATCGCCACTGGCTGAGCCACCGCATTTTGTGTCCCACATCAGAGCTACCTTGCTTTATCTAAGAGAGCATCCGTTCCCAGATAAGACCCTCTTCCCAACTCAAAAACCTCGCCTCTACGAAAAAAACGCCGAGGGCTTGTGGGAGAGAGTCTCTGGCCAGATCTAACCCAAAGTGGAGAAACCAGGAGAGTTCTGGAAGTGAAAGTCAAGAAAGGTGTCAACAGACCCTCCCTAGGCCATGCACCTTTACCTGGCGAGCCCCCCCCCACAAAAGACAATCAGGGAAAACCAGTGGGCTGCATTTATGGGATGAGGGTCTTAACGTCCCTCAAAATATCCCGTGTTTTCCAAAACAGGCGGCCCAATTCGGTGCAAAATTAGATAACCTTTTCACATTTCATGGAGTTGGGTCCAAAATTCTCAAGAACATAAAATGGGCCTCAGTGTCGTTTGCAAAGGAGGAGGTGGAGCCTCCTTCGTGGGTACTCCCGTCCCTGCTCTGTCACGTTTTTTTTTTTTAATTTGATTTATATGCCGCCCTTCTCTGGAGACTCAGGGCGGCTTACAATGTGCTCAGCAATAGCCTTCATCCTTTTGTATATTTATACAAAGTCAGCTTATTGCCCCCACAACTGGGTCCTCATTTCACCTACCTTAGAAAGGATGGAAGGCTGAGTCAACCTTGAGCCTTGGCGAGATTCGAACCCTGCAGTAATTGCAGGCAGCTGGTCTTAATAACCAGCTTAATAACAGGGTGCCTTAAACCCCTGTACTACCAAGGCTCTTTTCTTGCTTTTAGTCGTTTCTTCAAGACCAGTGTCTTAATGCAAAGTCGCCATTTTGCTTGCTTCATCGGAGCGAGACGTCCTTGATAAAATATCAGCTGGAGATGCGCAGAACCTTCCTGTGGGCATGTTCTCACGTTGGAATGAAGCGTGTTCTGGTCCCTGAAATGGTCCATTTCGAAGTCAAGACGTGTTCCGGTGAGGTTGGGATGACCTCTTCCAACATGAGGACGCTTCTGGTAGAGTTAGAACATGATTTTGACACCAGATGTTTCGGTGAGGGCCTTTCAACCTAGACAATTTTGCTCTTCTCTGGAACTATCTCAGAGGTGTTGAGGGAGCTTTCAAATGAAGCTAGATTTTGTTTGTGCCACACGAGGAGAAACCTCTCCAAGCTAAGAATAGATGTTTGCGTTGAGGCCTCCAAGTAGTAGCTAAAGAATGTCAATCGTGACATTCTTCTTGGACCGAGGACCAAATGTATGCAGGCAAATATGTTGGGTGGGGACTTGCCTACATACCTACCCTCTGATGTGGGACTTTGGATTCTAGTGCAGCTCAACATAGGTTGTGATTCTCCTCTGTTCCTTTTTAGAAGTTGATTTTTTCTACAATAAATCTCCATTAACGAGTCATAATTCCTGCAAGAAAAAAACCCACGTGGTTTCAGACGCTACTTTCACGGCACATGGGTTTTTTTTTTGTTTCAGCTTTTTTTGTGTGTGTGCTGTTATTTTTCCTCCACTGTTCAGCTTCCTGTTCTGTCAAAGAGAAACTGGTAGAATCTGGTCTGGGATCTCACCATTGCTGGGTTCTTTCAGCACCGGAGGAGGTGGGATTTTCATTGAACCAGATCCATCAAACCATTGAATGTAGCCAAAATAATATTACGATTAAAAAGCAGTCACAGCTTAAATCTTTTCCGTTTGTTATATCCTGGGCCTCATTTCTAAGCAAGGATCCAAACAAATTTTATCAAATGTATTATTTCTGTTAACGAAAGTTTTTCAAACACCTCTGCATGTAAGGAAACTTTTAAAACTGCTTTGCTATTGATTTAATCTGGTTTTCTTTTTAGATATTTATGTGTGTCCGAAGTAGGTACGTTTCAACAGAATAACAAAAGTTGGAAGGGACCTTGGAGGTCTTCTAGTCCAACCCCCTGCTTAAGCAGAAAACCCTTCTGTCAGGTTTCGATGTCATCTCAAATAAATTGCACTCCCAAACAATTAATCTTTGCTGAAATATTCCATTTATTCAGTACGACAGATCTGGCCCCCACTTCGTCGTACTCAATAAATGGAATATTTCAGCAAAGATTAATTGTTTGGAGTGCAATTTATTTGAGGACATCGAAACCTGACAGATAGCCGATACTAACCCTCTGACCCCCAAACCCTTCCCTTTCCGTTCCCCAATTCTCATCTTCTCATTGGCCATCTTCCAAGTCAGTCTCCCCAGCTTCTGACCTCACCCCACAGGAATGTTCCCCCCTCCCATCCCATCTCCTAGGGGATATTATCTACAGAGAAAATAAGTAGGTGAAAAGTCAAGCCTCGTCTCCTCCTTTTTAAGGCAGCATCAGAATGTTGACACCTACACCATTTCAGACAAATGGCTGTCCAATCTCTTCTTAAAAACTTCCAGTATTGGAACATTCACAACTTCTGGAAGCAAAACCATTCCACTGATTTAATTGTCCTGTCAGCAAATTTCTTAGTTCTAGGTTGCTTCTCTCCTTGATGAGTTTCCACCCATTGCTTCTTGTCCTGCCCTCAGGTGCTTTGGAGAATAGCTTGATTCCCTCTTCTTTGCGGCAACCCCTGAGATATTGGAAGAATGCCATCATGTCTCCCCTAGTCCTTCTTTTCATTAAACTAGACATACCCAGTTCCTGCAACCGTTCTTCATATGTTTTAGCCTCCAGTCCCCTAATCCTCTTGGTTGCTCTTCTCTGCACTCTTTCCAGAGTCTCCACATCTTTTTTTCTTTCTTTCTTTCTATGCTGTTTTACAATTTCTGGGCAAGACTGAACATCCGTCTGGTGTTTGTGTATGTGTCAGACCTAAGAAAGCTAATTATAGGATGGGGCAGCCATCGGAACTTCAGAACCTGGCTGTACGTACCTTTTGAGGAGTCCGTCATAACTCTGAATGGTCGCTAAGTGACTAGTTGTAAGTTGAGGAGTACTTGCACGGAACTTTTAGCTCAAGCAGATGACTGTATTTATCAGCTGGATTCACCTACTGTGCTTAATTGTAAAGTGGTATTGGTGTGTGTGTGTGTGATTGACTAAGTGCAATTTACAACCCAGTTCAGTGAATAAAATTCAATTCATTTAAGGGCAGCAGACCAATTAAAAATAGCAATAGCAACAGCAATAGACTTATATACCGCTTCACAATGCTTTTACAGCCTTCTCTAAGCGGTTTACAGTCAGCCTCTTGCCCCCAACAATCTGGGTCCTCATTTGACCCACCTCGGAAGGATGGAAGGCTGAGTCAACCTTGAACCTGGTGAGATTCAAACTGCCAAATTGCAGGCAGCCAGCAGGCAGCAGAAGTAGCCTGCAGTACTGCACTCTAACCACTGCGCCACCGAAACCTAGATTTATGACTGGTTTACTCTTTCAAGTCTAATTTGGTTATGTAAGGTAAAGGTTCCCCTTGCACATATGTGCTAGTCGTTCCTGACTCTAGGGGGCGGTGCTCATCTCCGTTTCAAAGCTGAAGAGCCAGCGATGTCCGAAGACGTCTCTGTGGTCATGTGGCTGGCATGACTAAATGCTGAAGGCGCACGGAACGCTGTTCCCTTCCCACCAAAGTTGGTCCCTATTTTTCTACTTGCATTTTTTACGTGCTTTTGAACTGCTAAATTGGCAGAAGCTGGGACAAGTAACGGGAGCTCACCCCGTTACGCAGCACTAGGGATTCGAACCGCTGAACTGCCGACCTTTCAATCGACAAGCTCAGTGTCTTAGCCAATGAGCCACCATGTCCCTTGGTTATGAAGCAGTAGGTTTTTGTGGTTCTGCTAAGGCATCTACAGCCAGAAGGCAAGTAGAGATTTAAAAACAAAGACAAAACGAACCATAAACAGAGAGCAAACCCTGCTCCCTTCCAGCATTGATGATGTTACCTAGTTGGGTCATGAAATGTCTGAAAAGAAAATAACCAAGGTCAGAGAACACCCCAATCTAGAAATTGTCCAAATTTCTAGACCTTGATTTCATTTGCAGGGCTGTCTTTAAACTTGTTCAATTTAAAGATACTTAAAACCAAACATGGTTTATAATGATGCTCGATTTCTAACCACTGTCAGAAATTCTGGATTAAATAATCAAAAGTCTTCTAATGTGTATATTCCCTACTTCTCTAGGATTTTGCTGGTTGGTTCTTTTAAACCATCACAAACTCGGATACAACAAGTTGAAGAACCTTTATTGAAGCATTTAGGAAGTATCTAAATTAGGACTGTATTCCAGCAAAACTGCCAGCTTGATATAAAACATTAAAATTTATATTAACAATTATAACTTTAACCTTTCCCCCCCTCCCTTTCATGAACCCAAGTTAATATAAATCATTGCACTAAATAAACAGTCAAAAGGAAGACAGGAATTAAATTTGCACTTTAGAAAAAAAATCAACCCTTAATAGTTGGGAGTTAACTCTACATTTAACCAGTGATAATCCTCAAATCAAGAAAGAACGAGCTTTTGTTAACCTTTAACAAACGTTTTGGTCATTAAAGACAGTTGCTCCAGTACCCATGGAAGAGCTCCAACTGGTTCTAGCTGAGCTTCAAGAAACTGGTTACTCTAGAGTAAACTAGATCTGCTGATCATTACCTCTCAAACCTCCATAAATAATATTAAGCAAAACTTGGAACTCTTAATGCCCACTTGAGTGCAAAGGATAACAGATCCTCAAGTAAATTATTAGAAGAGAGGAGAAAATTCTAGCATTCGCTGTAAGATCTAGTTTGGTGAGGACTTCCATAACTGATGTGAATCGTGTCTGGATCCTTGGGGATTTTAAAGCAGAAAAAAAAACCCTCCCATTTCCAAATTTGTAATTTCTACAATTACGACCACATGGGACTGTTTGAGACTTACTTTTTTTTTTTTTTGTCAAGGGAATGGCAATTTTTTTCTGCTTAGGATGCCTTGCAGTCTCAACATTGGATTATATAACAACCACCATCACCAAAAAAAAAAAAATGATTTTGAGAATACCATTCCTTAATTTTTATTATCTGTGTTAGAATAGAATCGACGCCTTCAACGGCTGACAATAAAAGTCCCTTCGCTTACACTGGTTTTATTGATTGATTAAATCTAAACGGAACTCTTATTAAATGCCACAGCGTTTCCCCAACTGTTGCCATTCTCGGGATGTTGAATTTCATTTCCCCAAATTCGTGGGTTTCTGGGTGGAAACCGGTCCGATGTGCCCAGATAGCAGCAGATTGAGGAAAACTCTGCTCTAGAGAAATATTGCTTAAAAAAGAATTGTGTGTGTGAAACAAAATCGGAACACGGGGTGAATAGGGGAAGAGATCTCAAGTGCAAGGGGAACCAAGTTGGTCTGTTTAACAGAGAAAGAGCTAAATGTTTCGGGGGGGGGGGGAGGCATAATTAATCACCGAGGTGAGGAATCCACGCTCGAATATCTACTCTCGACTTTAAAAATCAAATCAACTCTGTGTGTTTATTTCTTTCCCTTAGTGCAGTACTGTATAATAAGCTAATTTTTCTGAATATTTACAATATTTAACAAATGCACCCAACCAATGAGAAAAGCTAAGAACAGTAAAGGGAGAGGGAATGGACCAAAAGGCCACCTCTTTCAGCGTCTTGTGATCTGCCCAAAAGCAGCATTGAGAATTAAGGATGGATGTCCCTTCAACGCAAACCTTTCAAACTGGGTTTTTGTTCTGTGGGATATTTCTCCCCCGCCACCCCTACTTTTTAATTTGGCTCTGGCAAGGAAACGTCTAAAGCTACCTCTTTAGAGCTTAACCCTTAGGACCCTGGGAAATGCAAACATCTTGGTCTCCCTTTTTCGTCCACTGACGGCGCTGAAAAAGGCAGTTAAGTCTGTCGAGGCAAAAATTTGGGGAACCTGAAAGCAACTTAACCCCTCCGCCCCCCACTCCCCAAATAGCGCCATGTTAACAGTAAAGGCAGCCGGACTTTGAAAAATATTTTAAACACTTGTGAAATTAAAAATAGCCAGCAGCTGGTGGGCTCAGCAAACAGGAACTAGATTAATTTAATCCCAGCACAGCGTACCATCTAATTTAGAAAAACCAAGGAAAGACTGTGCAAAGCAACTTTTAATTTAATTTTAAAAAAATAAAATAAAATCAGGCATTTTTTTGGGGGGTGGGGCACTCCATTCGGCTCCTAATTCTTGCACGTTAAGAAGGAAAAAAAATATTCCTAAACCACCCCAGATCCAACCTTGGCACTAAACGGGCGTGCAGGATAAACGAGAGGAATCGGAAACCAAGCGAGACAAGTAAAAAAGGAACTGAGAGAGCGAGAGAGACAGAGCAGCCTTTCCACTAATTTTTGTGCAAAACCTCCAGCCAATCACACATGAATAGCGATTCGTAACTGACTTCCTCCGGCAACGGTTTTCACATTTTTAAATGCGTCATTCGGTTTCCCTTCTGGAGCGAAGTGCGCTTTTCTTTTAACCCCTGTACAAAGTCTGATTTGCACAGAGCCTTGGTTTTATCTAAGGTTCTCTTGCTCTTCGGTTAGCGGATGGCCATTTCCCGGGGCTTGAGACGTGGCGCCTGGGGAAACGCCCGTGGCTTCCTGGCGGAGAGGAGGCGTGCTTTCGCTCGACGGCTGGCCATTCTCCGGCTTGAGGGGAGAAGCTGCGAATTCTCCTCTGTCCAAGTCGGTAGCTTGGCTCACCGAGCTGGTTTCGCTGACCCCATCCGAGTTCCTCCCAGCCCGTTTAAACAGTTTTTGACCTGGAATGAAAAACACGGGGATGAGAAAGGTTCACCTCTGTTAGCCTTGTCCGTGTAAGTCGTCGGTCCTTGATTTACAGCAGTTCGTTTAGTGGCCATTCAAAGTTACACCGGCACTGAAAAATGTGACTTGGGAACAGGGGTGAAATGCTACTGGTGTTGTGACCCAGGCCCAAGTAATTAGTAGGAAAAACAGTCAGTGAAAAAACAAACAAACTTTATTCGAACAGCTGAGAATTATTTCATTCCCAGTGTTGTTCAACTAAATTAAAGCAAATTCCTCCCAACACAAATTTCTCAATCCTATCGCAAGATTTTTTTTAAAAAAAAATAGATATGTAAGTATTTAATTTTGACTTCCTAGGCTAGGCTAGGGACGCGGTGGCTCAGTGGCTAAGACACTGAGCTTGTCAATCAAAAGGTCGGCAGTTCAGCGGTTCGAATCCCTAGTGCCGCGTAACGGGGTGAGCTCCCGTGACTTGTCCCAGCTTCTGCCAACCTAGCAGTTCGAAAGCAGGTAAAAAATGCAAGTAGAAAAATAGGGGCCACCTTTGGTGGGAAGGGAACAGCGTTCCGTGCACCTTTGGCGTTGAGTCATGCCGGCCACATGACCATGGAGACGTCTTCAGACAGCGCTGGCTCTTCAGCTTTGAAATGGAGATGAGCACCGCCCCCTAGAGTCGGGAACCACTAGCACATATATGCGAGGTGAACCTTTCCCTTTCCCTTAGTCTAGGCCTTAGCCCTGGATTTCCTGGTGCCACTAACCAGATTGAATCTGTTTAACTTCTTAGCGATCCACAAAAATTGACTAGGCTTCACGTGTTATTGGTTCCTGCTTTACTCGTCTCTTCCTCCCAGGAACTTCCATAGTAGTTTGTCACTAAGAAGGACATCGTCACCAGCTTAGTTTTGGAGATGGCTGACTAGATGAGCCTTGCTCTCCTATCTGGTCCCATTCTAGGACATTCTAATACAGGGCTGTCCAACCTTGGCAACTTTTAAGACTTATGGACTTCAACTCCCAGAATTCCCCAGCCAGCCAGCATGTCTGACTGGGGAATTCTGGGAGTTGAAGTCCGCGGGTCTTAAAGTGGCCGAGGTTGGACACTCCCGTTCTAAACACAATAGGATTTTCTAACTCTGGCTTCATAAACCAGAATACAGAAAGAATTCTTCTCAATGCTTTTTTAAAAAAAATAAAATAAAACTGAAGATGAAGCCAACTTGTCAACTCGCAAAGCATCCCTGGCCTGCTCTCGAGTTGCCATAGACAAGGGGGATGGGAAACTGGTGAAGCAGCACAGCAGCCATAAACAAAAGCACATTCCAGACATATCTCTCTCAAGGCTGTCTCCCAGGGTTACCCACAGCGGCCAGAGGGGAGTGAGCTCTACAATCCGTGAAATTGCTCCATTGGCGAATGTGACCGATGACACACCCTGGGGGGAGGGGGGGAAACAGGGTGAAGTCTCGGCCGTAAATTACATGGAGTCAGAGTTGTCTTCACTTGGAATGTGCCGACATGGAGCTCCTAATAAATAACTGGATTTCTTTTGAAGCTTGGCTCGAGGCACATGATTTAATTAGGGCATCCGTCAGAACCCTGACACAACTTACCAGGGAACTTCTGTTTAGCACGGCTTGATGTGGGAGTGGGAGGTGGGGTGATCCCCGTGCCCTGGGCTTTAGATATGTATGTTGTCTCTGTGGATTCCAAAGAACCTGCCAAAGTAATGGATGCGAACACATCAGATCCGGATAAATGCATTGATCATAGGATGCACACAAGGAAGGAAGAGATACTGATCTCCTAAGAGCCTTGGACTCATGACATGTACCATGTTTCCCTGACTGTGTTAAGTCAACTTTTCTTGGAGTTGAACATCTCCCAAGTGATTGTTTGAGAATTAACTGCGAAAGTTCAGAAATCATCTCTAACTTTCCAGTTTTAAGATCGCAATTCTGGCCACCAATCAAACATTCTAGACCACGGGTGTCAAACTCAATTTCATTGAGGGCCGCATCAGGACTGTGGTTGACCTTGGGAGTGGGGGTGGCCGATTGGGTGGGTGGCCAACCGGGTGGGCGTAGCCAGCTTGACGCCCTGTTGGCATGTTTCCTCTTCGCACTGGGTAGACCAGGATGAAGCCACGCTGGCCTGATCTTTCCTCTTCGCATTGGGTAGACCAGGACAGCCTCGTGGGCCGGATCTGACCACATTATGGGCCTTGAGTTTGATACCCGTTCTAGACAGACCAATCTGGTGGTTCTACCAAAAAAGGAACAGGAGAGATTTGGAATGGAATCAGAGGTGAACTATATTCTCTATTGCAGGGGTCTTCAACCTTGGCAACTTTTAAGACTTGTGGATTTCAACTCCCAGAACTCTGGGAGTTGAAGTCCACAAATCTTAAAGTTACCAAGGTTGGAGACCCCTGCTCTATTTGGGCCTTTGGAAGCTTTCAAACCTCGGCCCAAAGGTGTTTTTTCAAGGCATCTGGACTTTCTTGTGTCAAGAAAGTCCAGCTGCCTCTTGAAAAAAAACATCTTTGGGACAACAATGACCTGGATGACTGAGACTCTCCATTGGCACTTTCAAACCTTGGAAAATATTAGTTCGTGTTTTCTTCTAGAGTCTCCTGCAGAAAACTGATGGAGATCCCTGCAGAGTTTAGAAAAACAGGACACCTGAGGATCAACGCACTTTTCCTCATGGCGTTATGGACAATGCTGAATTATAGCGAAAGTCAGGCCTGGAAGCCATCTTTTACAATAGGCCTTTAGGCCTGCCACGTTTTTCTACTGTGGGAAAATGGGAGGGGGCATTGTATGGAGTATGGGAGATATGTAGTCATAATAACACTCCTTTCTCAGAGAGTCAAGGACGCCTTGCCCTGGCACCTGGAGTTGGATGACTGGAAGGTATTTCTAGTTTGGATGGTGGATGATTGGAACATGTGACGAACATGTGGCAGGGGCTTGAACTTTCACTTGGGTGGGGAAAACCTGGAAGCTTTCAGATTCGGGTTTTCCCAGATGTGCCAATATGACATCTCTAATAAAATGGAACTTTGAGGAACTTCAAGCCTCGGAGTCTTCTTTCATTGGGGGTGTTACTTGAACCCTGACAGCTATGTCTTTTCTCTCTTTGAGCCCATCTCTGCTCATCTCTGAAAGCTGAAGTTCACAAGTTGCCAAGTTTGGAGACCTCTGGTCTAGCACCCTGGCTTCCTGCTTCTTTACAATGGTCAACCCTTATGTCCAAGCAATGGTGGGAAAATGAAAGGGTGGTGGAAAGAACTTGGACGTTGGCTAGGAACATCCTTCAAGCTAAGTCTCTGGTATTTCTCGTTACCTCAGGATAATTAATCCTGGTTCAAGACTCGCCCAGTCAAATTTTACCTCACCTGCCGTTAGGTTAAAGGTTTGTCCCTTTGGTGAGGCATGGAATGGAGAGAACCAGTTGACGACTGAGCCCACCACAGGAATCTGTCGAAGCAAACCCTGGAAAGAACAGGAAAATTAACAATGAAGTGCCCAGCCAAATATCAAGAAGAGGAATGCCAGAAAGAAGAGGGCCTCCCCACCATCTGCTCACCTCTTCCAGGAGGCGTTCCTCGTTGGCTTTTTGCAACTGAACCTGTGCGTCTTGGATACCTTTTCGAACAACCTCGGTCATATTTTCCAAAAGCTGATCAGAAAGAAAATCGGATGAATGTGAAAAACGCCACTTCTCTAATCCATCTAAAAGTATTTAAAGCTAAAGTCAGCAACTTTAAGACTTGTGGACTTCAACTCCCAGAATTCCCCACCAGCATGGCTGGCTGGGGAATTCTGGGAGTTGAAGTCCAGACTGGCTGGGGAATTCTGGAATTTGAAGTCCACACTGGCTGGGGAATTCTGGGATTTGAAAACCAGATTGGCTGGGGAATTCTGGAATTTGAAGTCCACACTGGCTGGGGAATTATGGGATGTGAAAACCATATTGCTGGGGAATTCTGAGATTTGAAGTCCACACCATCTGGGGAATTCTGGGATTTGAAAACCAGATTGGCTGGGAAATTCTGGGACTTGAAGTCCAGACCGGCCGGGGAATTCTGGGACGTGAAGTCCACAAAGTTGCCAAGACTGGACATCCTTGATATAAAGTAATGAAGTGAAAGGGAATTATTTGAACGAATGAAGTAGTTTTATGGGAACTATAAATAGAATCGTTAGGTTGGGAGTTAGGGGAAATAAAAAATTTCCACATTTTCAAGAGTATCATAAAAATGGCGATTGAGGATTAAGAGCTGTGGTTTCCCCCACCCTCCCCCTTTGCTTTGAATGCCACCTTCATTATTAAAACCCTAGTTAATACACCTGGGTTAATTTGAGCATTAATCACGTCATTTAATTTACTGCTGCTGACTCCTGAAAATTAAATAAATTGCACTCCAAATGGGTTTTGGGGAAAAGTCTATTACTGCTTCTCCAGCGATACAAAATCAATCCATTAATGGCCTACTTCTTTACAGAAAGTTACTGACATTCAAATTGGAGAGCTAGGAGCTATTTAGTATTTATTTATTTATATCAAAAAAGGGCAATTTGATTAAGTTTCTGAAAGGAAAAAGCGAACCAGCCAATTTTCAGATTGCTAATACATTTTCTCTTGGTTTATTAGTCTGACCTTACAGTACTTAGACACTTTGTGTGGATTAAAGAGGGTGCAAGTGTGATCTGAGCCTTTGGAATAATAGAAACACGAGCCAGATTTGTTCCGTGACCAAAATCCAGACCAACAAACCCCAAAACTTTATTGACATAATATGAGAGAGCCAGTTTGCCTAGTGGTTAAGGCACGAGGCTAGAAAGCAGGAGACTGTGAATTCTAGTCCTGCCTTAGCCATGAAAGCCAACTGGGTGGCTTTGGGCCAGTCTCTCTCTTTCAGCCCAACCCACCACACAGGGTGGTTGTTCTGGGGAAAATAGGAAGTGTGTTGGATATAGAGTCAAGTAGTGTAAAATATGGGATGGGATGGGATGGGATAGAATAGAATAAATGGAATGGAATGGAATAGAATGAATGGAATGGAATGGAATGGAATGGAATGGAATAGAATAGAATAAATGGAATGGAATAGAATAAATGGAATGGAATGGAATGGAATGGAATGGAATGGAATAGAATAGAATAGAATAAATGGAATGGAATGGAATGGAATAGAATAAATGGAATGGAATAGTATGGAATGGAATGGAATAGAATAGAATAAATGGAATGGAATGGAATGGAATGGAATAGAATAGAATAGAATAGAATAGAATAGAATAGAATAGAATAAATGGAATGGAATGGAATGGAATGGAATAGAATAGAATAGAACAAATGGAATGGAATAGAATAAATGGAATGGAATGGAATAGAATAGAATAGAATAGAATAGAATAGAATAGAATAGAATAGAATAAATGGAATGGAATGGAACAGAACAGAACAGAACAGAACAGAATAGAATAAATGGAATAGAATAGAATAAATGGAATGGAATGGAATGGAATGGAATAGAATAGAACAGAACAGAACAGAACAGAACAGAACAGAACAGAATAAATGGAATGGAATGGAATGGAATAGAATAGAATGGAATAAATGGAATGGAATGGAATGGAATGGAATGGAATGGAATAGAATAGAATAAATGGAATGGAATGGAATGGAATAGAATAGAATAGAATAGAATAGAATAATGGAATGGAATAGAATAGAATAGAATAGAATAGAATAGAATAGAATAAATGGAATGGAATAGAATAAATGGAATAGAATAGAATAGAACAGAACAGAACGGAATGGAACGGAATAGAATAGAATAAATGGAATGGAATGGAATGGAATGGAATAGAATAAATGGAATGGAATAGAATAGAATAGAATAGAATAGAATAGAATAGAATAGAATAGAATAGAATAGAATAGAATAAATGGAATGGAATAGAATAAATGGAATGGAATGGAATGGAATGGAATAGAATAGAATAGAATAAATGGAATGGAATGGAATGGAATGGAATGGAATAGAATAGAATAGAATAAATGGAATGGAATGGAATAGAATGGAATGGAATGGAATAGAATAGAATAGAATAGAATAGAATAGAATAGAATAGAATAGAATAGAATAGAATAGAATAGAATAGAATAGAATAGAATAGAATAGAATATATGGTTCAGCAAAGATATCTTATCAAAATGCATTGTAAGCCGCCCTGAGTTTCCGGAGAAGGACGGCATATAAATCAAATTGAAAATAAAATAAAAATAAAAATAAAAAAATAAAATGACTTGGCTCATGCATCAGGTGGGAGACAACAGTGAGTTTTTCCATCACCTGCTAAACATCCAAGCAACCAGTCCCCATTTTAGCCTGTCTCAAGTGTTGTGTGTGCGAATGCAGCCACCACACCGGTGGCTTTTTCAAGCCTTTTCATCTCACAGCACGCAACGGCGCTAACTTGCACGATGGCACAACTGCGTTCCAAAACCCAGGGGGCTCCTGGTACACACCCTTGAATTTTCTTCAATTTCGCGACCGGATGCTGCAATCGTTTCCACCAGTTCAGAGACGTCGAGATCCTCGGTGACCATTCCGATGTAAATGCAGTTCTTCTCTGCTCCAAATTCCGGCCCTAGAAGGAAGACAAGACAAAACAAAACAAGATGATGATGATGATGATGATGATTTTATTGCATTTTTACAATTAAACAAATCTTACTCACATCTTATGCATAACTGCGACGGTTTACATACCATAACATTCCAATTCAAATATACACTCTGTACATTTTTACTATACATTTTAATTCTACTTCTATTTTGTCTATTTCTTTTCCATTTTTTCTGTTCTCAATCCAGTCGTACCACTTCTCCCATCTTGCGTAGTATTCCGAATCTATTTGTCCTTTCAGTTCAATTGTCAATTTGTCCCTTTCTGCACGATCAAATATTTTTTTAATTACTTAACCTTCGGAAGGTATGTTTGTATTTCTCCAGCACTGCGCAAAAGCTATCCTTGCTGCGGTTATTATATGTAAAATGATATATATATTATTCTTTTGTCGTATTTCCCTTTTAGTATCCCTAGAAGAAATAGTTCCAGGGTATATTCTATGTGAAGTCCTGTTAATTCCTGTAACCCCGTGTCTTTTCTTCCAGTATTTTTTTCATTTCAGGGCACAGCCACCATATATGATAGAAGGTACCTTGTAGACAAAACAAGATTAATACCATGGCACTTTCTTTCAAGGCTGACAAGAAGCTGCTTTCAAATAGAGATTGGGCTGAGCTTTTGATCAAAGGCGGGGGGAAGAAAGCTGAGGTTTTCTACGATGCTCTTTTTAAAACTTGGGAGTGATTTGGCAAACTATGTATGGCCAAATCTTGGAAATAATATTGAATACACAGAGAGAACCATGAAAGACACCTCTTCACTATCTGTGGGAAATGGAATCCTGTTCACAATGCCAGGATCTTTCAAAAAATGAAACAAAGAAAAAAAAAAGATGGTTTGATTAATACCGTATTTTTCGGAGTATGAGACGCACCTTTCCCCCCCAAAAAAGAGGGTGAAAATTTGGGTGCGTCTTATACTCTGAATGTAGCCTCGCCCAGCCTCTCAAACGGAGGTTTCAGAGGCTGAAAAAAGCATCAGAAACGAAGCTTCAGAAAAGAAGCCCCCAAACAGAGCTTCAGAGGCTTTTTTTCTGAAGCTCTGTTTCGGAGGCTTTCAGAGGCAGGAAAAGTTTTTTTCTGAAACAGAGTTTCAGAAGTTTCAGAGGCAGAATAAAAAGCAAAAAAAAGCAAGGTACAGAGCTCACAACCAAGAGCTCACAACTGTTGCTAAAATTCATCTCTGGGAACAGCTGGTTGGGGGTATTCCAGGAGGCCGATCCACCTGCCAATCAGCTTTTTTCTTATTTTCCTCTCCAAAAACTAAGGTGCGTCTTATACTCCAGTGCGTCTTATACTCCAATAAATACAGTAATTCCAGGAAGCGAGATGAAATACATAAATGCAAATTTTCTCTGTGGTGTGACTACATAGTTGTTGGGCAGGGATTCTTTTTTTTAGATTTTTTTTTTATACCCACCTTATTTTTATAAATAACTCAAGGAGATGACTATGCATACTATTTCTCCCTTCACCTATTTTCCCCATAACAACAGCTCTGTGAGATGAGGGGATCAGAGAAAGGACCTAGCCCAAAGTCACCCAGCTGGCTTTCATGCCTAAGGCGGGACTAGAACTCCCAGTCTCCTGGTGATTGGCCCAAAGTCACCCAGCTGGCTTTCATGCCTAAGGAGGGACTAGAACTCCCAGTCTCCTGGTGATTGGCCCAAGGTCAATTGCTTAACGCATTGTAAGCCTCCCTGAGTCTCCGGAGAAGGGCGGCATATAAATCAAATTAAAAAAAAAAAAAAAAAAAGGCCACCCAGCCGGCTTTCATGCCTAAGGCTAGACTAGAACTCCCAGTCTCCTGGTGATTGGCCCAAATTCACCCAGCCGGCTTTCATGCCTAAGGCGGGACTAGAACTCCCAGTCTCCTGGTGATTGGCCCAAAGTCACCCAGCCGGCTTTCATGCCTAAGGCGGGACTAGAACTCCCAGTCTCCTGGTGATTGGCCCAAAGTCACCCAGCCGGCTTTCATGCCTAAGGAGGGACTAGAACTCCCAGTCTCCTGGTGATTGGCCCAAATTCACCCAGCTGGCTTTCACGCCTAAGGAGGGACTAGAACTCCCAGTCTCTTGGTGATTGGCCCAAAGTCACCCAGCCGGCTTTCATGCCTAAGGAGGGACTAGAACTCCCAGTCTCCTGGTGATTGGCCCAAAGTCACCCAGCCGGCTTTCATGCCTAAGGAGGGACTAGAACTCCCAGTCTCCTGGTGATTGGCCCAAATTCACCCAGCTGGCTTTCACGCCTAAGGAGGGACTAGAACTCCCAGTCTCTTGGTGATTGGCCCAAAGTCACCCAGCCGGCTTTCATGCCTAAGGCGGGATTAGAACTCCCAGTCTCCTGGCCATTGGCCCAAAGTCACCCAGTTGACTTTCATGCCTAAGGCCGGACTACAACTCCCAGTCTCCTGATGATTGGTCCAAGGTCACCTAGCTGGCTTTCATGCCTAAGGCGGGACTAGAACTTCCAGTCTCCTGGTAATTGGCCCAAAGTCACCCAGCTGGCTTTCATGCCTAAGGTGGGACTAGAACTCCCAGTCTTCTGGTGATTGGCTCAAAGTCACCCAGCTGGCTTTCATGCCTAAGGCGGGACTAGAATTCCCAGTCTCCTGGTGATTGGCCCAAAGTCACCCAGCTGGCTTTCATGCCTAAGGCATGACTAGAACTCCCAGTCTCCTGGTGATTGGCCCAAAGTCACCCAGCCGGCTTTCATGCCTAAGGCGGGACTAGAATTCCCAGTCTCCTGGTGATTGGCCCAAAGTCACCCAGCTGGCTTTCATGCCTAAGGCATGACTAGAACTCCCAGTCTCCTGGTGATTGGCCCAAAGTCACCCAGCTGGCTTTCATGCCTAAGGCGGGACTAGAATTCCCAGTCTCCTGGTGATTGGCCCAAAGTCACCCAGCTGGCTTTCATGCCTAAGGCGGGACTAGAACTCCCAGTCTCCTGGTGATTGGCCCAAAGTCACCCAGCCGGCTTTCATGCCTAAGGGTGAACTGGAATGCAGTGTCTAGGCTAGTATCTAGGCCGAACTTACTGATGTATCTAGAAGCATCTCGGACACACACACACACACGTTTCATAGATAGCCAATTACCTAAAGAAAACAACAGGTCTGATTCCAGTTCGTTGAGCTTCTTCAGAAGGCCGCTGTTTATCTTCTCCAAGTCTTTCTCCGGTGTCTCTTCGTTTTGGCCCTTGTACCTTTCAAAACCAAGTCAAAAGTAAATACCGATTTACTTCCATTCCTACGTTTTTCCCCCCTCCCTATTGATCTGTGCTTACATTTACCAAACGAGATTACAGCATCAGCGCTATAAGAGAGTAGGGTTTGCTCTTATTTTATACCTTTCTTCTGACCCAGCTCCTTAAACACGACAAACCCTCTGTAGCTGAAGCAATGATTCCTTTATTAGGAGCGCCGGCAGCCCCAGCAAAAAGTTTCTCTCTCACCGCAGGCTAACAAGTCTGTCCAGCAGGGAGATGAATAGTTGTCTGCCACATCTATTCATCTCTGCCCCTTGCTTTTAGAGCTAGGGTTGGGCTTCGCCAGCAGAGGTGGCTCTTCCGTCCCGAGGACCGGCCCATAGATTTCCACTGCTCTCCTCTCCTCTGCCTTCTGAGCATCAGGCACTGGACCCAGCTGTTCCTCCTCCTCCTCATCAGCCACCTCCAGACCTGGGGGCTGTTAGAGTCAACAGCTGTTGACTCTCCATCTGAGGGCTGATGGATGGCCTAGGCTCCACCTCCGTGTCTCTCTCTGCCAGCTCCATTCCCTCTTCCCCCTCGGAGCTCTCAGGTTGCCTTGATCCTGACCCTGACTCCCACACCGCCTCCTCCTCCTCTGATTGGGCTGCTGGAGGAGCCAGCGGCCGACAGGCCACAACAATACTAGTGGCTTGCTCTGTTTTGAGAGAACACACATACCTGACCACCCCGAGGCCAGGCCAGGTAAAATCTTCCACGTAGGACAAGCCGACGGTTCTCTTCACTTCCTGTTCGAATTCCTCTCTCAGCTGTAAAGTGCAGTTCAGAACTGGGACCTTCATTTTTAAGCAGTCCATCAACTGATCCACATCTTGCACTTCGGTTCCTAAAACTGAAAAGATTTGCTACGTTAGCGTGCCGCCTGTCTTCGGTTACAAGGACAGCCTTTGTCATCCTGCAAACCCAAGCAAATACAAGTAGTTAGGCTTGTTGGTATGAGCTCCGAGCTTGGCAATTTGGTTGCAAACGTTTCGTCGCCGTTCAAGGAGACATCGTCCGTGGCTTTTGAGTTGTGCTCGTCTGTCAGAACACGGGTCTTTAAATTCTTTTTTATGAGATGCAAATTAATCTGAATGTTGTCTGTTCCGGAATTTGAGTCATGGTCTAATTTCAGACCGTTTGATTGGCTGGCTGTATTTGTTGGTTATTTTAAGTACTGTCTATGTCAAGGGTGTCAAACTCAATTTCATTGAGGGCCACATCAGGGTTGTGTTTGACCTCAGGGGGTTGGGGGAGGGGGACATGGCCCGGGTGGGTGTGGCCAGCTCAATATCACATCATCGAGGCTCCGTTTTGGGCTGCGACAACCTCCTGCAGCCCTCTGCCAGCGAAAACGGAGCTTGGGAGGGCCATGCGGCCTTCCCGAGTTCCATTTTCACTGGCAGAGGGTTACAGGAGGCCATCGTGGCACAAAATGGAGCCCGGGAGGGCCGCGAACAGCCCTCCCGAGCTCCTTTTTCACTGGCAGAGGCAACGCAGGCTGCTCCTTCACTGTTTCCAGGGTGGGCCCACGGACCAGATCTAAGCACTCTGCGGGCCGGATCCACCCCCCCCCCCAGGCCTTCAGTTTGACACCCCTGGTCTATGTGATACAGATCAGGATTAAGTTTGTTTGTTCGGATGCTTCTGAGTCATGTTCTGGTTTCGGTTTGTTTGACAAAGACGAACATGGTCCATGGTCCAAAGAGGGAGCCGATTACCTGCAGAAGTCATTAAAGGGCTGAAACGCACGCAGGTGCCTTCGTCCTCCAGATCCACCAGATCCACCCCGCTGGCAGGGACCAACTGCGCCAACTGTTCTCCAAGCTAAAAAACAAACAAACAAAAAGAAAGCAAGGAAACCCAGATTAAGGAAAGTAACAGATCTCCCACTGCATATAAATCACAAGCTGTTTTCTGATCTGTGAACGAAACAGACTTCCGTTGTCCACAAGCTGATTCTTGCAGGCTCAAATTTGCTCTGAATTAAAAAGGCTTGAAGATGGTGGTGAAACACATAGCAAACCTCACCCTTTTCTTAGCAACTGTGTTAAAAAGAAGGATACCCAGAGCCAAAATAGAGCGGGGCTTCGCTAGCAGTGGTGGCTCTTCTGTCCCAAGGACCGGCCCATAGATTTCCACTCCTCTCCTCTCCTCTGCCTTCTGTGCATCCGCAAGTCAGGCACTGGACCCAGCTGTTCTCTCTTCCTCATCAGTCACCTCCAGACCTGGGGGCTGTGGACTCTCCATCTGAGGGCTGACGGATGGTCCAGGCTCCGCCTCTGTCTCTCTCTCTTCCAGCTCCATTCCCTCTTCCCCCTCGGAGCTCTGAGATTGCCCTGATGCTGACCCTGACTCCCACGCCTCTTCCTCCTCATCTGATTTGGCTGTTGGAGGGGCCGGCGGCCGACAGGCCACAACAAAGACCTAGAAGAGGGGCAGACAACTATGGCACTTTTACGACCTTCAACTTCACAGGTCGTAATGGTACCATAGTGGGCTACCCCCCGACCTAGAAAAATATAATCAGAACATGGGCACCACAAGAATAATTGCATGTAATCCATATCTGGTTAGTCCTTGACTTACAACCACAATTCATCCCAAAATTTCTGTCGCTAAGTGAGACATTTCTCAATGAGTTTTGACCCATGTTACGACTGTTCTTGCCACGGCTGTTAAGTGAATCACTGCTGTTGTTAAATTGGTAGAGTGGTTGTTAAGTGAGCCTGCCTTCCCATGCGACTTTGCTCATCAGAAAGGTCATAAATGTTGATCATGGGACACTGCCAACCGTCATAAATACGAATCAGCTGCCAAGCGTCTGAATTTTGATCATGTGACCATGGGGATGCCGCAACGGTTGTAAAGTGTTAAATACGGTCGTAAGTCACCTTTTTCGGTGCTGTTGTAATTTCAAACAGCCACTTTTAAATGAACTTTTGTAAGTTGAAGACTAATTGTATTTTGCATCCTTGCCATCGAATACTTCCTAAACTGTATATCTCTGCCCTAGTTGCATGGAGGGAACTGGTGTCCCAGAAATGCCTATAAAACAAAGCATATGTCAACTCGCAAAGCATCCCTGGACTGCTCTGGAGTTGCCATAGGAAAGGGGGATGGGGAACCGGCGAAGCAGCATGGCAGCCAAAAACAAAAGCACATTCCTGACATATCTGTCTCAAGGCTGTCTCCCAGGGTTACCCACAGCAGCCAGAGGGGAGTGATCTCTACAATCCGTGAAATTGCTCCATTGGCGAATATGACTGATGACACACCCTGGGGGGGAGGGGGGGAATAGGGTCAAGATTGGGCTGTAAATTACGTGGGGTCAGAGTTGGCTTCATTTGGGAACGTGCCAACATGAAGCTCCTAATAAACAACTGGATTTCTTTTGAAGCTTGGCTCGAGGCACATGATTTAATTAGGGCATCCGTCAGAACCCTGACAGCATATCTACTGAAATACTGTTCCTTTGTGTGGTTAAGTAACATTTGAACATTCTTTTCAGAAAGTTTGAGAAAGTTTCGATGCCCACTCATCAAACCATCATTGCACTGGGTTATTTTTCACCCCTGAAGAAATCAGGATTTGAGTCCCAAACTTGTGATCTACACGCTGTTAAGAAACAACCGTACCTACCCACTGGTTAAAAGTATCGCAAACGTCCCTTTCATTCCCGGTGACCGCAGACGGTTGTGCCGCGTATAGCATCTGATCTGAACTCCAAAAATGTAAAAGAAGAGAAATTGATTTAGCAGGAAGAAATGAACATGGCACAAGCGAAACTCCCATCATTCGAAGCCGTTAGAAACACTTTTTTCCCCTCAACAGCTAGTTTTTTTCCAGTTATTTTTTATGCAAGTTAAGATGACAAGGTTTAATTCTTACTTTACAGATTTCAAAATGTTGATACGCTGCTTATTAAAGTAATATTCTAATGAGGCCAGTGATGGTGAACCTTTTTGCCATCGCGTGCCAGGAACGGGGGGGGGGGGGGGAGGTTGCATGAGGCCTGCCCCCACGCATACGCGCGCAAACCCCCCTCCCTTCCCCCCTGCTCATGGTACGTGATGGCCCATTTTTCTCTCTCCCCAAGCTCCAGAACCTTTCTAGGAGCTTGGGGAGGGCAAAACTCCCTTCCCCACCCCACCCCCGGAGGCAGAAAATGGCCCGTTTGCCAACTTCCGGTCCCATTTCCTGCCTCCGGAGGACCTCCGGGGGGGAGGGGGGAATGTAGCAGGCTATTTTCGCCCTTCCCAAGGTCCTAGAAAGGCTCTGGAGGCTGGGGGGAGGGAAAAACGGGCCTTCCCCACCACCACCCTAGGCCTTCTGGAGGGAGAAAACAGCCTGTTTCCCTACTTCCAGTGGGCCCAGAAGGCCCGAAAATCAGCTGGCCGGCACGCATGTGTGCCGGAGCTGAGCTCGTGTGCCCTCTGATATGGCTATGCGTGCCACCTGTGGCATACATGCCATTGGTTCACCATCATGGATCTATGCGACGGGCAGGCAGCGTATACATTTAATCAATAAATCAATCAAATAATATGGGATTTTAAACGCATACAGCCCTGATTTTCCTGCCAATATATGTGACAAAATTTGCTCACGTGAAGAATGGATGTCATCCTATCAGACAGAAGCCTGTCATTTATAGAATTTTTCAAAAACAATGGATTAGGAAGTAATTCCAAGATCTGTCTTTAATAAATGTAAAAAAAAAAAAATACAGCATCTTAAATATCCTTTTTAAAGAAAACTAGAACCTAAAATTAGGAAGATAAAAAAAAAAGTCCTTTCTCATAAGGGTCTGCTTTTCTCGCTCGCTGACGCTAAAAGCGGCAGTATTCGTGAGAGTAGATTATCAATAAAATTAATATTTTTCAACAAAATAAAGGTCTGTGCAGGGATGGGCTTCAAAAATTTTAGCAAGGGGTTCTCGGCCCGGTTGCTGGGTGGGCGTGGACATGGTGGGGGTGGCCTAGTCGGCTTCCTGCACTACCGGGGGGAGGGGGGGCAGTTTTGCCCTCCCCAGGCTCCGGAGGCTTTCCTCGAGTCTCTGGGAGGGCGAAAATGGCCTCCCCAGTCTCTGGAGGCCCTCTGGAGGCTGGCCTTCCTGAACTTCCGGTAGGCCTGTTTTTCTCCCTCACTGAGCCTCCGTGCACACCCTGCACTTACCTGCATCCAAAACGGGCCACGCGAGGACTCCTGGGAGGGGCAGGGCGGGGTGAGTGGGGTCAGCCAGGAGTGGGATTTGGGGGTTCTCTGAACTGCACAGAATCTTAGCCAGAGGTTCTCCTGAACCCCTGCAAACTCCCAGCAGTCCACCCCTGGGTCTATGGATTCCTTCTGCAGTCCTCACCTATATGCGACTTCTCTGGGGAAAACTTGAACACCACCACAGGAGAGCTAAATTCATCTTCAACCTTTGAAAACAAAATTTGGAAAAAAATAGAACAAAGTCTTGAGAGGATATTTAAATCAACCATCCCCAAAACTGGGTCATTTATTTTTTTTTGGCGGGGGGATTGTATTTTGGAAAAGAAAAGGTTGAAAAATGGAAACGTACTGAGGTTCGAATAAAATCTTGGTTCTTCAGGTTCTCCAGTAGCCGTTGACTCTAAAAACAAACAAACAAATAAATAAAATCAGGGAAACCATTCCAAAAGTAAGTGGGTAGCAATAGCAGTAGCACTTAAGACTTATAGACCGCTTCATAGTGCTTTGCAGCCCTCTCTAAGGGATTTACAGTGTCGGCCTATCTTGTCCCCCAACAATCTGAGTCCTCATTTTACCGATCTCGGAAGGATGGAAGGCTGAGGCAACCTTGAGCCGGTCAAGATTGAACTCCTGGCTGTGAGCAGACAATGCTGCATTCTAACTACTGCGCACGAAGGAAGGAAGGAAGGAAGGAAGGAAGGAAGGAAGGAAGGAAGGAAGGATAAGGATAAGGATAAGGATAAGGATAAGGATAAGGATAAGGATAAGGATAAGGATAAGGATAAGGATAAGGATAAGGATAAGGATAAGGATAATTTTATTTCTATAAAAGGAAGGAAGGAAGGAAGGAAGGATAAGGATAAGGATAAGGATAATTTTATTTCTAAGGAAGGAAGGAAGGAAGGAAGGAAGGAAGGAAGGAAGGATAAGGATAAGGATAAGGATAAGGATAAGGATAAGGATAATTTTATTTCTATAAAAGGAAGGAAGGAAGGAAGGAAGGATAAGGATAAGGATAAGGATAATTTTATTTCTAAGGAAGGAAGGAAGGAAGGAAGGAAGGAAGGAAGGAAGGAAGGAAGGAAGGAGAAAACGAAGAGCAATAGCACTTAAGACTTATATACCGCTTCACAGGGTTTTACGGCCCTCTCTAAACGGTTTACAAAGTCAGCCTCTTGCCCTCAACAATTTGGGTCCTCATTTTATCGACCTCAGAAGGATGGAAAGCTGAGTCAACTCTGAGCCTGTCAGGATCGAACTGCTAGCAGAATTAGCCTGCAATACTAACTAACCACTGTGCCACCACGGCGCTTGGGTATCAGGTGGTCTACATTGACACAAAATGTTAAACGATGCATTCCAATCAAACTGTGATATTGAGATACACTAACCTTTCAAAGTCCAAAAATGCTTTCGCATGATTTTACTATTCTCAAATTTGGCAAACTTCCAAGATGTCTGGACTTCAACTCCCAGAATTCCCCAGCCAGCTTTAGAGCGTCAACAACGTTGTTTCTCAACTTTAGCAACTTGGCACAATGCGTGGATTTCAACTCCCAGCTGGCTGTGGAATCCTGGGAGTTGAAGTCCAGACATATTCAAATTGTCAAGGTTGAGAAATACTGTTTTTTGGACAGTCTGCTTTCTCTCCCACTTTTGGAAGGGAAGAAACAAGGTTTTTTTGTGCCCATAAATCCGAGGTTCCCAAGTTTTGAGAAGGAATCAAATCAAGAGACAAAACTCAAACCAGTTTGAGCTTCTTACCAGTTGGGAGGCATGTTTAATCCTTTGCACGATTCCATCATGGCCAAGATACTGCAAGGAGAGCCAGAGGGACAAAGCACGCAGTTTCTCTACCACCTGGCTGGAGGTCAGGCCTGCTGCTAATGACTGCAAGAAATCCAAGAAAGAAATACTGTATTTTTCAGAATATAAGACGCTCCGGTATATAAGACGCAGCTTAGTTTTGGGGGAGGAAAATAAGAGAGAGAAAAAAATTCTACCAGCATCCATCGGTATTCATCTGCTAGTGTCCTGTCAGTGTGTGAGACTGTTTGGAAACTGAAACAGTTATTTACTGTGTGAACAACAAGGAAGGAGACAGCAAGGAGCCTGGGCATGGTTTAGATCAATTGTTCTAAAGCTGCATGTTGTGCTGATCTCTGAAACTAAAACTGAAACTGAAACTCCTCTCCTCTGCTTGTGTTTTGCTTGCTGCTGCAAACTCTGACAGTCTTTGCAGCAAATAGCAAACAGCCAGGTCAGCTTCAGCACATTATTGCAGCTGATTCAGCACGAGCAGCTGATTGGTGGGTGGATTGGTTTCCTGGAATACCCCCAATCAGCTGTTCCAGGCTGCAGGGACTGCCATAGACCATCGCCTCCTCCGTGCCTCGTGTTTTTGGCTACATTCGGTGTATAAGACGCAGCCAAATTTTCACCCTCTTTTAGGGGAGGAAAAGTCTTATACTCCGAAAAATAAGGTAAACACCAGATGTATTTTCCTCCTCTTGTTTTGTCTTATTTTCCTTTGCTCATCTCGAAAACTCAGTACAGATTAGAGGAGCAGGGGAACCAAAAACAGAAATGCCCAGCTGAAGCCAACATGAAAACCTCAAGAGATCTTCTCCTACTATTTAAATCATTGAAACTCAAGATTTAAAAGACTGGTCTTCTAGGCCTCAAATTCACACCGGAAGGAGTATCAAAGAGAAAGAAAAAAAAGGCATTTAATTTTTTTAAAAAAATCTGTAGTTCCCCCTCCTAAAGCGAAGTCAACAGGGCAGGTAGAACTTCAGAAGATCAAATCTCTGCCACTTTACTGCACATCTTAAGAATCATCCAAAGTCAAGTCAGAAGGATCGGGACATCACATTAAGTTCCAGTTAAGCTGATTTATTGTTCATGCAATAATATTGTTCAATATTCAATATTGTTCACCCAATAATTTAGACAACTAATGGCCAGCATTAAACTGATGCTAGGTAAGAGTCAATGGAACTCAGGAGGATCTGGTCTTAGACCATTTGTGGGAACGTAACGATTCTAGACCGATTGCTCTCTTGACACCGCCCTCCAGGCTCGGCCTGTCCTTCTACATTCAGCAAAATGAGCTCGTCCATCTCATGTTGTGTTTGGCCATCTTTCCCTCCCCTTTTAGAGCCTCTTCCAAAAAGCGGATAGAGTTTTGATGAAGTGGTCTGCTCCACGATATAACTACCGGGCTGAATTTGGCTCGAGCGGGACCGTACCGTGCATATTCTCAACACAGACAAATCCAGAGTCCAAACATCATCAACCCGAGTTTAAAAACAAAACAAAAAAAAAAAAAAAATCATGAAGCAGATGATGGGTCTCCCCAAGGAATCACGAGCAATTGACTCCTTGAGCGTTGATTGCCTACAATTTACTGCTGTCAATCATGAGCTGCAGAGAGCTTCAAGGCTGCCTTCTCCTGCCACTTAACCTCCACTGCATCATGGACCAGCCACCTACCAATGAAGGATCCTCCTGTCTATAGAGAGTCACTGCAGGCACTGCTGGAAGACCCAACCAGGGTCCGAGTGTCAGTGTCATGCTGTCACATTTGGTTGCGGCCTACAAAAAAAGAAGGCGGGGTTAGGGAACCGGGAATGCAGAGGTGTTTTTTTTTCTACGCATCTGAAAAATGAGAGATGGGGCCTCTTTAATGAGACATTAATAATTTTAATTGATAATTAATTGTAATTGATTTTAATGATATTTTAATAATTGAAATTAATAATTAATTGTAAATAATTTTAATGAGACATTAATTATTGTAATTGATAATTAATAGGGACGCAGTGGCTCAGTGGCTTAGGACGCTGAGCTTGTCGATTGAAAGGTCGGCAGTTCAGCGGTTCGAATCCCTAGTGCCGCATTACAGGGTGAGCTCCCGTGACTTGTCCCAGCTTCTGCCAACCTAGCGGTTCGAAAGCATGTAAAAAACGCAAGTAGAAAAATAGGGGCCACCTTTGGTGGGAAGGTAACAGTGTTCCGTGCGCCTTTGGCATTGAGTCATGCCGGCCACATGACCACGGAGACGTCTTCGGACAGCGCTGGCTCTTCGGCTTTGAAACGGAGATGAGCACTGCCCCCTAGAGTCGGGAACGACTAGCACATATGTGTGAGGGGAACCTTTACCTTTACCTTTAGTGAGACATAGCTGAATCCAGAGAGGATGAAAAACTGATCCAAAATGGCTCACCAGGATTTAAAAAAAAAAAAAAAATAGGAAAGAGCAATAGGTGAAAAAAATTTGCTCAGATGCAACGACAGACAGTGGTTCGTCTGCCAGCCAAGCTTAAAACATGATCTGTTGGATGAATACTAGCGGATAACCACATTTTTTTATAAAGTGCAGGTGAAAATAATCCTCCTTCAGGGCATGTTAAGAGCCCAAAAGGCGCATGGTTATTTTTCATCTTAAAGTATAGACCAAACCTTAAACACTCAAAGAGCCATTTGGACACATTTCCCACAGAAAAGAAAACACCGGGAGCCACAAAAATCCTTCCCGTGCCTGACTATTTCTTGAGCGGCTACAAAATTAGCATATGTAGTTGAATTAAACGTTCTGTTTTCTTCTGAAACTTTTCTTTTCTTGGATTTATCCACAGTTGGCCTACCGGGGGTTGAAAAGCTCAATAAATTGCATGCCAGCGGGTGTCACATATTGGCGGTTGTGACACATATTTTGAGCCGCAGTAGAGGGGTGAAAGAGCCACATGCGGCTCCAGAGCCGCAGGTTGCTAACCCCTGGTATAGAAAATAGTGAAAGTAAATTAAACCATTTATACCTAGCGCCTTTCTGCTTTTAGGAATCACATGTATTGCTTTTGCATAAAGAGAACCACAAGCAAATAAGCAAGAACAACGGTCCCAACATACCATTATGGAAGAAGAGACGTAACCCAAAGCCAGAGTCGCCAGATTCACCCTGAAACAAACAAAACAAACAAAGACTTTCAGCAGGCTGACTATAACACCTTAAATATATCAATTTAATTATAAATAAATGATAAATAAAATCACCACCTTTGATTTCTATTACATTTTAAAGCAACCAACAAATAAATACAATTTATAATAGGTAAGTCAGTTTGGTCTGGGTGGTAAAAGCACCAGGCTAGAAACTGGGAGACTGGGAGTTCTAGTCCCGCCTTTGGCATGAAAGCCAGTGGGGTGACTTTGGGCCAATCACTAGGAGACTGGGAGTTCTAGTCCCGCCTTTGGCATGAAAGCCAGCTGGGTGACTTTGGGCCAATCGCCAGGAGACTGGGAGTTCTAGTCCCGCCTTTGGCATGAAAGCCAGCTGGGTGACTTTGGGCCAATCGCCAGGAGACTGGGAGTTCTAGTCCCGCCTTTGGCATGAAAGCCAGTGGGGGTGAATTTGGGCAATCACCAAGAGACTGACTGGGAGTTCTAGTCCGGCCTTAGCCATGAAAGTCAACCGGGTGACTTTGGGCCAATTGCCAGGAGACTGGGAGTTCTAGTCCCGCCTTTGGCATGAAAGCCAGCTGGGTAGCCCAATGGGAGATGTAGAGGTTTAGTATTAAGGTTCCTCTCCAGAACTCCAGCATTCTAAGTAGGCCATTTTTAAAATATATCTGTGTTCAGCGTAATGAAATAGAACGAGGATCCAGCCGGCCGCAATCTGTCACTATTATAAATTGCCACCGTCAGGAGTGCCTCTCTCCATTCCCTTTCCCGTCCAGCATTCTGTATCATTTTGACAGCTGCCCCGATAACCTTTTCAATCTGCATGAAGCCAGCGCCTCTCTGCCTACTAGCGGTGCCCTTCTCGCCTTCGCTTGATTTAACATTTCATCTGAAATGCGATTTTCTAACATACCCTTCGACGTGGAGCCACATGCCGTGTTCCTCGCAGAGTTCCCTCAGTCGACCGAGTTTGTCTGTGTGCCCTGCCCCCGGGGTGCCTGCACGGAGAGGAAACAGACAATGGGAGGCTAAGAAGACAGAGCTATTAAGACAGAGAGGAACAACCACAAAGCACTTCTAATGTTTTGGAACACAGGCCCTCCCATCACTCCCGGTCAACCCTTCTCCTTCCCCATGGGAGTTGCTCTCCCCTAATTGTTTCCTAGTTAGTATTTCTTCCCCTCTCGTTCCTCAAGGCCATTCACTCATTCCATCACAGTAGAGAAAGGAGCGATGCACCAACGATACCAACTACTTCATACTGCACACCAGTGGTGGGTTCCTCACGGTTCGGTCCGGTTCGACTGAGCCGGTAGCGGTGACGATATGACGTCACCAAACCGGTTCTCCCCCCCCCCGCCCTCCCCCCCACGTTATTCTTACCTTTTATTTGGTCCCACCCCCAATCTATTGCTGCCTCCTGAGTCCCAGCTGATGACTAGAGGGAAAAAAACTGTTTAAACTCTTGCCGGGGGGCTTCAAAGGGCCGCCCTACAGCTGATCAGTGTTAAAAGCAAACAAATGAGTTGGGTCGTAAGTGCGAGGACTGGTCGTAAGTGCGAGGACCTTCCAGACATGACTCTTACCAGCTAGCCATGCCCACCTAGTCACATGACCTCCAAGCCACACCCACAAAATAAGCCACGCCCACAGAACCGGTAGTAAAAAAATTTAGAACCCACCCCTGCTGCACACACACAAACACAGACTCACATCATTATCATCCTCCTCTTAACGACCCCATAATCCCTTGCGGGGTGGAGTTTGGGCAGTTGAATGGAGCTGAGTGTTTCCTGGCCGGATGCCCTTCCTGTCGCCAATGTGGAGTTATATTCAGCAGATATACCGTACTTTTCGGAGTATAAGACGCACTTCCCCCCCACCATCAATAAAAGAGGGTGGAAATGTTGGTGCGTCTTATATACCGAATACAACCATTTTTGGTTCCCGAAAACCCAGTCCTGTGCATCCTGTTTTTGCCAAAAACAGGCCCCGTTTTTCGCAAAAACAGGGCACGCAGAGGGTTTGGGAGGCCTGCAGAGTGCTCCTGGGGGCTGGGGAGGGCAAAAACGTGATGCATGGGGGGTTTGGGAGGCCAAAAATGGACAAATTTTTCACAAAACGGGCATGTTTTTTGCAAAAACGGGAAACACAGAAGGTTTGGGAGGCCTGCAGAGTGCTCCTGGGAGCCGGGGAGGGCAAAATCTTTTTTTTTTTCTTGATTACCTCTTCGAAATCTTGATGCGTCTTATAATTCGATATGTCTTATAGTTCGAAAAACACGGTATTCTCAACGTGCCCAGAGAGAGAAATATCTGCCTCTACTTAGGATCGAACTCACAGCCTCCTGATTGTGAGGCGAGAGCTCCACCTCTAGGCCACCGCACCGCTCAAACACAGACTCACATGCACACACACACACAAAACCTCATCACATTTTCTGATGGATGGAAGTAGACTCGCTTTCCCATATGGGCCACTCTGAAGCGTCTTCTTGCAAAATGCCTCCTTGTACTCTGTCTCGACTTCGCTCCGTTCCTCGCTTTGCTTCTTCCATGACTTACTAACATTTGTTACGGGACAAGTGGTGAAATCTGAACCGGTTTGCTACCGGTTGGCTGGCCACGTATGCGCACCAAAAGGAGGCTTGGGAAGGTAAGTAGAACAGCGAGGGGGGAAAGGAATCAGCTGTGCTGCATGATTTAACTTCGCTAGAAAGCAGGATTTCTTGCTTTCTAGCAAAGCTAAACCCCACCGCACATTTGATCGTCGGAAACCAGCTTTTTAAACTACTGGTTCACCCGAAGAACCGGTAGTTTGCAGAAAAAAAAAACAGCTTGTTTACATTTGCTAAAAAAAAAAAAAAAACACCCACCAGCATTGGCCACCAGTAATATAGGCAGCTTTCCAGATTCCAGGTCCTCCTTGATCAGTCTGTCCAACAAAGCGACATCCTATCGCCGAGCGAAATAAAGGAGAAAAAAATAAAAGGGAATAACATGAAGAAAGCATAAAAATAGGCGACGCTAGACTTACTCTTTTCTGTTTTTGAAATAATAATAAAAGGGACGCGGCGGCTCGGTGGCCAAGACGCTGAGCTTGTCGATCGGAAGGTCAGCAGTTCAGCAGTTCGAATCCCTGGTGCCACGTAACGGGGTGAGCTCCCGTTACTTGTCCCAGCTCCTGCCAACCTAGCAGTTCGAAAGCAGGTAAAAAATGCAAGTAGAAAAATAGGGACCACTTTTGGTGGGAAGGGAACAGCGTTCCTTGGGCCTTTGGCGTTGAGTCATGCCGGCCACATGACCACGGAGACGTCTTCGGGCAGCGCTGGCACTTTGGCTTTGAAACGGAGATGAGCACTGCCCCCTAGAGTTGGGAACGACTAGCACAAACACATATGTGCGAGGGGAACCTTTACCTTTACCTAATAATATTTTTTTAAAAAGTAAACAAACCTTACCATTTGATGCTGGGAGCCAAACATCGTGTTACACGGCACTCGGCACATGGAGGAAAGAGGTAAGCCAAGCTGCGGAAAGAGATACAAAATCCAGGGTGGTCCTTGACTTATGGCCGGTTGCTTAGCAACCGTTCAAAGTTACTACGGATCCCCTCCCCACAATTATACTGATTACATAATAATTTTCCTTTGGGCCATAGTAAAAAAAAAAAAAGATTTACGAACAGCTTATGGGAGGTCTCAGGCAGCTATATTGAAGATGTTCAGAATATTTCAAAGGGGTGCGTTTTTGGTTTAGTTTAAACGCTCTGCAATGAGCGATGCGTGCGAAGGGCATCATCTCAGCGTCAGCCAGGGCACTGACCATTTCCAACTCTTTGGTTGTAGCCTACCGTGATTTTAAACTAAAACACTTCACTCATAAGAGGATTACAGGTACAACTCATTAAGAGAGCCAGTTTGCGCTAGTGATTAAGGCACTGGGCTAGAAAGCAAGACACCATGAGTTCTAGTCTGGCCTTGGCCATGAAAGTCAACTGGGTGACTTTGGACCAATCGCCAGGAGATTGTGAGTTCTAGTCCCGCCTTAGGCATGAAAACCAGTTGGGTGAGTTTGGGCCAATCACCAAGAGATGGTGAGTTCTAGTCCTGCCTTAGGCATGAAAGCCAGCTGGGTGACTTTGGGCCAATGGCCAGGAGATGGTGAGTTCTAGTCCCGCCTTAGGCATGAAAGCCAGCTGGGTGACTTTGGGCCAATGGCCAGGAGACTGGAAGTTCTAGTCCCGCTTTGGGCATGAAAGCCAGCTGGGTGACTTTGGGCCAATGTCTAGAGGCTGTGAATTCTAGTCCCGCCTTCGCCATGAAAGTCAACTGGGTGGCTTTCGACCAATCACTAGGGACCTGGGAGTTCTAGTCCCGCCTTTGGCATGAAAGCCAGCTGGGTGGCTTTTGACTAATCACTAGGAGACTGGGAGTTCTAGTCCTGCCTTTGGCACGAAAGCCAGCTGGGTGACTTTGGTCCAATCGCCAGGAGACTGGGAGTACTAGTCCCGCCTTTGGCATAAAAGCCAGCTGGGTGACTTTGGTCCAATTGCCAGGAAACTGGGAGTTCTAGTCCCATTTTACCTATGAAAACCATCTAGGTGACTTAGACCAGTCATTCTCTATTAGCCCAACTTATCTCACAGGGTTGTTGTAGAGAAAACAGGAGGAAGGAGAAGTATTAGATAATCACGGTAGAATATAAACAAACCGACCAATGAAATTAACAGACGTTTACTGAATTATACGATGGCAGCAAACGAAGAGGTGTAACAATGATTTTGCGGCCCCAAAAACCCTGCACCCCTTTCAACTTACGTGACTACAGAGGAATTGGCTCAAGCCGGTTCGTGCTGCAGCACTGATGTACACCATTGGCTGCTTGTTATATAAGGCATTAAAGCCTTCGGTGGCATAATCTTCATAGCGGGAGTGAATCACCAGCTTGCAGATTTTCAAAAGCCCCTCGCGATCATCTTCATGGTAATAGGCTGACCCATTTTCAAACCTGTTTTAAGAGCAATGATGCATTAAACGTTGAGCATCTTGGAAAGGGTGCCAGCTCGCCTGCTTCACGTTAAGCGTAAGCAATTATTCCCAGCGATCCTTCTGAAAAATCTTTGGGGGGGAGGGGAGGAAAACGCTATGTTAAAGCTTATAATTATATAAAGACACAGAAATAGGGGCTATAGACATGCAGAATGAGATGCCATCAAAGTGGATCGCCAACTGAACGTACTGCTTATTAACTGACAATAAGAAGCACACTGGCTCAGCAGCTCAGCAGCTTAATCACACTAGAGATGGTCTCAGCTCCGCCGGTTTGAGTCCTAGCACTATCTGGCAGGGTGAGCTCCCATCACTTGCCTCAGCTCAAAAGCATGTTCTATGCGAGTATATAAATAGGTACCACTTCAGTGGGGAGACGGCCCTTTGAAGCCCCGCAGCAAGAGTTTAAACAGTTTTTTTTCCTTCTAGCCAATCAGCTGGGACTCGGGAGGCAGCGAAGATTGGGGGCGGGGCCAAATAAAAGGTAAGAATAATGGGGGCGGGGGGACGGGAGGGCCCAGTTCTCGAACAAAGAGAACTGGTTCGGTGACGTCATATCGTCACCACTACCGGCTCGGCCAAACTGGGCCGAACCGGGAGGAACCCACCTCTGTGCGGCCCTCAATGAAATTGTGTTTGACACCCCTGCCATAGAATAATAATAATAATAATAATAATAATAATAATAATAATAATGACAGTAAAAGTAGCCTTTTGTTTTCCTAATTGGTTTCTGAATGTTTAGATTAAATGGGACTTTCTTTCATGATAAAAGGCACACTCAAAAGTATTAGCAATACAAGGGTACCTGAAGAGCCTGCAGAGCCACAGAGTTGTGTCAGAAAGGATTTTGGTGGTAAGTTTTCTCAGTCTGTCTCTGTCCAGGATGGAAATATAAGCCGCCAAGCTGTGTCCTAAGAGAGCCATGTGTCCCTGTTCCCCCACATTCTGTAGCCTGCAAATCGGGGGGGGGGGGGGGGGGGGGGCGGGAGAAGAGAGAGAGAGAGAGAGAGAGAGAGAGAGAGAGAGAGACCATGACACAAATCACACTTCTCTTTCTAGACTGAGAAAAGCCTTTCCTAATATACCAAAAAATGATCAAGGGGCATTTTACTGGATGTATTATAATTAAGCGGTATTTATTTTTGGTCGGAAAGAGTGATTAGACAGCTGTTCAAGATGGTGTTGGCTTAAGACCAAGTTAAAATCCAATCCACTGTATGTTGTAGATTGGATTTTAACCTGATTTTTGAGCCATTATTGGCATGATGGTTTCCCTCCACTGGTGACTCCTAAAGGTCATATTAACAGGGAAATATAATAAAAAAAAATCAGTACTTAATGCTACATGTAATAACAGCGGCTAGAATTATGTATGCACAAAACTGGAAAAATGGAAATATGTCCACAGAGGAAATGGTAATAAAGAAAATATGAGATTGCGCCAAAATGGACTGGTTGATGATGGAAATTAAAGACAAAAGAGAAGCAGAATATTATTCAATCTGGGACATATGGTATAATTGATAGTAGATGCCAAGATTAGAAAATCAATGATGAAAGATGATCAATGAACCAGAAATAAATCCAAGTATGATAGATAGGAGAATACTTATTGTAAGCAATATTATGGCAAGACTGTACAATACAAAAGTGTAAATTAAAATACATGAAATGATAAATATATAGTGATCTACGTTAGAATCATGGAAACAATAGATATAAACATGATACTGTATAAATAAGAGTTAAATGGTCGTAACTAGGAGATATAATAGTCTGTATATTGTAAAAAAATCCTCATATAATCAGTATATCGCTCTTGCAAAGTTGAAAAACTTTGTGATAAAAACAAAGAAAAATGTATAATAAAAATATTACAAAAAATAATAATAAAATGAAATATCAAGGTAAAAAAATATTTTTTTTAAGAGAACACTTGATTATAGACTTCAGTTCCTCTGCCACCTGGAAATGTCAACCTTCAAACTTTGTCTAGCTAGTTTTTCCACTTCCTTAAATTGCTTCCTTAATAGTTAATTTTTTTATGTTTACAGAGGTCATCAACGTTGCTTACCATTAATTTTTTTCCCTGAGAAGCAGGAAATCAAACCTGTAGATCAGAAAGCAGGAGCTTCCACCAATTTGTCATCACTTTAATCTTCTGAATGATGCTGGAGTTCCCCCCATCCACCCAAGGCATAAGAATATTTGCAAAACCCGATTTCCTTAGATTTTGCTTTAAGCATGCTTTTTTAGGGACTATTTTAAAAAGAGCAAGGTACTAGGTATATTATGTGTTTAGAGAGAATCTGAAAGATAATTGGGTCCGAAAAAGCATGAGCAAAACTCATCCTTCTGTAAGAGAAGAAGAGATACAGCCTGGGAGGCGGAGTCAAGAAAGTACTCAGCCTAGAATCATTACGTGTTCACAAATGGTATAAATCCAATCCCTATTGAATTCTGCTGACTCTTGTTTAGCAGTAATTTAGGGTTGACCCTTAATTGACTAGATTCTTGTGTACAGAATGCTCTTGTGAGTAATTTATTTATTTATGTATTTTATTCAATTTGTATACCGCCCTTCTCCTAGTGGACTCAGGGCGGTGCACAGCCAGAACTAAAACACATACCAATACAAAATTTAAAATTATTAAAAGAATTACATACTTTGGCTCAAATTTAAAACAATTCGAATTAAAACCCATTGACAAATTAAAAGCTAAAAAACTAAAAAAGACTAAAAAAAAAGGGGGGGGGGTTTCACGCCAGCCCTGCTTGATGGAAAAGAAAAGTTTTCAGGGCACGGCCACAGAGAAGGCCCTCCCCCTGGGGGTCGCCAGCCGACATTGCCTGGCTGACGGCACCCTGAGGAGTCCCTCTCTGTGGGAGCATACTGGTCAGTGGGAGGCTGTCGGTGGCAGAAGGCGGTCCCGCAAATACTGCATCTTAAATAAGTAAGTCCCGCAAGTAATGCATTTTAAGTAGAACTTAATGTGTGGTCCTGATTCTTTGGGCCGGACACCTCCATCCCTTTCCACAACCTCGACAGATCTCTATTCAACGAAGAGTTACCGATAAGACTGTAGTGATTCTTCTTCTTCATCGCCGTGCATTAGAGTCTGAACCAGCTGAAGAATGCTCACCATGTCCTGTCCGCTGGAAGGAGGGAGAGAAACACAAATCCATCTTGGTCATGAGGCATTAGATGACTTTAAAGTAGACACGCTTAATATAGGTAAGTCCTCGACTTACAATCATTTGTTTAGTGACTGTTCAAAGTTACAATGGCACTGTTCTGACACAGCCTTAGCAGCAGCAAGAAACAGACTCCTTGTCCAGAAAAAAAACCCTCTTTATTTATCTCCTGTGAATTAATGGCATTCACGCATTGAAAAGTCCAGGCAATAATCCTGATCTTCTTAACAACCGCGGCAAGTTGAAGTCCACCCATCTGAAAGTTGCTAAGAACCCCTTTATGAGGGAGATGGGCGGCTAAGAAGTTTGATATAGAAAATGAAATAAAATAAATGAAGACGGAGAAACGCCGATCTAGACGGTTGTATTGAGCACGGAATTGGAGTCAGTTGCCCCAATGGCCTCTTCAGCTTTATTTATTTATTTATTCATTCATTTATTTATTTATTAAATTTTTATACCGCTCCCTCTCCTGAAGGACTCGGGGCGGTGAACAGCCAGAATTAAAAACACACAATACAAATATTAAAATACATTAAAACAAAATTAAATTATCTTTGGCTTCTCCAATTTTAAAACCCCTTACCCATAAAATTCACCCAATTAAAAATTTTTAACCCAGCCCAGCTTGCTGAAATAAAAAAGTCTTCAGGGCCCGGCGGAAGGTCCGGAGGTCCGGGATTAGTCGTATCCCTGGGGGTAGCTCATTCCAGAGGGCGGGTGCCCCCACAGAGAAGGCTCTTCCCCGGGGGGTCGCCAGCCGACATTGCCTGACAGACGGCACCCTGAGGAGACCCTCTCTGTGGGAGCGTGTTGGCCGGTGGGAGGTTATCGGAGGCAGAAGGTGGTCTCGTAAATAATCGGGTCCTAAGCCATGGAGCACTTTGAAGATGAGAACCAACACCTTGAAGCGCATTCGGAAGACCACTGGAAGCCAATGCAGCTCACACAGGAGAGATGTCACGTGGGAGCGCCATGTCGCCCCCATAAGTACCCGCGCGGCCGCATTCTGCACCAGTTGGAGCCTCCGAGTGCTCCTCAAGGGGAGCCCCATGTAGAGAGCGTTGCAGTAGTCGAGGCGGGAAGTGATGAGGGCATGAGTGACCGTGCATAGGGAGTCCCGATCCAGAAAGGGGCGCAACTGGCGTATCAGGCGAACCTGATAGAAAGCCCCCCTGGCCACGGCCGTCATATGCTCTTCTAAAGACAGCCGTGCGTCCAGGAGGACACCCAAGTTACGTGCCCTCTCCGTGGGGGCCAATGTCTCGCCCCCAATAGTCAGCGATGGCACCAGCTGACTATATCGGGACGCCGGCAGCCACAGCCACTCAGTCTTGGAGGGATTGAGTATACAAACTAATGATCCATTTGCCCCAATGTTAGCAACAATCACACATCACATTGATGACAATTATTGTGGCTATCAGTTACCAAAATCACGTGATTTGGCAAACGATTTCAGATTATTCTCTTCCCCCCCCAGCTCCAATTCTCCAAAATCAAAATACCCAAGTTATTAGTTGGGTGGGGTGGGGGGGAGCCCCCAATATAAACAGAGAGGAAAAATTCCTAATTCTGGGTCATTTACCTGCCTTGAAGCGGCCCCGGAATATCCTTTCTTGTGTAGTTCTTTTCATTTTCTTCTTCAACTTTCCTAATTTTAACACAAAACAGCAGGAATTGGTGACAGGTTGGGCAATATATGTTTTCTGCTACAGCTGGATTTCGTTCCAAAAAGCCACATATGATTAGCTACATGGCTGGCAGAGGGCCGAATCCGATCCCTTTTAATGAAATGACAGGTTAAAAAAAAAAAATGTCCACGCCAAAACAACATTCGTCGGGCACTGTTATTTATTTGTCCCACTGTGCACTGCCCTAATCAAAGGATGACTCATCTGTCTTATCAAAAGCAAAGCAGATCCCGTCAATTCATAAGAGGAAATGTCATCCTGACCTCTGAATAACTTTTGTGCTTTCTTTTAAAACCAGCTTTGCATAATTTTCACAGGAACACGTAAAACCAAAATTATCCTTTTTTTTTTCTCTCTCTCTCTCTCCCAACAATAGGCCAGGCAAGAAAAAAAATCTGTATATGAATAAGGAAGTATCTATCATATGCCATCGGCTGTTTAAACTTTATTTTACCGTGACTGCTTAGCTGTGGTGATGTAACTTAGGCTGACGTCATTAACCTAGTTTTGCTGGGTGAGAAGACACGTTACAGCCTCCGTCACTAGAGAAGTTGGATTCACACATCATGCTAGAATAAATTCTAGGGGGACTGGTTGGTGGGTTACTGCGTTGGGTGAACATAGTTTAACATTTACTTTTCAAAAAAGCTAAGTTTGGTGCAACTGCCAAGGGACATCCTTAGCTACTCAGAATTGCTTCAATAGTGAGATGGGCGGCATATAATTAGAAAGAAAGAAAGAAAGAAAGAAAGAAAGAAAGAAAGAAAGAAAGAAAGGGAGGGAGAGGGAGGAAGGAAGGAAGGAAAAGAAAAAAGAAAGAAAGAAAGAGGGAGGGAGGAAGGAAGGAAGGAAGGAAGAAAAAGAAAAAAGAAGAAAGAAAGAAAGAAGGAAGGAAGGAAAGAAGGAAGGAAGAAAAAAGAAAGAAGGAAGAAAGAAAAAAAGAAAAAGAAAAAAGAAAAAAGAAAAAAGGGGGAGGGAGGGGGAGGGAGGGAGGAAGAAAGGAAGAAAAAGAAAGAAGGAAGGAAGGAAGGAAAGAAGAAAAAAGAAAGAAAGAAGGAAGGAAGGAAGAAAAAGAAAAAAGAAAAAGAAAGGAAGGAAGGAAGGAAGAATCCTTAATATTACATTTAGCTTTGGCTCAGAATTAAAACCACAGAGGTTTTATCTTGTCTTATCTGCATGGCTCCAGATGTAAATTTCATATTTTGGCCAGCTCCAATCACATTTGATTAAGATGAGGAGGAAGAGTTGGTCAATTCTGTCCTTTCTTCATCACAATCACTTTCCACAAGCAGGAAAACAGGATTCCTCCTGTTACTTGCTCTGGCCTTTCAGTCAATTTTCATATTTTTTTAAAAAAACCACAGGGCTCTTAGTTATCTCTCCTACCTGTCCATCTCCACGTTTAATTGTACCTTGATAAGCATTATTTAGAGGTGGGGGAAGACAGCCACCACTCAATAAACTGTGGTTCATTATCAATACACTCAATAAATAATAATAAACTCTAGTTTATTATTTTCCTGGGCTCACAGATGGGGACTTCAGCCAAGAAATTAAAAGACGCTTACTCCTGGGGAGGAAAGCTATGGCAAATCTAGACGGCTTACTAAAAAGCACCCTGCCAACAAAAGTGCGTATAGTCAAGGATATGGTTTTTCCAGTTGCAATGGATGGCTGTGAAAGTTGGACCATAAGGAAGGCTGAGCGCCAAAGAATGGAGGCCCTTGAACTCTGGTGCTGGTGAAGACTCCTGTGAGTCCCTTGGACTGCAAGGCGATCCAACTGGTCAGTCCTAGAGGAGATCAACCCTGACTGCTCTTTAGAAGGCCAGATCCTGAAGAGGAAACTCAAATACTTTGACCAACTAATGAGAAGGAAGAGCAGCCTAATGCTGGGAACGATGGAGGGAAAAAGAAGAACGGGACGGCAGAGAACAAGGTGGCTGGATGGAGTGACTGAAGCAGTCGGCGTGAGCTTAAATGGACTCCGGGGGATGGTAGAGGACAGGAAGGCCTGGAGGAACGTTGTCCATGGGGTCGCGATGAGCCGGACACGACTTCACAACTAACAGCAAGTTTATTATTGTCTTTTGGCTTCTAACTTGGGGTTAAATGAGCCAATCAGAAGCAGGGTGCAGTTTGGCTATGTCAGACACAGAAGAACAATTAAGATGATTAAAAGGCCTAGAGACTAAACCATATGAAGAATGGCTGCAGGATTTGGGTTTGGCTAATCTAAAGAAAAGAAGGACTAGGTGGGACATGAGAGCAGTGTTCCAGTATTTGAGAGGTTGCCACAAAGAGGAGAGGGTCAACTTATTTCCCAAAGCACCATAAAGCAAGACAAGAAACAATGGATGGAAACTAACCAAGGAGAAAAGCAACCTGGAATTAAGGAGAAACTTCCTAACAGTGAGGACAATTAACAAGGAGAACAGCTTGACTCCAGAAGTTGCTTCATCACTGGAGGTTCTTCCAGCTCTAGTCTGATTGACTGAAGTATATATATTTCACCCAAAACAGGATCTACAAGCACCATTATTAGCAGCAATCCTCTTGAAATTCTGCCAAGGCAAGACTATTAAATACCTCTGATTGTCTTCAAGCAGCTTCATGGCCTCATTGAGATTCTTTCCCATTTCTGCTAAGGTAGGGTCAACCATCTGTTATTTAGAAAGAAAAGATGAAAAAAAAAACAAACTCAATTATGTGGCAAAGTTCCCAATTCTTCTCACGTTCCCAAACCTCATAAATCATTTAAAAAAAAAAAAAAAAGCTGTAATAGCTTCTCTTGAGCCATTTCTGGACTCTTGGGTTGAATGTCACAATCTGCTATAGGCATATTTTTATTTTTTTTTAATTTGATTTATATGCCGCCCTTCTCCGGAGACTCAGGGCGGCTTACAATGCGTTAAGCAATAGCCTTCATTCTTTTGTATATTTTTATACAAAGTCAGCTTATTGCCCCCACAAACTGGGTCCTCATTTCACCTACCTTAGAAAGGATGGAAGGCTGAGTCAACCTTGAGCCTTGGAGAGATTCGAACCAGCAGTAATTGCAGGCAGCTGTGTTAATAACAGGGTGCATTAAACCACTGTACTATCAAGGCTCACAATGCTATTGCTATTGCTATTGCTATTATGCTATGGCTATTGCCTAATAGCATACTGCTAATGATATTGCTAAGTGCTATTCAGCCCTTAGACTTATATACCGCTTTCACAGCCCTCTCTAAGCGGTTTACAGAGTCAGCCTCTTGTCCCTCAACAATCTGGGTCCTCATTTTACCAACCTTGGAAGGATAGGTGGCTGAGCCAACCTTGAGCCAGTCAAGATCTTTTAATTATCTTAACTTTTGTATTGTATGTATTTTAATTTTGGCTGTTCACCGCCCTGAGTCCCTTTTAGGAGAAGGGCAGTATACAAATCAAATTAATAAAATAAAATAAAATAAAATAAGATTGAACTGCTGACAGTGGGCAGAGTCAGCCTGCAATACTGCATTCTAACCACTGTGCACCATGGATGGAGGGTGGTGGAAGGAAGGAAGGGAGGAAGGAAGGAAGGAAGGAATAGCAATAGCCCGTGGACTTATATACCGCTTCACAGTGCTTTACAGTCTTCTCTAAGTGGTTTACAGTCAGCCTGTGGCCCTCAATAATCTGGGTCCTCATTTTCTGACCTTGGAAGGCTGAGTCAACCTTGAGCTGGTCAGGACTGAATTGCTGGCAGTCGTCAGAGTTAGCCTGCAATACTGCATTCTAACCACTGCGTCACCACGGCTCATGATGGGAACTGTAGTCCCATAAGCAGAGGAAGCCATCCTAACGAAAGCTGAATTGAAGAACTGTTTTAAGAAACATATCGGTTTTCTTTTAAAAGTCCTCGCTGTCATTTGGGGGGGGCGGTAAAAGTACATTAACTCCAGAGCCACCATGGGAGACACTGTGTTAATGGAAAACTCCGATTAGAGTTATGCTGTCCGTTTAACACAGTGAATCATCCCCATAGGTTGCCTGGAATTTTCCTCTCTTTTTCAGACTTTCAGAGAGTCCACAGAGTTAGAAAAATCTGAGATCGTCTTCATTGAAGAACAGTGTGTAAGGGTTGGGTAACTTCAAATATTTGATTATCCCCATTTTCTTTTTTATTTATGGGGAAATTTGGTGAGATTAAGGGGTAATCTAGGTATTATCCCCACTTTTTTTAATTTATGGGAAAATTTGGTGAGATTAAGGGGTAATCTAGGTATTATCCCCATTTTTTAAAAATTTCTGCAGAAATTTGGGGAGATTAAGGAGTAATTTAGGCATTTTAAATCTCCCTTTCACCCCTACAAAATCAATCTTGATTTTTTTCCCTCCCTTTGATTTTTTGGACAACATGCCATTCAAGTCTTATAATGCATTCCTATTTTATAAGGGAAAACATAGGCATAGAATAATGAATTATTTTAAAAAGCGGATATGTATGAATTTAAGATAAGCTCTAAGTTATAGGAAGAGCTGCAGTTATGTTATTTATAATTGCTGCCTGATCTGAGGATAAAAATAAAGTAATAAGAAATACAGTAAAACAGTGGTTAGTGCAGAGGTGAAATCCAATTTTTTTTTACTACCGGTTCTGTGGGCGTGGTTTGGTGGGCGTGGTGTGGCTTGGTGGGAGTGGCAGGGGAAGGATACTGCAAAATCCCCATTCCCTCCCCACTCCTGGGGGAAGGGTAGTGCAAAATCTCCATTCCCACCGCACTCTGGGACCAGTCAGAGGTGGTATTTGCCGGTTGTCCAAACTGCTCAAAATTTCCGCTACCGGTTCTCCGGAACCTGTCAGAACCTGCTGGATTTCACCTCTGGGTTAGTGCTTTAAGGCATCAAGCACGCAAATACATAAATACAACACAAATACCCTGGAAAGGAAGTGGGTTTGTACCCAGCATCACGTCAATAAATCCACAGCAACAAAACACACACCTAATTATTATGTACAGCTCAGGTTAACAAGGTGATAAATCTTTTTCAAAGTACTTGGAAGGTGTCTGGTAATAGCGGCCTTTTCAGAAATATAAGGTGTATCACCATAACATCACTTGGATAAACAACCAGTGGGTTTCAGAAGATATTGACTTTTAACAAATGATATTTATTTATTTATTTATTTATTTATTTTTGCGATTTATATGCCATCTTTCTCCCTAGGGACTCAAGGCAGCTTACAAAATGACATACTGACTTCAACAAATGATATGAGCATTACCTCCTAAGGGTAAAAGGTAAAGGTTCCCCTCGCACATACGTGCTAGACGTTCCTGACTCTAGGGGGCGGTGCTCATCTCCGTTTCAAAGCCAAAGAGCCAGCGCTGTCCGAAGACGTCTTCGTGGTCATGTGGCCGGCATGACTCAATGCCAAAGGCGCACGGAACGCTGTTTCCTTCCCACCAAAGGTGGTCCCTGTTTGTCTACTTGCATTTTTTACCTGCTTTCGAACTGCTAGGTTGGCAGAAGCTGGGACAAGTAACAGGAGCTCACCCCGTTACGTGGCACTAGAGACTCGAACCGCTGACCTTTCGATCAACAAGCTCAGCTTCTTGGCCACTGAGCCACCGCGTCCCTAATTCCCTCCTTAACCGTGGTATATTTTGTCTGTTTTTTGCAATAATGACCTTTCTGGTTTTATTGGGTGGAAAAGAATTTAGAACACGCTTGGTTTGACAAATTCTGTGCGATGCTTCTTTTAGTAAATCATGGCCTGCCATCTTGACTTCGGTTATTATGGGTTGCAAAGCGCACAGGTAGACCATTGCCAAGTCATGCTGAGTGAGATAACAGCATCCTTCTGTAGCAAGTGAAGGAATGAAATAAGCTGATTATGGAAACAGCCTGCCAGGAATATTATATCATGGTTAGCCTAATGGTCCTTCAAGGAAAGAAATTAACATGAATTTATTATATACCAAGAGCCTTGGTAATACAGTGGTCTAAAGCACCCTGTTATTAACCCAGCTGCCTGCAATTACTGCAGGTTCGAATCTCTCCAAGGCTCAAGGTTGACTCAGCCTTCCATCCTTTCTAAGGTAGGTGAAATGAGGACCCAGTTTGTGGGGGCAATAAGCTGACTTTGTATAAATATACAAAAGTATGAAGGCTATTGCTTAACACATTGTAAGCCTCCCTGAGTCTCCGGAGAAGGGCGGCATATAAATCAAATTTTTAAAAAATAGAATAGAATAGAATAGAATAGGGGCCTGGTGGCTCAGCAGACTGAGCATTGTGATTAACACCAGCTGTCTGCAATTACTGTAAGTTCGAATCTCACCAGGCTCAAGGTTGACTCAGCCTTCCATTCTTTCTAAGGTAGGTTAAATGAGGACCCAGTTTGCGGGGGCAATAAGCTGACTTTGTATAAATATACAAAAGTATGAAGGCTATTGCTTAACGCATTGTAAGCCGCCCTGAGTCTCTGGAGAAGGGCGGCATAAAAAATCAAATTAAATAAAGAAAAAATAAAAAAATATAGAAGGGACACATTTTAAGCTGGGAGGCTTTATCCAAACGTCAGCAGAAATCTCTCTCTCTCTCTCTCTCTCTCTCTCCCTGTGCTTGATAAACATTGAAAACAATTGCTTACAGACCCCCATTGGGAATAGATTTTCTAGTAATAATACCTGCAGCCCAGCAGTGTGGATGCAGCTGTGAGATGCCAACCAGCTCTTTCACCTTCCCTTTTTTTTTTTATTTTAAAGGTGGAGCAGACCTTCAGCTCCAACGTTTCGATATATAACAAATAATACAAGGTATCCTTAGGAGTACCCTTAGGGACATGGTGGCTCAGAGGGATGCGGTGGCTCAGTGGCTAAGACGCTGAGCTTGTCGATCGAAAGGTCGGCAGTTCAGCAGTTCGAATCCCTAGTGCTGCGTAATGGGGTGAGCTCCCGTTACTTGTCCCAGCTTCTGCCAACCTAGCAATTTGAAAGCACGTAAAAAAAGGCAAGTAGAAAAATAGGGACCACCTTTGATGGGAAGGGAACAGCGTTCCGTGCGCCTTTGGCGTTGAGTCGTGCCGGCCACATGACCACGGAGATGTCTTTGAACAGCGCTGGCTCTTCAAGCTTTGAGATGGAGATGAGCACCGCCCCCTAGAGTCAGGAATGACTAGCACATATGTGCGAGGGGAACCTTTACCTTTTTAAGAGGGAATGCCAAGGTATGATAAATAAACAAAATCCAATTTTGGTGGAACATGGTAAATAAAGGCATGGTGGAACCTGCCTTTTTCTAAGAAACTGCTGGATAACTTGAGAACTCTGTCACTGCTTTTTAAAATTTAAAAACCGATTTGCTCATGTTATCTCATATTTCCCGTTTTTGTATATTTAATTTCCAGAAAAAAAATAATAATTGGGATTCCCAGTTGGGCAAGACTGTCCCGATTGTCCTCAATCAACTGGGCAGGACCATTACATGGATTCAAACTATCTAAGTAGTCACGACCATGATTGAGCCCAATATTTCTGTTGGTAAGTGAGACAGACGTTAAGTGAGTTTTGCCCCATTTGACGACCTTTTTGCCACAGTTGTTGAGCGAATCACGGCAGTTGATAAGTTAGTAAACCCGGTTAAGTGAATCTGGCTTTCCTCATGGACTTTGCTTGTCAGAAGGTTGCAAAAGGGAATCACGTGATCTCAGGACACAGCCAGGGTCGTAAGTATGAGCCGGTTGGCCAAGCATCTGAATTTCGATCACGTGACCATGGGGATGCTACCAAAGGTTGTAACTGTGAAAAATGGTCCTAAGCCACTTTTTTTCAGGGACGTCGTAACTTTGAGCAGTCACTAAACAAACTGTTGTAAGTCGAGGACTACCTGTACCTTGGCCTTGCGTCCTGAGAAATGCATCCCTTGTTCATCAGTACTGTGAGCCTTGTGGCTTCCCATCCTTCAAGGAAGCCGACCCAAAGTATTGCAATATCTACCGTGTTTCCCCCAAAACAAGACTCGGTCTAATATTATTTTTTGCTCCAAAAGATGCATTAGGGCTTATTCTCCAGTTAGGTCTTACTTTTGGGAAAATATAGTACTAAATGAGTCCATCCGGCTAACAATCTTAACCGGGGCTTATTTTGGGGGTAGGGCTTATATTATGAGCATCCTGAAAAATCATGCTAGGATTTATTTTCTGGTTGGTTCTTATTTTGGGGGAAATACCGTACTAAATGCCTCCGTCTGCTGACAATCTTAACTGGGGCTTATTTTTGGGGTAGGGCTTATATTACGAGCATCCTGAAAAATCATGCTAGGATTTATTTTCTGGTTGGTTCTTATTTTGGGGGAAATACAGTACTAAATGCCTCCGTCTGCTGACTATCTTAACTGGGACTTATTTTTGGGGTAGGGCTTATATTACGAGCATCCTGAAAAATCATGCTAGGGCTTATTTTCCAGTTGGGTCTTATTTTAGGGGAAACAGTATCAAATATTGTGTAGTTTTTCCGTCATCAGCTTTTCACCCTTATCATCAGCAAAGCAAAGTTATGTTCACAGCCACAGCAGCAAAGTAGGGCACCACCAGAGGAAGTAAAAACTCATGCTGACAATGTCATTGAACCCATCAGAAAGATCTTTGGACTCTATAAATGTGAACAAACTGGTTTGAAATCCTGATTCCGGAATCAGAAGTAAACACACATTTGCATGCTCTTCCTTGTTCTCTTCAGTATCTTTTATTTTATGGAATAAAAAGACAGTTGCTTTGGGTTTTTGGCTACAGGTAAGAGTTCTTTCATGCCTTTTGAGTGAAAGTCACCAAAATTAACCGAGACTTCAACTCGGGAGAAATAATCTCACACATCATCAGGCGACATCCAATGAAATATCCGACAAAGCAATTTTCACATGATTTATCAGACCCTCCTAATGTATTCCAGTTTCTTCGGAACGGAGAATTGAGGTCAAACTTTTGTCAATTCATTGGACCATGTGCTTCCTATCTTATTCACAGGAGCATGAAAATAGCACAAAGAGCTTTTGACACATCGGAAAAAAAAAACCCTGAATAAATTGCTCCCAACATTCATAACACGAGCAATAGATCTTTAAATTGTAGTCAATGCTAACAGGCTAACCAACCGATGCTTAAACGTTCAACGGTATCAGATCAAATTACAATTCCTCTTCCTCGTGCTAGTCATTTATCACTGAGCTCAGAAACATTCATGGCTGCCCTATCAATAAATCTTTGCGTGATTCCCTGGCTAATTTTAGAGGTCCATTTTAGCATCCTTTGAATTAGAGTTACGTGACTGACATTCGTTTCTACATCCAAAGCATGAATGACTAAAGATCCATTCAATCAAAGTGGGTTTTTTTGGTCCCAAATCCTCACGAAATTTAGTTCTCTTAAATGGGAAGAGCATGTTATTTTTTAATCCTCCTTTATTATTTTTTTTCATAAATAACTCAAGGTGGCAAGCATACCTAAGACTTCCTCTTCCTATTTTTCCCACAATGACAAAGCTGTGACATGGGTTGGGCTGAGAGAGAGGGGGAAGGACTGGCTCAAAGTCACCCCTGTTAAGTGCCTGTAAGTTATACCTTTCAAAATTTGGTAACTGATATCCTTTTGATCAGTGATCTCAGCACCGAAGTCTGAATCCAGGGGTTTACCTAGGAATCCGTTCTCAAAAGTTTAACAGAAAGTAAAAGTCATTGGCTTTCTCTTCCACTGCTGGGATTATATCCATTTCAGGCAAGATTGCAAGGGACTTTATTAAACAAATCTTGACATAACAGGGACATACTTGTCCACATTTGCCATATACATGGCATTGGATATGTACACGAATGTGTGCCAAGAAAAAGGATCTAAGCTATTCACAGCTGCAGGCCACAAATTTGCTTGTTGGTATAGAATAAAAACAAATACCGTCTCCAAATATTTGATTTGCATACATCGGTTTCCCCCACAATTGGAGCAGTTCACAAATATGGAGATCGCAACTTCCCAAACTTTTGAGAATTCAGAACTGCAGTTCCAGGACAGCTGAAAGGCCCAGAATTAAGGAATCTGGATCTTCCCACTCCTAGCCTGCCACCTTCCCCTTTGCACCTCCTGAGAGGGAGGGAGGGACTGGCCCAAAGTCAGCCAATGATCTTATGTGGCTGAGGGGAGACTAGCCTCCGGGTCTCCCCACTGCACCACCTTTCTTTCTTTCTTTCTTTCTTTCTTTCTTTCTTTCTTTCTTTCTTTCTTTCTTCCTATCTATTGCATCTCTCTATGGTATCTATCTACCGACCTACTGACCTACCTACCCACCTATTGTATCTCTCTTATTATATCTATCTACGGTATCTATCTACGGTATCTATCTACCTACCTACCTACCTACCTATCCAATGGTCTCTCTCTATGGTATCTACCGACCTACCTACCTATTGTATCTACCTATTGTATCTATCTACGGTATCTATCTATCTATCTATCATCTATCTATCTATCTATCTATCTATCTATCTATCTATCTATCATCTATCTATCTATGGTATCTATCATCTATCTATCTATCATCTGTCTATCTACCTACCTATTGTATCTCTCTACTGTATCTCTCTATGGTATCTACCTACCTACCTATCTATTTATTGTATCTACCTATTGTATCTATCTACGGTATCTATCATCTATCTATCTTATCTATCTTATCTATGATATCTATCTATCTATCTATCTATCTATCTATCTATCATTTATCTATCTATCATCTATCTACCTACCTACCTATTGTATCTCTCTATCTATTGTATCTCTCTATGGTATCTACCTACCTACCTACCTACTGTATCTATATATTGTATCTACGGTATCTATCTATCTATCTATCTATCTATCTATCTATCTATCTACCTACCTACCCACCTACCTGCTTGTATCTTTCTATCTATTGTATCTATTTATGGTACCTACCTACCTACCTATGCAATGGTAGTGATTTGTGCATTAATAATAGGGGTACTCTATCTGTGTGCCTATATATATATATATATATATATATATATATATATATATATATATATATATATATATATATACACATATACACACACACGTCTTTTTCTTTTTCGTAGGCTTTTATGTGCATATTCTTTCTAGCCAGGTTTTACCTACGTAAACTAAGTTGTTCTGCAGCTCTGGTCATGAATGAGATTTCACACAACCAGAGCTGCAGAACAACTTAGTTTACGTAGGTAAAACCTGGCTAGAAAGAATATGCATATATATATATATATATATATATATATATATATATATATATATATGTTTTTCTTCTAGCCAGGTTTTCCCTACGTAGCCAAGGTTTTTTTGTAGCTCCAGCTTAGTAACAACAAAAAAACCTTGGCTACGTAGGGAAAACCTGGCTATAAGAAAAACACACATAAACCCTACGAAGAAGTAAGAAAATATATATATATATATATATATATATATATATATATATATATATATATATATATTATACCCCTATTATTAATGCACAAATCACTACCATTGCCTCCACCACCAGATCCTCCACGATGCAAATATTGGATCAAGGTAGGAATATAATCCCACAGCCGAGCTGACATCACTACCCTTCCATTATGAATACGAGACGCATCTTCTCTGCCCCCCCCACCCCTATATGGGCTCATATTACACCTTCAGCCCCCCCCCTTGATCAGCGCCCCCCCCTTTCCCCAGAGATCTCCCCACCCCACCCCGCCCCGCCCCGCCCCCGGGCAAGCGCCCACCTTCTCCAAGGAGCTCTCCATGGCCGCGGGTGCTAGAGCGGCGGCGGCGGCGAAGGTCTCCGGTTCCTCCGCCCGGGCTACTTCCGCCTTGGCCGCTGCCTCGGCCGGCTCCACGTCGGCAGCCAGGCGACGTCAGCGGAGCGTGCGGAGGGCGGGGCCGAGGGGCGGGGAGACGCGCGCGCCCACCCGGGGCCCTTTTGAGCCGCTTCGGCTTCCGTAAACGCGCCCGGATTTGACAAGGAAGGCGCGACGGGGTTTGGGCGGAGCTACAGCGGTGGGACGTACCAACAGCAACAACATTTCCCCCCCCCCCCAAAAAAAAAACCAAAGAAAGAAAGAATAAGCTCCAAAGGTTAAAACCGGAGATATTGAAAAGACAAAAAAAATCCTTTCGATCGATTGGGGAGAATTTCCACCGGGAGATTTAAAGCTTTGGCAGGATTTTACTCCCCCACCTCCTCCTTCCTTGGCAAATGGAAGATTCCTCAGGGGGGGAGTTCGAGGAAAGAGATGACGTCTTCCTCCCCGATGGCGCATGCGCGGGGTAGGATGACGCGCAAAGAGAGTTTTGCAGAATCCAAGCGGGTTTTGGCTTGGGTTTGGTGGTAGCCGGGCAGCTGCCTGGTTGGGACGTCCCTGCACGGGGTGGGGTTTAGGTCTAGTAGTGGCTTGCAATTGGTTGGGGGCTTTGGGATAAAAACATTATTCCAACGAGGAAGAGATCAATCAATCAATCAATCCTTTGTATAATACACTGAGAGCATCTGCATGAAAGACAAATTCCTTGTGTGTCCAATCATACTTGGCCAATAAAGAATTCTATTCGATTCCGATTCCGATTCCTCTCCTCTCCTCTCCTCTCCTCTCCTCTCCTCTCCTCTCTTCTCTTCTCTTCCGATTATTCTATTCTATTCTATTCTACTCTATTCTATTCTATTCTATTCTATTCCATTCCATTCCATTCCATTCCTCTTCCTCTTCCTCTTCCTCTTCCTCTTCCTCTTCCTCTCCTCTATTCTATTCTATTCTATTCTATTCCATTCCATTCCATTCCATTCCATTCCATTCCTCTTCCTCTCCATTCCTCTTCCTCTTCCTCTTCCTCTTCCTCTCCTCTATTCTATTCTATTCTATTCTATTCTATTCTATTCCATTCCATTCCATTCCATTCCATTCCATTCCATTATTCTATTCTATTCTATTCTATTCTATTCTATTCTATTCTATTCTATTCTATTCTATTCTATTCTATTCTATTCTATTCTATTCTATTCTATTCTATTCTATTCTATTCTATTCCATTCCATTCCATTCCATTCCTCTTCCTCTCCATTCCTCTTCCTCTTCCTCTTCCTCTTCCTCTCCTCTATTCTATTCTATTCTATTCTATTCTATTCTATTCTATTCTATTCCATTCCATTCCATTCCATTCCATTCCATTCCATTCCATTCCTCTTCCTCTTCCTCTTCCTCTCCTCTATTCTATTCTATTCTATTCCATTCCATTCCATTCCTCTTCCTCTCCATTCCTCTTCCTCTTCCTCTTCCTCTTCCTCTTCCTCTATTCTATTCTATTCTATTCTATTCCATTCTATTCCATTCCATTCCATTCCTCTTCCTCTCCATTCCTCTTCCTCTTCCTCTTCCTCTTCCTCTCCTCTATTCTATTCTATTCTATTCTATTCTATTCTATTCTATTCTATTCTATTATTCTATTCCATTCCATTCCATTCCATTCCATTCCATTATTCTATTCTATTCTATTCTATTCTATTCTATTCTATTCCATTCCATTCCATTCCTCTTCCTCTCCATTCCTCTTCCTCTTCCTCTTCCTCTTCCTCTCCTCTATTCTATTCTATTCTATTCTATTCTATTCTATTCTATTATTCTATTCCATTCCATTCCATTCCATTCCATTCCATTATTCTATTCTATTCTATTCTATTCTATTCTATTCTATTCTATTATTCTATTCCATTCCATTCCATTCCATTCCATTCCATTCCATTCCATTATTCTATTCTATTCTATTCTATTCTATTCTATTCTATTCTATTCCATTCTATTCCATTCCATTCCATTCCTCTTCCTCTCCATTCCTCTTCCTCTTCCTCTTCCTCTTCCTCTCCTCTATTCTATTCTATTCTATTCTATTCTATTCTATTCTATTATTCTATTCCATTCCATTCCATTCCATTCCATTCCATTCCATTATTCTATTCTATTCTATTCTATTCTATTCTATTCTATTCTATTATTCTATTCCATTCCATTCCATTCCATTCCATTCCATTATTCTATTCTATTCTATTCTATTCTATTCTATTCCATTCCATTCCATTCCATTCCATTCCATTCCATTCCATTCCATTATTCTATTCTATTCTATTCTATTCTATTCTATTCTATTCTATTCTATTCTATTCTATTCTATTCTATTCCATTCCATTCCATTCCTCTTCCTCTCCATTCCTCTTCCTCTTCCTCTTCCTCTTCCTCTTCCTCTTCCTCTTCCTCTCCTCTATTCTATTCTATTCTATTCTATTCTATTCTATTCTATTCTATTCTAGACTTTCTTTTATTGGAAGTCACCAGTGGGGTATCATTTGAAGGTTCCACTAGGGATGCTGACATCTCCCCCATAGTTACTACATGGCTGGGCCGTCTTTCGGGATCAAAGAGAACCCAGTCTGGTATAAGGGTGAAGGTGCTGGTAAAGAAACCAGGAGATGGGGAGTTCTAGTCCTGCTCAGGCATGAAAGTTGGCTAGGTGACTTCAGACCAGGCGCTGTCCGGAATGGGACAACTTGCCACAGTCAATTTCCTGTGGCCAATTCACCATGGCCAACTCATCATGGCCAACTCATCAGGGCCAACTCATCAGGGCCAACTCATCATGGCCAACTTGCTGGAGAACAACTTAACAATTCTATTTAATTATTTAAAATAAATTTAAAAAATATTTTAATTTTTTGCAATTCATATTACATTCTGTTCCTCCTTTGGCATCCTTTCTTTAAGGATTCTGTTCCACCGTTTCTTTGATCATAATGTAACTCTTGTCCTGCAGCGAGTTGGCCATGCCGAATTGTCATAGACTTGGCATTACCTTCTCAGCCCAGCCCACCTCTGATATTCTATATTCAATGGAACAGAAGTTGCCTTTGGAAGTTGTGGGAGCTTCAATCCCTGGAAGCTTTCAAGAAGAGACTGGCCTGCCATCTGTCGGAAATGGTGTAGGCAAGGTCTCCGCGTGGGAGGATGGGTGGGGTTGGACTCGATGACCTTTGAAGGTCCCTTCCACCTCTGATATTCTATATTCAATGGAACAGAAGTTGCCTTCGGAAATTGTGGGAGCTTCAATCCCTGGAAGCTTTCAAGAAGAGACTGGCCTGCCATCTGTCGGAAATGGTGTAGGCAAGGTCTCCGCGTGGGAGGATGGGTGAGGTTGGACTCGATGACCTTTGAAGATCCCTTCCACCTCTGATATTCTATATTCAATGGAGCAGAAGTTGCCTTCGGAAGTTGTGGGAGCTTCAATCCCTGGAAGTTTTCAAGAAGAGACTGGCCTGCCATCTGTCAGAAATGGTGTAGGCAAGGTCTCCGCGTGGGAGGATGGGTGAGGTTGGACTCGATGACCTTTGAAGATCCCTTCCACCTCTGATATTCTATATTCAATGGAGCAGAAATTGCCTTCGGAAGTTGTGGGAGCTTCAATCCCTGGAAGTTTTCAAGAAGAGACTGGCCTGCCATCTGTCGGAAATGGTGTAGTCTCCTCATGGGAGGGTGGGTGGGGTTGGACTTGATGACCTTTGAAGGTCCCTTCCACCTCTGGTATTCTATATTCAATGGAGCAGAAGTTGCCTTCGGAAGTTGTGGGAGCTTCAATCCCTGGAAGCTTTCAAGAAGAGGCTGGCCTGCCATCTGTTAGAAATGGTGTAGTCTCCTCGTGGGAGGGTGGGTGGGGTTGGACTCGATGACCTTTGAAGGTCCCTTCCACCTCTGGTATTCTATATTCAGTGGAGCAGAAGTTGCCTTCGGAAGTTATGGGAGCTTCAATCCCTGGAAGCTTTCAAGAAGAGACTGGCCTGCCATCTGTCAGAAATGGTGTAGGCAAGGTCTCCGCGTGGGAGGATGGGTGGGGTTGGACTCGATGACCTTTGAAGGTCCCTTCCACCTCTGATATTCTATATTCAATGGAGCAGAAGTTGCCTTCGGAAGTTATGGGAGCTTCAATCCCTGGAAGTTTTCAAGAACAGACTGGCTTGCCATCTGTCGGAAATGGTGTAGGCAAGGTCTCCGCGTGGGAGGATGGGTGGGGTTGGACTCGATGACCTTTGAAGGTCCCTTCCACCTCTGGTATTCTATATTCAATGGAGCAGAAGTTGCCGGAGCTTCAATCCCTGGAAGCTTTCAAGAAGAGGCTGGCCTGCCATCTGTTAGAAATGGTGTAGTCTCCTCATGGGAGGGTGGGTGGGGTTGGACTCGATGACCTTTGAAGGTCCCTTCCACCTCTGGTATTCTATATTCAATGGAGCAGAAGTTGCCGGAGCTTCAATCCCTGGAAGCTTTCAAGAAGAGGCTGGCCTGCCATCTGTTAGAAATGGTGTAGTCTCCTCATGGGAGGGTGGGTGGGGTTGGACTCGATGACCTTTGAAGGTCCCTTCCAACTCATCTGTTTCCATTCGTCTGTGTCTCTATCTGGCGGGGGCTGCGGGCTGTTTCTAGGCAAGGGAAGGCGAGGCCAGCAACAACCCGCGTGGAAGGGAGTGGCGTGCGGCTCGGGGAAAGGCTTGGGCTCAGCAGCTGCTGGAAGTCCCCCCACCCCCGGCGAGGAGGGATGCAACGCCTGGCTCGCCTGGTCCGCCGCTCGCCTTGGCTTTGCAACGTGGGGCTGTACGGCAGCCTCTTCGCGGCGGGGGACGCTGTCCAGCAGCACCTCCGACTCCGGCCGGGCCAGCGCGCAGACTGGGCTCAGACCCGGCGGGTGGCTTTGGTGGCGTTGACTTTCCACGCCAACTTCAACTACCTTTGGCTCCGGGGGCTGGAGCGGCTCTTGCCCGGACGAGCCCCGGGCGCCGTGTTGGCCAAGGTGGGCTGCGATCAGCTGGTGGGAGCGCCCGTGGCCATCCTGGCTTTCTACTCCGGTGAGTGGGAAGGGAAGGGAAGGGAAGGGGAGAACCTGGCTAGCTCGCGCCTCCCTACCTCCTCTGAGCACGTGCAGAGCTCGTACACCCCACCCCATACACCCACTAGTAGGAGCCGCAAGGGTCGCGGGGGAGACGGTGGGCGACGGCTGAAGTTTCAGCGCTCCTCTGGCGGGCGCCCGGTTGCAAAGCCAGAGACAGAGAGGTTTTTTTGTGGGGGGTGGAGAGGTGCGAGATCTAAGGCCGGGGTTTATAGAGGTTTGTAGAATGGAGGAGGAAGAGAAGAGGTGGGGAGGAGGGGGAGGGGGAGGGGGAGGGGGAGGAGAAGAAAAGAGGGAGAGGGAGAGGAAGAAGAGAAGGAAGAAGAAGAATGAGGAGGAGGGGCAGAAGGAGAAAGAAGGAGGAGGAGGAGGAGGAGAATGAGGAGGAGAAAGGAGGAGGAGAAGAAGGAGGAGGAGGAGGAGGAGAAGGAGAAGGAGGAAGGAAGAAGAAGAAGAATGAGGAGGAGGGGCAGAAGGAGAAAGAAGGAGGAGGAGGCGAAAGGAGGAGGAGAAGGAGAAGAAGAATGAGGAGGAGAAAGAGGAGGAGGAGGAGGAGAAGGAGGAAGGAGGAAGAAGAAGAATGGGGAGGGGGGGCAGAAGGAGAAAGGAGGAGGAGGAGCAGGAAGAAGAAGAATGAGGAGGAGGAGGAGGAAGAAGCAGAGGGAGGAGAAAGGAGGAGGAGGAGGAGAAGAATGAGGAGGAGGAGAAAGGAGGAGGAGGAGGAGAAGAATGAGGAGGAGGAGGAGGAGGAGGAGGAGGAGAAAGAAAGAGGAGGAGGAGGAGGAGAAGGAGGAAGGAGAAGAATGGGGAGGAGGAGGAGGAGAAGAATGAGGAGGAGGAGAAAGGAGGAGGAGGAGGAGGAGAAGAATGAGGAGGAGGAGGAGGAGGAGGAGGAGAAAGAAAGAGGAGGAGGAGGAGGAGAAGGAGGAAGAAGAAGAATGAGGAGGAGGAGGAGGAAGAAACAGAGGGAGGAGAAAGGAGGAGGAGAAGAAGGAGGAGGAGGAGGAGGAGGCGAAGGAGGAAGGAGGAAGAAGAAGAATGGGGAGGGGGGGCAGAAGGAGAAAGGAGGAGGAGGAGCAGGAAGAAGAAGAATGAGGAGGAGGAGGAGGAAGAAGCAGAGGGAGGAGAAAGGAGGAGGAGGAGGAGAAGAATGAGGAGGAGGAGGAGGAGGAGGAGGAGGAGAAAGAAAGAGGAGGAGGAGGAGGAGGAGAAGGAGGAAGGAGAAGAATGGGGAGGAGGGGCAGAAGGAGAAAGGAGGAGGAGGAGAGGAAGAAGCAGAGGGAGGAGGAGGAGGAGGAGGAGAAGGAGGAGGAGGAGAAGAAGAAGAAGAAGAAGAAGAAGAAGAAGAAGAAGAAGAAGAAGAAGAAGAAGAAGAAGAAGAAGAAGAAGAAGAAGAAGAAGAAGAAGAAGAAGAAGAAGAAGAAGATGATGATTGTGGGGTCCTTGGTGCTCTTTGAACTTGGTTTTTTTTCTTGCATACGTTTCATGACCCAACTAGGTAATGACATCAGTGTTAGCTATCATTTTCATTTCCTGTAAACTGTGACTTTGGGGAAAAAAAACCAAAATCATTGTTCTTTGCTTCCTAGAGGTTATGCAGAAGCACAATTTTTGCTTTGCAAGGCCATCTGGTTGTTGTTGGGTTGTTGTTGTTGTTTGCAAGACCCATATGCATATCCTCCTTCCGTTTCTAACATTCTTCTTTTCCTTTGAAACCGTTTCTGATCAGGGATGAGAATACTCCAAGGAAAAGAGGATATATTTGCAGACTGCCGGCAGAAATTCTGGAACACATATAAGGTAAGTGTAGGCTTGTCACGCACAGGAGCCCATCAATTCAAACACCTACAGCATCTTTTCAAACATTTCTTTACTGTATATTCTGAAATAGTTCAAGACATAAGTAGTACAAATAAGAAAACCAGGCACAGATACCAAAATATGGGCAGATAAATCTGACACACCATAAAACAAATAGGCCTTTTGTGTCTTTAATTCTTTAATTTTTGCATTCTTAAGCTTATGCAATATAATGTTTTTAAAAAACCCCAACTAATCTACTCCAATACATCACACGAAACTTATAATATTATGAGATATTTTACATCCATTTTCTACACAAAATCTGCTTCTCTCTGTTAATGCTAAAACAACCTTTGTTATATCAGTGAAAAAACAACAACTAAGCAGTAACTAATGCTTTCCAATCCCTTAACAGTGAGGTTAAAATAAACGTTTCTTTTGCAAAAATTTTTTTAAAAGGCTGCCTTTTCAATGAAGTTATTGCAGAATCCTGGAAATCAAAAATACATTTTTCATTGGATCAGCAGTGTAGGGAATTGCATTGGCTGAAAGATTAATGCATCTGTAAAGAGCTTTCCAAAAGTCTGCAAGGCAGAATAGAAGACAGAATAAATTTATTCAAATTAGTCCTCGTTCATCAGTCATGGTTTTCTTAACAAATTGCCTTTGTATGGACTGTATAAAAATATATAAAATATATATATAAAAAAATAGAGCTTGTCGAAACGTTGCCTAACCTTAAAGTGTTGGTTAGGATTTCAGCCCGAGTTTTTGAAAGACCTTAAAAAGGTTTTTGTTTGAAAATTTAGAGGATTCTGAGCTGTGATCTTACCCAGGATTTTAAACATTTTAACTAACAAACTTATAATGACGTGGGAAAACACACAAAATTTTAACTTTTTACATGCACACACCCGCGAAAACTTAAGAAGACATGTATAAAAATATTGTCTATGGATGCCTGAAATGTGAGCATTTCCCATTAAAATGACATAAGGGGTATGTCTATCTGTCCTCTTTCTCTCCTTCTTTTCTTTTCTTTTCATCTGTTTACTTTTTGTCTTCTACCTCTAATTCTTAGTCACTGCAACATTGCAAATGTTTAAATGAAAATTGGAGGCCGAAGAGCTTCATCTGTGTAGCCATCAACAAAAGCAGAAAACTGTGTGTTTAAATTTCGCTGCAAAATTGGGGGAAAAAAATATAGTATGCGCTTTTCTTTTAGGATAAGCTAGGCCATCTGATTGAGACAAACAGGTATCAGCGTAGTACCCATTACACTATTACCCCTATTAGTGTGTTGTGTACTTCTATAGTGTTTCTTAAACTGTGGCTTCCACTCAAAAGCTCTCCAGAATCAACATTATCTGCCAATCTATGTTGAAAAATTATACAATATTAAAACTTCAACCGGCAATTGTGAGAAACGGTTAGGGACAGCGAGTGTGTCAATTTTTATTATTTTTATTTTTTAAAAAATATTTTTTAAATTTTAATTTAATTCAATAAATATCAAATTATTTAACAACAACAACAACAACAACAATAAATATCAACAAACAAAAACTCTTTGGGGAGTTCTCTGAGAGAGTGAGAAATGTTTTAGAAACACTACTGTCGATTATGGAATAAACAAGCACTGTTAAGTGAAAATAATAATCTTGCTTTAAAAAAGAAAAAAAAAAGAGTGAATGTTTGCCAGACCATTCTTAAGCAGACAGAAAAACGCACACCCCGTTTTGTGGTTGCATAACTGCTTTAGATCACGCTTCATTTCATGTCTCTCGGATTTCAGGTCTTTTGAAAATGCTCCTGTTAGAAACTGCAAGACAAAGGGGAAAAAAAAAACTTTGTTAAAAGAAACACAGTCATTTGAAAGGCCCTGTTTCATTGGCTAATCAAAGAAGCCTTAATTTCTTGAAAGATTCGTTCACCGATCTGGCAAAGGGACGAACATATTGTCTGTGGTGTAATGTTGGCTTTTCTTAAAGTGTCGGTGGAGTCAATCCAAAATCAGAGTGGATAAAAGAATGCTTGCAAACGCGAATTTCACGCCCACGTGCATATGCTGGCTTGACGCACCGCACTAAGCCACGATTTGCAAATTAGGATTTCTTGCATAAAGCCAAATGAGCTGGGTGTGGAGAGCATATTCAATCCTAAACTGAGCTCTGCACACTACAACAGTCGCATTAATCTGAAACACAACACCTTGAGTTATAGCTGGGAGCAGGGTATGAATGTAATCAGTGTTTCCTTCCACAATTTTTTTTTTTAAATAGTCTTGGCTCATAATATTCAAATTAAATTCTTCACGTCCTCCTTTATTTTAGCTAGCGGTTGTGAATAACTAGCAGACTGAGTCCCCCCCCCCCACGCCCCATAATGGAATCAAACTTGGGACCCAAAGTAATGAATCAAGACTTACTGCAGTGCTTATTAGACAACATATGCTGGCGGGACCTTCTCCAAAGAGTATGGAGAGAGATCCATCCTTAAACAAAGGAAGGCATTCCTAATTTATGAGGCCCTTGATGGTCTCTGAGCTCTCTAGAAGGGAGATGGGGGCTTGCCTTTGTAGCACTGATGATGTTACCTAGCTGGGTAATGAAAAATCTGCAAGAAAACCACCCACCAAGAACCCCACTGTAACCCCTGAGCTACAGATGTTCTCTTCTATTGACTACGTATAGTGTCAGCACTTCAACTTGCATTTACTCTAGTGCTGACATAAGAAGGAGAAGAGGGGGCAGCTGGCAAGAGGACCCTTGACTTCTCACCTACTTATTTTCTCTGAAGATAATATCCCCTAGGAGATGAGATGGGAGGGGGGGGACATTCCTGGGAGCTTAAGTAGTAGATATGGGGAGAGTGATTTGGAAGAAGGCCAATGAGACGCAGAAATTTGGGGAACGGAAAGGGAAGGTTTGGGGGTCAGGAAGTCAGAGTTGGCTATGCCACGATCGGGGGCAGATTGTCGTGCTTAATAAAATGAAAGTTTTCTTCAAAGACTATCTGTTTGGAAATGCAATTTATTTTATTTGAGACGATATCGAAACCTGACATACAGTATATTGGAAAGGCAGAAGAGACTAAGGCATAAATAGTAGATGAGAGAGCTTCAAGAGCCCTACAGTCCCTTTCCTGTTCCTGCTCCTCCACTCCGCAAATACTACTCCCTTCTAACACTGACAGTGTTACCTAGTCAGGTCTTGAAATGTCTGCTAGAAAAGAAACAAGCTCGGAGAGCACCAAGGACCCCTCATGTCAACCCTCTGTCATCTGCACCTCCATAACTGTCTGGTTTGGCTCTGCAACCCAACAAGACAGACACAGACTTCAGAGGATAATTAGAAGTGCAGAAAAAACAATGGCTGCCAATCTGCCTTCCATTGAGGACCTGTATGAATCAAAAAATGGGCTGTGAAAATTTTTACACAGCATCACATCCTGGACATAAACTGTTTCAACTCCTATCCTCAAAATGACGCTATAGAGCACTGCACACCAGAACAACTAGACACAAGGACAGTTTTTTCCCAAACACCATCACTCTGCTAAACAAATAATTCCCTCAACACTGTCAAACTATTCACTAAGTCTGCATTACTATTACTATTAGTCTTCTCATCATCCCTATCACCCATCTCCTCCCACTTATGACTGCATGACTGTAACTTATTGCTGTATCCTTACTATTTATATTGATAGTTTCCTTGTATGATTTGACTGCTTATTTGTACCCTATGACTATCATTAAGTGTTGTACCTTATGATTCTTGACGAATGTATCTTGTCTTTTTATGTACACTGAGAGCGTATGCACCAAAGACAAATTCCTTGTGTGTCCAATCACACTTGGCCAATAAAGAATTCTATGACTCTATGAAACCAGGATGATGAGGGGACTGGAGACTAAAACATATGAAGAATAGTTACACAAACTGGGCATGGCTAGTCTAGTGAAGAGAAGGACGAGGAGAGAGATGATACCCGTGTTCCAATATTTGAGGGGCTGCCACAAAGAGGAGGAGGGTCAAGCTGTTTTCCAAAGCACCTGAAGGCCAGACAAGGAATAATGGATAGAAACTGACCAAGGAGAGATTCAACCTAGAAATGAGGAGGAACTTTCTGACAGTGAGAACAATCCACCAATGGAACAGAAGTTGCCTTCGGAAGTTGTGGGAGCTTCATCGCTTGAGACTTTCAAGAAAAGATTGGGCTGCCATTTGTCAGAAATGGTGTAGGGTCTCCTGCTTGGATGGGGGGGTTGGACTAGATGACCTCTAAGGTCCCTTCCAACTCTGTTAATCTGTTAACAACTGACTCATCCAGCTTCCCTCTGTAAACCACTGCAGCTGATCACCTCCCAATCCTGAGCTACAAATATTCTCCTTTACTAGCACATTTACCAACCTGTTGGGATTCTTGGATGCTGTGCCTCTGAGTTGAACAGCCTTGGCTGAATGGATGGCAAACTTGCAGGATTGCAACCATCAGCTAGCTGGCTATTTACAAATTGAATACAGAAAGCTGTCACTTTTCCTCTGAGTGCAGAATGCCTTTAAAAACAACAACAACAACAAACCACAACCATTGTCATTTTCCCCCCCCCCCCATTTTAATTAGTTATTTTAAACATAAGCATGAGGCTTTTATAGGAGGGCAACAGATACTTTTTCACATATTCCCTGTTTGCGTGACTCTAATTCAAGAATTGTTTTTTATTCCAGACAGGGTTGATGTACTGGCCTTTTGTACAGGTGAGTGCCGGCCTGAACCTGGGATGGAAGAACCTGATGACGTGTTGAAATCCACCTTGCGGTTTCCTTATAAGATTCCCGCTCCTTTGGAAAGATGCTTACCTGCTTTTCCCATTTTGTTCTTAAGGTGTTCTGTGGTTAGAAGCCGTAGAAGATGGGTCTCTAAGTCAGGGCTGGCTTTCTGTTAGACCTTTGGTATTCTCCATTTTGTGAGAATATTTCCTGCCTTCACTTGGGATTAAGAACAGACACAAATGGAGGTTTAATGAAAGACGGAGCGTTCGTCCACATTCTATGGTGAAATTACTACTAAATTACGAAGGGCCCCATAGTCATCTTCCTCCTCCTCTTCCTCCACCTCCTCCTCCTTTTCCTCCCCGCCCTTCCACCTCCTCCTACTCTGTCCTTCTCCTCCATCTTCTCTTCCTCCTCCTCCTCCACATCCTCCTCCTCCCCCGTCCTTCTCCTCCACCTTCTCTTTCTCCTCCTCCACCTCCACTTCCTGCTCCTGCTCCTGCTCCTCCCCTTCCACCCCATCCTTCTTCTCCTCTCCTGTCCTTCTCCTCCACCTTCTCTTCTTCCTCTTCCACCTTCTCCTCCTCCTCCTCCTCCTCTGTCCTCCTCCTCACCTTCTCCTCCTTCTCCTCTACCTTCTCTTCCTCATCCTCCACCTCCTGCTCCTCCCCTGTCCTTCTCCTCCACCTTCTCTTCCTCCTCCTACCCCTCCTCGTCCTCCTCCTCCTCCTCCTCCTCCTCATTGGATAATGAAATGTCTACAACCAAACTGAGAGAGGAACCAAGGACCCCACAGTTCTCCTCACTTCCTCCTCTCCTTCCTCCACCCTGTAAACCCCACTCCCTTCTAGCACTGATAATGTTACCCAGCTGGGTCACGCAATGCCTACAAGAAAACTGCCAAGCTCCTAGAGAGACCACTAAAGAGTCCTCGTTCCAACCCCGAGCTACAGATACTCTCCTCTATCAATGTCTGTTAAGTCCTGAGCCCTTACTGCTTGACGGAGACTTCCTTCCTTCAGTCTTTCTTCCTTTCTTTCCTTCCAAACAGCTTTCCAACTTCCGCTTTGTTCCGGTTTACCTGAGGACAGCGTTCACCGGTTTCTGTGGCTTCCTCTGGGCCATTTTCCTGTGCTTTTCGCAACAGAGTGGGGACGGAACAGCGACGTCGATTTTCAAGCTGTTCCACGCGGAGAAAGCGGATCCAGGCAAGACACCTTCAGGGAAATAAACCATCAACGGAACCAAGATGACCAAGGCTTAGGACCAATCTCATATTTATTACTGTTGCAGCATTCCCACCAGGTGTGGTATTCACTTACCTTTGCTACTGGATCGCAAATGTGAGCATGCACAGAGGGTCAAAAACGGGACGTGTTGACGTCTGGGCGGGTGGGGCGGAGCCTCCCGCAGCCACCGCTACCGGTTCGCCCGAACTGGATAGAACCGGTTGAATACATCCACTGATTCCCACGGTCATGTGATCAGGATTTGAGCTCTTGACAACAGGTGTTTCCGACAAGCGAAGTCAATGGGGCAATCTGGATTCGCTCCCCGCATTATTCTTACCTTTTATTTGGCCTCACTCCCAATCTATTGCTGCCTCCTGAGTCCCAGCTGATGGCTAGAGGGAAAGATCTCACTTAACACTGGCAGTGATTCACTTAACAACCGTGGCCCAAAAAAGCCCATAGAATCAAGTGCGACTCGATAAGATTCTTATGGATAATATTTTCTGTACATACTGGAACATTGAAAAAAAGCACAGAGAAAGTAGTCTAAACGAGGTGCAAAAATGGATTTGTAAGGACCCCCTTTACAAATATATTAGGGGAGGAGGGGTCAGGGGTGAAATGCACTTACCTTTGCTACTGGATCGCAAATGTGAGTGTGCGCAGAGGGTCAAAAATGGGACGTGTTGACGTCTGGGCAGGTGGGCGGAGCCTCCCACTAGCAGTCCTACCGGATTATGCGAACTGGATAGATCTGGCTCAGTGATGGGTTCCTCCCGGTTCGGCCCGGTTCTCCCGAGCCATTAGCGGTGACAATATGACGTCACCGAACCGGTTCTGCTCCCCTGCCCCCCATGCCCCTCCCCGCGTTATTCTTACCTTTTATTTGGCCCCACCCCCAATCTATTGCTGCCTCCTGAGTCCCAGCTGATGGCTAGAGGGAAAGAAAACTGTTTAAATTCTTGCCGGGGGGCTCCAAAGGGCCGCCCTACAGCTGATCAGTGTTAAAAGAAAACAAATGGGTAGACCAGTGCCTGCAAAAAGTAAATGGGTAGATCGGTACAGCTCTGCAAGCAGTTAAAAGCTTGGTAGACCAGTACCTCTGCTAAATCCTAAATAATTGTCACATGACCATCAAGCCACACCCACAAAACAAGCCACACCCACAGAACCAGTAGTAAAAAATTTTAGAACCCACCCCTGATCTGGCTGGATTTCACCACTGGGAGGGATGCTGTCAAAATTTTCTTTTTATTCAATAATAGAGAGGCGAGCAAAACTTTTCAACCTTGTTAGCTGTAGTGTAATTCCCATATTTTTAAAAGCCGTCAAAATGTGATAACCAGAGGTTGCATGCTACGTAATATATTTCCTACGTCATTTTTTTTTTTAGTCCTATCCAGGTTTTTTTCCGAACAGTGTCTTTACTCAGCTGGCAGTTGTGTAAATTAAGAAAACTCCTATTGTTCAAATGCATGCATATTTAATGATCTCCAGCTAATGGAACAATTGGAGAGCAAAAACGCTTTTCCTATGCTGTTTGAAACTGCTGAAATACATTCCTGTCTCCCGTGGCATTGTTTTTGCCCCCAGCTGCAGAAACCTGAATGCAGTTCGTAATTACAGTAAAGAGTGCATCAAATGGTTTCCTGAATCTTTTTAATGGCCCCTTAGTAATGACTCGTTAATGGTGCGTGTTCGTGCATTTATAAAGATAACCCCGGTGCCTTACATGTATGAAGGATAACAGGTGTTTACCAAGGGGAGGGATTCAGCCGGGTCGGACCAGTTCGGGAGAACCGGATGTTAATTTTAATCTGGTTCGTCGAACTGGTAGTTGCAAGGACTGGCTGACCCCGCCCACCCTGCCCTGCCCCTCCCAGGAGTCTCCACGCAGCCCAATTTGGATGCTAGGTAAGTGCAGGGCGCGCACGGAGGCTCTGGGAGGGCGAGAAATGGGCCTACTGGAAGTACCGGAAGTCTGAAAACGGACCCGTTTCTGGTCTCTGGAGGTTTTCACCTTCCCGGAGTCTTGAGGAAGGTTTCCAGAGTCTGAGGAGGGTGAAAACGCTGCACGCACCACACCCCTATAGCGCAGGAGGCTGTGTAGGCCAGTGGTGGGTTTCAAATTTTTTTACTACCGGTTCTGTGGGTGTGGCGTGGTGGGCGTAGCATGGCATGGTGGGCATGGCATGGGCGTGGTGTGGCGGGCATGGCAGGGGAAAGATACTGTAAAATCTCCATTCCCACCCCACTCCAGGGGAAGGATACTGCAAAATCCCCATTCCCACCCCACTCCAGGGGAAGGATACTGCAAAATCCCCATTCCCACTCCACTCCAGGGGAAGGATACTGCAAAATCCCCATTTCCTCCCGATCAGCTGGGACTTGGGAGGCAGAGAATAGATGGGGGGGGTGGGGCGAGTCAGAATTTTTACTACCGGTTCTCCGAACTACTCCAAATTTCCGCTACCAGTTCTCCAGAAACTGGTCAGAACCTGCTGAAACCCACCTCTGGAGTAGGTAGCCACGCCTACCCAGCAACCAGGCAGAGAACCGGTTGCTAAAATTTCTGAATGCTACCCCTGGTGTTTATGCTGTGTTAACTAAATGAGGCAGGGGGCAGATCACGCACAACTGAAGCTCTCCCCAAATTATCCTTAAACGAAGGTTCAGAAAAACGGTTGAGAGGAAGAGAAAGAACCACAAAGGAAAGATGTGATCCAGATGGCTGGTGCATGGTGACACAAGCAGTTGTGGAATCCCAGCTACAGAGAAGCAATAACACACCAACAGACGTTCAAGAGTTAAAGACCAAACCCGCCGGCAAAATCCTTTTCCTTATGATAACAGAACTTGGCAACAACCTAGTGGCTGCTTGCCAAGAGTTTATTATTTACGAAGAGGAAAGATAACTTCTCCCCACTTCTGGTAAATCAAAAGAAACAGCTCAATAATTACGGAGTTAATCAAGTCCAGAGATAATCCAGCAAAGTCTATAGCAAAAAGTCCGGCAATGCAGAATGGTGTGGAAGCTTTCAGCTTTGTTCGTCACAAGGTTTGACTGGCCACCACGCTCCCTTTTATACCTGTGGGGTGTGGTCCAGTGACTCAGCCTAATCTCGGGCACGCCTTTTCTTCTGTTGCGCGCGCTTATCTCTGCGACGCTGGCGTGGATCCAGCCAAGACTCATTACCCTCATCACTGTCCATCTGTGGCTGCGTGGATGTGCTTGGCCCCGGCCCTATCTCTTGCCCTTCGGCAGACACTGAAGGCATTGCCAGAGAGGAGGGTCCTGGAGAGGGAGGCCTTGCCAACTCCTCTCCTTCACTCTCGGAGTCCTCTCCTGCCGATGACACAGGCTCAGGTAACGGAGTCACAACAATAACCTTGCCAGTAAGGCTATTCACAACTATTTTTTTTTTCAGACAGGGGCAAGGAAAAAGAAAATAAAAATCAGAAACGAGCTTCAAAGCCACCAGTTCTCCGTCCCACCTTTTAAGTCTTCTCAGTTTCTCATTTGTAGGAGAATAACAGAAACAGAATAACCGAGTTGGAAGGGACCTTGGAGGTCTTCTAGTCCAACCTGAGCAGAAAACCCTATACCATTTCAGATAAACGATTGTCTAATTGCTTTTTTAAAATTTCCAGTGCTGGAGCATCCACAACTTCTGGAGGCAAGTTGTTCCACTGATTAATTGTTCTAACTGTCAAGGAATTTCTCCTTAGTTCTAGGTTGCTTCTCTCCTTGATTAGTTTCCATCCATTGCTTCTTGTTCTACCCTCACGTGTTTTGGAGGATAGCTTGACTCCCTCTTCTTTGGGGCAGCCCCTGAGATATTGGAAGACTGCTATCATGTCACCCCCAGTCCTTCTTTTCATTAAACTAAAAGTAAAGGTTCCCCTTGCAGATATGTGCTAGTCGTTCCTGACTCTAGGGAGTGGCTCATCTCCGTTTCAAAGCCGAAGAGCCAGCGCTGTCCGAAGACATCTCCGTGGTCATGTGCCCAGCATGACTAAACATCAAGGGCGCACGGAACGCTGTTATCTTCCCACCAAAGGTGGTCCCTATTTTTCTACTTGCATTTTTTACGTGCTTTTGAACTGCTAGGTTGGCAGAAGCTGGGACAAGTCACGGGAGCTCACCCCATTACGCAACACTAGGGATTCGAACCGCTGAACTGCCTACCGTTTGATTGACAAGCTCAGCGTCTTAGCCACTGAGCCACCGCATCCCCAATTCATTAAACTAGACATACCCAATTCCAGCAATCATTCTTTATATGTTTTAGCCTCCAGTCCCCTAATCATCTTTGTTGCTCTTCTCTGCACTCTTTCCAGAGTCTCAACATCTTTTTTTGCTTTGTGAGAGAAACCGCCACAAACTCACAAAGGGAGGATTAAAGTTAATCCCTTATCTTTGCAGAGCCCTGTGCTGTAAAAATACGGAAGTAAAAAATAAACCATTCCTTTGGCCCTATCAACCAATTAAGGACTCAGGAGTTGGAGCAGAAAACGGTTCTTTTATGCTCCTTGTCATGAATCACACCACAAATTTCTGGGACCAAAATTACAGACCTGGTCTGCGATAGCCTCCTGCCCGACCCAATTATTTCCTACCAGAAGAAGATGCAAGCCTCCACTTGGCTGCAATTCTAAGCTGCAATTTCAAAATTAATGCCAACCCCGTCAGTGTAAAACCCGGTCAAGAAAGAAGAACAAGGCAAAAATTCCAGGAATGCAGCTTTCTGATAGTAGAACATAATAATTGCCAGCTCTTCTAGGAAATCAACTCTGCAGGAAGTCTAAAACTACCTTGAGTGCAATTGGCTAGAATAATAAAATCTTGCGACTCTAACTCTAAAGAGCCTTGGTAGTACAGTGGTCTAAGGCACCTTGTTATTAAGCTGGTTATTAAGACCAGCTGCCTGCAATTACTGCAGGTTCGAATCTCGCCAAGGCTCAAGGTTGACTCAGCCTTCCATCCTTTCTAAGGTAGGTGAAATGAGGACCCAGTTTGTGGGGGCAATAAGCTGACTTTGTATAAATATACAAAAGGATGAAAGCTATTGCTTAACGCATTGTAAGCTGCCCTGAGTCTCTGGAGAAGGGCGGCATATAAATCAAATTAAAAAAACAAACAAAACAACTGTGCTTTTTCTCCTTTTTTGTTATGGTTCAGTGAATCATATGGCATCAGGATGGCATCTGCTCGAGTTACTTCCAAACGTTATCTCTTTCTGTCTCATCCTCTTTTGCCTAGGTAACAGTTTCTGTAGGGCTCCATCAAAGTCATCTTCTCCCTACAATTACAGAATTTTGAAAGCTCTGAGTTACTTTCATTAAAGGTAAAGGTAAAGGTTCCCCTCGCACATATGTGCTAGTCGTTCCCGACTCTAGGGGGCGGTGCTCATCTCCATTTCAAAGCCGAAGAGCCAGCACTATCCGAAGACGTCTCCGTGGTCATCTGGCTGGCATGACTCAACGCCAAAGGCGCACGGAACGCTGTTCCCTTCCCACCAAAGGTGGCCCCTATTTTTCTACTTGCATTTTTGACATGCTTTCGAACTGCTAGGTTGGCAGAAGCTGGGACAAGGAATGGGAGCTCACCCTGTTATGCGGCACTAGGGATTCGAACCGCTGAACTGCCGACCTTTCGATCGACAAGCTCAGCATCTTAGCCACTGAGCCACTGCATCTTCAGCTCATCGACCAGTTTCAGATGGTTCACTGAGCCCCTAAACATTTATAATATGAAAATAATTCAGTAATTACTACTTTAACTAACAGTATTGCAAATAATAAACACATGTGTATCCAGGTGTTTTTGTGATATGTGGACTCCGATGGACTCCGATGTGGACTTGAACACCAGCGAAATTGACAAAATCACCATCGGTCAATTGCAAAAGGCAGCTTTACTTGGAACAGCCTACATCCTACCATGATACCTTCAAAACCATCAAACCGCAACATTGCAAGTCCTTGGGAAAGACTCAATAGGTGGACAAAAAGGCCAAATTCAGTCTGAACTCTGATTGGTGGATTGTTAGCTGTTGGAGAGTCATTTTTAAAAAAAAAAATTTTTTTTTTGATTTATATGCCGCCCTTCTCCAGAGACTCAGGGTGCTTACAAGGCGTTAAGCAATAGCCTTCATACTTTTTGTATATTTTATACAAAGTCAGCTTATTGCCCCCACAAACCGGGTCCTCATTTTACCTACCTTAGAAAGGATGGAAGGCTGAGTCAACCTTGAGCCTGGGGAGATTCGAACTTATAGTAATTGCAGACAGCTGGAAGCTAAATACTACCTTTAACAGTAGCATTAGTCTGCTGTGCCACTCAGGCTCCTGAGGGGGGCCATTTGGGGGGTTTATCTGTATATGAACAGGAGATGTTGAGTGTTTACTAGCTGGATGCCCTTCCTGTTGCCAATGCAGAGGTTTTTTTTTAGTAGATATATTCTCAGGGTGCCCAGAAAGGGAAATATCGGCCTCTACCTAGGATCGAACTCACAAGCCTCCTGATTGTGAGGCAAGGGCTCCACCTCTAGGCCCCTGACTGCACCTCTCTGTAAGATGACTGGCTAATAAATTTAATAAATAAATTCTCTTCTATTCATTGCATAGACACCCTGCAACGGAGAGCTTGAGACTGTTTAACACCAGGGATAGGATTCAGCCAGTTCGCACCTATTTGGGAGAACCGGTTGTTAACTTTCTAAGCAGTTTGGAGAGCCGGTTGTTAGAAGAAATCTCCTTTTGTTTTTTTTCCACTTTACAGGGCTAATCCTGTAAGGAAGGCAGGAAGGAAACATTCTGGTGGTGTTTCTAGCCTAATCTTTAGTGCCCTGCTTACAGAAACTGCCTCTCTGGTTAACCCTTGTTACATTGTAACAGCTAAGGCGAAGCACCCATCGACGTGAGTGATAAAGTAACAGTTACAGAGTTGGAAGGGTCCTTGGAGGTCATCTAGTCCAACCCTCTGCTTACACAGGAGACCTGTACTAGGGGATTCGAACTGCCGAACCACCGACCTTTCTGATCGACAAGCTCAGTGTCTTAGCCACTGAGCCACCTAGTCAGGCTGATGTTGAGTTGGCCATGCCCAAACGGTCACCTGACCACCGAGCCATGCCTACCCAGCTGGTCATTAGGGCAGAGAACCGGTTGTTAAATTATTTGAATCCCACCACTGTCTTTAACACCTGGTAGTATCATTTGGGCGATCAGTATCCCCAACTTACTCTTTCTTGATCTTCATGATCCACAGAGATGTCTATTAACAGGGAAATTTATAGTCTCCAGATTAATATAATTGTAAAACAGGCCCTTGCCTTCACACTGCCCTGCTGTTCTCTCCCATCCTACTCCAGATGGCATTAATGTTTTTTTCCTCCCCCATTATTTTTTGGGGTGGTTTCCAGGCAGACAGCTCAGCCCCCCCCAGCCCCCCCAATAATTCAATCATCACCCCCAGATTAGCTGTAGATTTGCACCACCGCCTGGTACTTAAATTTGTGACTCACTGCTCTGTCTGGTCTGTTTCCTCACAATGCCACCGAAACACTTTCTTAAATTATTATTCTGGTCTCTCAAACAACCTAAACCCACGTCAGCCCTTTAACATAGGGACTAGAAACATGGACAGAGAAAAATACTTAACCACGTCAACTGTATTCCGAATGCAACACGGGTGATGCAAATATTACTTACACATTGAGTTCAGTCTCAAGGAACTGTTGCTGCCTTTTTTGGTAATGCGATTATTGGCCAGTTTATTATTTTGAATATGTTCGTATATGTATATTTAACCTACATCGACATCCATATATCTGTTTGGGACCAAGGCCCAAGTAGTGATTACCAAACACAATTCAGTCCTCAACGAACTTATTTTATTAAAACAGCTGAGAATTAATTCATTCTCAGCTTAGTCCAAAACAAAATTCTTAATAACCAGTCCGTCGGCCTTATCACCAATCTTTGATGTCCTTGGCAACCTGCCAAAGGCTTTTCTTGGTAAAAACCCCACAAAGTTCAAGAGACGCTGACAAGAAGCACTGGAATCAATGTTGCTTTTCTACAAAGAACCCAACGGCTCGTTGCTGCTCTTTTAAGCCTTCTGGGAGTGGCCAATCATCTCCTGGCCTTACTCCTGAGTCGTCCTTTTTGCTTCAGCTGCTCTTGCCTTCTGGCAGCTCTTCGCATGCGTGCACTAGGAACAGGCTCCTCCTGTTCCTCTGCCTCTCTGCCGTCCACCTCTGGAGGCTGCGGAGTCCGCGCATCGCTCCCAGATGGCCCCTGGCCCCATCTCTGCCTCCGATGCAGAGCCCTCATCTGGGCCCTCCCCAGACTCCAGGGCTGGCCCATTGTCCTCCCCAACCTCCTCACTGTCCGACTCAGTTGCGAGGTCCGCAGGCTGCTGGCGGACCACAACAATATCTACAGCTACATTTATACCTCTGCTTACATCTACACAGGTAGTCCTTGACTTATAATAGTTCATTTAGTGACCACTCAAACCTACAAGGGCACTGAAAAAAAGTGACTTATGACCAGTTCTCACTCTTATGACCGTTGCAGCAACAACCCCCTGATCAGAATTCAGATGCTTGGCCGCTGACTCATATTTATGACGGTTGGACTGTCCTGGGGTCATATGATCCCCATTTGCGACCTTCTGACAAGCCAAGTCAACAGGGAAGCCAGTTTCACTTAATGACCCTGTTACTAATTTAACAACGAGCGATTCACTTAACAACTGTGGCAAGAAAGGTCGTAAGTAAGGGCAAAATTCACTTACCAAATGTCCTGGTTAGCAACATAAATTTTGGGCAGCAAAGGGTCTGCTGGCTGCCAGAAGAGGAAAAAAAAGCCCAGAAACTAGTGAATTGTGATTTCACTGAACTAGGGCTGCATAATAGCTTGGTTTACGTAGGTAAAACCTGGCTAAAGAGACATACACATGAAACCTGCGAAAAAGAAAATATATATATATATATATATATATATATATATATATATATATATATATATATATATATATATATATATATATATATATATATATGTCTTTAGTTATTCGAGTTTTCTCCCGCATAAAATTGGAGGTGTCTTGGCAACGTTTCAACAGTCTCATTCGTCATCTTCAGGCTGGTGTTCTCGCCTTCGTGCTTCTAGGAGCAATGTGCATATATATATCTTGTACTGTCGTTTGTTGAATAAGCCAAAGTGAATTGGTTCATTCATTCGCATCTACAGTAACTTTAAGCCATAAACTGGTTTACAAAGGGAAGTGTATTGTTCATATACTGGGGGTGATAGATCAAGCAACCCCGCTTGAGGATTTTGGTATTGTCTGAACCAACCCTGAAAAGCCTATCTGGAGCTTGAATCCCTGAGAAGTAAACATACATTCAGAGAAACAGCGGACACTTTGCTAAACCAGGTTTATTGACCCAAACCACGGTACTCCCTTCTAATATAATGCAATCCTTTTAAGAGAACACCTTGCTTCACTCTACCTGCCCAAACCATGCCCAATTCAATTGGCAGACTCACATTCCACCCTAAACCCGCCCCCCCCCCCCACTTTTACCTGGTCTACGTGTTGTACAACTCAACCGAACATTCACTCTAATAACAGTGTCTGAATATTAATTGCCAGCCCGATCAGAATCGGTCTCTTGGGGGGGGTGGGGGGATGAAAAAGCTGGCCCAAAGCAGGCTGGCTTGAAAACCCCTACTCTTCCCAGGGTTGGGAGCCCTGCTCCTCTGAAGATCTACCTCGCTGACCCCCCCCCCTTTGGACATCCTCACATTCAGGAGGTGAGTTCTTCCTTTCTCTGCCCCCACCAAAAACAACCAGACAGCGGCAAAAAAAATGCAGTGCACAATATCCGAGCTGGTTAACTCTTGCTGGTATTCTTTGTTTTACGTCTGCCTTACGGTCAAGGCTGTTTCCTGGGCTTGGGGGGACCCTCTTTCTTGCATCCCATTGTTTGCCTTCTTTCCCTTCCCTTCCCTGTGTGTCCCTTGGGCCGTGGGGGAGGGGGGCTTACCGAGCATCTCTCACTCTGAGTCTGCGCACTGCATTCCTGTCACCTCTCTCTCTCTCTCCCCTCCTAGGGTACCAGCACAAGAGAAGGATGCAGTGAGCTCAGCCGCGCTTGCCAATCTGGTAGCAGCAGGAATTAAAGGAAAAACACACACACAGACCACACAATACAACCACAACAACAACCACAACAAGCCCCCCCACCAAAGACCAGTTCTGCCTTCTGTCCCCACCCTGCATTTCTCTTCTTCTCTCTTCTCTTCTGCTCCAGCTGGGATGGACTAAAAGGAAGTGGGTCCCAGGCCAGCCCGAAGTCTTGAAGAACAAGAGGGGCCCAGGTGGCATTTGGCAACATGGAGTTGAAGCAATCCATCTCCAGCAGCTTGGGAGCCGAGAAACCTCTGAGGAGCTACGGGGCGGTGAAAGAGACGGAGTGGAAACAACCCATCGATGGGCTCGGGAAAAGTAAGTGGAAGGGACTGGATGGGTTTCCCCCCCCCCATCCCCCCCGCACCCCTCCGGCCAAATCAAATGGGAAATTTGTGACCGCAGGAGAAAGGCAGGAAGGAAGGCAGGAAGGGAAAGGAAAGGAAAGGAAAGGAAAGGAAAGGAAAGGAAAGGAAAGGAAAGGAAAAGGAAAGGAAAGGAAAGGAAAGGAAAGGAAAGGAAAGGAAAGGAAAGGAAAGGAAAGGAAGGCAGGAAAGGAAAGGAAAGAAGGAAAGGAAGGAAGGCAGGAAAGGAAAGGAAAGGAAAGGAAAGGAAAGGAAAGGAAAAGAAAGGAAAGGAAAGGAAAGGAAGGAAGGCAGGAAAGGAAAGGAAAGGAAAGGAAAGGAAAGGAAAGGAAAGGAAAGGAAAGGAAAAGGAAAGGAAAGGAAAGGAAAGGAAAGGAAAGGAAAGGAAAGGAAAGGAAAGGAAAAAAGGAAAGGAAAGGAGGGCAGGAAGGCAGGAAAGGAAGGAAGGAAGAGAAGGAAGGAAGGAAGGAAAGGAAAGGAAGGAAGGAAGGAAGGAAAGAAGGAAGGAAGGAAGGAAGGAAGGGAAGGAAGGAAGGCAGGAAGGAAGGAAGGAAGGAAAGAAGGAAGGAAGGGAAGGAAGGGAAGGAAGGAAGGGAAGGGAAGGGAAGGGAAGGAAGGAAGGAAGGAAGGAAGGAAGGAAGGAAGGAACACTGGCATCAGCACCTTGAAAGGAAAGAGATGGTGACATTCACAAGCCATCGCTCTTCCTCCCCGTCCTGTCCTGTTGGTTTCCTAGGAACAAAAGGAGAGGGAGGGAGGGCGGTTTCTGCCTTCCTGGGTGGCCCAGAAAATCTTGAAATCCACACATTTGTTCTTGGGTGAAGGTTGGGCAGTGAAGATATGCCTCTTGGCATCCCTAAGGAGATGATGGTGGTGGTGGTGGGGTTGTTATTTAATCAGAGAGGGTTGATTCAGCGGGTTGGTAACCTTCAGGATTTGCTCTTTGTTTTCCTTTCTTCCCTACACTTAGAAGACCCCCCCCCACTTTATATTTCTGGTGGTTTTATGACAAACCCAAAACCAGAAGAAATCCGGAGGATTTGTCCTTTGTGATCCCAGCATCTCGGAAGAGTCAAAGAGATCCAGGCTCAGCAGCATCTTGTTTTGTTTTGATAAAACAGGAGAAGCGAAAGATAGGGGAGAAACAAGATCTAAGGTACCAAAGGCCCTTTCCCCCTCCCCCAAAAAAGCCAAGTGGACTTTCTTGGTGTCGTTCCCCCCCCCCACCCCTTGAAAACCATTCACTACTCCTCCAAGAAGCTTCTCCAGTTCAACTGGTAAGCTTCAACCGGTCTTTGTTTTCCTATATCCCCTCTGTACTTGGAAGATCCCTGACTGCGATCTCGTGACCACCAAAGCAGAAGGAAATGTGGTTTAGAAGAACCGAAGAAGCTTCTTGGAGGAGAAGCCAAACATTTTCAAGGGGAAAAATAAGCCCCCCTCCCAAGAAAGTCCAGTTGGACTTTTGGGGGGGGGGGGAAAGCTCGTTTGGGACCACCATGACCTGGATGATTGAGAATCTCCATAGACAAGATCTAATGTGTTTTTCCTTTATTAGGAAGCGGGGAGGGGGTTGGAGGATGGGATTAAAAAAATCCTACGTTTTATCGGATCCTCGGCTGAAGCTAAGATCGGTTAGTGTTGTTTTGTACATCGATGGGGGATTGCTTGAGAATTCCAGGGACATAGGTGGATTCATAAATCCAAAATCATCTGGGGAAGAAGGTTAGGGCAGATAATTTCCATAAAGTCATCATGAAAAAAATTGCATGCTTGCAGTTCACAGAAGTCAAGCTTGCCTTGAGGGTGATTTTTTATTTCAAGACATGCTGAATCAAAACTACCTGTGAATACCAAACCTGACCCTTTCCCTTTCCTCCCTTTTAATGTTTTAAACCCCTAAAATGGAAAAGAAAAACTGATCTCAGGAACCTCCGAGTCGAAAGTTTGTTTCTTGGGACAATGAAGGTTGGCATGATATATAGCCCTCTGTCAGGGGTGGGGTCTAACCGGCTTTACTACCGGTTCTCTCTGTGCGTGTGCTTCGCGCGCGATCGCCTCTTCGGTCACGCGCTTTGCGCAAGCGCGTTGCGAATCTGCCCAGGTGAGGTGCGGCAATCCGCTCTGCCGCACCTCTCAGCTGGGTGAAAAAAAGAAGAAATATAAGGTCGGAATAACGCGGGGGGCGGGCGGGAGGGCCCAGCTCTCGAAGAAAGAGAACCGGTTCGGTGGCGTAATAGCGTCACCGCTACCGGCTCGGCCGAACCGGGCCAAACCGGGAGCAACCCACCACTGCCCTCTGTCATCTTCATGGTTGAAACAGTTGCCAGTTGTTTTGCCTGTTTGGAAGATGCTGGGGGGGGGGAAACTGGGCTACCAAAGTTTTGGGTTGCATAGATTTTATGGAAGCAGCTCGGATGCGATTTCTTCCTCTCTAGAGGTAAGGCATGTCTAGTTTAGAATAGAACAGGGGTCTGCCACTTTAAACACTCAAAGAGCCATTTGGACCTGTTTCCCACAGAAAAGAAAACACCGGGAGCCACAAAACCCTTCCGGTGCCTGACTGTTTCTTGAGCGGCCACAAAACTAGCATATGTAGTTGAATTAAACGTTCTGTTTTCTTCTGAAACTTTTCTTTTCTTGGATTTATCCATGGTGGGCCTACCGGGGGTTGAAAAGCTCAATAAATTGCGTGCTGGCGGGTGTCGCACATTGGCGGTTGTGACGCATAGTATGAGTGCCAGGGAGCCGCAGCAGAGGGGTGAAAGAGCCACATGCGGCTCCAGAGCCGCAGGTTGCTGACCTCTGGAATTCACTTAGCTCACTGTGGTGAGAAAAGTCGTAAAATGGAGCAAAAACTTCACTTCACAACTGTCTGGCTTAGCGAAAACACATTTTGGCCTCCATTGTGGTCATATGTCGAGGACTACCTGTAATTTCCATGTTTGTACCTCAAAAGTATGAAAAAAAACCCCTGCTAGGTGAAGAATAGAATAGAATAGAATAGAATAGAATAGAATAGAATAGAATAGAATAGAATAGAATAGAATAACAGAGTTGGAAGGGAACCATTTTTATATTGTTGCCAGGAAAGTACACAAATGCGTCCTCAAAATCAGGAGGAGTTGCATTCAACTCAAGAGATTTTACTATTTACGTGATTTAATACGATAAAAAGCATAGGATCATGTCTTTACCAAAGGCGTGTAACTTGGCGCGGTCGCTAAACGAACGTTGGTAAGATGAGGACTACAGTTACATCCAAAGAGCTGAGGTGGTGCAGTGGTTAGAGTGCAGTACTGCAGCTACTTCATCTGACTGCTAGTTCAGCAGATCAGCGGATCAAATCTCACCGGCTCAAGGTTGACTCAGCCTTCCATCCTTCCGAGGTGGGTAAAATGAGGACCCAGATTGTTGGGGGCAATATGCTATTTAGTATACTGTCGATTGTTGTAAACCGCCCAGAGTCCTCGGAGAGTGGGCGGCATAGAAATATGATTAATAATAATAAAATAATAAAACAATCAAGAAACTATTGAAAAGTAGGGGACAGAGGCCAGATATGAAACACAGGAAAAAAAAAAAAGAATAGAACGGAATACTATCAAGAGGCTTGCTTTTCCCTAAATTGGTTTTCAACCAATAAGGGCTTGGAAATGAGAAATTCTGTTCTTCCAAGGATCTTGCAGGAACTTACGGAGGGACGGAATGAAAATGGGAGCAATCCTTCAAATATATTCTTTCTCCTTGGATATTTACCGTAGTGGCCAACCTTTTGGAAACCTTTTGGGAAAAAATGTATTTTTGAGGTTTGATGGCTAATAACACCACTTTGGGGGGGGAGTTTCAAGAGAACCATATTCCACTGCTGGAATGGCCTGGGAATAGCCCAGACCTTCACCCAATGGAAAATCTATGGAGCCGACTAAAGAAACTGGTTAGTCAGAAGCGACCCAGCAATAAACCCAGTTAATAGAAGCAACCATTCAATCTTGGTTTCTAACAGCTGCAGAACTAAAAGACTTGGTTCGCTCCATGGGAAGACATTGTAAGGCCGTCATTCATGCTAAAGGTTCCCCAACTAAGTATTAACTGACATGGGGAGCATTTTTGTATATCTCGTTTTTTCACTTTTCTTCTTTATCCTGTAACTGCTATTCTACTAGCAAATCCTTCATAAAAGTTAACGCATTACATTCTTGATTAAATTATCTTTCCATTGATATATAATTTTATGGTACTACTCAGTGGTGGGTTGCCCCCAGTTCAGACCGGTTCTATAGAACCGGTAGTAAAACTGGCGGGAGGCTCCGCCCACAGACCCGGATGTCATCAGGAAGCTCCTGCGCATGGGCAGAAGCTTCTGTGGATGCGCAGAAGAGTGCGTGCGTGCGGCCCCGCCGCGAACCAGTAGTAAAGGCAGTGGTGGGATTCAAATAATTTAACAACCGGTTCTCTGCCCTAATGATTTCTTCCAACAACCAATTCAACAAACTGCTCAGAAAGTTAACAACCGGTTCTCCCGAAGTGGTGCGAACTGGCTGAATCCCACCACTGAGTAAAAGTAAGTAGAACCCACCCCTGGTACTACTCCCCAAAAAAGTGGAGCTAGCTAGTTTTAGACAATACACTTTTCCCAAAAGGTTTCCACAATTTTGGCCCCTACTGTAACAAACAGATGGGCCAATTGAACCCAAAAATCACCGTGTAAGAAGAAATATCCTTCTGTGTTCGGATCCAAGTGGGGAAAAAAAGACACTGGAAACATGGAGACTGCTTGGAGAGGTGGTTTAATGGTGGACAGGATCACATGGTTCGAGTTCCTGAACAGAAAAGGGCACGAGATGCAGTGAGTCCCCGGGTTTTATGCCCTCTCTGGCTTTGGACTTCCTGGGGCCCCGAAAGAGTATCCTGATTGGTTGTCAGACTCCCAGGGGGTGGGGGGGTCTTAGCTAGCCTTGCTGGCTGATGTAATCTTCCCAGGTGCCATGTGGTGAGTTTCTGTTGCTAGGTGGGTCCTATTGTGTTGCAGATGATGGTCCATTGACAAAGATTGAGTTTCTCCCTCTGGCCCATTGACAAAGGGTGGGGGCAGGAAGATGGGAGCTGCTTCGTCTTTAAAACATGCTTCTCCATTTCTCATCCAGGGAAACATAGTATTCTGCCTTTTTAATATTTCCTAAAATATTTCATTCTTCTAGGAAAGGGGTGGGTGTTCACTTCCTACAACAGCACAGGCGATAATATCGCTGTTCTTCACCCATTTTCATCTTGCTGTGTATGTTTGGTCTTTTCTCAAATCCCTGGTGATGGAAATTATTTTTTTTTTTAAAAAAAAAATTAGATGCCAGAATTACATGAAGGTAGCTGAGCCTTCTTGGATATTCTTGAGAGCTGATTATTTAGGCAAGACCAAGTAGCCACTGACTGAATAATTGATCAGGGTTTGTGGTTTGTTATTGTTTTTTTTAAAAAAATCCTGTTTGAAAAGAGCTATCAGTTTTAATGTAGTCTGAACGATTGGCTGGAGTAGGGTTTAGGGGGTGGAGTGGGGGAAGGAGTTGTCATCATTTATTATTCTATTCGATTGACTATACCGGTGTCTGGAACCTGCTGAGACCCTCCGTCTTTGACCAAGATGTCTGGAATCTCTTCACAGGATTTGCTTTTCATGACAAGCGGGTGGTTAATCTATTTTTTTTTAAAAAATCTTTTTAAGCCTTAAAATAGCTTTGGAGCCCATGGAGCTGCCTCGGTGTTTTGGAGTTTTGAGACACCGAATTAAAAAAAGTTGGCCAGATCATTACAGGCCTCCTGGGGTAAACTAGATAGGGATCGTATTACGTCTTTCTTTCTTTCTTTCTTTCTTTCCTTCCTTCCTTCCTTCCTTCCTTCTTTCTTTCTTTCTTTCTTTCTTTCTTTCTTTCTTTCTTTCTTTCTTTCTTTCTTTCTTTCTTTCTTTCTTTCTTTCTTTCTCCTGGGGTAAACTAGATAGGGATCATATTACGTCTTTCTTTCTTTCTTTCTTTCTTTCTTTCTTTCTTTCTTTCTTTCTTTCTTTCTTTCTTTCTTTCTTTCTTTCTCCTGGGGTAAACTAGATAGGGATCATATTACGTCTTCTTTCTTTCTTTCTTTCTTTTTTTCTTCCTTCCTTCCTTCCTTCCCAAAGATTCCATGCGGTTTGCAGAAGTAAGGTAAAGGTTCCCCTCGCACATATGTGCTAGTCGTTCCTGACTCTAGGGGGCGGTGCTCATCTCCGTTTCAAAGCCGAAGAGCCAGCGCTGTCCGAAGATGTCTCCGTGGTCATGTGACTGGCATGACTCAATGCCAAAGAGGCACGGAACTCTCTTACCTTCCCAGCAAAGCTGGTCCCTATTTTTCTACTTGCATTTTTTTAATGTGCTTTCGAACTGCTAGGTTGGCAGAAGCTGGGACAAGTAACAAGAGGTCACCCCGTTACGTGGCACCGGGATTCGAACCGCCGAACTGCCGATCTTTCTGATCGACAAACTCAGCGTCTTAGCCACTGAGCCACTGAAACCCTGGTTGCAGAAGTCAAAAAGCCAATTCTGATGATTTCGCACAAAAACAACACTGGAGAACTTTTCCTTTTTCCTTGGACTTCCCATTGTGTATTGTCCACCAATCACTTCTGCTCTCTTTGTTTTGGGATCGATCTGTTTGCCTCGGACTTCTCCAGCTGGGCGACCTTGGGTCTGTTTCAGGCTTCCAGTTGCATTCCAAATTTCCTTCCCCAAATTCCCTTACATTCCAGTGCTTTCCTTCCCTTCCCCCTTCTCCCGTTACCGTTGTCAACCATGACACACTGTGTTTAAAAATTTTCCAGATCTTTGTGTATTTTGGCAGCAGAGAGATTCAAGAAACGAGTAGGCAAAACTGAATCTTACGGGTCTCGCCAGCTGAACCCCCTAGGGATTTGCCCTTCTGGAAGAACATGCGTGCACATGGATTTTGGGGGGAAGACAATGTGACATCAGATTCATTTTTGACAAGGCTTGGGTTTCGAGAAAATCTCCTTCTTTTCCTTCAATTCTCTTGCTGCCTTTGAGATAGGGAGTCCGATTTCGATTTCAGTTTTTTTTGTTCCCCCTTCTGATTTGCTTAATGACGGTGGCAAAAAAAAGGGTCATAAAATTGCACCCGACTCACTTAGCAACCAATAGCCATGGAAATTGCTACGTTCCCAATTGTGATCGTAAGTGATATACTACCTGTATTAAAAACAGAGGAAAAGCTACTATTTAACTATTCAAAAGCAGAGGAATTTTATTAAGGTGACCAACTTTTTTACAATGAGAAGGAAGACACGAATAAATTGACGAACAAAAATATCGTAAATAAAAGAAATATTTTATTCATTGCAACAATGAGTCTAATGCATGATGAGTGTGCCGTGTTGTGTTTTTGTAAGAAGTACACAAAGCCACTTGTGTGCGACGCACTCTCTCAAAACAGTTCTCCTGTGCAGAGCATATGCGTCTCACAATCGCATCTCGCTGCACTGTACCGAGCCTTGACGAATCGTCATGTCAAATATAAATACGTCACATCACACGCAACGGATCGGATCGGCATCGATCGAATACGAAGAATTATAGATTAGTCTTCAAATATCGAAAAGAAGGACACGTAGGAGGAGACTTTTCAAGAGAGGACAGAACTTACAAAAGAAGGACTGTCCCCCCTAAAGGAGGACGATTGGTCACCTTAATTGTATAGAGTTTTGCACTGTAGACAACATTTAACACCAATTGATGGGATCACTGCATTGCTTCTCAAAGTTCAAAATAAATATTTATTTTCACAAAGAAAACAAACAAACAGAGGAATAAGGAGTGCACCAGAACAGAGAAAAGACAAAATTTATTTCTTAACTCTAAAGAGAGGGTAGCACTGGGGGAAAATTCCCGCAACAGCATCAATGAACAAATGCAAAGGATGAACTTTGGCCAACTTGAAACAAGACCGTTGCTTGGGGAGGCTCATCTGTGGCCATGCTGTGGTGCGAATTAATGCTATCACTGTTTCACAGGCTTTGCTCGCCGCGCATGGCTGCACAATTCAGCCCAGGAATGAGCCTGCAAAGGCCAGCTGCGACAGAACATCTGTTTATTTTATTTTATTTTTTGACTTCATCTTACAACCAAGGATTAAACTGGGGCTATGGGACGCGGTGGCTCAGTGGCTAAGATGCTGAGCTTGTTGATTGAAAGGTCGGCAGCTCGGCAGTTCGAATCCCTAGTGCTGCGTAACGGGGTGAGCTCCCGTGACTTGTCCCAGCTTCTGCCAACCAAGCAGGTAAAAAATGCAAGTAGAAAAATCGGGACCATCTTTGGTGGGAAGGTCACAGAGTTCCGTGCGCCTTTGGCATTGAGTCATGCCGGCCACATGACCACGGAGACGTCTTCGGACAGCGCTGGCTCTTCGGCTTTGAAACGGAGATGAGCACTGCCCCCTAGAGTCAGGAACGACTAGCACATATGTACGAGGGGAACCTTTACCTTTATGGAAACTCTTGACATACTGTTAGATCTATAAAACATTTTCTGTAGTTCCTAGAGAAACTCACATGGCTCTCACTGTTCACCTACTATTCTTTTAGCCTTAATGACTCATTGGATTATGCCAATGTTTTTTTTTTTAACTCGACAACTTTAAGAGGATTGGATTTCAAATCCCAGAATTCCCCAGCCAGCATGCATATCATCACCTCTACGGATAATGTGTAGAGGTCCTAATTGCCTCCAGAAGTTGTGAATGCTCCAACACTGGAAGTTTTTAAGAAGAGGTTGGATAACCATTTGTCTGAAGAAGTGGTGCAGGGTTTCCTGCCTAAGCAGGGGGTTGGACTAGAAGACCTCCAAGGTCCCTTCCAACTCGGTTATTCTATTCTATTCTATTCTATTCTATTCTATTCTATTCTATTCTATTCTATTCTATTCTATTCTATTCTACTCTACTCTACTCTACTCTACTCTACTCTACTCTATTCTATTCATTTTCTATTCTATTCTTCTCTGTAGGGTAATTGTTTCAGAACTTGCTGTGTACAGATAGTCCTCAACTTACAACGGTTCATTTAGTGACCGTTGACCATTCACTGTTCTCACTGTCAGGAAATTTCTCCTTAGTTCTAAGTTGCGTCTCTCCTTGATGAGTTTTCGCCCGTTGCTTCCTGTCTTTTCTTCAGGTGTTTTGGAGAATAGCTTGACTCCCTCTTCTTTGTGGCAGCCCCTGAGATATTGGGACACTGCTATCATGTCTCCCCTAGTCCTTCTTTTCATTAGACAGACCCAGTTCCTGCAACTGTTCTTCATATGTTTTAGCCTCCAGTCCCCTCATCGTCTTTGTTGCTCTTCTCTGCATTCTTTCTAGAGTCTCCAGATCTTTTTTACATCGTGGCGACCAAAACTGAATGCAGGATTCCAAGTGTGGCCTTACCAAGGCATTATAAAGAGGTATTAATCTTGATTCTATCCCTCTGTTGATGCAGCCCAGAACTGTGTTGGCTTTTTTGGCAGCTGCTGCAACACGGCTGGCTCATAGTTAAATGGTTGTCTACTAGGACTCCAAGATCCCTCTCACAGTTACTTCTATTGAGCAAGGTACCACCTATATACTGTACCTGCACATTTTGTTTCCCTTGCCTAAATGTAGAACTTTCCTTTTTTCATCAATGATTTTTATTTTGTTAGATAGAGTTCTAACATTTTGAAAAGCCGGGTTGAAACGCCAATAATAAATAAAGCGAGCGCGATGCCTTGTTGGGTACCAAAAGTGGAGGTTTTTTGCAAAGCTCCCTTTCACACCCGTAAAATATCCACCGGCAGGTGTTCTATTGAGCCGGTGCCTTCGTTTGCCTTGGAAGTGGCTAAGCACCTGGAGTGAAAAAGAAAGCAATTAAATCCTGCATAAAATAACCTTAAAATAGAGGCAATCAGGTCTGAAACGAAAGCTGTGTGTTCCTTTCTTCGTGAAGGGGACGGTGCCGGCAGTTCCCAAGAACGGCTGGAAAAGTAAATTTCTTCATGGTCCGGGAGATGGGAAATGCTTTCGGGGAAGGCAAAAGGGGCCAAAGACGACCAATTGAGCATATCTGGGGGAATGGCGATGGCGGTAGCCAGCCAGCAGTGAAATATGAATAGGTCTTATTTTACAAAAAAAAAAAAAAAAAAACCCAAATATGCTAAAATAGTAGCGTAGCTTTCAAGAGACCTGTTCAATAAAGCAGGAGGTAAATTCAGGTGCTCCTAAAGTATCTTGGGTTGTATGTTGGATGGGGATTGCAGCACAGATACATGGGTTTTTAAAAATAAATCTTTCCCTCTTTAACTCCATCAATCTAGCCCTCTATCTCTATCTCTCTATCATCTATCTGTCTGTCTGTCTGTCTGTCTGTCTAGATCTATCTATCTGTCTGTCTGTCTCTCTAATTATCACTGCCTATGTCTGTCTGTCTGTCTGTCTCTCTCTCTCTCTCTCTCTATATATATATATATATATATAATTATCATTGTCTATCTCTGTCTATCATCTATCTATCTATCTATCTATCTATCTATCTATCTATCTATCATCTATCTCTATATAATTATCATTGTCTAACTCTGTCTATCATCCATCTATCTATCTATCTATCTATCTATCTATCTATCTATCCAATTATCACTGTCTATCTCTGTCTATCATCCATCCATCCATCCATCCATCCGTCTGTCTGTCTATTTGATTATCACTGTCTATCTCTGTCTGTCTGTCTGTCTATCTATCTATCTATCTATCTATCTATCTATCTATCTATCTAATTATCACTGTCTATCTCTATCATCCGTCCATCCAGCCATCCATCCATCTGTCTGTCTGTCTGTCTATTTAATTATCACTGTGTCTGTCTGTCTGTCTGTCTATCTATCTATCTATCTATCTATCTATCTATCTATCTATTTATCTATCTCTATATAATTATCATTGTCTGTTTGTCTATCATCCGTCTATCTATCTATCTATCTATCTATCTATCTATCTATCTATCTATCTATCTCATCTATCTATCTCATCTATCTCCAAACTTATACCCCCTGCTCATGCAGGAGACCTACTCTAGGGATTTGAACCGCCGAACTGGAGACCTTTCTGATCAACAAGCTCAGCATCTTAGCCGCTGAGCCACTTAGCCAGGCTCAGTGGATAAACGCACACACCCAGACACTTATTCCCAAGTATTCCAACACCACCCCCTCATCAAAATCAAAGTTGCAACCATAAGCAGCAATTAAAAATTAAGCAATAATTAATAAATAATAAAAACCAAGTAGGAACAATGCCCCGTAATTGCCCTATTAAAGGTAATAGAAACAGCAGAGAAACCGTTTCATACAGCAATGAGGTCATCTAAAGATGTTGCATTTAAGCTGCTTTTTCGGAAGAAGAAGAAAAAAAGACCTAAAAAGAGAGCAGGATGGAAGGCTATCATTAAGGGACTGCTGCTGAGAATTTTGTTGGCTCTCATTCATCAAGCCTGCCTTCACCTCCTGTAAAGACAGAGGAGAAACCAGACAAGATTAAATGATCCGTAGCTAAAGCTGGAAGTTGTCACTCAATTAGGGCTTGCATGAATTCCTTTATGCAATCTATTTTTGGAATCACTGGCTGGGATTATGATCAAGACTATAAAGGGACATCAGTGTTGTGGCCCGTCAGTGGCCTGTGCAGCTAGTAGCTGATTCCGACACTGAGGAGGCTGGTGTGGTGCTGCACCAGCAGCCTGTGCAGCTGGTGCTTGAGTCGGACAATGAGGAGGCTGGAGAAGATGTGGTGCCAGAGGCGGGGATTCAGCCACGGCCTTCAGAACCTCCAGAAGCTCCTTTAAGTGAAGAGGACGAAGAGGAGGAGCCTCTTCTCAATGCACGGGCACGCAGAGCTGCCAAAAGGCAGGAGTGACTCCTCAGGAGGAGGTCTCCTTGAGAGTAAGGCTTGGGGCTAATTGGCCACTCCTTTAGCCTATTTAAGGAGGAACGCCAATTGCAGCAAGCTGTAGAGAACAACTTTAGTTCACTCTCCTTCATGTCTGGATTCTCTGCAAAATTGCTTCTGGGCTTTCTGCCAACCCTAGTAAGACTGTGATTACTTTATCTTAGAATTCTTGTAGGCTGTTAAGGAAGTTTATTAACAACCTTTGGTTGAAAAAGACTGAGTTATTTGAGTAAAATAAGCTTTGTATAGATTTTGTACGTGCTGCATTCTTTGGGGTCCATAGCTGGGGCAGAACAATCAGTGGCATGGACAATGGATGACAGCCACGCCCAATTCTAGAAGCTTTTCGTTGCCATGGTTCTTAAGCAAAACATTGCAGTTGTTAAGTGAATTATGCGGTCGTTAAGCAGATCCATTGACCTTGCTTTCTAGAAGCTGGCTGGGAAGGTCACAAAGGGCCATCAAAGGATCCTGCAACCATTGCAAACACATGGCAGATGCCAAGCAATCAAATGTCGGTCACTCGTCCATGGAGATGCTGCATCGGTTGTATGTGCGAGGACTGGATATAAGTCACATTTTCCAGTGCCGGTGTAACTTGGAATAGTCACTAAACCAATGTAAGTTAAGGACTACCTATAAACTCTGATTAAAACAGTCAATTTCGGCATCTCTGCCAACAACATCATTTTTACCATCCGTTCGGGTATTCATCCATCTTAAACAATATGGCTGACAATCCTAAACAACTCTGGGCCTCTCACCACACCAGTAAAGCCAGTAACAACCATAAAACAGTAACATGCTCAAACAGAAACAACCCCCCTGCCTTTTAATATTGTTACCTGACCTTTGAATGTTATTTGTTGTTAGTTGCGACCCATCGCGACCCCCATGGACAACATTCCTCCAGGCCTCCCTGTCCTCTACCATCTTCTGGAGTCCATTGAAGCTCACGCCGACTGCTTCAGTGACTCCATCCAGCCACCTCGTTCTCTGCCGTCCCCTTCTTCTTTTGCCCTCCATCGTTCCCAGCATTAGGCTCCTCTCCAGGGAGTCCTTCCTTCTCATTAGGTGGCCAAAGTATCTGAGTCTCCTCTTTCAGGATCTGGCCTTCTAAAGAGCAGTCAGGATTGATCTCCTCTAGGACTTACCGGTTGGATCGCCTTGCAGTCCAAGGGACGCACAGGAATCTTCTCCAGCACCAGAGTTCAAAGGCCTCAATTCTTTGGCGCTTCAGCCTTCCTTATGGTGGTTATTAGAGCTCTCTTTTCAGGACCATGGACAGTAATTTCTCCCTAACAACATTGGGCCGTATCCCTACTTCATAGCATCTTCAAAGCATCAGCAGGTCGTCACTGAAGGGGCATAAAGCTTTTCCTCATTATTGTTATTTTCAGCACAACGATGGCTGACTGGCTCTAGTCAATACTATTAAGTTGCCAGCGGGAGAAATTACTTTACTAAAGTTAAAAAATAAAATCTTCAATGAGAGCTAAGCTCCTGGTGCCTTCATCCAAGAATGTTATTAGAGAGCTCCATGGAGAACCAGATAACTGTTTGCTCATTATGTTATTATGTAGTTTAATCCACTCAATAACATTTCTACCGCTGGCTTGTATCACAGATGGTAGGATACAAGCATTCCAGAGGAGACTTGGATTAGTTTTGCCTAGTCTTTCTCCCCTCCCCGCCCCCTTTAAATGTATGCCTTCCTTCAAAACCAGGTTTTGAGCTATGCCCAATTCATTTCTTAAAGTTCTGCATTTTGTTTGTGTGGAGTCCTTGGTGCTCTCTGAGCTTGGTTGTTTGCTTACCCAACTAGCTAACATCATCAATCTTAGTGAGTGTGAAGTTTGGTTCCTGTTTATATACAATAGCTGATAGATTGAAGGATGGTTCACCATCATATATTCACATTCTTTGTTCCTAAGAATCCTTCCAGAACATCTTTTGAAGATAGATCTGGCAGGGGGAAATCTCCTTGTCTCCTTTGGTCTACATCTGAAAGACTCTTGGTTCTAAGAATTAATTCTCTTCTTTCTGAAGAGACATCGGTTATCAGCAGGAAATTTGCCACTGTAAAAATACAAATGGCACAAACGAATTCTAACTCTTCGTTGATTTCTACTGGCCGTGCCTGTTTTCACAGCCCGATGATGGTAGATTTTCAGTTTATGATATCCCCATCAAGATAAAAAGAGGGATAATAATTTCCCAAGGAAAGCCGAGAGGAAAGATCAATGGAAAATAGATCATGTGGTGGACTAATTGCAGGCACGTGCTATTGCATCAGTTAGGAGAATTCCACTCAGCAAGATAAGGTTGCCAGAATATATTAAATACACATGAACCAAATCCCATCATCTTAAGTAGTCAAGTGATAAAAGTCCTATGACAGGCGGAGAAGCGAGCAAACAGCAAGCGGCTTTATTGCTTCCCTTTAATAGATGCCAGCTTAACATTTCACGTTCCTGAGCCAGCCCAGATAATATATCACAGCACAGAGTGTGTATGTGTGTGGGGGGGTGGGGGGGGAGATGCCTTGCCCAGTTACAGCTATGGATTGCAAGACCAAATTATCCAATGCAACTGGAAAGACAGATTGACTGAATGCTCACACATCCGGATTGGAGACCTGGTTTATGCTTTCTAGGTAGTCCTTGAGCACAACTGGGAGCAGGAGTTCCGTTGCTAAGCAAGGCAGATGTTAAGTGAGTCATGCTAAGTGATTTTATGATATTTTGTTTAAGGTAAAAACTCAAGGATTGTGTTCTGACCCAGCTCTCCAAATACGACAAACCCTCTGAAGTGAGCTCAAAAGATTCCTTTATTAGCAGTGCTGGCAGGCCCAGCAAAAAGTTTCTCTCTCAACGCAGGCTAAACAAGTACCTTCTGACCTAAGCATAGTACATAAAATTATCTGCCACAATGTCCTTCCTGTCAATGACTACTTCAGCTTCAACCACAAGAGCTGGACAACACAATAGATACAACACAATCGATACAAACTCAAGGTAAACCGTTCCAAACTCGATTGCAGATAATATGACTTTAGCAATAGAGCAGTCAATGCCTGGAATGCACTACCTGACTGTGGTTTCTTTCCCAAACCCCCAAAACTTTAACCTTAAACTGTCTACTGTGGACCTCACCCCATTCCTAAGAGGTCTGTAAGGGGTGTGCATAAGTGCACCAGCGTGCCTTCCGTCCCTGTCCTAATATTCCTTTTTACTTACTCTTTTCATGTATTCAAATTATGTTTATACTTTTTACCTGTAATCTTATATATGCTTGACAAAATAAACTTATGACTTAAGTCCGTCCGTCTGGAAGATGAATAGTTGACTGCCACACCTATTAATCTCCGCTAGCAGCGGTGGCTCTTCCGTCCCAAGGATCGGCCCATAGATTTCCATTGCTCTCCTCTCCTCTGCCTTCTGCGGATCCGTGCATCAGGCACTGGGCGCAGCTGTTCCTCCTCTTCCTCATCAGCCACCTCCAGACCCGGGGGCTGTTGACTCTCCATCTGAGGGCTGACGGACGACCCAGGCTCCGCTTCTGTCTCTCTCTCTCTGACAGCTCCATTCCCTCTTCCCCCTCGGAGCTCTCAGGTTGCTTTGATGCTGACTCTGACTCCCACACCTCCTCCTCCTTCTCTGATTCGGCTCTGATTTAGAGGGGTCGGCGGCCGACAGGCCACAACAGATAGATTTTATCTTTGATCCCTTCCATGTCTACATTCTGGACTGCATCATTTCTTCAAATGTTTCTCCCTTGCCTTCTCTCCTGCCCCTGTGCCATTCAAAGTTTTAAGCCTGTATAAGAATATGATTTTTCAAGTCCACGTTTTCTTTCAACTATTTTTTTCCCCATGCTTCAGCATCCCATAGACATCAATTATGGATGAAATGAATTATGGCTTGACATGATCCATGTCCCCAAATATACACCTCTTTGGGTTCATGATATGAAGGAAAATGGTGCCAAGAGGGTTTTTTTGAAATGAACTATTGAATAATTAACATTTTCAGAGAAGCTGGTTTTATTTGCGCTGGGGATATTTATGCGGCTGATTTATGTACCTTACTTAACTATGGTTTATTTACTTGCGGTCTATGGAATAATCCACAATTGGTTGGGTTCGCACAACTAATTAAGCATCTTCATAAACACCCGGAATTTTTGCAATACCTACTTTAATCTTGATTTTAATTTTAGCATTTGTTTTAATTTACCGTATTTAGAGAACTGAATTATATTTTTATTTATGAACCCTGTAAACTGCCAAGAATTGGTATGTTTTGGCAGCATGTCTAAATTCTCAGAAATAAGTGCATTAAACTAATTAGCTCTGGGCTGTGATTCATACCCTATGTAAAACAAAAAGCGAAAGTCAGCCTTGTGTCTTAGCTTGTGATGTAAAGCAAATCTAAAACAGATTTTCATGGTTAAGACAAAGGTATGATGGAGCCGACATTATCACCTGCAAAGCTTGGGATGACCACTAGATGGCGGCAGAGCATCAGACCTTTCTGATTCTTTCTAATGCGACCCCTGTGTTCACTTATGTTTTTGCATCTGTATATGAGGATGGCCTTGGGAGACAGGAGGAAAAATTTAACCCTAACCTTAACATTTGAGAATATCAGTGTAAAGACAGAACTACTACTACTCCCTATCTTCAGTCTGATCTCTGCCATCCTCAATTGCTCTCAAGGAGATTTTTCCCCTCTGTCTCCTTCAGCCCCACAATGTCACTGGTAACATTATCTGTGTATTCAGAGGTGTAGCCAGAGGTGGTATCTGTGTATTCTCAGATACACTATTCTCAGTGTAGGTGAAAGAGTGGAAGAACCTGGGGTGGAGTTAAAAGAGGGAGTAGCCTAGAATCCCTACATAGCCACAAGTGAAGTTAGTTCAACTTTCCTTGAGTTCCATTGACTCTTAGCTAACTCCAAGCAGGTGGCTAACCGTTTGCCGAGAACATCCCCGTGCACAGGGGTGAAATCCAGCAGGTTCTGACAGGTTCTGGAGAACCGGTAGCGGAAATTTTGAGCAGTTCAGAGAACTGGCAAATATCACCTCCGGCTGGCCCCAGAGTGGGGTGGGAATGGGGATTTTGCAATATCCTTCCCCCAGGAGTGGGGAGGGAATGGGGATTTTGCAACATCCTTCCTCCAGGAGTGGGGAGGGAATGGGGATTTTGCAACATCCTTCCCCCAGGAGTGGGGAGGGAATGGGGATTTTGCAGCATCCTTTCCCTGCCACGCCCACCAAGCCACGCCCACAGAACCCGTAGTAAAAAAATTTGGATTTCACCACTGCCTGTGCATGACATGAGTAGCACTCAATCAGTTTAATTGGGCCTTTGTATGTGGACCTGATCTTTTGTGCTGGACCCTCTGAGACCAAATCATCATTTGGTTGGTTGGTTGGTTTTGTGTGGCACCTGATTGTATGAAAATCTCCTCTTTCTAAAGTGTTTACAGTAGTGGCCAAAATTGTGGAAACCTTTTGGGAAAAGTGTAGTTTTGAGGTTTGATGGCTAATAACACCACTTTTTGGGGGGAGTTTCAAGAGAATCTTATTCCACTGCTGGAATGGCCTGGGAATAGCCCAGACCTTCACCCAATGGAAAATCTATGGAGCCGACTAAATAAACTTATTAGACAAAAATTTTTAAACTATTCACCACCACCGACAATGCTGCTACCCTACAAAAAGGGCCTTGACTATCTGTCAGAATGGTAAAAAAATTGGCAACTCCAAATCTCAACCAACAAATGCTCTGTCTTACACATTGACAAAAAAAATAAATAAATCAAAACACAAAATACAAGCTGGGCGGATAGGACCTTGTAGACGACCTTCACTCTGTCAAGGACCTTGGAGTACTCATCTCAAACAATCTGGTCCAGTGATGGAATTCAATTTTTTTTTGCTACCGGTTCTGTGGGCGTGGCTTGATGGGCTTTGCAGGAGAAGGATACTGCAAAATCTCCATTTCCACCCCATTCCAGGGGAAGGATACTGCAAAATCCCCATTCCCTCCCCACTCCTGGGGGAAGGATAGTGCAAAATCTCCATTCCCACCCCACTCTGGGGCCAGCCAGAGGTGGTATTTGCCGGTTCTCTGAACTATTCAAAATTTCCGCTACCAGTTCTCCAGAACCTGTCAGAACCTGCTGGATTTCACCCCTGCTCTGGTCCTGGTGACTGACCCAGATTGGATCCTGCAATGTTATTCTGGGACATGTCTATTTGCCTTCCTTCACCAATTCTCTCCTTTTCTTTCTGCCTTCCCTCTGTACAGATCAACTCGACATCATTTCAATGGCAGAAACAACCATGATGCCGGAGGAGATAGAGATGGAAATGGGAAAGATTCAAAGACTCCGAGAAGTCTTGGTCAGAAGAGAATCAGAACTGAGATTTATGTAAGTTGAGTCGCTTTTCTGGGAAATCAGGATTCAAATCGGGATATGGATTTAACTCCCTTGGGGGGGGAAAATCTGACTAGCTTTTAACCTGGTTTTCTCTGGGTTGCTAATTGTTCTGTGAACTGGTTTTAATCTGAGGAATTTTTTTTTTTTAACATTCAACCTGAATCTGATTTAATTTAAAGCATTTTTTGCATCTGTATGCAAAAACAGGCATAACAGAAAGTCTAGGAATGATCAGATCTAGACTAGACTAGACTAGACTAGACTAGACTAGACTAGATTAGACTAACAGAGTTGGAAGGGAACTTGGAGGTCTTCTAGTCTAACCCCTTGCTTAGGCAGGAAACCCTACACCACTTCAGACAAATAGGAGTAAAATATGGAATGGAATGGAATGGAATAGAATAGAAAATATGGAATGGAATGGAATGGAATAGAGAATAGAGGAAAATATGGAATGGAATGGAATGGAATGGAATGGAATAGAATAGAATAGAATAGAATAGAATAGAATAGAATAGAATAGAATAGAATAGAATAGAATAGAATAGAATATGGAATGGAATGGAATAAGTTTATTGGCCAAGTGTGATTAGACACAAGGAATTTGTCTCCAGTGCATAAGCTCTCAGTATACATACAAATAACAAAGTAATATAATCATAAGATACCAATAGGAGAAGGTAGTAGAAAAGACAACAAAGATAATAGTAATTCAGCCATACCACATAGGTAAACAAATTCTCGAAAGACTTTTTTGGTGTCCCTTCTTATCCCAAGCACAATCAAGATGGGGTTAGTTTGAATTTCTTTCTCACACTGTTCTCTTTCTCGGGCGAGTGATTTTTCATGAAGTCCCTTGCAATGGCTGACTCATTTCTTCACTATCCTCAAGATCAGATCTGCATTCATTTAGAACTCGAGGATCAAGGAGTTTGACTTTAGGATAAGGTAGATTATTCTATTTTGAGGGGGAAAAATGTTGGGGCATTCCTGACTCAAATTTGAATGTTAAGATGAAATTGCATAAGCAAATTAATGAATTAATGAAATGAAATTAATGAATTAATGAAGGGAAATTAATGAATTAATGAAATGAAACTAACAAATTAATGAAATAGAATAGAATAGAATTCTTTTTTTTTTTTAATTTGATTTATATGCCGCCCTTCTCCGGAGACTCAGGGCAGCTTACAATGCGTTAAGCAATAGCCTTCATCCTTTTGTATATTTTATACAAAGTCAGCTTATTGCCCCCACAAACTGGGTCCTCATTTCACCTACCTTAGAAAGGATGGAAGGCTGAGTCAACCTTGAGCCTTGGAGAGATTCGAACCTGCAGAAATTGCAGGCAGCTGTGTTAATAACAGGGTGCACTAAACCACTGTACCATCAAGGCTCTTTATTGGCCAAGTGTGATTGGACACACAAAGAATTTGTCTTTGGTGTACATGCTCCCAGTGCAGTGGTGAAAACTAAAAATTGTTGCTACCGGCTCCCTAAAACAGCCTCTTCTTCTCCCATTTCTTAGGATGGATGACATCCAGTTGTGCAAAGACATCATGACTCTTAAGAAAGAGCTGCAGAATTTGGTCGCCATCTCAGGTAAATTACTTTGTGGATAAGACTCCGATGTGTGCAGGAACAAGTGGAAACCATCCTAAAAACCATCCTGCTGGTGATCTTCTACCGTTGCACCATAGAGAGTATTTTAACTTACTTGCACCCGTGTATGGTTTGCCAATTGCACAGTGGCAGATAGGACAACGCTCCAGAGTGTTTAACGTCATTGCCCAGAGAATCATGGGTTGCCCTCTCCCCTCTTTGGAAGAGCTTTATAGTTCCCGCTGCCTTAAGAAAGTTCAAAACATTCTTAAAGATCCATCTCATCCTGAGCACTCTTTTTTTTTTTTTTTTTTTTTTTGAACTGTTACCCTCTGGCAGACGGTACAGGGTAATAAAAACAAGGACAAATAGGCTGAAAAACAAGCTTCTATCCCAGGGCAGTAACCATATTGAATTCTACTGTATAGTGCAATATTAATGCAATATCAGGGGTTTTCAATTCAACTGTATAGATAGAACGTGAAAGATGTGTTTTATTTTTATAGTTATAATGTACCCTGAGGATGGCATTTAATTTCGTTGTACGAGGTGCAATGACAATAAAGCAAACTAATGAACTAACGAACTAAAACGATTGAAGAATTCCAGATTGTACTTTGTCTAAGTCCCATTAAGCGATTTGTGAGCATAAAATCTCTCTCTTTCTCTCTCTCTTTTAAAAAATAGGAAGAGTTCCTGGAAACCTTAAAAACACTTTTCTCTGTCATTTTGTTCTGACCTTGAGCTGGAAAACAAACAACTCTTCATTGATTGTGCAATGAATGAAGTGCTCCGTTTTGCTTTTGCAGTGCTAGTAGACATGTCACCTTCCTGTACTTGACTTATGCAATAGAAGCACTTTGAGTTTGCTGCAACATGGCCACACATGGAAGAAATTATATTTCTCTCTCTCTCTCTCTCTCTCTCTCTCTCTCTCTCTCTCTCTCTCTCTCTCTCTCTCTCTCTCTCTCTCTCTCTCTCTTGAACAGAGAAAGACAAGACCAAGCTGCAGAATCAAAGAGAGGATGAGCTGATCCAGAAAATCCACAAATTAGTGCAGAAAAGAGATTTTCTGGTTGACGATGCAGAAGTGGAGAGATTAAGGTAAGAGAACTTCAAATGAAGAACCTTCCAGCTGACCTCAACTCTTGATGACTTTCCTGGCCAAACAATATTACTGTAAACTCACAAAGCATCCCTGGTGTCTGGGTTCCCAAGGAACATCCCCAAGGAAATAAAGCTCTGAGGCCTGAGGTTCCTCAAAGTTTCAATTTATTAGAGGTGTCATGTTGGCTCATCTGGGAAAACCCGAATCTGAAAGCTTCCAGGTTTTCCACACCCAGCTAACAGTTCACAGCCCTGCCCCACACCCACAAGTTCATCACATTGTCCAATCAACTCTTGACACTCAACTGGATACAATCTTCAGGCAGTCTCCATCAGATGCAGACAAAAGTCCTTGAATACAGAATGTTGTTATGACTAACTTTCTACTACGCCAACAATCACCCCCTCCCAACTTCCCCAGCTAAAATATGTGGCAGTTAGGAAGCAAAAAAGAAAAATGTCTTCCAAAACTGACACCTGTTCTGCCAGGGGGATGGGAAACCGGTGAAGCAGCACAGCAGCCAAAAACAAAAGCACATTCCAGACATATCTCTCTCAAGGCTGTCTCCCAGGGTTACCCACAGCAGCCAGAGGGGAGTGATCTCTACAACCCGCAAAATTGCTCCGTTGGCGAATGTGAATCATGACACACCCTGGGGGGAGGTGGGAAACATGGTCAAGTTTGGGTCGTAAATTACATGGGGTCAGAGTTGGTGTGACTTGGAACGTGCTGATATGAAGCTCCTAATAAATAACTGGATTTCTTTTGGAGCTTGGCTCGAGGCTCATGATTGGACTACTGCAATGCTCTCTACATGGGGCTCCTCTTGAAGAGCACTCGGAGGCTCCAACTGGTCCAGAATGCGGCTGCGCGGGTGGTTATGGGTGCAACCCGTTGCGCCCACGTGACACCCCTCCTGCGCGAGCTGCACTGGCTCCCAGTGGTCTTCCGGGTGCGATTCAAGATGTTGGTCACCACCTTTAAAGCGCTCCATGGCATAGGACCCGGGTACCTTCAAGACCGTCTTCTGCCACCAATAGCCTCCCACAGGCCAGTCCGCTCCCACAGAGAGGGTCTCCTCAGGGTGCCATCGGCCAAGTCATGTCGGCTGGCGACACCCAGGGGGAGGGCCTTCTCTGTGGGAGCCCCAGCCCTGTGGAATGAACTGCCCCCGGAAATTCATAAGATTTCTGACCTCCGGGTATTTCGCTGCGCACTCAAGACCCTATTGTTCCGCCAGGCTGGGTTAGCAACATAATTTTAAATTGGATGTTTTAAATTTTTGGGGTTTTAAATTAAGCCAAATTATTTAATACTTTTAAATTATTTTAAATTGATGTTTATTCTGTTTTTAAATAGGCTGTACACCGCCCTGAGTCCTTCGGGAGAAGGGCGGTATAGAAATAAAATAATAATAATAATAATAATAATAATAATAATAATAATAATCCCGATTGTAATTGGAGCCCTTGGAGCAATACCCAAAGGGCTACCCCGCTATTTAGAAATTCTAAATTTGCCAGACTTGAACATTTTGACTCTACAAAAAACCACCTTACTCGGAACAGCTTACATCCTCCGACGATACCTTAACAGTTCCTAGGTCCTTGGTTAGGACTCGAGCTGCTGAGCTATTAACCAGCCTCAAAGGCTGTGAATCTCACTAAAGATTATATAATAATAATAATAATAATAATAATAATAATAATAATAATAATAATAATAATAATAATTATTATTATTTAATTAGGGCATCCGTCAAAACCCTGGCAATTACTTTCTTCTGGGACTTGTTACAAAACATCCTACTCCAGTCAACCCAAGTACTAAACCAGTCCAAACCTAATTAACATTTTTCAAGGTCATTTGGATGGCTGCCCCAGCTTTTCCTAACTTGACTCCACACACGTGGCTATTACTAAATTGAATTGCACAACCCGTGAACTTGTGGCAAAGGAATTGGAAAATTCTAGCCAGCATCAAGAAAATTCTATCAAGAAAAGTTACAAAATTTATCAGTTTGTCTATCTTTTCTTGATAGAATTTTCTTGATGTTGGCTAGAATTTTCCAATTCCTTTCCCCACAAATTCATGGTTGTGCAATTCATTTAAAAAAAATGAAAATAAAATAAAGCAGAACAAAATCAAACTTCTAATAGTATGTTATTCTGTGTTGAAACAGAGAGAAAGAAGAAGACAAGGAAATAGCTGATTTCCTACGACTTAAGTTGAAACCTTTGGACAATATTGTACAGTCTCCAACCAGTAAGTCTGCATACCTTTTCCCCAAATTATTCAAAAGAAAGGTTTCTTTCATATAGAAAAATAAACCAAAATGTGGTTTTCTTGCTTATGACTTTTTACATTGTGGAAAGCCAAACAATAAGGCTTAAAGAATAAACCCTGGTTTGTGGCCAATTGTAGTTATTTCCATAAACCACAGAAGCAAACAATGGCTTACTATATTATGGGATCGTATAACTCAAGTGGTTTCAATCTCAGCCCTTAGAACTGCTGCTGATCCAGATGTTACATTTACGTACACCTCTGTGATGACTCCTACTGCCTCTCTCAAAGTAGAGCTTGAACACTAACTTTCTTAAGAATGTTGATCCAGCTATGTTGATTTATTTTATTAATGTGTTTTAAGAGTGGTGTGTTGGCCTAGTGGTGAAGAGCTCACCTCCCACTCGGAAGATTGGAAGTTCAATTCTAGGTAGCAGCAGATGTTTCTCTCCTAGGACTCAGAGAAAAAAAAATTATCTGCTGTGAACTCTGCATAGGCCTCAGGAAGGGCATCCGGCTAATAAATGCTCAGCTCCATCCAATTGCCCTGACTCTACCCTCAACAGGGACTACAGGATCATAAAAAAGGAAATATTTTTTAAAAATGTGTGTGACTCAAAAGTCAGTTTATTTGCATCAAGAGCCCTGGTGGTTAGCATGCAGTATTGCAGGAAAACTTTGCCCATCACCTGGAGTTCGATCCTGATGGGATTCAAAGGTTGACACCTTCCATCCTTCTGTGGTCAATGAAGACCCAGTTTGTTTGGAGCAATGTGCTGACATTGTGAGTGGTGCAGTGGCCTAGAGTTGGAGCTCTCGCCTTAGGAGGTTGTGAGTTCGATCCTAGGTAGCGGCAGATATTTCTCTCTCTGGGCACAATGAGTAAACATCAGCTGTGAACCCTGCTTTGGTGACAGGAAGGGCATCCGGCCAGTTAAACCCCCAGCTCCATCCAGTTGCCCCGACTCCACCCTGTTGCAAGGGATTATGTCTTCCAACGGCCCTGTAATCCCTTGCATCGGGGTGGAGTCGGGGCAACTGAATGGAGCTGAGTGTTTACTGTTGCCAATGCAGAGTTCGCAGCTGATATATATATAGAGACATTGTAAAGTGCCTAGAGAGTCCTGTAAACCTCTATGGGGTACTATAGAAGTCAGCGGTGAAATCCACTTACCTTCGCTACCGGTTCGGGAACGGGAGCGCGCGGGAGTGCGCGCAAAATATGCACATGCACACCTCTTCTGCACATGCGCAGAGGGTCAAAAATGGGACGTAAAGACATTCCAGTGGGTAGGCGAAGCCTCCCGCCGGCGCTACCGGTTCGCGCGAACCGGATTGATCCGGCTAGATTTCACTGCTGATATAAGTCTAAGTGCTGTTGCTAGTGCTATTGCTACCATCTGTTCAGTCATTATTTATGCATAACAACAGCTGGATTCATCCACTGATCTATGATTGTTTTCTTGGGTTAGTGTTAGGGTTCAGAAACCTGAACCCGGCAATGAATGACGCTCTCCGTTTCTGACCTTGGCAGGGGTACCTACAGAGAAGAAAGCTGAGCCTCCTCCTCCACCACCATCCCTTCCTCCCAACAAGCCCACCATTGCCAAAACCGGCGCTGCTCTCATCAAGGATTGCTGTGGGATGACCCAATGCGCCATCATGTAGCTCCAGCATCTCTCTCGAGGCAACGCCTTCTGCTCGACCCACTTCCCCGTTGGCAGAAAAAAACAACCAACAACCAACAACTGGTGGGCGAAGGAATCAGGACATCAAGCACCCAGATATTCTTGATCGTTGAATCTCCTGTTGTATTTCTTAACAGTAACTTGTGTGCCGAACTGTGCTATTCTTGGTGACTCCTTGGTGTTGCATGGACCTCAGCGAGCATGCCCTAGGTTAAGACGAGGAGTAGACATTAACTATAACCAGAACACGGGAGAAGAACCGTGAAGCGTAGACATAGATGGGGAGGGGGGATGGCTTATGATTTGAGGGTAACATCAGGGGCCATTTGTTATGTCTAGAGCTGCGTCCACCCAGCCTTGATCTGGGTGGCGGATCAACTCAAGTTTCTTGACTTAGCACAAGGATGGGTAAGTCATCTCCATAAAAGGTAGGAAGAAAAGCCAAAGTCAACGCTATGCTTAGCATGCTGTGTGAATGTTATCTGATCCGGCATGGTGAACAATAGTCCGAATCCGGCCGATTGGTAAATTCCGCATAGGAGTAGGAATCGATTCTTAGCCTAACGCCAGCTCTGAAGTAGAAGTAACACGTAGCAGTTTCAATGGTCTGTCGAGCACTGGATACACCCCACACCTTCTTCCTTTCACAGGCAGTATTTGATCGGTGAGCGAACGGAAGCGAACGCCTTCCAGATGGCTGGGTGGGGTCCTTTTCGCAATGACGTATGTGTTAATAAAAACGCTAAATAGAATAGCTAATAAGCTTACCAGAAGCTGACACTCTGTTCTATTGTGGTTTGCGGTGTCTTCTTATCCTGACCCCCAGGATTGCTGTTCTGACCCATCTCGCCAAACATGGCAAACCCTTTGAAGTTAACTCAATGATTTCTTTAATTAGGAGCGCCAGCAGCTTCGGCAAAAAGTTTCTCTCTCAACGCAGGCTAACAAGTCTGTCTGGCAGGGAGATGAATAGTTGTCTGCCCCATCTATTCAACTCCACCCCCTGCCTTTTATCCCCAGAGTTAAGGTGGGGCTTCACTAGCAGTGGTGGCTCTTCCGTCCCGAGGACCGGCCCATAGATTTCCATTGCTCTCCTCTCCTCTGCCTTCTTCGCATCCACAAGTCAGGCACTGGACCCAGCTGTTCCTCCTCTTCCTCATCAGCCCCTCCAGACCTGGGGGCTGTTGACTCTTCATCTGAGGACTGATGGGGTGGCCCAGGCTCTGCCTCTGTCTCTCTCTCTCTCCGCCAGCTCCACTCCCTCTTCCCCCTCAGAGCTCTCAGGTTGCCCTGATGTTGACCCCGACTCCCATGCCTCCTCCTCCTCCTCTGATTCGGCTGCTGGAGGGGCTGGCAGCCGACAGGCCACAACAATCACTCTTGTGCGTGGAACATTTATAAGTTGTGTTAAGGACGCAAAAGGGGATCACATGATCTGGGGACGCTGCTACCGTCATAAATATGAACCCGTTGCCAAGCATCCAAATCTTGGTCACGTGACCATGAGGATGCTGCAATGGTCGTGAATGCGAAAAAGTCATGTCACTTTTTTTTCAGTGACGTCATCATTGCAAATGGTCGCTAAAGGAACTGTTGTAAATTGAGGACTACCTGTATGGTATATTTACTGGGGGAAAAAAAACGGACAGAGAAAGTCATTTGCTTGCTTGAAATTTTTATTGACAACTGCTTGGTCCCAAACGCACAAAATACCACTTGACCCACAAAAGTGCCCGAACAAATGAGACAAGTTTATATGTCGTATTGTCGCTCTTCACCCACCCCAGAGTGCATAGTTACCTTGATCTGTTTCGTTTCAGAACAGTTAAAGAAATCAAAATGTCCAAAGTGTAAGTTAAAGAATTTCATCACCTTCATTCATGTTTCAAATCAGTCAAGTTACATTATTTTTTTCAAGCCTTTTTTTTTTCTTTAAAAAAAAAAAACCTTCATTAAATAATCTTGTGCTACGGGAGAAACAACAACAATAACAACAAAAAAAAAATCCCTCAAATTTATCCGAATCGGCACCGTGTTAACTTTCGAAGAGCAATTTAGTTCAGAATGGCACATGGATTCATGTACGATGGGATTTTTCTTTACGGATCACCTGGCCACATCTGTATTTTGAATACAGAATACTATTGGACTTTTGATTTCTTTATTTTTTCTCCCCCCCAAAAAAACTTGGGTCTCATATTTTTTTTTTTTTTTTTAAGATGACTTGCTTAGAACAGCAATCGGTTCTGTTAAAGCACGACCCACAATTGAGTGACGAGGCCTTCTGTTTTATGCAGGTTATACCTAAAGCTACCGAGAGATGGTCTCACAAATACTCGAAACACTAGAGAGAAAGGAAAAAAATATATATCAAACGATCTGTTCCTATAAACTCTAGGTCTCTAGAGAAACTGTGCCGTGTCTCAATTTCAGCAAAAAAGGAAAAAATACTTCCAGTGTTTCCTTGCGTTCGTAATGGCTATATAATTCAGAAAAGTTCAATGTGTGGCTTTGCTTAAAACTCCTCTTTTAAACAAAATCCATTATTTTGTTTTTGGTTTTTTTTTTAAAAAAAGTATCTATAGCCATTTGGTGGTATTTTTTTCCCCCCCTTCAGTTGCTGGCTGTGAAATTCCCCAGCCGTTTTTTTTTTCCCAACCTTGTCCGTTTATAAAATATAATTGTTACAAAATATATATATTTTTCCGCGTTCGGCCAGTGGAAACCTTGGGAAATAGATTGTTTTCCTTTTCGACAAGCAGTAAAAAATTTTTCTCTTCTGGCAAATACAACCCATTGTAAGTGCCAAGTTTACCCGGGCAAGGGGTATATAAACCTTTGGAAGACGTTTTTAATGTCTTTCTGTCTCTCTCTCTCTAAAAGGAAGACGAAAGGATCCCACCGACTCAACCTCTTCTGTAAAGGCTGGCCCGTCTAAAAGCCAACAACCACAACAATCACTACCACACACACACATGAAAAAAATACCCCAATAAGAACTGGAAGCAAAAAAGAAAAGTGACGACACACACACACACGAGCAGCTTTTCAGCCCTAGGAGGAATAAAAACCAGACACCGTTAAAAAAAAAACCCCCCCGCTTTCTCGATTCATACTACTAAGCTTCCCATTTAATTACACGTTTAAAAAAGTTTTGCAAGGTCAGGTTAGGTCACTGACCTTGGCCTTTCTAACCTCCTGCTCCCGGAAGCATCATCTGCGGAAGCATCAGCGCCTTTTTTCTGCCTTAAAAAAAAAAAAAACTTCCCGTCGCCTTGCGCGATTCCATGATTTATGCATCTCGATGCATATTTTATATTCTTGAAATCTCAACAGTCCCGTGTCCCCCCCCGGACACCTCGAGGGAGCGGCTGCAACCCGGTTTCTCAAGGTGCCTTCAAAATGCACGGCAACCGAGATGGTACCGCACCCTCCCCCCCTTGACTTCATCTCAAATCGGCATCCACCGGCGGTGCTTATAAAAGGGAAGCTTAAAACCTACAAGTTTCCTACAAGTTTCCTTGATGGAACTGAATTATCACAGAAGGCCTTTTTTTTTTAAAAAAAAGGGGGGGCTTTGTACCAAATCGACCGACTTCTCCAACGATCGGGGTTACGATCAGGGTCTCCAACGATTAGAATAGTTAATTACAAGTCATCGGAAAAAAAAAAAAACACCAATTCCCAAGTTTTGCCCTTACAAAGCTTAAAGACCCCACCCACCCACCCACCGCGGATTCCCATCTAAGTGACTGTTTTTAAAAGAATCCTCTCGGGAGTCCATATTGCATGACAAATGATGCACTGCATTGTTATTTTCCCGATCACAACATCACAAAAGTAGAAACCGCCGAGATATTTAGGCGTGACGTGTGTAGATTTGACATCCCCCTTTCGGGTATCGGAAACTTAAAAAAATCCGTTCTCTGCCAAGGGTGCTCGCACGCATCTGCTTTTGTCGACATGGGACAGAATAAAAAAAGGGTAAAATGTTAGACCGCTCTTAACAAATATCTGAAGTTCCAATAATAATAATCATCATCATAATAAAAAAAACAAACAAACAAACCCTGCCCAGCTTAACTTCGGTTGAGAGCGTGCAACGTATTTGCACAGAAGGCAGTCACAGTGACAAAAGAAAAACAGGTCGGTGGCTACACCCCCTCCAGACAGTGATTAAAAATTAAGAAAAAAAAAAAAATTATAGCCGACTTTATTTCCTTGTGCAGTCCTTAACGATACGAATGCTTTTCACACCGGGACGAGATTTAAAGCTTGGTTACGGGTGCAAATGAGAAGTTGGCTGCCAATTTCACGCGGCTCTTCGGCTGTTTTCGAGCTGGACTGTCCGTGGCTTCTCTGCATCCCGGCTGTTCGGATGAGGAACAGGGAGGTGCCGAGATGTTTTCTGCAGCTTTAGATGCTTCAGAAGTGTGACCGATTTCTTTGTTAGCTTCTGAAGGACCAGCAGCCTTCTCCTCTTCGGGCCCCATTGTCATCTCTGAAACAAAAGGGGGACTGTTTAGTTTTGGAAAAGTAAGGTAAAGGCATCTCCAGTTGGGACGATGTGTGATTGGACCATGTGATGGACTTGTGGGTGTGGGGCAGGGACTTGAACTTTCTTTTGGGTGGGGAAAACCTGGAAGCTTTCAAATTTGAGTTAGTCAGGGTTCCAAGTAACACACCCAACGAAAGAAAACTCCGAGGCTTGAGTTTCCTCAAAGTTCCATTTTATTAGAGATGTCAAATTGGCACATCTGGGAAAACCTGAATCGGAAAGCTTCCAGATTTTCCCCACCCAAAAGAAAGTCCAAGTCCCTGCCCAACACTCACATGTCCATCACAAGGTCCAAATAAAGCACCATCCCATCTGGAGATGCCTCCCAGTCACACCCTTCCAGGTGCAAGGCAAGATGTCCTTGACTCTCTGAGAAAGGAATGTTATTATGACTACATATCACCGCATGCACCATACAATCGCCCCTCCATTTCACGTTCCAATCAATTCAGTTCTAAGGTACAAATCAGGTCTCAAAACACCTGGTTTGGCAGAAGAAGAAGAAGAAGAAGAAGAAGGAGGAGGAGGAGGAGGAGGAGGAGGAGGAGGGGGAGGGGGAGGGGGAGGGGGAGGAGGAGGAGAAGAAGAAGAAGAAGAAGAAGAAGAAGAAGAAGAAGAAGAAGAAGAAGAAGAAGAAGAAGAAGAAGAAGAAGAAAAGGAAAAGGTCTGGACAGATGGTTCAGCTTTAATAAACTGGAATCATTCATGAAATGCCAATGTCTCCAAAAGAAAAAAGTTAATAAACCTGGCTCTGAATATTGCAAATTAGAGGCTGCCTTCAATTGAATTGTTAATATTTCCACCAAAGAAATGCAGCTTGTCAGGTGAGGAGGTGTAAAAATGTTCACGTAGAAAAGAAAAATGAAACCCAGAACTCTGAGAAAATACTGATACTAATGCTGGAAAGAAAAAAAAAACGTTGGCTCGGTTTCTTTAGGCATAACTGGGTAGACCAATCTCAGAATTTGGAGCCAACTGGAATTCTGGGAGTTGCAGTCTTCCAATATACCTGTAAGGCAGGGGTGGGCAACTGTGGCCCTTTTACAACCTGTGGACTTCAACTCCCAGAATTCCTGAGACAGCCAAGCTGGCTCAGGAATTCTGGGAGTTGAAGTCCACAGGTCATAAAGGGGCCATATTTGCCTACCCCTGCTGTAAGGCTTCGCTAAGGAATGGCTCCTAGAAGTAGTAGTTAATGGTCAGGATTTCTGCTACTATTGAATGGGGCCAGATTTTTAAAGGCAACGTTAACCTTTACCAGAAGGGATTGGCGAATGCTCTTCGAAACGGATGAGATCGGTTGATTCAAGAACCACTGGATCTGGTCTCAGCTGCGGGGAGGGAAGGCAGGAAGGGACCGGTTCACATAGAAGATCAACGGGCGATGCGTTGGTGAGACACAGCAGCTCTTCCTCGGTTTGATTGGAGACTGTGGAGGGGGAAGGAAATGAAGGCAACTCCTTAGAAACCCATAAGGGCAGTGACCTCAAGACTCACATTAAAGCGAGCTTGCAAATTCATGCTTATTTGGGTGAACTGGGTGACCTTAGGCCAGTGAGACCCTCTCTCTCAGCCCAACCCACCTCACACGATTGTCGTCGTGGGGAAAATAGGAGGATATGTTTGCCACCTTGAGATTTTTTTTTTTTTTAAAAAAAGCAGGTCACAAATAAATAAAGAGAATGGGCTGGGAGATAGAGATGGAAAAGGATATGTGAAACACAGTCATAATTCTGTCCATGCTCCATGGCTGATTTATTCTTTATTCTCAGATAATACCGTATTTTTCGGAGTATAAAATGCTCCAGAATATAAAATGCACCTTAGTTTTTGAAGAGGAAAATAAGAAAAAAAAAAAAAATCTGCCTCCCAGCATCCATTGGTATTTATCTGGCTAGCGACCTGTCACTGTGTGAGAGAGTTGAGGGCTGTTTGGAAACTGAAACAGTGTGTGAAGGAGACAGCAAGGAGCCTGGGTGTGGCTTAGGTTTGATTCAGCACGAGCAGCTGATTGGTGGGTGGATCAGCCTGCCAGAATACCCCCAATCAGCTGTTCCTCAGTGCCTCGCGTTTTTGGCTATATTTGGTGTATAAGACACACACAAATTTTCACTCTCTTTTAGGGGGGGAAAAGTGTGTCTTATACTCTGAAAAATACGGTAATTATTACCTAATTAAAAATTATTAGATAATATTATCTATTATCTTTTGGCTTATCGGTTCCAGTATTGCTAGGTACAAAATAAAGGCCAGGAATCAATCAATTACCAACGTTGGGTGCTTCCAGGATTAAATCTAAGGATTTGTCCACTCCGGCTGCCTTTGCGGATTGTCTATCGCCATTGGCAAGTTCGTTTTCGTAACTTTCGTCAGCCAGGGGAAGACTCGGAGAGCTAAAACGAGCTAATAGAAGGGAGGAGATTAGCAAGCAGTTTCCTTTGACAAACAATCTTATATAGGGAAAGATATTTGGGCTATATTTCCCTCTCAAAAAAGGGGAAAAGTTAACCCCAAACGGGGATGACTTACTTTTCATGTCGTTCTTCAGAACAACAATCCTCTTATGGCCGTGGCCTTTTATCCATACTACCTAATTAAAGGCAAGAGAGACCACAAGGTGAGATGGAAATTAAGATGAACCTAAGTAGGTTTCTTGCTGCCTTAAAGCTCTTCTGATACTCGGCATTCCTCTTTGTTAATTGTACTCAAAACTTTGACCGAATGAGTTCCATGAAAACATTGCAAAATTAGCCCAAATCACGATTTCATATCGTTATAAAGTTAGACGGCAGTTGCTGCTCTGCTCCATACAATACGGGCAGTCTTTGCTAGCAACAGAAATTATGGGCTCAATTGTGGTTGTTAAGTCGAGGACTATCTGTACAGATCTGCAAATACCGTATTTTTCAGACGATAAGACGCACCTGACTATAACATGCACCTAAATTTAGAAGACAAAAACAACAACAAAGAAGGTTTTGGCCTACTTTTTTGGGGGGGCTGAAAAATGGAAAAATGGGCCATAAAAAGCCTCAAAAACAGGCCGAAAAAAGCCTCAAAAACAGGCTGAAAGGAGCCCTGAAAATGGGCCAAAGAAGCCTCAAAAACAGGCCAAAAAAGCCCCAAAAATGGGCCAAAAAAGCCCCCAAAACGGGCCGAAAAAAGCCTCAAAAACAGGCTGAAAGGAGCCTTGAAAATGGGCCAAAAAAGCTTCAAAAAGAGGCCGAAAAAAGCGTCAGAAGCAGGCCAAAAAAAGCCCTGAAAACGGGGCATGAGGAGGCTAAAAAACGGTCGGCAGATGGGCGGGGCTTCGGCAATATTCGGTCTATTGGGAGACAAAAAAGTGCGTCTTATAGTCCAAAAAATACGGTACATGGATGAATACATAAAGCTATTCTTTTCAGGAAAAACGGATTTGACAAAATATTTTAAACAAATTTTTAAACAAAATGCCCCTGAAGCCATACAGCTGCCAAACCCAATGAGTTGTGTTACTGAGAGTTTTAATCACAGGTTTCTGAAGAGCCATCCGTCTTCACTTCATCTACAAAATTTTATAGGTAAGCTAAAGGTATAAAATGAACATTTTCAGTCATAACGTCAAGCTTGTGGTTAACAGCATGATGGGCCCAATTACGATATCGTAGGAAAGTAACTTCTTATTTAATTTCTTATCATTTTATTCTAAGGGACAATAGGGCAGCCGATGTCTACGGGTCCATCTGGTTATCACGACTACGCAGTGGTGAAATTCAAAAATTTTCCTTACTGGTTCTGTGGGCGTGGCTTGGTGGTGGTCGGGGTCATGTGACTGGGGGGGCGTGGCCAACTTTTTTTCTTTACTTTTTAAAGCATTTTTTAACTAAAAAAAGTTTTAAAAAACGTCCGACGATCAGCTGTGACGATCAGCTGTGCCCGAACCTTTAAAAAAAAAAAAATCAAAGCAGTTTTTTACTACCAGTTTGGGCGAATAGGTAAAAAAATGCTTTTTTTTAAAAAAAAAAGAGGTTCCAACGATTGTGTGGCACCGCTGATTGTCGGAACCTTTTTGAAAAAATTTTAAAGCATTTGTTTACTATTGCTTCGGGCGAACTGGTAGCATTTTTTACGGCTAATGGTTCAGGCTAACCGGTAGCATTTTTTACGAACGGTTTGGGCAAACCGGCCCGAACCAGTAGCATTTCACCCTTGCGACTATGGAAAAACTACAATTTGGACTGTTAAGAATCCTGCACATTTTAAGAGCGAAGAGAAAACCGGGAGCTACAAACCGATGGAATTGCCCCTAAAAGTTCCTCAAGGTTATTGTAGCCGTAGGTATTGGGATGGAGGGCTTCTCCTGTGTATTTGCTGTAGGCTGTTGGGAACTCGTGGAGGAAGATCTGTTGGTAGTGGTAGGTATGAAGCAGCAATCTCACTTTCTTGGCAAAAATATACAGGTCTGTAAGCTTCACATATTCTGCATCACCGTCAATAAAAACCTGCAGGGGACAAAAAAGGACTTCCATGTAACTAGTCCTCATGCTTTCGCAAAGGAAGGAATAGTCTCGAGTATGAACTACAGATAGCCCCCGGCTTACAAAAGTTGATTTAGAGACTGTTCGAAGTTACAACGGCACTGAAAAAAGTGACTTACAACTGTTTTTCACACTTATGACCATTTCAGCATCCCTGCGGTCCCGCCATCAAAATTTGGAAGCTTGGCAATGGGCTCATATTTACAATAGTTGCAGTGGCCCGGTGTGTGTGTGTGTGTGTGTGTGTGTCACGTGATCCCCTTTTGTGACCTTCTCACAAACAAAGTCCGTGGGGAAGCCAGATTCACGTCACAAAAAATGGTGGGTAACTTAACAACTGCGGTGATTCACTGCGCCAGAGACCCGAAAATCAGCTGGCCAGTAGGAGGTCTGTGCACATATGCAGTGGAGCTAAGCTGGCCAATGGCTCCGCATGCCACAGGTTCTCCATCATGATCCTAGGCCTTGGGGAACTGGCTGATGTCGCCTTACCTCACCTTGCATAAGAAAGCAGGCCTCCTTGAACCAAAAACAGGTGCTCCCTGATGGCCCCTTTTTGGTCCCAGGAGGCTTCAGGAAGGCCTACTACTGCTCAAAATGAGCCGTGGGGGATTGTGTGCGCATGCATGGGCGGGGGGGGGGGGAGGCGTGGCGTGCAGGGGCCATTGCATTAAGACCCCCCCCCCGCACGTTTTTGGCATGCGACGGCAAAAAGGTTAACCATCACTGGGCTAGGTCTGTACATAGAGAAAAGTAGACAAGTAAAATAATATCTGTTAGGGACGGCAGACCGAAAGGGGCCTTCGCTCTTCATGGCCTCTGTGTTAAGAGCCCAACTTTTCCTCCTCACCTCGATAAAATAAGGCACGCTCATCAGAAGCTCGATAAAAGTCATGAAGCCATATTCACATGGGTTAAGGACAGTCCCCTGGACCACCTCGTAACGCCTCTTCAGCTCCTTCACGGAAACCACGGTGGATTCGTCCAGGGTCATGAGAAGCACCAGAAGATGTGAAGTGAGAGTCCGGAGGGATTTTTTATTGATCAGCTGAAGCTGTTTCCCAGATTCCGTATCGGCCACCTGGAGGAGTTGAAAGAAAGAGACACCAGCTATATCAGCCTTCCACCCTATTGACTAAAAGGTTCCCCTCGCACATATGTGCTAGTCGATCCTGACTCTAGGGGGCGGTGTGCTCATCTCCATTTCAAAGCCGAAGAGCCAGCGCTGTCCGAAGACGTCTCCGTGGTCATGTGGCCGGCATGACTCAATGCCAAAGGCGCACGGAACACTGTTATCTTCCCACAAAAGGTGGTGCCTATTTTTCTACTTGCATTTTTTTACGTGCTTTCGAACTGCTAGGTTGGCAGAAGCTGGGACAAGTAATGGGAGCTCACCCCATTACGCGGCACTAGGGATTCGAACCGCTGAACTGCCGACAAGTTTCGATCAACAAGTTCAGCATCTTAGCCACTGAGCCACCGCGTCCCAATAGTCCCTATTGATTACAAGTCCCATAACTGCCAGATTCCATATCAGCCACTGGGAGGAGTTGAAAGAAGAGACACCAACTATCAGCCTTCCACCCTCTTGACTACAAGTCCCATAACTGCCATAAAATAGGTGGGAATTCTAGGAGGAAGAGGACACAAGATTGGGGAAGAGAGACATCCCCATCGTTCAGAGTTCTAGAAGGAAGATTTCACAAAATATTTTGAATTGCTCGGCCCTGGCGTTTCCATGCGGTTTTGGATTGCTCAACTGACCCACCTCCGTCCCTGAGACCCCCCCCCCCAAAAATAAATCAGGTTGTTTTTTTCCTCACGCGGCACCTGAAAACCTACTTTGATGACATGGCAAAGTTTCTGCATCAGAGACGGAACGGAGCCAACGTCGTAGTCCTGGAGCCGCAACGGGTAGCCGAACGTTTTAGCATATTCGGCAAGGACGTCTGCCATCAGGAGGCATTTATCCTTCTGCGAACGGAGCAGCTTAACAAACTGGGCAGCTAAAGCTTTGACTTGTTCTGTCTCGGTTAGCGTCAGGATTTTCTCCTCGCCGCATTCCAGGACCTGGAGACGGAATGTCGGCTTGGGGTTAATTAAAAGAAGAGACTGCAGAAGGCAATGCTAGAATATTGAGAGCAACTGCAGGATCCAAAGCTCGGTAGCTTTTTTTTTTCTTTCAAAAGCCATGTAAGACAAAGTTAGCAGGTAGCGTTAAGTTGGATTTCCAGCGAGCTCATGGACACAGGGGTGGGGCTGCTGGGGGTTCGGGAGAACCTCTAGCTAAGATTCTGTGCAGTTTGGAGAACTCCCAAATCCCACTCGTGGCTGGCCCCGCCCCACCCACCCCACCCCTCCCAGGAGTCCCTACACGGCCTGTTTTGGATGCAGGTAAGTGCAGGGCGCGCGGGGAGGCTTGGGGAGAGCAAAAAACAGGCCCTACCGGAAGTTCGGGAAGGCCGGAAATAGGCCCTCCAGAGGGCCTCCGGAGCCTGGGGAGACCGTTTTTGCTCTCCCGGAGGCTTGAGGAAAGTCTCCGGAGCCCAGGGAGGGCAAAAACGCCCCCCCCCCCCGTGGTGTAGGAGGCCGACTAGGCCACGCCCACCCAGCAACCGGGCAGAGAACCCCTTACTAAAACTTTAGAAGCCCACCCCTGCATGGACATACGGTTATCCTACATCCAGAACAAGCAGATTATGAAGAGTAACCTAGAATGTTATCGTCATGTATCGTCATTTTGCACACGTTGGCTACCTCTGCATTATTTAATTAATTAATTAATTAATTTATTTATATCCCGCCCTTCTCCCCGAAGGAAACACCTTGTTATCAAACAGCCCACATGTAATTTCAATAATGTGAAATGTAGTTCTTTTGTGACTATGTAGAAGTTCTAGGCTGATTCCCCTTTTTACTCCACCCTCAGGATCTGCCATCTGCCTTTCTTTTACAATTGCCTACCTGTAAGATATCAGGTATGGCTTCAAAAAGTTCAAGTAGTTTGGTAAATCCGTAATGGGCCAATTTGCACTGGCGCCCAAAGTGATGGTGATAGGACGGGATGAATTTGTTGAAAGGCATACGGAAATAGGGCTGGTGGCGTAGCAGATCAATCACTTCTTTGCAGAACTGCTTCGTCCGTTCGATTTCTTCCTTGGTACGTTCTGAAGATGGAAAAGGTTGCGCATTTAGCAACGTTTCTTAAAAGTGTGGTCTGAGGACCCCTGTTGTTCTCGCCAGGCTGTTCTCGGGGTCCCACAAAAATCAAATTTATTTGTATCCCACTTTCATTATTTTTTTTAATAACTCAAGGTGGTGAACATATGGTACTCCTTCCTCCCCTTCCCCAACAACTGTGAGATGGGTTAGGGGGGGAGAAAGTGACTGGTCCAAAGTCACCCAGTTGGCTTCCATGGCTACGGTGGGACTAGAATTCACAATCTCCTGGTGACTGGCCTCAAGTCACCCAAAAAAGCACAATGAAGAATGCTCTTTCTGCGCCAACTCAGAAAGCTCAAACTGCCCAAGGAGCTGCTGATACAGTTCTACAGAGGAATTATTGAGTCTGTCATTTGCACCTCTATAACTGTCTGGTTTGGTTCTGCAACCCAACAAGACTTCAGAGGATAATGAGAACTGCGGAAAAAACAATGGCTACCAACCTGCCTTCCATTGGGGACCTGGATACTACACGAGTCAAAAAGAGGGCTGTGAAAATATTCACAGACCCCTCACATCCTGGACATAAATTGTTTCAATTCCTACCCCCAAAACAACGCTATAGAGCACTGCACACCAGAACAACTAGACACAAGGACAGTTCTTTCCCCAACGCCATCACTCTGCTAAACAAATAATTCCCCCAACACTGTCAAACTAGTTAGTAAGTCTGCACTACTATTAATCTTTTCATCGTTCCTATCACCCATTTGCTCCCACTTATGACTGCATGACTTTGTTGCTTGTTTCCTTACGATTTATATTGACTGTTTCCTAATATGATTCGATTGCTTATTTGTACCCTATGACTATCATTAAGTGTTGTACCTTATGATTCTTGACGAATGTATCTTGTCTTTTTATGTACACTGAGAGCATATGCACCAAAGACAAATACCCATTCCATTCCATTCCATTCTTTCCTCATTCTGTTCTGTTCTGTTCTGTTCTGTTCTGTTCTGTTCTGTTCTGTTCTGTTCTGTTCTATTCTATTCTATTCTATTCTATTCTATTCTATTCTTTCCTAATTTCATTCTATTCCAGTCCATTCCGTTCCATTGTTAGTGCTGTTTAAAAAAGACGTGACCCGGTCAATACACTGTCCAAAAAATATGGTGTTAAAAGAAAACTGTAAATAAAACATGTTTTTTTTTAAAAAAAGGAACACTGATATATAGTGAATATTTGGGGACTAAGTCAGGATAAAGCCAACTTTTCGTTCTCTATCATCAAGCCAATTGAAATCTGATCTACAAAAATAACCCCACAACACTGACATCTACAGAGTTTTCTGAATTTCCGGGATTATATTTCTTCCTTCTGTCTTTTTTGTTACGTTTCAGGGGTTCATTCATTTCTCAGGCTTTTGGCATTCTGCCTTTCCTTCAGGAATTTAAGACAGAATCTTAAAACTGCCAGGCTCGCTGGCGTCTCTCTAAATTCAGTGTCTTTGGCAGGCAAGCACGGTTTTCATTGACTCTCTCTGGAAAGATTTATGAAGCTAAAAAAAAAAAAAATAGCTTGGAGGAGAGAGTGGAGGTTACACGATTTCCCCACCACTGAACTCTTTTTCTCTCTTAAAAGACAATCTATTCCGAAGTCCATTAAGATGGAAATAGCTTTATTTTCTCACTAGCTACAGTCCCTAGTCAATCGAGGCAATAAATAAACCTCACCGATCAATAATAACAGCCTGCCTAGCAAAATGGGCAATTTTTTTTTCTCTTGCTAACTCAGTTGGGGATTTACACATTTGTCTCCTGGATCTTCACCACTCTTGAGAATAGCACCGTCTCCTCTGACGCTTCGTCACAATACGGGCAGTCCTCGATTTATGTACCACAATGGAGCCCAAAAATTTCTAAGCGGGACTGTTGTTAAGTGAGTTTTGCCCCACTGTACGACCTTTCTTGCCACGGCTGTTAAGTGAATCACTGCAGTTGTTAAATCAGTAACTCGGCTGTGAACTGAAATCTGGCTTCCCCACTGACTTTAGAATAGAATAGAATAACAGAGTTGGAAGGGACCTTGGAGGTCTTCTAGTCCAACCCCCTGCTTAGGCAGGAAACCCTACACCACTTCAGACAAACGGTTATCCAACATCTTTTTAAAAACTTCCAGTGTTGGAGCATTCACAACTTCTGGAAGCAAATTGTTCCACTGATGAATTGTTCTCACTGTCAGGAAATTTCTCCTTAGTTCTAAATTGCTTCTCTCCTTGATTAGTTTCCACCCATTGCTTCTTGTCCTGCCTTCAGGTGCTTTGGAGAATAGCTTGATTCCCTCTTCTTTGGGGCAGCCCCTGAGATATTGGAAAACTGCTATCATGCCACCCATCCACTCCTTCTCTTCATTAAACTAGACATACCCAGTTCCTGCAACCGTTCTTCATATGTTTTAGCCTCCAGTCCCCTCATCATCTCTGTTGCTCTTCTCTGCACTCTTTCCAGAGTCTCCACATCTTTTTTACATCATGGTGACCAAAACTGAATGCAGTATATTCCAAGTGTGGCCTTACCAGGGCCTTATAAAGTGGTATAACACTTCACATGATCTTGATTCTATCCCTCTGTTTATGCAGCCCAGAACTGTGTTGGCTTTTTTTGGCAGCTGCTGCAACACTGCTGGCTCATATTTAAATGGTTGTCCACTAGGACTCCAAGATCCCTCTCACAGTTGCTACTATTTTTTTTGAAAAATTTTATTTTTATTTTTAAACAAACATACATAAAAACATAAAACCATTTTCAATTACACACAGTGTGTCAGTTGGTTACAAGTCTTTTGTGCGTCTTCACCATATTCATAGCTTACGGTTTACCTAAATTCTTATATTATCGCTCTAATATATATCTATGTATTATTGTCCTCATTAATCATTTATTTAACTATAGCTATTCTTCCCTCATTTTGTACAAAATGTTCTTAAGGTTTGAGTTAATTTATAACATTCATTTCATCATCCTGAATCGATCCAATAATAATACATCTTTATGTTATATTTTGTATTTTTATATATTCTTTGCTTTTCGGAAGGTCGCAAAAGGGAATCCTACGAACCTTGCGACTATCATAAATATGAGTCTGTTGCCAAGCGGCTGAATTTTGATCTCGTGACCATGGGGATGCTGCCTTGATAGTACAGTGGTCTACGCACCCTGTTATTAACACAGCTGCCTGCAATTTACTGCTGGTTTGAATCTTTCCAAGGCTCAAGGTTGACTCAGCCTTCCATCCTTTCTAAGGTAGGTGAAATGAGGACCCAGTTTGTGGGGGCAATAAGCTGACTTTGTATAAATATACAAAAGAATGAAGGCTATTGCTTAACGCATTGTAAGCCGCCCTGAGTCTCCGGAGAAGGGAGGCATATAAATCGAATTTAAAAAAAAATAATGTTCGTGAGTGTTAAAAACGGTCGTAAGTTGCTTTTTTCACTGCTGTTGTAACTTTGAACGGTCTTAAACAAACTGATGTAAATTGAGAAGTGCCTGTATCCACCTTACTTGACAAGCAAGGTTGAGCGGGATAAGACACAAGAATTTTACTGATGTTTTCCACAAACGGCAACATACCTCTCTTTGGGATACAAATGACCATTTCATTATCTTGCTGAGACAAAGAAATCGTCGTGTCGGGAATTTCGGATATTAGATCCACCAATTCACACACTCCGTATTCTGTGACGTCCCAGTCTTTCGAGAAACACCTACAAGATTAATAATTCAGAAAAACACTTGGGGACAAAAAATACTGCGTTAAGATCAGACTGTAGAACTAGCTAAGCAAGCATGAAGCTTTCTACTTGTCCACGGGTAAGCCTCTGTTGGAAACCAAAAAAAGAAAAGCAAAACATTTTTTTGAGGTTTAAAACCCAGTTACCGAGAAAAATATTTTTTTGAACTGTAACGATCGTTTCTCAAGCTATGTATTTACTGAAGCGCTGTCAAGTATTTCTGTAAATCTTCACTTTAGGATACATGCCGTTTACTGCCCACAGGTTGAAGATTCCAGAATGATGGTGGTAGTTTGATGGAGATAATAATTTTAAAAAAAACCCATATATATTTAGGAAGAGACCCTTACCTCCCCACCTGCCCAAATTGGCCCGTTTCCAGTGTTAAATCTTCAACAGCAACCAAAATGTTAAAATCGACTCATTTCAAGTCCTTCTATTCTGTAAACCTCTAAAACTAGAGGATTTTATTGATTTTTAGATGATTTTAATTAGAACAGAACAGAACAGAACAGAACAGAACAGAATAGAAATAGAATAACAGAGTTGGAAGGGACCTTGGATGTCATCTAGTCCAACCCCCTGCTTAGGCAGGAAACCCTACACCACTTCAGACAAATGGTTATCCAACTTCTTAAAAATTTCTAGAGTTGGAGCATTCACAACTTTTGGAGGAAAGTTGTTCCACTGATTAATTGTTCTCCTTGTCAGGAAATTTCTCCTTAGTTCTAAGTTGCTTCTCTCCTTGATTAGTTTCCACCCGTTGCTTCTTCTCCTGCCCTCAGGTGCTTTGGAGAATAGCTTGACTCCCTCTTCTTTGTGGGATATCGGAAGACTGCTATCATGTCTAGTCCTTCTTTTCATTAAACTAGACATAGCCAGTTCCTGCAACCGTTCTTCATATGTTTTAGCCTCCAGTCCCCTAATCCTCTTGGTTGCTCTTCTCTGCACTCTTTCTAGAGTCTGGAGAAATCGGGGTCTCCCTTTCCATGAGAAAAAAAGATGGCTCGCTTTAAACCCCAAGCTGCTAAATTAAAAAACAACAACAACAAAGAGGATATTTTTACATTTGCGGTTGGCAATGCAAAAAGATACTTGCCACAGCTATGCGTACCTACCAGTGATAAGCATGTAAGAATTCTTTGACTACAACTCGCTTACTGGCCTGGGACTTCAGAAGCTTTAGTAAATCTTGAGTAAATCGCTTCACTTGAGCCCTGTGTGTTAAGGTTAACAACCGCTTGGTTCCTATCCCGAGAATCTGAGAAGGAAAAAAAAAACGAGAAAGTTTGTAGGGAGATCTACGGCGAAACATGAGCGCCCATAAATCTGGTGAGATTTCTCTTGATTAGCGTGAAGAACTGAGACCAAAATCTGAAGGCGAACTCCACAGATCTGGACAAGACTTGGAACGCTGACATAAGAACTATAAAGGTAAAGGTTTCCCTCGGACATATGTGCTAGTCATTCCCTATTCTAGTGGGCGGTGCTCATCTCCGTTTCAAAGCCAAAGAGCCAATGCTGTCTGAAGACGTCTCCGTGGTCATGTGGCCGGCATGTCTCAATGCCAAAGGCACATGGAGCGCTGTTACCTTCCCACCAAAGATGGTCCCTATTTTTCTACTTGCATTTTTACGTGCTTTCGAACTGCTAGGTTGGCAGAAGCTGGGAAAGTCACGGGAGCTCACCCCATTACGTGGCACTCGGGATTCGAACCGCTGAACTGCCCACCTTTCGATCGACAAGCTCAGCGTCTTAGCCACTGGGCCACCACGTCCCTAAGAGCTATAAGGACTCCATTTATGATAATTCGGAGCAGGATTTCTGATGCAAACTAAGATGGTAAGTGAATTGTTAAAATGCCTAGAGTCACTTTTTCATCTTCACATGATGCCAGTTCCCTTTCAAAGCCAGCCCTTGGAGGTCAACATTTCTGGCAAGGAGCAGAACATCTGAACTCACCTGCAGGACGTGAGGCACGGATTCCAGCAGCTCTATTAACTTGGAATACCCATAATCGGACACACGGCACTGCTTGGCAAAATGGTGGTGGTACATGGGGATGAACTTGCTGACGGATATAATGCAAGAGGGCTGGTTTTTAAGGAGATCAATCACTTCTCTACTGAACTGGATGAGTTGTGGGTTGCCCACTGGGCTCTTTGAACGCAACAGCCAAGGATCTAGAATACAGAAAAGAAGACCAAGAAAGCATCTTTACTTGGAGGAATGCCTGAGAAGGCAACAAAAACATCATCTAGTCAAGGAGCAGAAATGGGAGGAAGTACCCCCTTTGAAAGACTGATTGTAGGAGGAGAGGCAGAGCCTGTGGGAGGAGTCAAGAGAGGAATCAGCTTGGTGTCCTTATGTTCCCATAAGCGGTGTAAACCCAGCCCCTTTTGAATTGTGTTAACTCTTATCTAGTGCCAGTTTAGCGATGGCCATTAGTGATGACTAGATTCTTGAGCATAGGCATGAGCAACAAATCATCTTAACTGAAACTTCAGATGTGGTCCTGATTTTTTTTGTGCCTGTTTAAGACACTAATCCCCGTTTACTGGAAATGAGAAAAGGAAAAAGAATAATCTGATGTGGGAGGAAATCACTCTGTTCTTTTCAAACCTTTGAACGGACAACTCCTCTGACATCATAAATTTATGCTATTTAGGTTTATTGTTAGTTGCAAAGTCATGTCCGACCCACCACAACTCCATGGACAACGTTCTCCAGGCCTTCCTGTCCAGACTGCTCACGCTGACTGCTTCAGTGACTCCATCCAGCCACCTCATTCTCTACCATCCTTCTTTTGCCCTTCATCGTTCCCAGCATTAGGCTCTTCTCCAGGGAGTCCTTCCTTCTCATTAGGTGGCCAAAGTATTGAGTTTCCTCTTCAGGATCTGGCCTTCTAAAGAGCAGTCAGGGTAGATCTCCTCTAGGACTGACCGGTTGGATTGCCATGCAGTCCAAGGGACTTGCAGGAGTCTTCTCCAGCACCAGAGTTCAAAGGCAAAAGAAGAAGGGGACGGCAGAGAACGAGGTGGCTGAAGCAGTCAGCATGAGCTTAAATGGACTCCAGAGGAAGGTAGAGGACAGGAAGGCCTGGAGGAACGTTGTCCATGGGGTCTCGATGGGTTGGACACGACTTCGCAACTAACAACAACAACAAATGAATACAAACAAACACACAAAATATGTGTCCAAGAAGTTCAGGGTTGTTAGTGGGCAACCTTGGTAGGCTGGGAAGAGAAAGGTTCTCCACACTTCATATAGGTGGGATGTCTCCCGCTTCACAGGTTGTCTTTGCAAATTCAGACCCCGGGGGAGCAACAGGATGAATGGTTAAGTTTAGGCAGCGACCAAGGAGGAGTAAAATAAAATACCTGTGGTAGGAGGTGGTGGTTTATTATGTATCCATTTTACAACTTTGATGCCATTTTGTGCCGTAGCAATATTAATACCAGGAACGCAGGAGATAAGATGCTCCAGGGGGACGCCTCCATGGCCTTCTTGAACCATTTCTAGACCGTTAAATTCTGAAGCATAACAGTCTTGGAAGCTATAAAGACAGAGAGAGAGAAAAAAAGTAAAAAAAATAGGGACACGGTGGCTCAGTGGCTAAGATGCTGAGCTTGTCGATCGAAAGGCCGGCAGTTCAGTGGTTCGAATCCCGAGTGCCATGTAACGGGGGTGAGTTCCCGTTACTTGTCCCAGCTTCTGCCAACCTAGCAGTTTGAAAACAGGTAAAAAATGCAAGTAGAAAAATAGGGACCACCTTTGGTGGGAAGACAACAGCGTTCTGTGCACCTTTGCCATTGAGTCATGCCAGTCACATGACCACGGAGACATCTTTGGACAGCGCTGGCTCTTCGGCTTTGAAACGGAGATGAGCACCGCCCCCTAGAGTCGGGAACGACTAGCACATATGTGTGAGGGGAACCTTTACCTTTAAGAAAATTAGCTCAATACTTATAAGGGCTATTTATATTCCCTCTGCTTGTGAACAAACTTTGGGTAACTACTGGAGATCAGACAGAAACAACAGCCCCACTTTCCTATCTTCTAATCAAAATAAGCAGTGGTTTATACGATTTGGATTTGATTATAACTGCAGCAATAATGGATTAGTAAAAAAAAAACAAACTAACTAACCCAGCGAGGATTGTGAACATGGGCATTGCAGAGTCACATCGTTTCTGAATATTAATTTGAAGAACTGGATGCATCTCCATCCTTTCTTTAAAGAGCGTAAGATACAACCCATAATGCTCCGTTGCCAGGTTTACCCACTTAAAATGGGTTCGGCTGAAAGTGAGTGGAAGAGAAGCCAGGAAATCTTCCAGGATGTAAGAATGAACTGAAAACAATGCTCAGACCTTCCACCTACACCACACTACCTTTTTGATATATTGGTCATTTTATAACCAATGGCTCAAGATGGTTTTATTCTATTCGTAATCCACAATTAATAATTTGAGAAGTAGCAATAAAGGAGAATGTTTGGGTGGTTTAGGAGTGGAGAATTGTGGTGGGTGGGAGTGTGTTTGGGGATTGTTGTTGTGTGTTGGACCTGGTCTTTGGATGTTAAGTGAATTTTGTTGTATGGGTATATTGTGTATACACGTACAATGACAATAAAGTTATTTATTTATTATTATTTATTTAATATTTGTAGCTCAGGGTCGAAATGAGGGCCCCTTGGTGCTCTCTGAGCTTGGTTGTTTTCTTGCAGACGTTTCATGACCCAACTAGGTAACATCATCAGTGCTAAAGGAGACTATTCAAGGAACCAAGAGCAAACTCACTCCTTCTAGCGCTGATGATGTTACCTAGTTAGGGTAATGAAACATTTGCAAAAAAACAACCAAGCTCAGAGAGCACCAAGGACCCCACAGTTCTCCTCCACCTCCTTCTCTCCTTCCTCCTCTTTGCAAACCCCATGTCAGCACTTCAAGCTGCATTTACTCTAGTGCTGACATAAGAAGGAGCAGCAGAGGCGTCTGGAAAGGGACGTTTGACTTTTCACCTACTTATTTTCCCTGGAGATAATATCCCCTAGGAGATGGGATGGGAGGGGGGAAATTCCTTTGAGCTGGAGCAGTAGATTAGGGGTAGAGTGACTTGGAAGATGGCCAATGAATGCATGGGAGTGGGGAACGGAAAGGGAGGGTTTTTTGTCTGGAAATCAGGGTTGGCTGCGATGGAGTCGGAGTTGAATGTCGTGCTTAATAAATGGGAGTTTTTCTTCAAAGACTTTGTTTGAAATGCAATTTATTTGAGATGACCTCGAAACCTGACACCCCACTTCCTTCTAGCACTGATGAAGTTACCTAGTTAGGGTAATGAAATTTTTACAAGAAAACAACCAAGCTCAAAGAGCACTAAGGACCACTCAATTTGAGAAGTTTATGTGGTTTCATAGCTTTCCAATGTTTATTGGCAAGGAATGGGCAGTCGTTTCTTTTCTATTCATCAAATCAGACTTTCAGACTAAAGCCACGTATAGCTGGGTTGTGCGGCTGGGTTTGATTTCACCAAAAAATTTGGCATTATGTCAAGTGACTTTTGGCGAGAGATACAGGAATGTACCGTGACTGATACTTGCCTGCTTTCTCGTTAATAGGAGCTAGCTTCTTAAAGGGCAATAAGATCAAATGACATACAGGAAATACAGATAGATGTCGATAAATATAGAGCAACTGTTTGTAAGCTGTTTAAACAGCCAGCCTCTCTCTGTGGCAATCATTATATTATACAGATTGCAGATTTACAATTTAAGCACAGGCGAAGCACAGAGGAAAGGGGGAGGAAGGGAAAATTAACACACACACCCCCGGAAAATATGATTCTTTTTCAAACACTGTCTAAATAATTGCAACAGGGAGAAGGGGGGGAGGGAGAGGAGAAGGAAGGAAGGAAGGAAAGAGAGAGGGAGAGAAAAAGGACAGAAGAGCATGGAATAAGGACATCAATTAATCTGCAATCCAGGCAAGAGGGAAGAAGCCACAGAGCCAATTGGAAAATGCAAATTAAGAGCGGGGATTAAGTGAAGTGCAATTCTCTGTGGTTTCTGCTTTGCCGTAATAAATAAAAGTTCAAAGTGCCTCTGTACGAGACAGGATGTAATTTCAGCACTTCTTTGACGTGTGTGTACACACATCCATTTGGCTGCAGAAATGCAGTTTCCTGGCATGCCTCTTCGTTGCTAACTGTCCTTTTCTGGCCCGGAACCAGCTCCATTATAGAAGAGAGAAAAGTCAGGGATGAACGGGGAACAATTTTTAATATGCAATTTTGCTGAAGCTTTGGGTATTCGAGCAACCGTTTTTTGTTTACCTGAGTAGTGGTACTGTCCCCTCGTGGGTCTGTAACAAGCTATGGACTTGAGGAGCGAATGCCTTCAGAGATTGAATCACAAAGGGGATTTTGTAGGAGTCGGGATCGAAGTCGTGTTCGCTGAAAAACAAAAAACAACCACCAACGACCAAGTTAAGTTTTATAGGAAGCTGAGCAAAGAAAATTTTCCTCTGTAACGATCTCCAGTACAGCCCACAGTTTAAACATTGAGAATAGAATAGAATTCTTGATTGGCCAAGTGTGATTGGACACACAAGGAATTTGTTTTAGGTGTATATGCTCTCAGGGTACACAAGGAGACTAAAATACATTCATCGAGAATAAAAAGATACAACACTTAGTGATAATCAAGGTTACTAATAAGCTATCAAATCGTGCTAGGAAACAATAAAAACTATATAAATTGAAAGATACAAGAGACATGGTTATAATAATAAGTGGGTAGAGATAGATTCTAGTAAGGAAGAGAAGAAGAATAGTAATACAGTGAATAATTTGACAGTGTTGTGGGAATTAATTGTTTAGCAGAGTGATGGCGTTCGGGGGAAAAACTGTCCTTGTGTCTAGTTGTTCTGGTGTGCAGTGCCCTATAGCGTCGTTTTGAGGGTAGACGTTGAAACAATTCATGTCCAGGATGCGAGGGGTCTGTAGATATTTTCACAGCCCTCTTCTTGATTTATGTTTATGCCTGAAGCTTTATTTTTCCAACTTCTACAATAACTAAAAGGACTCTGAAGTAGACTGATTGCAGAGAAAGTGGGAGGGGAGGTAGGGGAGAGGCAAATTCACCTGAAGTCTTTGTTCACGCAATGCCGTTTGCAGACAGGCTCATGATACTCCAGTTCTTCGAAGATGACGGGGCTGCAGTTCGCAGAAGAGCCGTCGTGAGACTGTGAAGATCCCAACGGGCTCTGCCTCGCTTGGCTGCTGGGCAAGAGGCAAACCAGACGACTGTTGCCTTGATCGCGGATCGCTACAATGTCTGTTAACTTGTACAAGTCCGACGCATTCAGCTTGTGTCCGAACCTAGAAACAAAAACTGCTTAATTAAATGGGGAAAAAAAAAAAAGCAAAAGAAGCCATTTGCAGGTATTACTGTTATGGCCGTCTGCTGGCCGTCAGCGGCCAGCAGAACTGGCAGCAGAGTCAGACAGTGAGGAGGTTGGGGAGGAACGTGGGCCAGTCGTGGAGTCTGGGGAAGGCTCGGACAAGGGCTCTGAGTCAGAGGCAGAGAGGGGGCCAAGGCCAACTGGTAGTTCTTTGCTGCCTCTGGAGCCTGACATCAGCGAGGCAGAAGAACAGTGGGAGCCTGTCCCCAATGTGTGCATGCGCAGAGCTGCCAAAAGACGGGAACAATGAAGAAAACAGGGTCGACTTGGGAGTAAGGCTTGGAGATGATCGGCCCCTCCCATAAGACATAAAAGAGGAGTGAATGGGATGTGAGCTTTTGCAGAAAGCAATTAGTTCATCTGGTCTGTAAAAGCTTTGGGAAAGTTCTGTTTGACTCTGTGCTAAGTTTGGCCTTGTCCTGCATGTGGCAATTAATTCCCTGGCAGCATTCCAAGGGAGATAAGGTGGGTGTTTGTAAACACTCCCCTGAAAGACTGTTTGAGAATCCTTTCAGACTGGGAATGACAATAATTCACAACCGTATGAATAAAAGAGGTTTGCTGGGACTAAGATTGTGCTGTATACTTTCTAAGGATGCCTAGGTCAGAACAATTACAGACATCCTGGAATACAGGTAGTCTTTGACTTACGACCACAATGGAGCCCAAACATTTGTTGTTAAGTGAGATATTTGTGAAGTGAGTTTCGCCTCCATTTTACGACTTTTCTTGCCGTAAATTAAGTGAATCAATGCAGTTGAAAAGTTAGTCACTCGATTCTTAAGTGAACCCGGCTTCCCCGTGGACTTTGCTTGTCAGAAGGTCGCAAAAGGGAGTCATGTGACCCCTGGACACAAATAAATATGAGTCAGCTGCCGAACAACAGAATTTTGATCACATGACCGTGGGGATGCTGCAATGGTCATAAATGTGAAAAATGGTCGTAAGTCACTTTTTCCAGTGCCATTGTAGCTTTGAACGGTCACTAAACGAACTGTTGTAAATCGAGGACCACCTGCAGCAGGGATTAAATTCCGGATAAAAATGACTGCAAACAGCAAGTTTTGAGTTTCCTGGACTCAGCAGAGCATTGGGTGCAAAGCTTCCCACTTACTTTTTCTCATAAATCTCAGTGAATTTGGAAATGGGGAGGCAGCAGGCTGGGGCGTCCTGAAGAATGGATATTGCTTCTGAACTGTAAAAAAGAGAAGAGCACATTAAGGAACAGCATTGGGCATCACTGCATTTTTTCTTTCTTTGCAGAACTGCGAGGCTGTTCTTGAAAGCAACTAGGCCAGAGGTCAGCAAACTGCGGCTCTGGAGCCGCATGTGGCTCTTTCAACCCCTCTGCTGCGGCTCCGTCACTCAAAATATGCGTCATAACCGCCAATCTGTGACACCCGCCGGCATACAATTTATTGAGCTTTTCAACCCCCGGTAGGCCAACCATGGATAAATCCAAGAAAAGTTTCAGAAGAAAACAGAACATTTCATTCAACTACATATGCTAGTTTTGTGGCCGCTCAAGAAATAGTCAGGCACGGGAAGGGTATATTAAATACTTAAAAGATTTGAATTAAGAGATATACGTATGAGGGTGGAGGAAATGGGTAGATTATGAGTAGAATAAATGTCAAATTAGGATTTATTATATAGTTTCATAGCCGAATGTTGTTTTGAAACGTATAGTATATGGGGGACATAATAATAATGTTAGAAAGAAATGTTTCGTATATAGGGGGTGGTGTAAAAGGGTGGTAAAGTATTATATATTGTGACATTAATTTGGATTTCATCTTGTAGAAGCCATGGGGGGAGGGGAGGGGGAGGGGGGGGAAAGGGGAAAAATTTGTATTTGAAAAACTTTTTCAATTAAAAAAAAAAATGAAATAGTCAGGCACGGGAAGGGTTTTGTGGCTCCCGGTGTTTTCTTTTCTGTGGGAAACGGGTCCAAAAGGCTCTTTGAGTGTTTAAGGTTGCAGACCCCTGAATTAGGCCCATGATGGCGAACCTATGGCACGCGTGCCGGAGGTGGCACACAGAGCCCCCTCTGTGGGCACACGCGCCATCACCAGCTTCTGCGCATGCGCAGAAGTGTTTTGATGATGTCGGGGTCGGAGCCTCCCGCCGGTTTTACTACCGGTTCTATAGAACCGGTGCAAACTGGGGGAAACCCACCACTGATGTGCACGCAGGAAACCCAAAGACCAAGTGGCCGGCATGTGAAGACCAGCCGGCCGGAGCATGCGTGTGCCAGAAACGAGAAGACAGCTGATCTTCGGGTTTCCGGGGCTGTGGTGTGTGCACTCCGGTTTGGGCACTCGGTGCCGAAAAGCTTCGCCATTACTGAACTAGGCTGATAAGTAGTAAAGATTCTACTTTGAGGACCGCTGTTCTAATCCACAGAATGTTTTCAGTACGGAGACATAAAGTGCTACAGGACGGATCGTAGCTTCTGTCGTTTTACCTCATCAGTGCCAGACATTTGCTGGCAGCTCCAGTGGCTAAAGAGACCTGGATCCTCTTGTTACCGATTTTGTATCTGTGCAAGCTGTTGACAGCAGTGATGGCCTCTTGAAGGTTCTCCATCTGAACGACAGCCTTCAACTGATAGTCGGTGTGAGGACTAAGTTCTACATTCTTTACCTGATTAAAAAAAAAAAAAAACCCCAGCAAAAGTCATTATCAAAAGGTTGACTCAAGGTTGGACTCAGCCTTCCATCCTTCCGAGGTGGGTAAAATGAGGATCCAAAATTGTTGGGGGCCACAGGCTGCCTCTGCAAACTGCTTAGAGAGGGGTATAAAAGCACTGTGAAGCGGTATATAAGTCTAAGTAATATTTCCGTTGCTATTGCTTTTCTTCCTTTGCCTTTCCTTCCCTTCCCTTCCCTTCCCTTCCCTTCCCTTCCCTCATGATGGTTAGAATGCAGTACTGCAGGCTAACTCATTACCAGCAGTTCAATCCTGACCGGCTCAAGGTTGACTCAGCCTTCCAAGGTGGGTAAAATGAGGACCCCAGTTTATTGGGGGCAATATTCTGACTCTGTAAACCACTTAGAGAGGACTGTAAAGCACTGTGAAGTGGGATATAAGTCTAAGTACTATTTCCGTTGCTATTGCTTTTCCTTCTTTCCTTTCTTCCCTCCCTCTCTCCCTCCCTTAACAGAAGTTAGAATGCAGTACTGCAGGCTAACTCACTACCAGCAGTTCAATCCTGACAGGCTCAAGGTTGACTCAGCCTTCCATCCTTCTGAGGTTTCTAAAATGAGGACCCAGATTATTGTGGGCAAGAGGCTGACTCTGTAAACCGCTTAGAGAGGGCTGTAAAGCACTGTGAAGCAGTATATAAGTCTAAGTGCTATTGCCAGTGCTAAAAGAAAGCAAAACTGGAGGCTAGTACGATCTTCAAAATGGAATCACAGCAATTTGTACTGATGTACTTATGGAGCTACTAAAACAGCCATGTTTGGGTTTATGATTCTTAAAGCACTAAAGCAACTGAAACAATTTAAAAGGCATTTAGACAATTACAAACACCCACACCGTAAGTTAAGTAATAAACAGCGGCCTTGATGACGAATGGGATGGTTTTACCTTGCCGTGCTTAGTGAAGGTATCCTGCAAAGTTTGTTGCAGCTCTTTTCGGGTAAGTCGGTAATCCAGATTGCTAATCTGAATGTCTGCTCCATTTGCAAATGGATCTGGGCAGTCTGCATGGCCGGAAGAATTTGTGACGTTCAAAGTGAGGGGAGAAGACCTGTTCGAAACGCTTGGAGATACGCTCCTGAAGCCGAGGGAAGGAAAGGAAGAGAATCTGGAATCATTCATTACATCTTTCTTTCTTCGTTTGTTTCTTTGTTTGTTTCTTTGTTTGTTTGTTTCTTCTTTCTTTTCCTTCCCCTTTCCTATCTATCTATCTATCTATCTATCTATCTATCTATCTATCTATCTATCTACCTACCTACCCATCCACCCACCCACCCACCCACCCACCTCTATCTATCTACCTACATCTATCTATCTATCTATCTATCTATCATCTATCTACTTATCTCATCTATCAATCTACCTACCTACCTATCCATCCATCCACCTTTCTTTTCCTTCCCCTTTCCTATCTATCTATCTATCTATCTATCTATCTATCTATCTATCTATCATCTATCTATCTACCTATCTGCCTACCTACCTATCCATCCACCTTTCTTTTCCTTCTCCTTTCCTATCTATCTATCTATCTATCTATCTATCTATCTATCATCTATCTATCTATCTATCTATCTATCTATCTATCTATCTATCTACCTATCTGCCTACCTACCTATCCATCCACCTTTCTTTTCCTTCTCCTTTCCTATCTATCTATCTATCTATCTATCTATCTATCTATCTATCTATCATCTATCTATCTATCTATCTATCTATCTATCTACCTACCTACCCATCCACCCACATCTATCTACCTACATCTATCTATCTATCATCTATCTACCTATCTCATCTATCAATCTACCTACCTACCTACCTATCCATCCATCCACCTTTCTTTTCCTTCCCCTTTCCTATCTATCTATCTATCTATCTATCTATCTATCTATCTATCTATCTATCTATCTATCATTTATCTATCTATCTACCTATCTGCCTACCTACCTATCCATCCACCTTTCTTTTCCTTCTCCTTTCCTATCTATCTATCTATCTAGCTATCTATCTATCTATCATCTATCTATCTATCTATCTACCTATCTGCCTACCTACCTATCCATCCACCTTTCTTTTCCTTCTCCTTTCCTTTCCTATCTATCTATCTATCTATCTATCTATCATCTATCTATCTGCCTACCTACCTATCCATCCACCTTTCTTTTCCTTCTCCTTTCCTTTCCTATCTATCTATCTATCTATCTATCTATCTATCTATCATCTATCTATCTATCTATCTATCTATCTATCATCTATCCACCTATCTCATCTATCAATCTACCTACCTACCTATCCATCCACCTTTTCCTTCTCCTTTCCTTTCCTATCTATTATCTATCTATCTATCTATCTATCTATCTATCTATCTATCTATCTATCTATCATCTACCTATCTATCATCTACCTATCTACCTATCTATCATCTATCTACCTACCTTCCTACCTATCCATCCATCCATCCACCTACCTATCTCTATCTATCTACCTACCTACCTACCTACCTACCTACCTACCTACCTACCTATCTACCCTACCTATCTATCATAGACTTAGAGAAAACCCCTTTTGAGGGTCACAGAACAACAAGCAAAAGATTGTCTCAAGGATTTACAACCGTCCCGAGTTACGACTGGAATGGCCAGGCTCAATTACAGTCATAACTCAAGGATTTCCTGTATATGAAAATACAGTATATCAATGACACTTCTTTCAAAATTCTTGTGTCAACGTCTCTTAAGGGGTTTTTTTTGGGGGGGTGGGAGGGGAACAACAATCAGATCCCCCCCTCCCCCCAAGGTTATGAATTCCATGCAGAGCTCTAGAGCAGTGATTCTCAAGCCTTTCTTCACCACGGAGCTCCTTTAAATACCTTTTGTGGCCAAGGAAACTCCCAAAACTTAAGATTGAAATCATACCATTTCTTCAAGCCTTCATGGAGACCCTGTGATGACCTTGTGTCCCCCCCCCCCCCAAGGTTCTGGGGACCACAGGTTGAGAAGCACTACTCTATGGTTGCAATACTGGAAGCTCTAAGGCTGACGCAAAGTTTTATTCTACGATTTAATCATTTGATTGGTTTATGTTATAACATACAAAAAATACAAAAGCAGGAAATCGTAGGAAAAAGAAGGAAGGGAAAAGAAGGGGAAAAAAAGAAAGAAACGGCATTGACTTTCAACAGTGCCATAAATAAGGTGTATAACATCAAACCTCAACTTTTTAACTTTTACGTAGTTAGTTTAAACTAGCCATTTCTATCGAATCGGTAAACCCCAAAATCGAAGTTTCATTTTTCCCCCCACCTCAAGCACAAAGTCCAGAAGCAGTTTCCAACTAGAAATAAAAGTGTTTGCCTTTTTTTGTTCTTTGATCAAAGCAGTCAATTTAGCCATCTCTGCTAACTGCCATCAACATTAACATCAAACCTCAACTTTTTACTTTTACATAATAATTTAAACTAGCCATTTCTATCGAATCGGTAAACCCCAAAATCAAAGTTTCATTTTTTTCCCCCCACCTCAAGCACAAAGTCCAGAAGCGGTTTCCAAGTAGAAATAAAAGTGTTTGCCTTTTTTTTATTCCTTGATCAAAGCAGTCAATTTAGCCATCTCTGCTAACTCCCATCAACATCTTCTGGCAACACAGTTTTGTCCCAGCGCACACTGAATGAAAGCCATACGTGGCGTTTCCTCTCTAAAAACAACAATAGCAGCGCACAGCCTGATGATGCAATGACGCTTACCTTGATGACCAACAACTCTGAGAGATCAGAATGGGACTGTGCTGTCTGGAGGCCGTCAGCTGGCTGAAAGCTGAAGGGAAGCTGACTTGGAAGATGTTATCCTTCTCCTTCTTGTCCACCGGGGAATTGTTCATGCTTCTGACTGCCATCGTCTCTTTCCTGGGCGAAGAAGAAAGCCTTGGTGAAGGCGTCACACTGACAGAGCCTTCGACAAATATCTGCCTTGTAGGTTCTCAACGTACTTGTTTTTATTGTGAGCAGGTTCTCCCGCTCCTGCCTTCTTGGTGGCTTGGGTGGATACGGAACTTGCTGTGGTAGAAGTGTTGTGCGATGAAGGAACTCCTTCTTTTAGCTGGTCCTGGCGGTGTTCAGAGCTTCTTCCCGTTTTGGATTCAAGGCGACACAGTTCCTTGGAAATGAAAGAAAGAAAGAAAGAAAGAAAGAAGAAAGAAGGAAGGAAAGAAAAAAGAAAGAAAGAAGGAGGGAGGGAGGGAAGGAAAGAGGGAGGGAGGGAAGGAAGGAAGGAAAGAAAGAAAGGAAGAGAGAGAGAGAGAGAGAAAGAAAGAAAGAAAGAAAGAAAGAAAGAAAGAAAAAAAAAAGAAGGGCTACAGGTAAATCTCAACTTACAAGAGTTCATTTAGTCACTCTTCAAAGTTGCAACAATTCTGAAAAAAGTGACATATGATCATTTTTTGACACTTATGACCTTTGCAGCATCTCTATGATCATGCGATCAAAACTCGGACACTTGGCAACTGGCATGTATTTATGACAGTTGCAGTGTCCCGGGATTATGTCATCACCCGTTGCAACCTTCTGACAACCGAAGTCCATGGGGAAGCCAGATTCACTGAACAACCTTGTTAGTAACTTAAAAACTACAGCAATTCATTTAACGTCTTAGGCAAGAAAAGTCGTAAAATGGGGCAAAATTCACTTAACAACTGTCTCATTTAATCATGGAAATTTGGGACTCATTTGTGGTCATAAAAAGAACTGTCACCGGCCAGGGGATTCAAAAGGTACAAGGTGTCTCTAAGCAAATGTTTTGCTCATTTGTGTCCGAAGCACACCTTAAAAACAAACGAAAACCTTGCAAAAGTTGATCAGATCAAAAAGGAGGGAATGCTTTAATTTTTTTTCAAAAGAGGCATAAACCAGAAAGCACCCTACCTGTAAGCTTTTAACGGTGGTGTTTTTGGGAATGGACCCGTGTCCTTGAGGGCCTTTTGAGGCCACAGCCTTGGTGGTGGAAGACGGATCGTTGGCCATTCTGTTCATGAGACACAGCTTCGCGTTTCGGTTGACTTTCTTGGGAGACTTGGCTTTCTCTGCCACGGAAGAGCCTGCGTTCTTGGTTTCTGCCAGCTCTCGGTTTTTGGGGGTGAAAGACACGGTGATCCTGTTGCCGAAGACGTCTTCGTTCTCCATCCGCTTCTGGGCTCGCTCGGCGCTGTCTTGACTGAGGAAACGGAGGATTGCGCTGCTGCCCGAGACAGTCAAGACTTTCCCGCCGCAATTGTCCGACAGACGCCGAAGCCTCAGGCAGACGCTTTTGCTATCTCGGTTGGTGGGCAGGTTGTAAACATATAACAGAGTATGACACGCCTGTTTCAGAGAATAATAATAATAATAATAATAATAATAATAATAATAATAATAATAATAAAGTGCTTGTGTGTGCTTCTCAAGAGGCCAGGGAAAAAGCAACATAGCTAAACGCTTTGACAATCTTATCTATATAAAAAAAGGCTGTATGTATGTATGTTCTAGCATAACTCTGAAACGCCTCGAGCAATTTTAACCAAACATGATACACAGATGACTTACTATCTGGAAACAAATACTGTGGGGGTAAGACACTCCTGGTGTGTGTGTGTGTGTGTGTGTGTGTGTGTGTGTTCCGCCATAACTGTGGAACGCCTGGGCCTTTAAGGAGAGCAAGCGTGGCGTCCTAGAGCGGCAATTGTTCGTGATGTCAGTTCCTTCACAGCTTCCTCTGGAAAGGCAGCTGTGACGTTCTCCCTCCAGTGGAGCAATGGGGAAGCACCTGATGGATTTGGGGCAAAGTGCCAGGATCGTAGACAGGGTGGGAAAGAGGAGCGCATGGGAGGGGGAAAGGAGAGGGCAGGGATGATGGGCATGGGAGTAGGGGGAAGAAAGGCCCCTCTCAATGGCTCTCTGTCAGACAAAGGCTTCGGCGTTTATAAATACCCAGGCAATGCCAGGTTACCAGCTAGTTTAAAATAAAAGAATCCTCAGGTCAGTAAACCCACAGAGACCAAAGACTCTTCGGGTTAAACCCAGAGAGGCCTGTTCCATAAAGGATCGCTTGAATTAATTAAAGCTATAGAAATGGAATAAATCAATTTAAAAAAATCCCAGATAACTCCAACCCTGGTGTCTACAGATAGGAGAACTTCCACTTCTGTAATTCCCCAGCCAGGATGCTAATTGGAGAGCAATCTGGGAGTTTAAGTCCACAATCTTAGTTGCCAAGGCTGTGATACACTGCCCTGCGGGCATAAAAGATTTAGGTTTTAGAGGATTCTGACAGTCAGAATGTGCTTCATATTAAGGGGAAAAAAGTGTTTTAAACTATATCTTAATCGTGGAAGAGCTGAGTCACTCATTAACAATAAATTCCAACAGCCTGCAGGTAGTCCTCAATTTACAACCATTTGTTTAGTAAACTTTCGAAGTTACAATGACATTGAAAAGGTGACTTATGGTTTTTTCCCCATATGACTGGTGCAGCATCCTCTTGTCAAAATTGGGACAACTGGCACGTATTTATGATGGTCCCGGGATCAGGTGATCCCATTTTGTGACCTTCTGACAAGCAAAGTCAGTAGGGAAGCCAGATTCACTTAACAATCGTGTTACTAACTGAACAACTGAAGGATTGACTTAAACAATCTTGGCAAGGAAAGTTGTAAAAAGGGGCAAAACTCACTTAACACTTGTTTTGCCTAGCGACAGAAAATTTGGGGCTTAATTGTGGTCATAAAGCAAGGACTACCTGTACTTGTTTACTTGCCTTTCCAACTATTTCCACATTAACAACAACAACCAATAGGTGAAGCAAAAGGGATCTATGTGATGGATTTAACGAAAATGCCTGTTCCGCTCCTTGCGACGTTTCAAACTCTCACCATTAATCAGTCACTTACTGTTTTCTTCAAGGGTAATCTTGGAGGCAAATCTGAAATAAATTCTTCAAATCGGATGAGCTCGTGGGCATGGTGCAAGAGTGCTTCGGAAGCTTGGTTTTTATGAACTAGGATGATGTGGAAACCATGGCGGTGCCTCAGGTCGCTGAGTTCCAGTGCAAAGTTGACATCAGCTGGAAAAGAGCGCGCCAAGAGAAAAGTCAGTGACTTTGGGAGGTTTTGGTGCGTGATGCAGAGCAGTGCATTTTTCATAAGCATCTGCAGGGCAACTTCAGATTGCAAAACACCCCTGAACGAAGCGCCGTTGATACGTACTCGAGACAAGCACCACGGTGGCTGGTGCAGCATGGGTATCTGCAAATCTCCTAAGGCTTTGCCGGAGTTTGTCATCGGCAGCATTCTTGGCTGTGGCATTGATGTGTGCAACAGTTACCTAAAGGAGGGTAGGGAGAGGAAAATTACGTTTCAAGAAAAGACTACCATATTTTTCTGTGTATAAGACTCTACTTTCTCTTAAAAATATTTACTTGAAAATGGAGGGGCATCTTATACACAGGAGGTCAAGAGGAGAAGGCGTGACCCCCCCCCCCAATCCCCCAGGTCTGCTGGACGAGCTTCTACCTTATATACAGCTCTATCTTTCCTCTTTATTGAAGTTGTTTCCTGTATCACATTGCCACTCTAGGTTTCATCTCTATTGTTCCTGTGATGCATTTCCTGTTCTTGCATTACTCTCTAATAAGATGGCTTCTGCACAGTGATGGCTTGTAGTGCTTACTTACTCTACATGAACCATGAGTATACATGGGGGCGTCTTATAGATGGAAAAATACGGTAAACACAGCAGGTCCAGAGTTGACGCATTCCCCTGAATCTTTTGAGCGCTCACCTGGCAATTGTTCAGCTCTTCAATAACTTCCTTGTTTTCCTTGCTAATGTCACAAACGCAAATGAACTCGGCCTCTCGGTGGCCTTTAAAAAACTTTTCCCGGATGCGCTGGACCACCGTCACGGCGGAACGACCAGATGGCACCGAACAGTTCTCGATATCCCAGAAGACCCCAATGGGAGGCAGGTTTTCCAGTAACTGGTTCGAGATGGCAATTTCTGGAGAGCCTGTGTGGTTCAGGAGGAGAAAGATCCAACACCTTCAATAACAGCACTTCTCCGATTTAACTCGATTTCCCAACCTTGGCAACTTTTAAGGTGGACTTTCTTGTTTTTTCTTTGAAGACGTTTCGTTTCTCATCCAAGAAGCTTCTTCAGCTCTGACTGGATGGTGGGAAATGGAAGGATCCAGTCAGAGCTGAAGAAGCTTCTTGGATGAGAAGCAAACGTCTTCAAAGAAAAAAACCAAGGAAGTCCAGTTGCCTCTTGGAAAAAAATCACCTTTGGCACAACCATGACTTGGATGACTGAGAATCTCCATGGACATTTAATGTGGATGGGACTTCAAGTCCCAAAATTCCCCAAACTGGTTGAGAAATTCTGGGAATTGAAGTCCATCCATCTTAAAAGTTGCCCAGATTGAGAAACACTGGATTAACTGGAAAGTTAGCTATGGTAACTTAAAATAAATTAGAACTGCAGAAAAACCATCCCGCCTTGCATTGCTACCAACCTGCCTTCCATTGAGGACCTGTATACTGCAGAAGTCAAAAAGAGGGCTGTGAAAATATCTAGACCCCTCGCATCCTGGACATAAATTATTTCAACTTCTACTCTCAAAATGATGCTATAGAGCACTGCACACCAGAACAACTGGACACAAGGACAGTTTCTCCCCTGAATGCCATCCCTCTGCTTAACAACTAATTCCCACAACACTGTCAAATAATTTACTAAGATTGTATTACTATTCTTCTTCTCTTCCTTACAAGTATCTATCTCTTCCCATTTCTGGCTATAACCATGTTGCTTGTATCTTTCAATTTATATTGTTTTTACTCGTTTCCTAGCATGATTTGATAGCTTATTAGTAACCTTGACTATCACTAAGTGTTGTATCTTTTTATTCTTGATGAACGTAATTTATTCTCCTTATGTACACTGAGAGCATATACACCAAAGACAAATTCCTTGTGTGTCCAATCACATTTGGCCAATAAAGATTTCTATTTAAAAAAAAAAAAAGATTGAGTCAAAGGATATTTACTGTGTTTGGGGGTCAGCTGGCCAAAGCTACTGGCCAAAAGAAGGCTCTTCTCTTTCCTTGTTCCTTTGGTTCCACAGCCGTTACACACCGGGAGAGAGAGGGGCTGAGCGTTTGGAGGAGGAATATCCGGCCACATTTTAGCTGCTTCTACTAAATTTTCTTGGGATGACTGCGGAGGAAAAACACAGCATTGTCTTAGCACACAGCATACTGCATAGAAACCAACTCTACCAGCCGTTCTATTTACTACAGCTCCCACAGAGGTGTTCTGCCCCAGCTACGGACCCCAAAGAACGCAGCACACACGAAGTCTGTACAAACCTTAGTTTATGAAATTAAATCAGTCTTTTTCAAACAAAGGCTGTTAATTAACTTTATTAACAGCCTACAAGAATCCAAAGAATAAATAATCGCAATCTTACTATAGTTGGCAGAACGCCCAGAAGCAATTTGCAGGAAACTGATAAGAGAACTAAGATCCAGACGCGAAGGGAGTGAACGGCAGTTTTTTCATACTTACGATCGTTGCCGCATACCCATAGTCACGTGATCAAAATTCGGTGGTCATGTGGCCGGCATGACTAAACGCCAAAGGCACACGGAACACTGTTCCCTTCCCACCAAAGGTGGTCCCCATTTTTCTCCTTGTATTTTTTACCTGCTTTCGAACTGCTAGGTTGGCAGAAGCTGGGACAAGTAACGGGAGCTCACCCCGTTACGTGGCACTAGGGATTTGAACCGCTGAACTGCCGACCATTTGATTGACAAGCTCAGCATCTTAGCCACTGAGCCACCACATCCCTTTCCTTGATGTTAGTGTAACTCTTGTCCCGCCTGTGGCGAGTTGGTCGTGGTGAATTGTCACAGACCCCGCCCTCAGGCCAAAGCTCCCGAGGGCAGGCGCAGAAACCGATAAACCTTCCCGATATTGTAGGGTTAAACAGGGAGTACAAACCTTGCTCAGACACTCCGTGCAGTGGTGAGAGCCCTTCAAGCAAAGGGGAGGTGGAACTTTTAGGTGCAGCGAGTTGGTGCAAACGCAAGACATTCGCTCCGGCTGGGCCAGGTGTTCCTCCGACATTCCCGCCGCCCCACTGAATTCAGAACAGGAAAAATAGCCCGGAGTTGTGCAGGGGGGAAACGGATGCAGTTTGTGCAGGTTACCGTGACAGGCTTGGAAGTGGAGTTTCCCGCAGCAGGAAAAGTGAGGGCACGAAGGGACAGGGGTTTCCCGGCACACGCCGGCCATGTTGCTTCTCACTGGGCCGTTCTTGAGCGAAGAAGAAGAAGACGACTGACAAGCCAAGTCTGACCCTATCTGCCAGGTGATTGTCCCAGTGCCGGGAGCGTTTAAAACCGTCCCGGGGTGAATCAAGCTGCTGCCGCTGCCGCCACCACTGCCACCACCGATGTTGCTGCCGCCGCCACCACCAAAGTGCAACTGAGGGACCCGAGGGGAGGAATCAGAGCCATGAGAACAGCAGCTTACTTTAGGGTTGGGCGGGAGTTGGATTTGCTTTGGCTGGAGAGAGTGGACGTCGGGGAGGGGCACGGCTGCAAAGGGCTGCAGAGGAGGGTGGTGAGCTGGGGGGGCTTCCTTCAACTCTACAGGAGCTTTCTTGCTCTCCATGGACTTGTTCTGAGGAGAGAGAGAGGAAGAGGAGAGGGAGAGAGGAGAGGGAAAGAGAGGAAGAGGGAGAGAGAGAGAGGGGAGGAAGAGGGAGAGAGAGGAAGGGGGGAGAGAGGAATAGGGAGAGAGGGAGGGAGAGAGAGTAAGAGGGAGAGAGGAAGAGGGAGAGAGAAGAGGGAGGGAGAGAGAGAAGAGGGAGAGAGGGGAAGAGAGAGAGAAGAGCGAGGGGGAGAGAGGAATAGGGAGAGGGAGGGAGAGAGAGGAAGAGGGAGAAGGAGGGAGGGAGAGGGAGGAAGAGGGAGGGAGGGAGAGGGAGAGAGAGAGAAGGGAACAGAGAGAGGGAGAGAGAGATGAGAGAGGGAGAGGGAGAGGGAGAGGGAGAGGGAGAGAGAGAGAGAGAGAGAGAGAGAGAGAAATGGAGGCCAGATTAGGTCCTTGAAGATTTGCAAACAGGATTTCAGATTAGTAAACTCCAAGCTCAGTAGAATTACAGGTAGTCCTTGATTTATGATCAACTGTTTAGCGACCGTTTGAAGTTACGCCACCCAAAAAAGTACTTATGACCGGGATTCATAGTCCTGTAGTCATGTGATCGTATTTTGGGCACTTGACTATGGCTGTTTGCTGCATCCCAGTCACATGACCATGATTTATTGGACGGGGTTTTGTTTTGTTTTTTTGCAAGAAACCAGTGTTTTACTTCCAGTTTCTGTGAATTCGCTTTAACAACCATGGTGGTTTGTTTCACCACCACAAAAATATCATATCATCAAGGTTGATCAGGTCGATGACCTGCTTAATAACCAGCACGATTTATGACTGTAATTCCAGGCTCAATTAGTCGTAAGTCAAGGTATTCCAAGTCTGAAGGGGCTCTGGGACCCTAAAGATGGAAGGAGCCAGTTGGGAACTTTGCTGTGGCCCACAAAAAGCTTATACTATAAAAACGATTCCTTTACCTTTTGAAGCACCTTTGGATGTAATGCTTTTGCTGAAGCAGAGCAGCAGGCAAGCAAAGAGCGGTGCAACCAATATCTACAGTAGTGGCCAAAATTGTGGAAACCTTTTGGGAAAAGTGTATTTTCTAAAACTAGCTAATAACACCACTTTTATTTTGGGAGTAGCACCGTCAAATTATATATCAATGGAAAGATAATTTAATCAGGAATGTAACGCAATAACTTTTAGGAAGGATTTGCTATTAGAATAGCAGTTAACAGTATAAAGAAGAAAAGTGAAACACGTAGAAAAATGAGATCTACAAAAATGATCCCCATAGAAAAAATGAGATCTACAAAAATGATCCCCATAGAAAAAATGAGATCTACAAAAATAATCCTCATGTCAGTTAATCCTTAGTTGGGTAACCTTTAGCATGAATTATGGCCTTACAAGGTCTTCCCATGGAGTGAACCAAGTCTTTGAGTTCTGCAGCTGTTCTAATGTGAAACCAAGATGGAATGATGGCTTCTATTAACTGGGTTTTATTGCTGGGTCGCTACTGACTAACCAGTTTCTTTAGCCGGCTCCATAGATTTTCCATTGGGTTAAGGTCTGGGCTATTCCCAGGCCATTCCAGCAGTGGAATAGGATTATCTTGAAACTCCCAAAAAATAATAATGGTGTTATTAGCCATCAAACCTCAAAAATACACTTTTCCCAAAAAGTTTCCACGATCTTGACCACGACTGTATAGACAACAAACCCTGTGGGGTGCAGGGTGATGTTCTGGAAGCAGGCGCCATTTTCGAAGTGGCCACAATTCATTGCAGTCACTCCAAAAGTGGCGCCTGTTTCCAGGACAAAGCCACGCAGCCTAAGGATGCTGAGGGAACGTAGCGGCCTCTTCTCCTTTCCCAACGCGAGTTCCAGAAATCTACAGAAGGTAAATATCTATGGAGATTCTCAGTCATCCAGGTCATGGTTGTCTCAAAGGTGCTTTTTCAAGAGGCAGCTGGACTTTCTGGTGCGGTGGCCTAGAGGTGGAGCTCTCGCCCTCACAATCAGGAGGCTGTGAGTTCGATCCTAGGTAGAGAGGCAGGTATTTCTCTCTCTGGGCACCCTGAGAATAATATATCTGCTGAATATAACTCTGCATTGGCAACAGGGAGGGCATCCGGCCAGTAAACACTCAGCTCCATTCAGTTGCCCAGGCTCCACCCCGCAAGGGATTATGGGGTCGTTAAAAGAGGATGAACTGGACTTTCTGGTTTTTTTCTTCGAAGATGTTTCGCTTCTCATCCAAGAAGCTTCTCCCTGAACTTCTTCAAGGTCTATGGAGATTCTCAGTCATCCAGGTCGTGGTTGTCCGAAAGGTGCGTTTATCAAGAGGCAGTTGGACCTACCAGAAAGTCCAGTTGCCTCTTGAAAAAGCACCACTGGGACTACAGATGGTAAAGTGATCGGTGAGGGAACTGGGGAGGAGGGGCTGGGAAGCAGGCCCAAGGTTTGCGGGGACCCTGATGGGAGGGATGGAGGGACGGACAGAGGAGCCGGAGTGAATTTGCCCAAATGCTGTTCATGTGGGGGATGCTGCAATGGCTTTAACTTCAAAACTGGGTCATAAGTAGCTTTTTGTAAGTCCATTGTAACTCTGGTCCCTAAAGGACAAGTTGTAAGTCAGGGACTACTTGCATATCAATTTAGCATTTTACTTAATACACGTTAAGCTCCATACTCTACCGTTCTTGCAGCAAGGGGGAAATTCTGTTCAGGGGTTGAAAAGCAGTTAGAAAATTTCCAGAGCCAGGGCTTCGCATCGCTATCTTGCCGCTGAAGCCATCCGAGTGATCTAGGACAGACGTTCTGCGCTATATTTCCTTCCATTATACGTCCAAACAGAAGTCAGCATTCTCCTCTCTTTCCTTTCTTTCATTCTAACTGAGAGAAATGTGCACATTTTATTTCACAAGGTCACATCACGTGCCGTCAGCACAACCCACTTATTCAACATGCCTGACACAAGATTTATGTCACCTTCTTGAGCTACGGAGCGAGAAGGCAGAATATAATTCTAGACCAAAACAAATATTGATTTTCAAAAATCAGGCAGAACCTGCGACCTGCTGGATGTTACCGAATTACAAGTCCAAAGTCCTTTGCAATTTTTAGATTAATAGAGCTGGAAGGGACCTCGTAGGTCATCTAGTCCAACCCCCCCCCCACAAGCAGTCCAGTCTCTTCTTGAAAGCCTCCAGTGATGAAGCTCCCACAACTTCCGAAGGCAACTTCTGTTCCACTGGTTGATTGCTCTCACTGTCAGAAAATTTCTCCTTATTTCCAGGTTGAATCTCTCCTTGATCAGTCAGTTTCCATCCGTTATTCCTTGTCTGGCTTTCGGGCGCCTTGGAGAATAGCCCCTCAAATTGGTCGACCTGAGCATGCTCATTGAAAATTGCAGTTCTGCGACTTTGGAGTGACGTGGCTTCCTTACCCAATGGAGGATACAAGCTCAGTCACAATTTGGAGTTAACTCAAGGGTGAAAACCAGCAGGTCCTGACAGGTTCTGCAGAACCAGTAGCGGAAATTTTGAGTAGTTTGGAGAACCGGCAAATACCACCTCTGGCTGGCCCCAGAGTGGGGTGGGAATGGAGATTTTGCAATATCCTTCCCCCAGGAGTGGGGAGGGTATGGAGATTTTGCAGTATCCTTCCCCCTGGAGTGGGATGGGAATGGAGGTTTTGCAGTATCCTTCCCTCAGAAGTGGGGAGGGAATGGAGATTTTGCAGTATCCTTCCCCTGCCACGCCCACTAAACCACACCATGTCCACAGAACCGGTAGTAAAAAAAAATAAATGGATTTCACCACTCAGTTAGCTCATTATGGCTGTGCTTTCATACTGCTTATTAAAAGTAGCTTGATTATAGCCACGTTGTTCTCCAGGAACTCATTGCTGATGCCCTGAAGTAGCAATTAAAACAATTCAAGTCAATTACCTTAATCCTTAAGACCTGTTGCAGAAATTTGTGTGTGTGTGTCACAAACATGCCAAAAAGACAGCCAGCTTCTATGACAGGTCTTAGGTGGAATAAAATTCCACTGTTGCTATTATACACTGCAAACAAAGCAATTGTTCTGTTGCTTTTAGACACAGGAATCCTAGTGAATTTAAAGATTATTGTTCTAAAGCAGGGGTCTGCAACCTTAAACACTCAAAAGAGCCATTCGGAGCCGTTTCCCACAGAAAAGAAAACACCGGGAGCCACAAAACCTGGGTGGGCGTGGCCAACTCAACGTCACTCACTTTTACCAGTCACATGACCCTCCCCTAGCCACACCTACCCAGCCAGTCATTAGGGCAGAGAACCAGTTGTTAAAAAAGAATGGGAACCACAAAACCCTTTTGACATCTCTCCCTCCCTCCCTCCCCCTCTATATCTCTCTATGTCTCTCTCTCTCTCTCTCTCCCCCTCTCTCTGTATCTCTCTGTCTCTGTCCTGGCCGCTTCTCCATCCCCCGCCGTCACCCTTACCTTCTCAGGCTAGTCGAGGAGTGACAGGGAGTGGAGGGTGAGGGGCGGGGCCAGCCAGCGGCAGTATCACCCGACAAGGAGCCACAGCAGAGGGACCAAAGAGCCACATGCGGCTCCGGAGCTGCAGGTTGCAGACACCCGTTCTAAAGGCATAGATATATCCAGGAGTAGCACAACTGAATTTAGTACAGGTAGTCCTTGACTTACAACGGTGCATTTAGTGACCGTTCGAAGTTACAACGGCACTGAAAAGAAATGACTTAGGATCCCTTTTCACACGTACGACCGTTGCAGCACCCTCGTGGCCACGTGATCAAAATTCAGACGCTTGGGAACAGACTCACATTTATGACGGTCGCAGTGTCCCGGGGTCAAGTGATCCCCTTTTGCGACCTTCTGACAAGCAAAGTCAATGGGGAAGCTGGATTCACTTAACAACGGGGTTACTACATTAATAACTGCTGCGATTCACTTAGAGATATTAGATTTTTAATTGTTTAATGTGTTTTAGTCATAAGGTTCTTAAATTTTTGGCCAAAGGGTATAATTCTTTTAAATTTTTAAATTTTGAGTTGGATGTTTTTTACTTGGCTGTGCACCACCCTGAGTCCACTAGGAGAAGGGCGGTATACAAATTTAAATAAAATAAATAAATAAATAACTGCAACAAGAAAGGTGGCAAGATGGGGCAAAATTCATTTAAATGTCTCCCTTAGCAATGAACATTTTGGGATGAATTGCGGCTGTAAGTCAAGGACTCCCTGCAATATGCAGGCTTCTTGGCTATTATGCTGTAAGAAACTATTTGCAGTTTCTAAACATTGCTTGGGATAATGATATTTTACTCTTCTTGCCGTTCCTTCAAATCTTTTGTCAACCTCTGAATGAGTTTCCATCGGTTAACCCTTATTGTTTGAAAACAAACCTTGTTTAAGCCACTGATACAAGCTAGTTTGCGAGCACAAAGGGCTCTCTTTTTAAACCCTGATTAGAAATTAGAAACAGTTAAAACATTTCTTAAAAGACCTGGCCTTTCTTCTGCTTTCATATACGATGATGCTCGCTGTACGTAGTTAAAAGATATTTCTCAGGTTATCCAGGAAGCAATCATGCCATTTAATATTATCACGCTCCTTGTGGTTCAGGATTTAACCACTACCCCTCGACTTTCAGACTGACGTAACAAAAGGATTTATTGTTTTTAAAATGTCAAAGCAATTCGAGAATTTTGCAACCGTTTACAAGAAAACCATAAAGGAATTTAACAAAATAAAAAGGACAACATTATCAACCACTTTGATTGGTGCTCCCTGTAGACCTGGAATCTTTTGAAATTAAGAAAAGGAGAGCACAATACTTTACGTTCTTAGACAGTGCCAATTTATGGATTACACAAGACCATGAGAGTGATAAGAGTAACAAAGGAACCGCCAGGGCTTTGTAATTATCTCATAGATATTGAAATCTAATGTATCAAATGTGAAGAGTGGGTAGGAACCTATCTTATCTCCTTCTTCCCCTTGCAACTAGTCACAAATTACACAAAACCTTTGGACAGGAAACGGAGAGGAAACATATTCCCGATAATGCTTTCTACAGACAACGGACCATTATTACAGCATCCAACCTGATCTACCCCAGATTAGAATTTGGAGCAACAACTATCCAGGATGACTGGATGTACACGTCAACGTTATCAGGAGAACCATGAGTTGGGAAAGAGATCAAACACAATACATTTGGTGTATGTGTGCATGCAAGAGAAAAACAGGAGGGGGAGGGGGGTTATGATTCGTTAAACATGTTTGACTGATGGAACAAGAAGAAAATAGGCTTAAACAGGAGTGGCATATTAGGAATTTTGTTGGATGCTGCCTTTTGTTGGTGCCAGTTTGCTTTCTAAAATTTTATTACACCACACTTAAATTTGCCTTCAGTATATTTTGGGGCAATTTTATAATGCTGGTAGTTTTTCATTTGCTGGCTGAAGTATCGTATTTTTCGAGTATGAGACGCACTTACCTTTTTTGGTGAGGAAAAGAAGAAAAAGAAATCTCCCTCTGCCTCTGCGCAATTTTACCTCCTTGCAGCAAACAGCAAGCTTTACTTTCATTTTCATTTTCAGCATAGCTTGATTAGCACAAGGAAAAAAAAAATCTGCTCCAGCAATTTACCTCCTTGCAGCAAGGAGCAGAGCCCTGCGCAAAACAGCTGAGAGCAAATTAGCTGAGAGTCGGGAGGCCGATCCAATCAACTTGTGCTAATTAGGCTGTGCTGAAGCTGAAAGGAGCTGCTTTTTCTTGCTCTTTGCTTGCAAGAAGGTAAACTGCTGCGAGGCAGAGGCCAAAGGGTGGGGGCCAGTGGGTGGGCGGGGTTACATTTGGTGTATAACACGCACCTAAATTTTCAGCCCCTTTTAGGGGAGGAAAAGTGCATCTTATACTCCGAAAAATACAGTAAATGGTCTGTGAGCCTTTCAATTTTACAATGATTGGGACTATTACTATCAGCTGCTTCAGGTGCCTCCCTTCCCTGCAAAAGTGCGGCACAAACTGCATCAGCTGACATCCAGGGTGATCTTGATCATGGGGAGAGTAGTGTGAAATTGCTTCTTCTCCACTTTCTGCCACCAGCGCCCATTTCTAAGCCTACAGGTGTCTTACCAGCAAGAACGGAGGAAGAAATTGCATTCCAAAATAGTTCCCACCTCAATCAGGTCAGGAAAGCCAGTTTGAGGGTCATAGTTAAAGACACTGGGTGGAAAAACCCGGGAGACCCTGAGTTTTAGTTCCACCTTAAATCCGAAACCAGGTGAGTGAGTTTGGGCTGATCATTCTCCCTCAGCCAGAAGGAGGAGGCAATGACAAACCATCTCCCGCTCTCTCCCCCGCCAAAAAAACAAACAAACAAACAAACAAACAAAAAACACCTTGCCAAGGAAACGGCAGGGACCTGTCCAGAAAGTTGACATGTCAAAAACAGAATTTAAAAAGACACCAAAACAAAGACACAAGGTCCTTTGTACAACATCAACCTTTACTCAGAGGCAACTTTGCTTGAGTTGTTTTTTTTGGGGGGAGGGGGGTTGACTGAGTTTAATGTTTAATAAAAGAGATAATAATGATAATGATAATAATATGCCAGAATTGAAGAAAAAGAGCTGGAAAAAATCATGAAATATTGTGACCTGGCCATCAAAACTAGACAGCTATGGATGAAACACGTAACAGTGATACCCGTTGTCATCGGGGCACTTGGTACCATGTCCAAGAATTTTACAAAACACATCAAGAAATTGCAGCTTCCTGCTATAACACCAGAGGAGCTGCAAAAATTTGCTACTTGGAACATCGTACATCTTAAGAAGGTACTTGGTTGATACCTAGGACGCTGGCAGCAACCCGTATCAATCATCAGCGCCAGTCAATGATATTTGGGATACATTTTAAAATGTTCAGTTGACTTGAGTTTCATGTTTAATGAATAAAGTAAATAATAATTATTATTATTTTACATAACATATCAACAAATTGCAGCTTCCTGCAATAACAGCAGCAGAACTGCAAAAAAACTGTGCTACTCGGAACATCGTATATTTTATACGATGGTACTTGGTTGATACCTAGGACGCTGGCAGCAACCCATATCAACCTTTAGCACCAGTCAATCGTATTTGTGATGCATTTTTGAATATTCAGTTGACTGAGTTTCATGTTTAATGAAGATAATAATAATAATAATAATAGTAACAACAACATCTTACATCTTAAGAAGGTACTTGGTTGATACCTAGGACGCTGGCAGCAACCCATATCAACCATTAGCACCAGTCCATGGTATTTGTGATGCATTTTTGAATGTTCAGTTGACTGAGTTTCATGTTTAATGAAGATAATAATAATAATAATAATAATAATAATAATAATAATAATAATAATAATAATAATAAACATCTTACATCTTAAGAAGGTACTTAGTTGATACCTAGGATGCTGGCAGCAACCCATATCAACCGTTAGCACCAGTCCATGGTATTTGTGATGCATTTTTGAACGTTCAGTTGACTGAGTTTCATTGTTTAAGGAATAAGAGATAATAGTAATAGTAGTAGTAATAATAATAAATAGAATACACCTGCAGTACTCTTCCTCCCCACCCCCAGGTTACCTTTAGGGCGGCAGAGACAGAAACGCTTCCAAGCCCCCGACAGTCCCGCCCATATAGCAACCCTTGGGACCCGCCTAAGGAGCCAATATTGACCCAGCCCCGAGGCCTCCTTAAGCCACAGCCGGAGCCGCCAGCAAGGGAGGCTGGAGGGGAGGGCAGGGCGGAGGCGTCCCGGGACCAAAGGCCACCACCACCACCACCACCACCCCCGTTCCGTGGAGGAAGCCCCGCTGCCTTCGCGGGGCCCGCCTTCCCTCCTCAAGCGGGCTCGTCTCCCCGGGTCGTGGCTCCAGCCGAGCCCAGGAGGGGAACTGGGCCTCTGCGACCCCACTGTAGGCCAGCCCCCACCCACACACCCTCCCATAGGCCCCAGTGGGGCTCACCCTCACACCCCCACCCCACCCGGCCTGGCCGGCTGCTGCAACCCCGGGGCCCGTGCGGTGGTGAAGGCGCGCCCAGCAGCCACTCACCGTCCCTCCGTCGCATCCCAGCGCCCTCCGCCGCCGCCTCTTCTTTGTTTTGCTCCCCCCTCCCCCCGCGCGCTTCCGCTTCCGCCTGCCCCCAAGTGGCACTTCCGGCCGCCCGAGGGCTGGGGTGGGGGGAAAAAGAGCGCTGTCGTAAAAAAAAAAACGTCGCGAAAGGCGCCACACACACACAAACACCGCCCCCCCACACACACTGCCCGTCTAGGCGTTGCCCTCTCGTTGGTCCTGGGAGGTCGGGTCGCTTCTCTTCTCCTCCTCCTTTTGCTTTGGTTGAAAAGAGGCGAGGCTGCCTCTACCATGCATGGATGGTTTGGGACTCCAAGTCCCAGTGTTCCCAGCCAATATGGGTGGGTGGGTGGGGGAGGAGGGAGGGTAGAGGTGGGTTGGACAGTCCTGAAGGGCACCCTGGATGAGGTTCTAAGAAAATGATATGAAAGGGCTGGCCATTACATTGCTTCCTCTAACTTTATTATTACTATTATTACTATTACTATTATTATTATTATTATTATTATTATTATTATTATTATTATTATTATTATTCGCTGCACACTGAAGACCCTGTTGTTCCGCCAGGCAGGGCTATCAACATAATAATTTTAAATTGGGGTATTTTAAATTTTTGGGGTTTTAAATCGGCCAAATCTATTTAATTATTTTAATTTTTAATCATTGTTGTGTCCTGTGTTTTTAAATTGGCTGTACACCGCCCTGAGTCCTTCGGGAGAAGGGCAGTATAGAAATAAAATAATAATAATAATAATAATAATAATAATAATAATAATAATAATAATAATAATAATAATAATAATAAAAATTCTGCCTTGCCTTTATATACATCGATTCAGGTGCTGTACATACATATACAGAAGTAGAAATACATAAATGTATAAATATGTATTTGTACATCTGTATTATGTATGTACAGTACCTAGATCGATGTATATAAAGGCAAGGCAGAATTTTATGTATATATACTGCTGTATAAGTCTTCATATTATTTATATATATATATATATATATATTTAAAATCTCGGGTGTTTTCCCACGTCATTGTAAATAAATTGGTTTAAAATCCCAGCTTAAAATCTTCTAAAAATCCTTACAGAGCACTCTGCAAGGTCCTTTAAAACCTCAGCTAAAATCCTACCAGGGACTTTAAAAGTTTTTCTTAAAGCAACGTTTCGACAGGCTCACAACCCTGTCATCTTCAGGCTCTGTTTCCATTTAGAAGCTATGGGTTCTCTGTTGCGAGGTCGGAGCTGTCGTTTATATTTGCTGCTGCTGACGTATGCTGGCTAGCCTGCAACTCTGTGTCCCGATTGGAGGACGAAAAGAATTCGAACTTGGGCTCAAGCTGATGAAGGGAGGAGAACTTGTGGCTCAGAAGGTTAATTCAGCTGCCTAACATGCAGGAAGCCCAAGTTCGAATCTGAGTAAGGGTATGGCTAGCTGATGAAAGCTAAAAAGCTTGAAATAGATCTATACTAGTCTCCCTTTATTTCTTTATCAGCAAAATATAAATTTGATATAAAATGGTTTGTTGTGAATGCGACTGCTTGAGGGCTCCTGGATTGGAGCTGAAAGGCGAAAGGGATGCAGTATACTCCTTCCCACATGTTGGAGTAGACCAGGTGTCTCGAATTCTATCCTTTTATTCTATATTGTTTCTTTCATCGTTTTAGTTATCTATCCACTGCAGGATGAAGGCTTCTGCATGTTTCCAACCTATACAGGGTGCTATATTATTAAAATGGGCAAATACATACATAAGCAATAAAACGACTGCAACCATTTCACATTTTAATGCTGCTTTTTATTTAACTATTTCATTTTTGGTTCTAAAGTCCTACAGCGAGTCAGAGATTCCTCAGAGATTTTTTTTTCTCCCCCTGGGCATCTTTGTGTATGTGTGGGTGTCGGTGTGTGGGAGGTGTTAAAAAGTTTCCAGAAGAGTGGGTTTTTGTATCATCTGAAAAGGGGGAGTTTCCAAAGAACAAGCTGTTGTACAGAACACGGAATGGAAAGGAGATTCCAGATGCCGATACCCTTCCAATTCAACATGAATTATCTCAGATGTGGTTGAACATGATTGAAATCTTATTTGGTCATTAGAAGGAGCAGGAAAAAAGAAATCCAGTACTTGTCAGAATATTCATGAACTGGAATAGGGCTTAGTAACAAGGTCAGCCAATGTATAGGCATAGCAACTAAATCAGCCAATGGGAGCTGATTGGTGACTGAAACAGTTTTGGAGCCTGGGCGTGGCTTAGCTCTGTGCTCAGAACTGAAACTGAAACTAGTCTGCTCTGCTGAATTGAAACTGAAACTTCTCTCCTCTGCCTGTGTTTTGCCTGTAACTACTACCACTTGGAAAAACTGCTTTTGGATTGTGTATTTATTTCATGTGTTGTTATGGATATAAAGAGAAGTTAATGAATCCTGCTGAATCAGTTACCTGTGTGTGTTTTCTGGATGTGATTGCTGCAACGAACTCTTGACAGTCTTCTAAATTGATTACAAGGAGATCTAATTTTACATTCTGCAACACTTTCCAGAGGATACTTTTCGAGTTGGATCTTCTTTAATATGGCGAACACAAGGAGAAGCAGTTTGAGGACTTCATCCAGATGGTCGAACAGTTGGTGGCTACTGCAACAGTCAAAGTTAATCTTAAAAGCTCCTCCAGTCTTTTCATTAAGCCAATCTGGGACAAGTTTTGTGAGATGAAGCTTATGATCTTGTTAGAGTTGTGCTTGGGCTGGTAGGGAATTTAAGTAGGAGGATCCTCCCTCGATTGCAAGCATAGCTTCAAGCAACCAGCTGCTTCTCAGTCTCACTTTGCCGTCTCTAAAATGAAATAAAATTGTCATTATGTATTTATTCATTTGATTTATGTAGCCGCTCATCTCACATTTACATGACTCTAGGCAGCTTACAGTACAGAGAGCTGCCAACTTATGTCCACAACTATGGCCAGAATTTCCATCATTAAGCAAGGCAGTTGTTAAGTGAATCATGCCCAATTTTAAGACCGTTTTTGCCTGGGTGATAAATAGATAGATGGATGGATGGATGGATGGATAGATAGATAGATAGATAGATAGATAGATAGATAGATAGATAGAATTCTTTATTGACCAAGTGTGATTGTAATGTGAATGATGCAGGATCAGCTATATGAACACTGAAGGGCCCTCCTTATTCACATTATTGTAAGAAAGAAATGTGCTGGTTTGGAAGAACAATACTTGTTTGGAAGATTACATTAAGTCAGATAAATTACAACCTGGGTAATATATATATATATCTTCTGAAGAACCTAGCTGTCAAGAATGTAAGGACATCCATATGGAACCAGAAGTTAATTATTATCAAAGGAAGCCATAAATCTACGCATCAGCGGATACAGAACTAAAGAGGATGTTTAGCTAAAATTATCTCATGTACTATAAATTAGGGCAGGAATTTAGTAATTAGGAAATGTCAATTATCATGTAACGGATGTATGTTAACCATATATGGAAAACTGCTGTGCTAGCAAAATCCTTTGTCTTGGAAAAGTATAAAACGGGTATTAGATCTCTTTCCTTTGTTCAGATAGCAAGAACCAATCTGCTTCTGAACCTTGCGCAATAAAAACTGTCTCTGGCTGACCCAGGAATGTTGTTTGGTCTCTTCATTCTACAACAATTGGACACACAAGGAATTTGTCTTTGGTGCATATGCTCTCAGTGTACATAAAAGATACATTTGTCAAAAATCATAAGGTACAACACTTAATGATAGTCATAGGGAACAAATAAGTAATCGAATCATATTAGGAAACAGTCTATATAAATCGTAAGGATGCCAGCAACAAGGTTACAGTCATACAGTCATAAGTGGGAGGAGATGGGTGATAGGAACGATGAGAAGATTAATAGTAATGCAGATTTAGTAACTAGTTTGACAGTGTTGAGGGAATTATTTGTTTAGCGGAGTGACGGCGTTTGGGAAAAAACTCTCCTTGTGTCTAGTTGTTCTGGTGAGCAGTGCTCTATAGCGTCATTTTGAGGGTAGGAGTTGAAACAGTTTATGTCCAGGATGCGAGTTAAGCAAATTAAGGATAAGCAAATCTGGTTCCCCCCCCCCATTGACTTTGCTTTTTGGAAGCCAGCTGTAAATGACGATCACATGAGCTCATGACACTGCAACCGCAATAGATGCGGTTTGCCAAGCACCCATATTTGGACCATGTGGCAATGGGGATGCTGCAACAGTTGGAAGTACGAGGACTAGTGGTGGGTTTCAAAAATTTTCGCTACTGGTTCGGTGGCCTTGGCTAGGCAGGGAGGGCATGTGACTGAGTGGGCATGGCCAACTTGACGTCATCCACGCCCACTCAGTCACATGACCCCCACCCCCACCTAGTCATGCCCACAGGAAAAGGTAGGAAAATTGTTGGAATTTCCACCTATCTACCCCCGCCCTCCCTTTGCCAGTCACCCCTGTTTCCCCTCCTTTAGTGGCCCTGGCCCTAGCCTCGCTTCCTCCACCACCACCGCCTCTTTGTTTGGGCTGCTTAACTTCCATGGCGGCTGGTCCAGAGTCCTGATGGCAAGCTGACCAGAGTTTTTGGCGGCCCCTGGCCGTAGGCCGCCAAAAAGTACCAGAGGTCATGGAAAAAGCTACTGCTGTTGCTGCCATGTTCTTCGCACATGCACATCCCATTGGACGTGCAAGGCAATGAGATTTGAATGCGCAAAGAACATGGCGGTGATGAACATGGCGAGCAGGGCAAGCGAGCGAGTGGTGACTGGGGGATTGGTTCGGGGGCGTGGCCAGCTAGCCATCGCAACCTTGGCCAAATTTCCCGCCAATGGTTCGTGCGAACCGGTGCGAACCAGCTGAATACCACCTCTGGCGAGGACCGGTTGTAAGTCACTATTTTCAGTGTCAATGTAACTTCAAACAGTTGCTCAACGAATGGCTGTAAACTTGTAATGATTGTAATGTGACAGATATTTGAGTGGCGAGGTATGACAGTTCTAAATAAACAGTTTTTAAATCCCTAATTTATTTGGTGGTGTATTGGGGGAGGTGGGACATCTTACCACACTGAAGGGGCATCTCTATCGGGATGAAATTTCGGTTGCACAGATGCCTGAAGGCTGCAGCTAAGTTACAGGCTACTTTGATGCTCTGTAGCTCACACAGGTCAGTTTTGCACCAGTGGTAGAACGGTTCAGGGTTCACCTTTTTAAGAAAAGGAAGAGTAAAATGTTCAGATATTTATTGGGTAAATATAGCATTCTCCTTTAGTCTGGCTCGAGTGAAGAACATCTGTTTGAATAAGCTTGTAAAACACAGATCAAACAAAAATGATAGAAAAGTACAAGTATTTTTTTAAGCAGGAAAAGAATCCATAAAGCTCTTCTGTAAACAAATGATGGAGAGCGGGAGGGAGGGAGAGAGAGGGAGGAATGAAAGAAAAAGAAGGAAAGAGAAAGAAGGAAGGAGGGAGGGAGGGAAGGAAAGAAAAAGAAAGAAAGAAAGAAGGAAAGGAACGAAGGGAGGAGGAAAAAGAGAAAAAGAAAGAGAGAAAGAAAGAAAGAAAAAAGAGAAAGAAAAGAATGTTGCAAAAGACAGAAAAGAACTTTTAAAAAATAGCTGCCTTTTTTTTACAGCAGTTATAATCATAGCTGTAAATGTACCGCTTACTCTGAGGTTACAACATAGAATCATTGAGCTGGAAGGGACCTTGGAGGTCTTCTACTCCAATCCCCTGTCAATGGCATAATCTATTTTTTCTTATCATCCAATCCCTAAATCATTATGCAGGACATCATTAGCATTATATTCTTACAACTCCAAAACAGTTCCTAAAAGGTGAGGCGGAGTCTTGGAAAAAGATCTGGCAGATTTCAGCGCTCTGCTCAGTGACGCAAGATTTGTCATCTCTCTTGACTTCACTGCAACGGCCGTTCACCTTGGAGGAAAAGATCAAACACAACCACTGTCAGTACTATAAACAATTCAGAGCTTGCGTTGCATAGTTTATGTCCACCTTGAAGGACAAGGTTATTTACTCAGAATGAATAGGTATGTATGCATTCAGCAAATATCACATCTCTAAAGAGACCAGCCATTCATACATATCTTATGAGCTTCACCATCAGCACTGATGGAGGAACAAATCTTGGCATTTGCTTTGTCGCTACTTTCAATTGTTCCTTGACTATTTCTTTACAGTACAGGTACTCCTCGACTTATGACCGCAATTGAGCCCCAAATTTTCCATGATCATGTGGTCAGCAGGCCAAAGGCGCATGGAACACTGTTGCCTTCTCATCGAAGTAGTACCTATTTATCTACTTGCATGTTTTTGAACTGATAGGTGGGCAGCAGCTTGAGCAAATAATTGTTCTGATAATTGTTCTTTCTAAAGAATTGTTCTTTAGAAAGTATACAGCACAAACTTAGTCCCAGCAAACCTCTTTAATTCATATGGCTGTGAATTATTGTCATTCCCAATCTGAAAGGCTTCTCAAGCAGTCTTTCAGGGGAGTGTTTACAAATACTCACCTTATCTCCCTTGGAATGCTGCCAGAGAACTAATTGCCACACACAGGGCAAGGCCAAACAGAGTCAAAACAGAACTTTTCCAGAGCTTTTACCAACCAGATGAACTAATTGCTTCCTGCAAAAGCTCACGTCCCATCCGCTTCTCTTTTATGTCTTATGGGAGGGGCCGATCATCTCCAAGCCTTACTCCCAAGTCGACCCTGTTTTCTTCATTGTTCCCGTCTTTTGGCAGCTCTGCGCATGCACACATTGGGGACAGGCTCCCACTGTTCTTCTGCCTCGCTGATGTCAGACTCCAGAGACTCCAGAGGCAGCAAAGAACTACCAGATGGCCTAGGCCCCCTCTCTGCCTCCGACTCAGAGCCCTCGTCCAAGCTTCCCCAGACTCCAGGACTGGCCCACGTTCCTCCGCAACCACTGTCCGAATCTGCTGCCAGCTCTGCTGGCCACTGGTGGGCCACAACAATAATGGGAACTCACCCCCTCATGTGCCGCTTGGGTCTCGAACCCAGGGTTTCTAGCTGACAAGTTTAGCGTCTTTAACCATTGAGCCATTGCACCCCTAGCTCTATCTTATTTCATCTTTCCTTTTAGGCTACTAGTGTTCAGTATTTCCTCTGCTAAATACCTGCCATGCTTGTATGAATTCTGACAAGCTCTTAGCCAGGGAGTGGTCAGGAAGCATCCATTCGTTGCCAGCTTCATTATCGTTGGTACCAAAAAGGCCAGCAGACACACCTAGAAAGAACAGGAAAAAAATTGAATCACTGCAGATTACAAAGGTAGCTTTGGCAGAATCATAGAATGCCCCATACGGCTATATTATTCTAATGTTCCCAGAAGGCTTTTAAGGACACCCATTCATTCTTAACATGAATGCTTTGGTTGCCGTGATGTAAAAAAAGATGTTGAGATTCAAAAAAGAGTGCAGAGAAGAGCAACTAAGATGATTAGGGGATTGGAGGCTAAAACATGAAGAACGGTTGCAGGAACTGGGTATGTCTAGTTTAATGAAAAGAAGGACTAGGGGAGACATGGTAGCAGTCTTCCAATATCTCAGGGGCTGCCACAAACAAGAGGGAGTCAAGCTATTCTCCAAAACACCTGAGGGCAGGACAAGAAGCAATGGGTGGAAACTAATCAAGGAGAGAAGCAACTTCGAACTAAGGAGAAATTTCCTGACAGTCAAAACAATTTATCAGTGGAACAACTTATCTCCAGAAGTTGTAAATGCTGCAACACTGGAAGTTTTTAAGAAGAGATTGGATAACCATTTGTCTGAAGTGGTGTAGGGTTTCCTGCCTAAGCAGGGGGTTGGACTAGAAGACCTCCAAAGTCCCTTCCAACTCTGTTGTTCTGTTCTGTTCTGTTCTATTCTATTCTATTCTATTCTATTCTATTCTATTCTATTCTATTCTATTCTATTCATATCTGAATGCTTCATACAAACCATGATGCCATCCATCCAAGGTAAAGGTGCAGAAATCGTAATGAAGGTCACAAAAAAACAAGGCTCCATCAGCTGTAGCCATTTCAACATGGTTTGTGTCCACCTGGGCGATGGTGCCATTTTCTTGGAGAGGGACGTCAAAACTCCCGCAGTCCTTCAACAATGAAGTGTTGTATTGCTTGAAGATCTGTTTGAAAACAATTTTTTAAAAAAAATCCAGCTTGAGGAGATTGCTTACAAGATGATAAACGCAAGCCGGTAGAAATATACAGATAATTTAGGTTACTCTTAACTCTGAGCTGAGTATGTGAGCTGAGTCTCTTTCCCAACCTAAACTGAACTCAACCTAGGATTGATCTAGGTCAGGGGTCTGTAACCTTAAACACTCAAAAGAGCCATTTGGACCAGTTTCCCACAGAAAAGAAAACACCGGGAGCCACAAAACCCTTCCCATGCCTGACTATTTCTTGAGCAGCCACAAAACTAGCAAATGTAGTTGAATTAAACGTTCTGTGTTCTTCTGAAACTTTTCTTTTCTTGGATTTATCCATGGTTGGCCTACTGGCGGTTGAAAAGCTCACTAAATCACATGCTTGCGGGTGTCGCAGATTGGCGGTTGTGACACATATTTTGAGTGACGGAGCTTCAGCAGAAGGGTGAAAGAGCGACATGCGACTCCAGAGCCACAGGTTGGTGACCCCTGATCTAGGTGATCCAACCTAGAACTAAGGAGAAATTGAGAGGACAATTAATCAGTGGGATGGCTTGCCTCCCGAAACTATGGGTGTTTCATCACTGGAGGTTTTCAAGAAGAGATTGGACAGCCTATTGTGGCTCCGTTACCTGAGCCTGTGTCATCGGCAGGAGAGGACTCCGAGAGTGAAGGGGAGGAGTTGGCAAGGCCTCCCTCTCCAGGACCCTCCTCTCTGGCAATGCCTTCGGTGTCCGCCAAAGGGCAAGAGATAGAGCCAGGGCCAAGCATGTCCACGCAGCTACAGATGGACAGTGATGAGGGGAATGAGTCTTGGCTGGACCCACGCCAGCGTCGCAGAGATAAGTGCGTGCAACAGAAGAAAGGACGTGCCCGAGATTAGGCTGAGTCACTGGACCACACCCCACAGGATATAAAAGGGAGCGTGGTGGCCAGTCAAACCTTGTGACGAACAAGCTTCCATGCCATTCTGCATTGCCGGACTTTTGCTTTAAGACTTTGCTGGAAGTATCTCTGGACTTGATTTAATTCCGTAATTATTGAGCTGCTTTCCTTTGATGTATTAGAAGTGGGGAGAAGTTATCTCTCCTCTTTGTAAATAATAAACTCTTGGCAGGCAGCCACTAGGTTGTTGCCAAGTTCCGTTATCATAAGGAAAAGGATTTTGCTGGCTGGTTTGGTCTTTAACTCCTGAACGTCTGTTGGTGTGTGTGCGTGGGGTTGGGGACAGAACACAGCCATTGGTCCAGAATGGTATCGAGTCTCTTGTTCAAACAGGGTTGGACTATAAGACTTCCAAGATCCCTTCCAACCCTACTGTTCTATATTCTATGTTCTAGGAACCCCAATTCTGGGTTTAGTGCTTTGGTTTTTGTTATTATGTTATTATCCAAAATAGAGAAGGACGGATGGTTGACATGCATATCACCGGGTTGGAAATATCAAAAAGTAGCTAAAAGCTTGGATGCATTTTTAATTAACTTTAGCATCTCCATTGATCCATTTTGCTATTGCCTGGAGTGATAACAGCTAAAAGTTTAACTCAAGTTCCAATTTTTACCTTCTGTTCGGGATAAATGATGACAACTCTTTTCTTCATGTTGAGGTATAGAGACCTGTCCGCACCACTGCTCTGGTTTAGGATGACAGTAAAGGCATTCTGGGAGAAATCTTTGGCCAGCAGCAAACTGCAGTTGGAGGTCAAGCTGTACATTTCCCCATCAAATGTCCATAGGTGCTTGGTACCCATCAATAAGGCTTGATCTGGGTGGGGTGCAAACATAACATCATGCAGTTACTTCAAGGGTGTCCAATCTTGGCCATTTTAGGACCTGTGGACTTCAACTCCCAGGATTCCTCAGCCACTATGGCTGTTTTCTCAGATAAAGATCAGACTTTGGGCCATCCCGATTAAACCATAATATTATTCTGTAATATGGCATTGAAATCAGATTCTACCCTAACAGTCTTTCAGACAAGTCTTCGTTGTCTAGAAGCCATCTAGATGCCCTCATCCTTCAACTAGGGAATGGTGGAGTTTATAATTTAGAATAGGGGTGTCCAATCTTAGCCATTTTAAGACCTGTGGACCTCAATTGAGGTTGGGGAATTCTAGAGGTTGAATTGAGGTTGGGGAATTGAGGTTGGGGAATTCTAGGGGTTGAAGTCTATAGGCCTTAAAGGGCCCAAGGTTGGACACCCCTGAGTTACATTGGTCTTGTAGAGCTCCTTGTGGTGAGGAAGACCTCTTCAGTGGGGGGTGGGGGGGGCAGTGGTGAAATCCAAATTTTTTTACTACAACTTCTGTGGGCATGGCTTGGTGGGCGTGGTGTGACTTGGTGGGTGTGGCTTGGTGGGCATGGCAGAGGAAGGATACTGCAAAATCTCCATTCCCTCCCCACTCCAGGGGAAGGATATTACAAAATCTCCATTCCCACCCCATTCCAGGGGAAGGATACTGCAAAATCTCCATTCCAACCCCACTCCAGGGGAAGGATACTGTAAAATCTCCATTCCCTCCCCACTCCAGGGGAAGGATACTGTAAAATCTCCATTCCCACCCCACTCTGGGGCCAGCCAGAGGTGGTATTTGTCAGTTCTCCAAACTACTCAAAATTTCCGCTACCAGTTCTCCAGAACCTGTCAGAACCTGTTGGATTTCACTCCTGGAGTGGCAGGGAACACACAACCACCATGTAACAAACAAACAAATAAAGAAACATACAAACACTAGATCCATCCTCATCATCTTTCAAGAGCTGTAAAAGAAGCAGAGGGATCAAAATGAAAATGCTCCGAGAACTTACGTTCAAAAGGGCTCTCCATGATGGCTCGCTTGAATTTGTAATATTCTGCAGCCAGATTGATGTGATATAGGCCTCGAAGGGGCTTTATGACTTTCTCTTCAATGATGCCGTTTGTAAGGTTGATCAAATCTAATGTGGCCTCTCCTTTGGGCACGACAGGCAAACTCAATGCCACAGAACAGTTCCTGCGAGGAATCCACATGGATGACGTGAAGCAACTTTGGAAATGCATCGATAAAACTCAAGAGCCTGCGGAACTCATGATAGGTAGTCCTTGATTTACAACCACAACTGAGCCCATAAGTCCATTGCTAAGCGAGGCAGTTGTGAAGTGAGTTTGGCTCCATTTTACAATCTTTCCTGCCGCAGCTGTTAAGTGACTCACCCGGGGGTGAAATGCTACCAGTTCGCTCCGGTTTGGGAAAACCGGTTAGTGATAAAAACTACAGGTTCAGGCGAATCGGTAGTTTAAAATAGCTACTGGTCCCTCTGAACCAGTATTTCTGACGATCAGCTGTGCTGCGTGGTTTAGCTTTGCTAAGAAAGTGGGAAATCCTGTTTTCTAACAAAGCTAAATCGTGTGCCACAGCTGATCCCCCCTCACTCTTCTACTTACCTTCCCAAGCCTCCTTTTGGCGTGTACTGCACATTTGTGCATGCAGTACGCACCAAAAGAAGGCTTGGGAAGGTAAGTAGAAGAGTGAGGGGGGGGGGGGAAAATCAGCTGTGCAGCGCGGTTTAACTTGGCTAGAAAGCAGGAAATCCTGCTTTTTAGCGAAGCTAAATCGCGCGCCACAGCTGATCCCCCCCCTCGCTTCAACTTACCTTTCCAAGCCTCCTTTTGGTGCATACTGCACATGTGCGTGCATGCTTAGTGTGTACTTTGGGAAGTCCAGAAACGGGCCTGTTTACAGCCTCCAGAGAGCCTCCGGAGCCTGGGGAGGCCATTTTTGCCCTCCTGGAGGCTTGAGGAAAGCCCCCAGAGCCCAGGGAGGGCAAAAACACCCCCCGCCCGCCCGCCGTGCTGCAAGAGGCTAACTAGATCACGCCCACCATGGCCATGCCCACCCAGCAACCGGGCAAAGAACCCCTTTCTAAAATTTTTGAAGCCCACCCCTGGACATGATCCATCATAAATAAGTTGGTTGTAAATTGAGGACTACCTGTAGAAGCCTTTTAGAGTAGAGTGAAGGTAGTCTTCAGCATACAACCACAGTTGGGACAGAACTGGAGGAGAAACAAGGAGGAGACAGCCATGTAGCAAGAAGCCATAAAAGAGAACAAAAAATCCACCGTGTGCTACCTGGATAAGAATCTGTACAGATTCGATATAGATTTTTGGAGCCTGCTCAACATTCGGGATAATTTGGCTTCTGCCCAGTTTAGTATCTGTTGAGTTGCCTGTTATCAAGATAAAATAATAATCAGGTTTAGATTTTATTATTAAAACGGAATTAAGCATTTGAATGCCAAATGAGCATATATTTATTTACACATTATATTTTAAATCCGGTGCGGTTGTGCAAACTCTCCACTGTTTACAAGTAAAACAGCTATCAGGAAACGGATTTTATTTTATTTGTGGAAAGCCATATATAACAGGAAGTGGGAGATTTTACGCACAAGATCCTGCCAAGCACATGGAAGTATGCACCCCTGGTGTTCTCTTTGAGAGGATCAAGGGAACATCCATGCAGTCCAGGGGTGAAATTCAGCGAGTTCTATCCGGTTCGGGCAAACTGGTAGCGGCAGCTGCGGGAGACTCTGCCCACCCGCATGGACATCATGACGTCAGTTTTTTGCGATGATTTTAAGCCTCTGCGCATGCCAGGGGTGGTTTCTACTTACCTTTACTACCGGTTCACACACGCTTGCTTCCTGATGATGTCAGGGTCAGTGGGCGGAGCCTCCCACCAGTTTCACTACCAGTTCTATAGAACCGGTCCGAACCGGGGGCAACCCACCACTGGCACAATGGCAAAAGGCTTTGCCCATGTGTGGACAATAGCATACACGAGCAAAGCGAGCGCACACACATTTGCGAACCGGTAGGGAAGGTAAGTGAATTTCACCCCTGATGCAACCTGTTAAGAAAAGTCCTACAAGGAACTGTGTACAAGGCAAAGTATATAATACCAACCATATCAAAGCCAGTTTTCAGGGATCTCAACGCAACCTGGATGGGTTCCATCAGCCATACGTCTTTCACCACAGTGGGTACCAGTGCCTGAAGCTTCTTTAGATACGCGTCGGTCTTCTGTTGCCAAACTTCATCCAAAGGTTTCAAAGTCACATCATAGTAGGCATCTTTTAGGGTGGTTAGTGGCTCTTGAGTAAGATGTTTTAAAAACACAGTAAGAACAAAAATATGAAAAGCCTTGATAGTACAGTGGTTTAATGCACCCTGTTATTAACACAGCTGCCTGCAATTTCTGCTGGTTTGAATCTCTCCAAGGCTCAAGGTTGACTCAGCCTTCCATCCTTTCTAAGGTGGGTAAAACGAGGACCCGGTTTGTGGGGGCAATAAGCTGACTTTGTATAAAATATACAAAAGGATGAAGGCTATTGCTTAACGCATTGTAAGCCGCCCTGAGTCTCCGGAGAAGGGCGGCATATAAATCAAATTAAAAAAAAAAAAAGGGTCTATCATGAAGATCTACCACAAAGTCCTATCATCTTGAAAGGATGGTCCCAACCTTTTGGGACACCAGGGACCAGTTTCATGGAGAGAGTTTTTTTTCCATGGACCACAGTCTTTCAAGATAATTCACAATTACCGACAGGGGCGTGTTTCAAAACCCATCACTACCAGTTCGCTCGTGGGCGCTTGCGCACATGCACACATACGTGACACTGCTGAGCATACGCAGTCCGGGCAGGTGGGTGGAGCCTCCCGCCACTGCCGCTACTGGATCGTGTTCACTCGATCCATGGCGAACTGGTAGCAACCCACCACTGATTACCGACCTTTATCAGGCTTGGAGAGTGGCCTGGCCAGTATCTTTCAGACAGCCCAATACTTGGCAAGAATGCAGGAATGAACTAATTGTCTCCTGCAAACTCCACTCCCCTTTTGCTCCTCTTTTATTCCCTCTGGGAGGGGCCATTCACCATCCACCTGTGGCCTTACTCCCAAGTCGACCCTTGTTCTTTAGCTGTTCCCTTCATCTGGCAGCTCTGCGCGTGCACACACTGGGAACAGGCTCCAGCTGTTCTTCTGCCTCACTGATGTCTGCCTCCGAAGGCAGCTGATAACTGGCATGCAGCTCTGGCCCCCTCTCTGCCTCCGACACAGAGCCCTCATCAGAGCCTTCCCCAGACTCCAGGACTGGCCCATGTTCCTCCCCAACCTCCTCACTGTCCGAATCTGCTGCCAGATCCGCTGGCCTCTGGTAGGCCACAACACTGGGGCTCAAGTGTCTTTTATCTGATCATTGCCTTCTTCCTGTCCCTCAAGGCTGCTGTTCCCTCTGTTTTTTACGTCTTTCTTTTGCCCATCTGTGCTTACTTTGCAGCTCCAGCTGGACTTGTTGTAGGATGCTTTGAAACTTCCTCAGGTACATGGGGAGCTGATCCCGTAGGAGTCGCTTAAATCCACTCTGCTCCCACATCTGAGCAGCTTGGCTCGTGGAGCCGTGGAGGAGTCGTACCATCTCTTGGGAGGCTTCTAAAGACCAGCCAACAGCATTGTACAGAAATCCAATGTGCCGGATCTATAGTACAAACCATATGAGAAAAAAAAAAACACCAAAGGTGAAATAATTTCTCTGACTTTCTGTGTCTCTCTCACACCCAGAATAGTCTTCAAAAAAAGTCAAACATGCCTGTGAATTTGAGTGGGTTCACAAATCCATTCTTTCATGTTTACCAGGTTATCAGTATTCCTGAATTTAAAATGGTTTTAAAATAGTCCTCACATTTAATGACTATGGTAACATCCTCATGGCAGCTTCATGTCGGCATGTTCCCAAGTGAAGCCAGCTTTGACCCTACGTAATTTGCCCTCCAATTATGACTCTGTTTCCCCCCTCCCCCCCAGGGTGTGTCATCAATCACATTCGCCAACGGAGCAATTTCGCAGTTTGTAGAGGTCACTCCCCTCCAGCTGCTGTAGATAACCCTGGGATACAGCCTTGAGAGAGATAAGCATGGAATATGCATCTGTCTTTGGCTGCCATGCTGTTTGCCATCCACCCTGGCCTATGGCAACTCGAAAACAGGCCAGGGATGCTTTGCGAGTTGAAACTAACAGATGTAGTTCTGCCAGTGGGCCTAGGGAACCCAGAGTGGGATGAAGCTCATTAAATGGCTGGTATGGGTGTTTGTTGTTGCTGGGATGGGGGTGGGGTGGAGTGATATTATTTTATTATTTTTATTTCTTTTATATTGTGTTTTTATTTCCTGTAAGCCACCTTGAATGGCCTGTGATTAGGTGGCAATGTAAATTTTCCAAAATTTCTCTCTCTCTCTCTCTCTCTCTCCCTCTCTCTCTCTCTCTCCCCCCCCACTCTCTCTCCCCTGTCTCTCTGTCTCTCTGTCCCCCCTCTCTCTGTCTCTGTCTCTGTCTCTCTCCCTCCCTCTCTCTCTGTCTCTCCCTCCCTCTCTCTCCCCCTCTCTCTCCCCCTCTGTCTTTCTCTCTCTCTCTCTCTCTCTCTCACACACACACACACACAGTCCCTATACCTAATATCTTACCGATTTTCTGAAATCCTGAATATGTTCCTCCAATTTTTTTATTTTTTCCACCAGTCTGCGCTGGAGATCAGAAGTAATCTCACCCAATTTTGACTGTAAGAATGAGAAAGACTCTTAGGGTAGTTAATATAGTTTATTAGCTGAAGAGGCAGAGCAGAATAGACATCTCTGGAGTCAAATTGAGGCAACAGGTTGATCTGATTTGGAATAAACATTGATCAGGACATTTCAATGTCAATAAATATCACGGCAGTTAATGGTCGTTCCAGTGCTAAAGCTAAAAACTGAAACAGTTGGACACTGAGAAAGAAAGAAGATAAATGTCTTAAAATTATGGATTTGTCATCACTTAATAGAGTCCCATGAAGTGCAAGAAGTAGTAATTGATCAGTCCTGGACAAATAAAGGTTGACTTGTGAGATGAAGACTGGTAAGCAGGCATTGATATATTTTGAGCATGCAATCCAGACAGATTAAAAAAAAATAACTATTCTTGGCAAGATTGAAGGAACTGGAAGAAGGGGAAGACACTGAATAAAATTAAGGAGATATCTGGAATGTTCATCGAAAGTTTTTGAGTTACAACTGAAGATTGATCAAAGTGGCAAGAATTGGACGTACTGTACAGTAGTGGCCAAAATTGTGGAAACCTTTTGGGAACCCAAAAAGTTTCTACAATTTTGGCCACTACTGTAAGAGTCACTAAGAGTCAGACTCAACTTAATTGTATCTAACTATACAATTAGTAACTACCGTAATTAAAGATTAATTTGCTTGAGAGAGGCCTTCGCCCAGGGATTTTCTTAAATCTGGGCTCCAGCACCATTACATAAACAGTTGGCCCAAATGGTCAGTTTACCAACCTAATACTCTCGTTGTATCTCCATAACTTCTTACGTTCACTTGCTTTTAAAACTATGTTTGTTTATTGGTTTGCCGTTTATGAATTTGAATGAGAGACAGAGAGACCAGTTCCTTGTTTGCTAAATGGCATCTCCCACCTCAGTTTTCATGACAAGATCCCAACAGCCGTGGGCCTTCAGATCCAGACTTTGGTTAGACGCTTCCATGGTAAGATGTCCCATTTCTTCACGTCTGTTTACAACCAGGCGGGCGTTGAGTGCAGCATGCTTTTGACCCTTCATACAAGCTGCAAATTCTAGTGCGTCCTCGGAATTTCCTAAGAGAAAAGAGTGGAAGGCAGAAAGAAAAAGGAAGGAAGGAAGGAAGGAAGGAAGGAAGGAAGGAAGGAGATAGACACAGAGGCAGGAAGGAAAAGGCAAGAGGAAGGAAGGAAGGAAGGAACAAATGAAGGAAGGAAGGAAAAAGAGGCAGGGAGGCAGGAAGGAAGGAAGGAAGGAACAAACAAATGAAGAAAGGAAGGAAAAAGATGCAGGGAGGCAGGAAGGAAGGAAGGAAGGAAGGAACAAATAAAGGAAGGAAAAAGAGGCAGGGAGGCAGGAAGGAAGGAAAAGGCAAGGAAGGAAGGAAGGAAGGAAGGAAGAAAGAAAGAAAATAGGCAGGGAGGCAGGAAGGAAGGAAGGAAGGAACGAATGAACAAATGAACAAATGAACAAATGAAGGGAAAAGAGTGTTAAGGAGGCAGAGAGGCAGGAAGGAAAAGGCAAGGAAGGAAGGAAGGAAAGAAGGAACAAAGGAAGGAAGGAAGGAAGAAAGAAAAAAGAGGCAGGGAGGCAGGAAGGAAAAGACAAGGAAGGAAGGAAGGAACGAACAAAGGAACGAAGGAAAAAGGCAGGGAGGCAGGAAGGAAAAGGCAAGAAAGGAACAAATGAATGAACGAACAAAGGAAGGAAGGAAGGAAAAAGAGGCAGGGAGGCAGGAAGGAAACGGCAAGAAAAGAAGGAAGGAACGAAGGAAGGAAGGAAGGAAGAAAGGAAAAAGAGGCAGGGAGGCAGGAAGGAAAAGGGAAGGAAGGAAGGAAGGAAGGAAGGAAGGAAGGAAGGAAAATTTCTGTAGTAACTCAGAAGAGGCAAATTCTGAAAATTCAGGAAGAGGATAGACTCCTGCATTGTCGAATCTACCTTTCAAGTATCCCATGTAATACCGAAGACACTCTTTTCCTTTGATGGCTGTTATTTTCACTTTCTCATTTGGATGATCCATCTTTCCCTCAACGAAGACTTGGCTTTGATCAGCTGAAGAGGTCACACAGGCCTTCACATCCATCCAAGTAGCCTCAGATCCTTTTAGCTAGGCGAGGGAGACGAATCACAAATATAGACACAGAGCAAAAGAGTTATTCTGAAACAGCATTTCATTTCAAGTTCCAGAATGTCTCACCACTTCTCTACTTTCTCAGAAGCTTTGGGAAAAGTTTAGGAACATGACTTGGGCAGAAAGCATTGTGGACATCCTGAGTTCCCATTCCCGCTTTCAGGATAACTTTGGTTTTACCAAAATTGAGAGTGGATGATGGATCTCATAACAAGGGTAAAAAGGTAAAGGTTCCCCTCGCACATATGTGCTAGTCGTTCCCGACTCTAGGGGGCAGTGCTCATCTCTGTTTCAAAGCCGAAGAGCCAGTGCGGTCCGAAGACGTCTCCGTGGTCATGTGGCCGGCATGACTCAACGCCAAAGGCGCACGGAACGCTGTTACCTTCCCACCAAAGGTGGTCCCTATTTTTCTACTTGCATTTTTTTTTTACCTGCTTTCGAACTGCTAGGTTGGCAGAAGCTGGGACAAGGACTGGGAGCTCACCCCGTTATGCGGCACTAGGGATTCGAACCGCTGAACTGCCGACCTTTCAATCAACAAGCTCAGCGTCTAAGTCACTGAGCCACTGCGTCCCATTATAACAAGGGTATCATGGCTCAAATGGATTGTAGATTCTCCTCTTGCTGTAAGCCCGTAAATATCCCAGTCATGAGATGGCAGTATATACTCACTAACAAGTTGAAAATAAGAACGATAGTGCACAATTTAGGAATGGTAAAAAGATGTTTCAGGCAGCTATAGCCAAACTCCTGATAGTTGTATTTCTCTTGGGATGGGTCTTTTGCAGTGAAAAATCGTTTGGAACAAGATGCATTAATATATCCTCACTTCTTTTCCCCAAAACGTAAGAGATCTCCTATCAAAACGTCATTCTGCTACCCTGTTTCCCCCAAAATAAGACATCCCCTGATAATAATAATAATTATAATGATAATAAGACTGTCTACTGTAGATCTCACCCCATTCCTAAGAGGTCTGTAAGGGGCGTGCCTTCCGTCCTTGTCCTAATGTTTTCTTTTATTCGTATCCTTTTCATGTATTTATAATTACACTTGTAACTGTCATAAGATACATGCTTGACTAAATAAATAAATAAGGCCAATCGGGGTTTTGAGCTCATGGCAGTAAGGCCAAGTGCTTATTTCAGGGTTCAAAAAAAATATAAGACAGGGTCTTATTTTTGAGGAAACACGGTATATTCCTGCTAAGTTTCCCCACTAGAGGTAGTCCTCAACTTACAACCAGCCCCAAATTTCTGTTGCTAAGTGAGACATTTATTGAGTTTTGCCCCATTTTACGGCCTTACAGCTACAGTTGTTAAGGGAATCACTGCAGCTGTTAAGTGAGTAACCCGGTTGTTAAATGAATCTAGCTTCCCCATTGACTTGGCTTGTCAGAAGGTTGCAAAAATGACCCCAAGGTTGTTTTTTACAACAACGGATGTTAATTAACTGCATTAACAGCCGCCAAGAATACAAAGACTAATACTGAAAGCTTACTGTGGTTGGCAGAATGCCCAGAAGCAATTTGCAGGAAGCTGATAAGATAAGCAAGACAAGACACGAAGATATGTGAACGGAGTTGTTCCCTGCAAATTGCTTCAGTCGGCGTTCCTCCTTAAATAGGCTAAAGGAGTGGCCAATTAGTCCCAAGCCTTACTCTCAAGGAGACCTCCTCCTGAGGAGCCACTCCTGCCTTTTGGCAGCTCTGCGTGCCCGTGCATCGAGAAGAGGCTCCTCCTCTTCGTCCTCTTCACTTATGGGAGCTTCTGGAGGTTCTGAAGGCCCTGGCTGAATCCCCGCCTCTGGCACCACATCTTCTCCAGCCTCCTCATTGTCCGACTCGAGTGCCAGCTGCACAGGCTGCTGGTGTAGCACCACACCAGCCTCCTTGTTGTCGGAATCAGCTACTAGCTGCACTGGCCGCTGACGGGCCAGAACAGCCACTCCCTTTCTTCCTCTAGTCGCTTTCTGGGACCATCCAAGGTAGGAAAACAGCATAAGTTCAAAATAATAAAAAAAGAAGCAGAGAGATGAAGTATTTCCCCTTATTAGTGACCCCCAGCTCACTGAAAATTCCGCCGAATAGTTCCTCGTTTCCAGCTTGCTGTTGTTCTGTAAAGCCACCGTAATCGTCCCTTTGTTGTTTCCTCCAAGGCTGATTTTCCCTTCGGATCGGAAGATGGTGTCTCCCTGGCTGAGCTGGAGTTTGCCAGAAAGAGCCATTGCCTAGAGGAGAGGGAGCATATAGGGTCAGGGGTGGTCAGTTTTCAGAAAAAATAATGGATAACGGGAAAGCTGTAGGTCAGAATCAGGAATACATTTAGAAGTACTAATAAAGGAGAATATTTGTAGCTCAGAGTTGAAAAGAGGGGTCCTCGTTGCTCTCTGAGCTTGGTTGCTTTCTTGCAAACGTTTCATTACCCAATTAGCTAACATCATCAGTGCTAGAAGGGAATGGGGTTTGCAGAAAGGAGGAGGAGGAGGATAATCTGTGGAGTCTTTGGTGTTCTCTGAGCTTTACTCTTTTCTTGCAGATGTTTCATGACCCAACTAGGGAACATCATCAATGCTAGGACAGAATGGGGTTGGCAGAGAGGAGGAGGAGGAGGAGGAGGAGGAGGAGGAGGAGGAGGAGGAGGAGGATGATGATAATCTATGGAATCCTTTGTGCTCTCTGAGCTTGATTGTTTTCTTGCAGACATTTCATGACCCAACTAGGGAACATCATCAATGGTAGAAGGGAGTGGTGTTTGTGGAGGGAGGAGGAGGAAGGGGAGGGAAGGAGGACGAAGGAGAAAGGGAGGAGGACTGTGGGGTCTTTGTTGCTCTCTGAGCTTGGTTGTTTTCTTGCAGATGTTTCATGACCCAACTAGGGAACATCATCAATGTTAGACAGGAATGGGGTTGGCAGAGAGGAGGAGGAGGAGGAGGAGGAGGAGAATGACTGTGGGGTCCTTGGGGCTCTCTGAGCTTGATTGTTTTCTTGCAAATGTTTCATTACCAAACTAGGGAACATCATCAGTGTTGGTAAGGGACTAGGGTTACTAGTAATCAGACGTCTCCAAGAAAACAACCAAGCTTAGAGAGCCCCAAGAACCCCACACATTCAGACGTTACTAAAATAGTTTCTGTTTGAAAACCCTTCCAAACCATCCCTCACATTTGGGAGCTCACACATCCAGAGTCTCGTGTTGTAATTCAGCCAAGCTGCATAATCCGTTTCAACTTCTCCCAGAATACGCTGATGGGAACACGAGATCATCAAGAGGTTCTTTAAAGTAGCTTCTACCGTTATTTTATCCCGATGCAACACTCGGTTTGTCTGCATTAAAAGAAAAGAAAGAGGCAGAAATATAATTGTGGCACATACGGAGAAAACAAAAAAGACCTATATTGTTATGTGTTTTTTTACTTTCCATAAATGTTTAATACAATAATTAAAATTATTGCAACAGCGGCCCAGAATCACATCTTAGCACAATTCACATACAGTGTGAACACACTTGTTCTGTTCGACTCCGTTATTGTTCCCCTGTCCTTTAAAATTCAAAGCATGGAACCTAGAAAGTGTATCTTTTGTCATTGTACTTAACTACAATCACTTAGTTAATTTGAGTTAAGACTTCTCTGGAAGAGTCCCAAAGACACAGAATGAGTTCCATCTTGGAATGGGAACTTAATTGAATAAATTATCTCAGAGAAATGTTACGGTAGGTAGGGAGATAATCTCTCCTGGCACATTTACGAAAACATTGTAATCCAATCTTAATTTCACATAATGAAAAGCCCAACTATTAGGTTGTTACTTGTCTTGGGTGAAAGTGCCTTTTCTTGTCTTGGCAAGTTGGACGCTGCAGGTCCCATGATATGCATTGATTCCCCAAATCTCCACCATTCAGCAAAACATTGTGTGAAAAACACACCAAGGGGACAGCTGATGTAATTTCATGAGATGTTGAGATTTCATTAGAGTTGTTCTGTCCCCGTCTCACACATGCAGTCCCACAGACAGGCAACAGTTAAAGAACTCAGCTGACAACAGTTTATTCGGTATCAGAATTGGCAGCAACCAGTGGCTGGCTGCCAGGTATTCTTTATTCACGAGGGGGGAGTTTCTCCCTTCGTCCGGGAACAAAGCCAATACACAATAATCAACAAAGTCCAGTAAATACAAAGAAGGTTGTCCGATATCCGTTTTTTGCTGAACCGGCCACCACACCCTCTTTTATACCCTGTGGGGTGTGGTCCAGTGACTCAGCCTAATCCCTGGCATGCCTCTTCCTCTCCTGCGCGCGCTTATCTCTGCAACGCTGGCGAGGCTCCAGCCAAGACTCATCATCATCATCATCATTACTGTCCACCTGCGGCTGCGTGGAAGTGCTTGGCCCCGGCCCTATCTCTTGCCCTTCGGAGGACACCGGAGGCATTGCCAGAGAGGAGGGTCCTGGAGAGGGAGGCCTTGCCAACTCCTCTCCTTCACTCTCGGAGTCCTCTCCTGCCGATGACACAGGCTCAGGTAACGGAGCCACAACAAGAGTTTATTGACGCTTGTGAGCCTGAGGAGGGTGAAAACACCCCCCCCCACCGTGGTGCAGGAGGCCGAGTAGGCCACACCCACCACGCCCACGCCCACCCAGCAACCTGGCAGAGAACCGTTTGCTAAAATTTTTGAATCCCACCTCTGCAGCTGTCTATTTACATCTCTGAATCTTTGTGAGAGACCTACCATCGAGCACTTTGTGTTCAAAGAAGTGCAAAATCCTGCCCTCAACTGGCAGGGAGACTGAAAGTTTGGTGACAAAACCAGCTTCTCTTTACCTCATAGGTCAGATGTTGTACAACTGTCTTGTTATCCCAGGTCAGATCGAGGTGCTGATTCAACATAGCTGCTGTCTGCTTCAGGGATCCACAGGCCCGAAGACTTGCAATTGTTAGGATGTTTTTAAGCTGCCAAAAAAAAGAATCTAAAACATTATTTACTTGGAGAACGGCATTTCCAGAGGTTGGAGGCCACCCCTTGGCTCAGTGGCACCGGAGAAAAACCGATATTTTTCTGGCATGAAGGAATTCTATTTCTCAAGAGTTCTTCTTCTACCTTCCAGGAGTTCCAGGAGAAGAGGACTATTCCTGTGGTCCACCTTAAAGTGAAACCAGTTTAAATTCCTTCTCCATCCTGATGGTGCACTCTTTGAATTATGTCCTCCAGTTTAAAGATTTTGGTATATCAAACTCAGAGATGTGAACCATGGTGGCACAGTGGTTAGAATACAGTATTGCAGGCTGATTCTGCTCACTGCCAGGAGTTCGATCCTGACCGGCTCAAGGTTGACTCAGCCTTCCATCCTTCCGAGGTCGGTAAAATGCAGACCCAGATTGTTGGGGGCAACAGGCTGACTCTTTAAACTGCTTAGAGAGGGCTGTAAAAGCACCGTGAAGCGCTATATAAGTCTAACTGCTGTTGCTATTGCCCTTCCTTCCTTCCTTCCTTTCCTTCCTTCCTCCCTCCCTCCCTCCCTCCCTCCCTCCCTCCCTCCCTTCCTTCCAGGGTGGCATAGTGGTTAGAATGCAATATTGCAGGCTAAATCTGCCGACTGCCAGCAGTTCGATTCTCACCAGCTCAAGGTTGACTCAGCCTTCCATCCTTCCAAGGTTGGTAAAACAAGGATCCAGATTGTTGGGGGACAATAGGCTGACTCTGTAAACCACTTAGAGAGTGCTGTAAAGCAGTATATAAGTCTAAGTGCTATTGCTATTGCTATAGTTAACTCTGCCCACTGCCAGCAGTTCGATTCTCACCAGCTCAAGGTTGCCTCAGCCTTCCATCCTTCCGAGGTGGGTAAAATGAGGACCCAGATGGTTGGGGGCAATAGGCTAACTCTGTAAACCACTTAGAGAGGGCTGTAAAAGCACTGTGAAGCAGTATATAAGTCTAAGGGTTATTGCTAGTGCTATCAAACTCAAAGATGTACTTAAGGCCACAACTGGTTTGGCTCCAAAAATCATGTTACTTTTTTCCACTGTTTATATCTTCTTTGTGTCTCTGGTGAAACTGAATAGCCCACTTGCTGCCCAACCCTGAAACCCTTTCTTGCTGAAAGCCAACATCCGTACCTGTCCAGAAGAAGCGGTGATACAAGCATCCCAGCATGTGTTCCTCACCCTGGACTGGTCTCCAAAAGTGAAGTTCATCCAGGCAGGCGGGCCGTGGTTCCAAACCAGCTGCATCTAAAACTCAGAAGAGACATTTATCTTGAAAGCTCAAGATGACAACAGCATCTCCACAATTGGACTGCAAGAGACGGATGCTTCAAAGTCATTCTGAGACAAGCTTCACAAACTTCACCACTTTTGTGCAGGCTTCAACCTTGATCTCTCTGGTCCCAAACTCAATGTCAGGTTTGAGGTCAAACTCAAGGTCAAGTCAAGTCAAGACACCTTGTTGGTTGTTTACCACTGGATATCACGGAACCAGTGGTGAAATCCAAATTTTTTAAATACCTGTTCTGTGGGTGTGGCTTGGTGGGCATGACTTGGTGGGTGTGGCAAGGGAAGGATACTGCAAAATCTCCATTCCCACCCCACTCCAGGGGAAGGATACTGCAAAATCCCCATTCCCTCCCCATTCCTGGGGGAAGGACACTGCAAAATCTCCATTCCCACCCTACTCTGGGGCCAGCCAGAGGTGGTATTTGCCGGTTCTCTGAACTACTCAAAATTTCCGCTATGGATTCTCCAGAACCTGTCAGAATCTGCTGCATTTCACCCCTGCACGGAACCATGTTTCCTGGTACAGGTGGTCGTCGACTTACGACCACAATTGATCCCAATGTTTCTGTTGTTAAGTGAGACATTTGTTAAGTGGTATTTGCCCCCATTTTATGACCTTTCTTACTTCAGTTTTTAAGTGAATTGCTGCAGTTGATAAGTTAGTAACATGGTTGTTAAGTGAATCTGGCTTTCCCTATGGACTTTGCTTGTCAGAAGGTCGCAAAAAAAGTGACCCCATGACCTTAGGATATAACAACGGTCATAAGTATGAACTAGTTGCCCAGGGTCTGAATTTTGATCACATGATCATAGGGATGGTGGAAAGGTCGTAAGTGTGAAAAACGGTCATAAGTTGCTTTTTTCAGCACTGTTGTAACTTTGAACGGTCATTAAATGAACTGTTGTAAGCCGAGGGCTTCCTGCACTGTTCGAGAAAGGCCATCAGCTCCCATCACTGCATTTCTCAAATCGACCGTGTTTTGAAGCATTTTCACCATTATTTACGGAGCGTTAACTCCATTCCAAGCCAGATAATTCCCTGGTCAAATTGAAGTGGGTCAAGGTTTATAATATCTCATTCCTTGGAAGTAGGACTGGTTGAACTTAATAGGATACATTTATTTTTGGACAAATGAACGCACCGTAGAACCCTCGGGAGATAATTCTCTTTAATTACCTGTTGTGCATAGGTTCCTTTGTGGCTTTGGGTCAGGGAGCTAACCTCCATGTGTTTCATCGCGAAGTTAAAAGGGTGTGCGACAGTGGCAGAGTAAGCAACCCGTGCTCTCCCACTCTTGAGAGAAGAAGACACCAAAACCTGTTGTTATCAGCAGAAAGAGACGTCATAAAATGGAGTAATGTAACCTTCACTTTTGGCAAAGAGGCTAGGAAATGATTTTGTCTTTTTCATGTGGGGTTGGATAACAATGGCTGGATTTTTTTACCGGAAATATAAGTACCGGTAAATGGGAGAACAGGTGTCAACTCGCAAAGCATCCCTGGCCTGCTCTCAAATTGCCATAGGCAAAGTGGGATGGAAAACCGACTAAGCAGCCAGAAGCCAAAGACAGGTGTGCATTCCAGACATAACTTTTTCAAGGCTATATCCCAGGGTTACCTACAGTGACTGGAGAGGAGTGGTCTCTACAACCTGTGAAATTTCCTGACAGGGAGAACAATTAACCAATGGAATGGCTTGTGGGTGCTCCATCATTGGAGGTTTTTAAAAAGAGACTGGACAGCCATTTGTCTGAAGTGGTATAGGGTCTCCTGCTCAAGCAGGGGGTTGGACTAGAAGACCTCTAAGGTCCCTTCCAACTCTGTTATTCTGACTTTTTATGTTTAGTTCTTTGGAAGATGTTTTTTCTAACCCATGGGGTTCACTTGCGACGGAGGCTGCCGAGTCATGCAAACTGAAACCTAGATCAAAGGAAGTGCAGTTTACCTGCTGGCCGTCCACTTTGAACTGAAGCAGCCTTTCACAAAAGGTTCTACTCTTTTCTGAAATTAAATCCATTTCTGTCCTTGCAGGAATGCCAGAGTTAATGGCCCCTTTGATGCGTTGATCCAGCAGCGCATGAAATTCTCGTCTAGTCTGCAGGAAAGATGGTAAAAGAAAATCAAGTGTGCCAATGAAAAAAAATTAAGGTGGTCCTGGACTTACGTCAGTTCATTTAGTGACTGTTCCAAGTTACAATGGCAGTGGGGGGGGAAAAAGTGACTTGTGACTGTTTTTCACACAGTCTTGTAACTTCGAGCAGTCGCTAGACGAATGGTCATAAGGTGAGGACTACCTAATTTTTTTTTTGTCTTTTAATGACCCCGTAATCCCTTGCATCAAGCGTGGAGTCGGGGCAACAGAACGGAGCTGAGTGTTTACTGGCCGGATGCCCTTCCTGTTGCCAAAGCAGAGTTTGCAGCAGATATTTTCACATTTCATATTTTCACATTGTGCACAGAGAAATATCTGCCTCGACCTAGGATCGAACTCATAGCCTGATTGTAAGGCGAGAGCTTCACCTCTAAGCCACTGCACCACTTAAGGTGAGGACTACCTATAGCAGTGCTGAAAAGATTTCTTTGGAGAAGTTTGTTTGGAGGAGCCTTGGTAGTACAGTGGTCTAAAGCACCCTGTTATTAAGACCAGCTGCCTGCAATTACTGCAGGTTCGAATCTCGCCAGGCTCAAGGTTGACTCAGCCTTTCATCCTTTCTAAGGTAGGTAAATTGAGGACCCAGTTTGTGGGGGCAATAAGCTGACTTTGTATAAAATATACAAAAGTATGAAGGCTATTGCTTAACGTATTGTAAGCCGCCCTGAGTCTCCGGAGAAGGGCGGCATATAAATCAAATTAAATAAAAAAAAGTCAATCTGCTGTCAAAGACTGGGAAGAAAAATTAGATGTTTTCCCTTTCATCTTTTATTGAGAATAAGGTTGCTCATTAGGTTACCGATTATTATTCTTGTTGTTGTTGTTATTGTTATTAATCATTGCACAGTCAGCCAGATGTTCAGATTGAATTTGGCATTTTGGTCTACCTCTTGAGTCCTTCCCAAGGACCTGGGAGAGGCAGATCTGGATTATTATTTCTCTGTTGTTTTGCATATACACCAAGTGCTTCTATACCAAGGACAAATTCTTTGGGTGTCTAACCTACTTGGTCAAATAAAATATATATTAGCATATATTAGCGTTACATTAGGCCATCTGGCTCATTGGAAACCTTGATTTTTTTCTAGCAAATAAAAAATGACAATTGAAACAAGGAACCCTAACCAGGCTAAGCAGTAGCCCGACATTCCATGTTACAAAGATATATATATATATATATATATATATATATATATATATATATATATAGAGAGAGAGAGAGAGAGAGAGAGAGAGAGAGAGATAGATAGATAGATAGATAGATAGATAGATAGATAGATACTGTAGATAGATAGATAGACAGATGATGAAAGAAAGAAAGAAAGAAAGAAAGAAAGAAAGAAAGAAAGAATTCTTTATTGGCAAGTGTGATTGGACACACAAGGAATTTGTCTTTGGTGCAGATGCTCTCAGTGTACATAAAAAGACAAGATACATTCGTCAAGAATCATAAGGTACAACACTCAATGATAGTCATAGGGTAGAAATAAGCAATCAAATCATACTAGGAAACAATCAATATAAATCGTAAGGATACAAGCAACAAGTTACAGTCATACTGTAGGACCCAGTCATACTGTACGTCATGAGGACCCAATTTGTGGGGGCAATAAGCTGACTTTGTATAAAATATACAAAAGTATGAAGGCTATTGCTTAACACATTGTAAGCTGCCCTGAGTCTCCGGAGAAGGGTGGCATATTTATATATATATAAAAATATACAGTCATAAGTGGGAGGAGATGGGTGAAAGTCATTCAATGTGGCCAAGCCATTACTTACAGCTGTGCCTTTCAAAAGGACAAATGCAGAGACAGTGTTTACACCAATAGTAAGCACCACTTGAGAATCAAGATTGATTTTATCCTTTAAAACATGCCCCGATCCATTTATTTTTGTTGGGATTCCAAGATCCTGAAATTAAAATGAAATATTCAACACGGCAGCACCTAAGGATGGCTATTATTTAACTGTAGCTAAATGTGCTCTCACAAATGAAGGCGATTTATACGTGTCCCAGGATAACTGTAATTATAAGAACCAGATGCTGGAAAGGACATCTGCTTATGAACCTGGAGAAGTGATGCTGTGCAAATAGATATTCCTGGATGATTTGACCGAAGTCCACTTTTGTATTTTGGTCTTGATGCCAAAGTTCTAATTTTGTCATCCACATTTGGAATGTAGTAACATTGATGTCTCTTTGGGGAGGTCTTAGGACGTATCTGCAGTTTCTTTCAAGCTGAGAGACACCTTTGGACTTGAGGTAATATACCAGGGCTGTCCTACCATGAGTTGTTGGAGTAAAATCAAAGAAGCATGGAGCATCAAAGGAAAGCCATTTAATCTAATTGGAGGACATCCTTAATTTAAAACTCGTGAATTAAATATGTTGGATATACTTCCATGTGTTTGGAAATTTATATTTATTTATTTATTTATTTTATTTTATTAAATTTCTATACCGCCCTTCTCCCGAAGGACTCAGGGCGGTGAACAGCCAGAAGATAAAACACAGAGATACAAAATTTAAAATAGATTAAAACAAATTAAATAATTTGGCTGAATTTTAAAATACCCCATAATTAAACAGATTAAAATTTGTATTTAAAATTTAAATTTAAAAAGGAGAAGATTTAGGCCAGGCCAGCTTGATGAAATAAAAACGTTTTAAGCACGCGACGGAAGGTGCGCAGATCCGGGATCCTCCGTATCTCCGGGGGGAGCTCGTTCCAGATCGTAGGTGACCCCACAGAGAAGGCTCTCCCCCTAGGGGCCGCCAGTTGATATCTATACTATTGTTAAATTTATATCTATACTGTTGTTAAAACAGTAGGTGGGACCCTACAGTTTTAACAACCGGTTTGCTTCGTGCATACTTCGCGCAAGAGAAGTCACCTTCCGCATTGCAGCCGGCGAGGAAAACAGCTGAGGCGCGGCAATCCACTCTGCCGCACCGATCAGCTGGGCTTCGGAAACGGAAATATAGATGAGTATAACACAAGGGCGGGAGGGCAGGCCCACTTCAAAGTCAGAGCGAACCAGTTCGCTCACAGCTGAAAGTCGGAGATAACGGTTCGCCCAAACCGGTCTGAACCAGTAGAATCCCACCACTGCTTCCTCCCCCTTCATTTATGCAGTACCGTGAAAACCCTTGGAGGAACCCCTGGATTCCATCCAAGAATTTCAGGAGTCTAGATGCTACCTTGAGATCTCAGATAACGTGACCCTGCTATCTTTTGATTTTGATTGGATCTGTATCATTTGGAATGTTTTTCTTAATGTTAGGGTTAATGTTAATGTTAAAAAAAAGAAGTAAAAAGATAAAGGTTTCTCTGTCCAGTTATGTCTGATTCTAGGGCAGTGATGGCTAACCTTTTCCGGACCGAGTGCCCAAAATGCACACGTGCCCGAACCCCCAAAATGCAATGCATGCGCCTTCCCTGTGCATGCACCCTCCCCATGAATATGCGCACAGCTCCCTGCCTGGACTCCCCCGCACATGTGCATGGGGCTCCCCTGCACAAGCCTCACCCCCCTTCACATGTGCCCTCTCCCCCGCGCATGCACGCGGCCACCCCACATGCCCCACGCAAATGCGCGGCAGAGACCCCGAAGACCAACTGGCTGGCAGGAGGCGTGCATGCATGCACAGCAGAGTTGAACTGCAGAGACAGCTCACATGCTGTCGGAGAGGGCCCTACATGCCACCTCTGGCACACGTGCCATGGGTTCACCATCACGGTTCTAGGGGATGGTACTTATCTCTGTTTCCTAGCCAAGGGAGCCAGCGTTGTCCGAAGATATTTCTGGGATCTTGTAGCCGGCATGATTATACTCCAATGGTACATGGAACGCTGTTATCTTCCCACTGAAGTGGTACCTATTTATCTACTCACATTTACATGCTAGGTTGGCAGGAGCTGGGACAAGAATGGGAGCTCACCCTGTTACATGGTACTTGGGTCTTGGATTGCCAACCTTCTGGTCGACAAACCCAGCCTCTTAACCACTAGGCCACTGTCCCCCCTTTCAAAAAAAGAGACATCAAAGCAGGGGTGAAATGTAAAATTTGTTACTACCGGTTCTGTGGGCGTGGCTTGGTGGTGGGGGTAATGTGCCTGGGTGGGGGTGGCCAACTTTTTTTTTTTTTTAAACTTTTCAAAGCATTTTTTCTAATGCTTTGAAAAGCCTCTGCCGATCAGGAACTCAGCTGGGATCGTCAGAGACTTTTCAAAGCATTTTTAAACCACCTCTTCAGCCAAGAGGTTGCAGAAAAAATGCTTTGAAAAGTTTCTGACGATCCCAGCTGAGCCGCGCGATCATCAGAGGCTTTTTTTTTTACTTTTAAAAGCATTTTTTCGTTGGAAGAGGTTGTAGAAAAAATGTTTATAAAGTTTTTAAAAAAAGCCTCTGATGATCGTGCGGCTCAGCTGGGCATGGAGGGGGCATGCAGGGATTTTTGCTACTACCCATCTCCATTGCTACCGGATTGGGCGATCCGGTCCGAACCGGGAGCATTTCACCCCTGCATCAAACTGTTTGACACCAAGTCCTTTCCCATGGTGGGCTGTCTGCCCCACTTGTTAGACCAGGATGATTAGAGTACTTGCTTCCCTTTTTGCCTAGACAACAACACCTGTGTGTCTCTGTCAAGGTCACCTTCCTTACTTTGTACACTGGCCAAGATGATACCTGTATCATTTTGCAAGAGTTCTCCATCACCGCTTGCCACTGGGATCGGTTTCCTGCCACCATCTTCAAGTTGGCTTGAAGTTGGCAAAGCCCAGATTTCACTTCCAAGTTTATAGCACGCTTGAGTCGTTTCCCACAATGGACAATCAGCTTGTTTTCTTTGGGGATCCTGTTGAAGAACGAAAGCCCGTGTCTCAGCTCCACTTCTAAAATAAACTTTGGCTGGCACTTGGTGCTTACTGTAAAGGAGGCCCCTTGGCCTTCCACTTGGAGGCTGTTAAAGAATTCTAGTTGACTATCATCCTTCAGAAGGGATCCGTTTAATTGTGCGTGATTTGGGAAGCCGCGATCCTACCGTGAGACACAAAACATAAACATGTTTGAAGGCAATCCATTTCTAATCTTTGTCCTGGATGAGATAGAATACAGAATAACAGGAAGGGAGCTTGGAGGTCTTCTAGTCCAACCCCCTGCTTAGGCACTTCAGACAAATGGTTATCCAACATCTTCTTAAAAACTTCCAATGTTGGAGCATTCAGAACTTCTGGAGGCAAGTTGTTCCACTGATTCATTGTTCTCACTGTCAGGAAATTTCTCCTTAATTCTAGGTTGCTTCTCTCCTTGATTAGTTTTTACCCATTGCTTCTTGTCCTGCCTTCAAGTGCTTTGGAGAATAGGTTGAATCCCTCTTTTATGTGGCAGCTCTTCAAATATTGGAACACTCTTATTGTATCGCCCATAGTACTTCTTTTCAATAGACTAGACATACCCAATTCCTTGGCCTTAACTGCATCCTCAAGTCATAACTAAATTCCCCCTCAAATTTCTCATAGACGTCTGCCAAGCAGTCACGACAAGACCTGACCACTGATAGACGGGAATTCTGGAATCTGTGATTCCAGCACATCTACAACATGCAAAGCTAGGAAAGACTGATTTCAAGAATTAAGAAGGAAGAAGCAAAAATTACCTGCAAAGCTTTACAGGCCATCTCCATCTCCAGTGTCCATTCCATTTTGGCTTTGGCTTGGGTTTCTCCTTGTATCTCCAGCTTGCACTTGCCCACATGGAGCACCAGAAGTCCTTCCACACCAGCATTACCAGTCATGATGAGGAGAATCAAGTTTTTACGAGGCAGTCCCAGATCTTGGAGATAGGGCAGGGAGTGGTCCAGAGTTCCTCGTGCAACATACTTGTCTATTTCCAATTGCATATCAGCTGCTGTACTATTCCATTGGAAGAACATCGTTAAATTTGCGTGGTGAGTCTTGCCGAAAAATAATCCTCCAGAAACAAAATTTTGGGGAAATGTTGGCTTCTAGTAGACCCATGGGGGGAAAAAAGATATTTTCTTTTTAGTGAGTCATTACTTCATATTATTTTATGAATATGTTCATAAAACCCATCACCAGCCTTCTCCAATCTAACACATGCCAAACAAGTTGCAGTCTTAAATATGAAGAACTTATATGTAAGTGTTATAATATTGCAAGGGCTTCTGGATGCTGGCTTTTAGCTCATAGCTTTTATTATTGACATGGTTGTAATTCTTACTGATGTTATTTTATAGTATGGGTTGAGAGAGTGGGATTGGCCCCAAGTCACCCAGCTGGCTCTCATGCCTAAGGCAGGATTAGAACTCACTGTCTCCTGATGACTGGCCCAAAGTTACCCAGCTGGTTTGCATGGCTAAGATGGGACTAGAACTCACAGTCCCTTGATGATTGGCCCAAAGTATCCAGTTGGCTTTCATGCCTATGGGAAGGACTAGAACTGTCAGTCTCCTGGTGGTTGGCCCAAAGTCACCCAATTGGTTTTCATGCCTAAGGCGGGACTAGAACTCACCGTCTCCTGGTCATTGGCCCAAAGTCACTCAGTTGGCTTTCATGGCTAAGGCGGGACTAGAACTCACCATCTCCAGATGATTGGCTCAAAGTCACCCAGCTGGTTTTCATGTCTAAAACGGGTCTAGAACTTATGATCGCCCAGTTTCTAAGTTGGTTCCTTAATCACTGAATCAAACTGGCTATAATTATAATTTATAAATAAATACACAATTTATAATACCAGATTTGCTACTATATTGCTTTACACGGACTGTTTGAGATTTCTCTCATCTACCCTCTTGAGTTTGAGAAACTCTTAGAAGAAACTCTTGCATAATCACCTCCAAAGCGCCAGATTTGTTCAGAAAAGTCACCCTCCATTCTGCAGCTGTTCCTCCAGCCTCAGCACTCAGTTCCCCATGGCCCGTCCACTTGCCATTTCCCAGAGTGATTTCTAGAAGGACTCTGTGTGGATCCCCTCTCGTGATGGCCATTTTCACCCTATTCTCTTGGGCGAGGCCCAGAGACGTAAGATAAGGCCAAGCATGATTGAAACTGGTTTCCAGAACGTATTCCAGATTGCATGCTGTGTGGATACAGAGTGGAGCAAAACTGCTATTCGAAAAAATTTCCCTTATTACACTGGGCACAGAGTTGTTAACCATATCTGGTCCATGGAGCAATGTTCTTAGTGATGCCTACAAGAGAAAAGAATCAAAATGTCACCATAGTTTTTGCCAGTCTAAAGGTAAAGGTAAAGGTTCCCCTTGCACATATGTGCTAGTCGTTCCCGACTCTAGGGGGCGGTGCTCATCTCCATTTCAAAGCCGAAGAGCCAGCGCTGTCCGAAGATGTCTCCATGGTCATGTGGCTGGCATGACTCAATGCCAAAGGCGCACAGAACGCTGTTCCCTTCCCACCGAAGGTGGAACCTATTTTTCTACTTGCATTTTTTATGTGCTTTCGAACTGCTAGGTTGACAGAAGCTGGGCCAAGTAACGGGAGCTCACCCCATTACGCGCACTAGGGATTTGAACTGCTGAACTGTCAACCTTTCGATCGACAAGTTCAGCGCCTTAGCCACTGAACCAACAAATACACAAATTTGTGTGGGATCCAGTGAGTCTATTATCTATCTCTGAATCACCTAAAGTTAGTGAGACTATTTTCATGGCCAGTAACCCTCCGTACTATCATTGCCTAAACTTGGAGAAAAAGTCTTGTACCTCTAAAGAATGATTTGCCAACTGGGTGTGAAGGGCTTCTGGATGCAACTTCTCAACTCCAAATACGACACTAATCTTCTGGTTGCCCCCTTGAAGATCTGCAGTTACTCTCTGGTAAGTATCGTTGTGACCATACATGGTCTTGATGCTACTTTCTGTGGGAAGTCCTAGGAGAAGACAATGGAGAAGGAGACAGTTTTGTGGAGAGCTCAGCTTCCTGGCATGAAGGCTTTTCTGAACCCACAAACAAAAAGTCAAGTGTCCTGAATAGAATGGAATGGAATGGAATGGAATGGAACGGAACGGAACGGAACGGAACGGAACGGAACGGAACGGAACAGAACAGAACAGAACAGAACAGAACAGAACAGAACAGAACAGAATATAATTCTTTGTTGGCCAAGTGTGATTGGACACACAAGGAATTTGTCTTTGGTGCATATGCTCTCAGTGTACATAAGGAGAATAAAATACATTCATCAAGAATAAAAAGATACAACACTTAGTGATAGTCAAGGTTACTAATAAGCTATCAAATCGTACTAGGAAACAAATAAAAACAATATAAATTGAAAGATACAAGCAACATGGTTATAGTCATAAGTGGGAAGAGATAGATACTAGGAAGGAAGAGAAGAATAATAGTAATACAGTGAATAGTTTGACAGTGTTGAAGGAATTATTTGTTTATCAGAGTGATGGCATTTGGGAAAAAACTGTCCTTGTGTCTAGTTGTTCTGTTGTGCAGTGCTCTATAGCGTCGTTTTGAGGATAGGAGTTGAAAGTTTATGTCCAGGATGTGAGGGGTCTGTATATATTTTCACAGCCCTCTTTTTGACTCGTGTAGTATCCAGGTCCTCAATGGAAGACAGGTTGGTAGCCATTGTTTTTTCTGCAATTCTAATTATCCTCTGAAGTCTGTGTCTGTCTTGTTGGGTTGCAGAGCCAAACCAGACAGTTATGGAGGTGCAGATAACAGACTCAATAATTCCTCTGTAGAATGGGATCAGCAGCTCTTTTGGGCAGTTTGAGCTTTCTGAGTTGGCGCAGAAAGAACATGCTTTGTTGAGCTTTTTTGATGACGTCTTTGATGTTAGGTGTCCATTTTTGGATAAGAACCGAACAAAAAGTCCAATTCTGATGGATTAATCTTCAAATTCTAGGTAGTATGAATTCAAGTGACTTCCCCAAAGATTCTAAAACAAAGAGGCAAACCATTCAACGCTCATTACCTGCTGCATAGAAGCTGCTGATGTTGTGGGAGAAGGTGCCTGTGAATCCAACCTCGCTCTGAAGGAAAATGTTTGCAAGGCCAACACAGAGACCTCTTGCGCCCTTCGGAACATGAGCTTCATCCCTCTGGATTCTTCGTTTCAGTTCCGGGGAGCCTTTCAGTTTTCCCTGAGCTAAGAAAATATCACGGCCATCCTGGGTGACCGCCACCATCATGCTATAGAAGCTTTCATTCCCACATAGACATTTGCTCCGGACATGAATTGAAAAAATGGATCGGTTCACCGCAACGGTCACAAGGCCTGTTAGACAGAAGTAAGACAATCAGGGTTGAATCAGGATGACGTGAACCAAGATTTGAGTCCTGCCAAAGTGCCCAGAGAAATTATAACTCTTTGCAGATAGTCCTTGGATTACAACCATTCATATAAAGAACAGTTGCTGGAATTGGGTATGTCTAGTTTAATGAAAAGAAGGACTAGGGGAGACATGACAGCAGTGTTCCAATATCTCAGGGGCTGCCACAAAGAAGAGGGAGTCAACCTATCTTCCAAAAGACCAGAAGGCAAGACACGAAGCAATGGATGGAAACTAATCAAGGTGAGAAGCAAACTAGAACTAAGGAGAAATTTCCTGACAGTGAGAACAATTAATAAATGGAACAACTCACCTCCAGAAGTTGTAAATGCTCCAACACTAGAATTTTTTAAGAAGATGTTGGATAACCATTTGTCTGAAGTGGTGTAGGGTTTCCTGCCTAAGCAGGGGGTTGGACTAGAAGACCTTCAAGGTCCCTTCCAACTCTGTTATTCTATTCTATTCTATTCTATTCTATTCTATTCTATTCTATTCTATTCTATTCTATTCTATTCTATTCTCAGCTTTATTGTATTCTATTTTCAGCTTGTTGATCGAAAGGTTGGCAGTTCAGCAGTTACTTGGAGTTGGGTTTTTTTCTGGAACACTGACTATCCTATCCTATCCTATCCTATCCTTCTCTACACATTCAAAATTACAATCACACTGAAAAAAAGTGACCTACAATTGGTCCTTACACTTATAACTGTAGCAGCATCCCCATGATCATATAATCAGAATTCGGGCATTTGGTAAGCAGCCTATATTTAGGATGGTTGCAGCATCCCAGGGTCATGTGGCCACACCACTTGCAACCTGATTACAATGAGGCTTCACCACACAAGATTGTCAACAATTGTTTTCTCCAAAGCACCAGAAGCTGAAAATTCCAGATCTACCTGGCAGCATTACCTATCTGGCCCCGATGATCTGATTGTCCAAACCAACAGAGATGTTGTAGTACCTTCATTAAAATTGATCCGGTGCTTCAGGGAACTATTCAGGGAAAGATCCTGAGGTACAATGAGCCGTATGCTTTCAAGGTTGTGCTGCACATAGCCATGGAGGGTCACCACACCGGCTTTCTGCTCCTTGGATCCTGAAATGCCCACCTGGAAGGAATGCTGGTTCAATTTTACTGATGATGTCAACAGCAGCCTGTTGTAAGAAAGAAACTAATGAAAACCAACATTATTCCAAAAAGGCTAAGCAAGCAGCCAATACAATTTTACAATAAAGGAGCATTTCTATAATGTTTGCAATTTTGCAGAACTGCAGAAAAATCAACAGGCATTATGAGACCAAGACATGCAAAAATACCTCAGGAGGTGAAAACACTTGGGTGATTATTTCTGGTCTCTGAAACTCAATAGGGTCAAGCTAAGTTACTACTTCAATGGAAGGCTACCAGAGCTGTAGGCTATGCTGGAAGTCAACAAGCAGCTCAGAAGAAGACAGTGGAAGGAAGTCCATGGATTGTGTCCATGAAATCAGCAAAAGTTGAGCTGGCAGTAAAGGAGACCTGACCTTAACTTTCAGTGTATCCTTCTTAAGTCTGGTTATTCTCATTAAAAAAAAACAGGCCAATTTAAGATGTTATGGACAAGATGTTCAAGATCATCTCTGGCAGAGGTGGGTTTCAGCAGGTTCTGACCAGTTCTGGAGAACCAGTAGTGGAAATTTTGAGTAGTTCGGAGAACCGGTAAATACCACCTCTGACTGGCCCTGCTCCCATCTATTCTCTGCCTCCCAAGTCCCAGATGATTGGGAGGAAATGGGGATTTTGCAGTATCCTTCCCCTGCCACGCCCACCAAGCCATACCATGCCCACCAAGCCACGCCCAAGCCATGCCGCACCCACCAAGCCACACCCACAGAACCGGTAGTAAAAAATTTTGAAACCCACCACTGATCTCTGGATTATCACCTACCACCTACCACTTCATTTACCTTGATGGTGTCTCCTTACTCAGGAACTGCAGCTCCACATATTGAAACTGATCTAGAATGTCTTGCTTTAGGGCAGTGCTCACACGAAAGGCTCGGGTGTTTCTTTTCATCTCGTTGCCAAAATTGGCCTCCAGGAACATTAGATTCCGTGTACTGGTGTGGAGGTCAAAAGATCCATTGAGGCCATTTTGGCCATGACAGTTTAGACTGGCCTGGGCCTAAAGCATCAGGAAAGCAGAATCAAAAGATCACGCTAAAGTCCTTGGCTGGCCCACAATCCAAAATCAATGGCCCAGATGTCAAAAGAAGGAGGAGGAGAATGGGAGGTATATAAAGATACTACTCTCAAATGATGGGTGCATTTTGTAAATCACAGATCCTGCCAATAGAAGAGAATGTCAGCATTCTGATGCTGCCATAAAAAGACGAAGCTTGACTTTTCACCTACTTATTTTCTCTGTAGATAATATCCCCTAGGAGATGGGATGGGAGGGGGGAACATTCCTGTGGGGTGAGGTCAGAAGCTGGGGAGACTGACTTGGAAGATGGCCAGTGAGAAAGATGAAAATTGGGGAACGGAAACGGAAGGGTTTGGGGGCCAGAGGGCTAGTATTGGCTACGACAGAGTCGGGGCCAGATCTGTTGTACTCAATAAATGGAATATTTCAGCAAAGATTAATTGTTTGGGAGTGCAATTTATTTGAGATGACATCGAAACCTGACAGATAGCCGATATTTGTAGCTCAGGGTTGAATTGTGGGATCCTTGGTGCTCACTGAGCTTGGTGGTTTTCTTGAAGATGTTTCATTATCCAACTAGGTAGGAGGAGGAGGAGGAGGAGGAAGAGGAGGAGGAGAAGGAGAAGGAAAAGGAGGAGGAGGAGGAGGAGGAGAAGGAGAGGGAGAGGGAGGGGAAGGGGAAGGGGAAGGGGAAGGGAAGGGGAAAAAGAAGAAGAAGAAGAAGAAGAAGAAGAAGAAGAAGAAGAAGAAGAAGAAGAAGAAGAAGAAGAAGAAGAAGAAGAAGAAGAAGAAGAAGAAGAAGAAGAAGAAGAAGAAAGAGAACTGTGAGGCCCTTGGTGCTTTCTGAGCTTGGTTGTTTTCTTGCATGTTTCATTACCCAACTAGGTAAAATCATCAGTGTTAGGTCATCAGTGTTAGGTCATCAGGTTACAGGTAACTAGCAACAATGAGCACAAGGACACCAGCTTGAGTTTTTTTTTTTTTTGACTGCACCGTTGTGCTGGTTCGGTGTTTTGGTTCAGTGCGTTGATAGAATCGGGGGAGAAAAATGCCGAAGAATCAACAGAAATGATTAAAAATGACAGTGGAGAATATACTTTCGAGTACCTGAATAGTTTGTGGAAAATGTGACCAATTTTGTTGAAGAAATTGAGGATAGAGTTCAATTCCAGAGTCTGGTCCATTAAGCCAAATATTGAACTGTTGGAGTATCTGTTTTTTAAAAAAAGGAGTTAAGAGAAGCTTAATTGTGGTTATGACACAGATCAGCTATTCCCAAACCCTCTTCTAGAGATATTGGATTCCTAAACCTAGTTTAGAAGGGATGCAGTGGCTCAGTGGCTAAGACGCTGAGCTTGTCGATCGGAAGGTCGGCAGGTCAGCAGTTTGAATCCCTAGTGCCGCATAACGGGGTGAGCTCCCGTTACTTGTCCCAGCTTCTGCCAACCTAGCAGTTCGAAAGCAGGTAAAAAATGCAAGTAGAAAAAATAGGGACCACCTTTGGTGGGAAAGTAACAGCGTTCCGTGCGCCTTTGGCATTGAGTCATGCCGGCCACATGACCACGGAGACGTCTTCGGACAGCGCTGGCTCTTCGGCTTTGAAACGGAGATGAGCATCGCCCCCTAGAGTCGGGAACGACTAGCACATATGTGCGAGGGGAACCTTTACCTTTAAACCTAGTTTGGCATTTGTTTTCCTTGATTCTAACATACTTCTGTTTTCTCTTTTGGGATGGATTGGGTTTTAATCCTAAATTGTTAATATGGATATATTGTACCTGGAATGAATGGGTGATATCCAGCTGTATCAGATGGCGGGATTGGCCCATGCTTGATTTATTTTGGTATTTTCCCAGGAAGCTGAGTACTTCTTCTTGGCTGATTTTCAGTTTCACTTCCAGCTCTTGATTAGCCTGTAGGGTTTGATAGTTTCATGATTTCAAACTGCTGGGTCAACAAAGAAACACCTACATTTGGAATCTGAGAGACTCAAGGATTAAGGTTGGGGTCATGATCAAGAAAACCGGTGCCGAGATTACATGCGTCTAGGACTGAGCCCCATTGAGCCCAAGCTCATGATCTTCTAGTTGGCTTTGACTATATCAGGGGTGTCAAACTCGATTTCATTGAGGGTTGAATCCGGGTTGTGTTTGACCTCAGAGAGGCGAGGTGGGTGTGGCCAGAGTGGGAGTGGCCTACTAGATGTCATTCATGTCAGGGGCACCTGTGGCAGTCCGAGCGCTCTGTCAGCAAAAACAGGCTCCCAAGCTCCGTTTCCAGCTGCAGTGGCCTCGGGTTGAGTTCCATTTTTGCTGACAGAGGGTTGCAGGAGGCCATCGCAGCTGGAAATGGAGCTCAGGAGACCATTTTCGCTGGCAGAAATGGCACCACGGGCCACTTCCTCACTGTTTTCAGGGTAGCCTCGCAGGCCAGGTCTAAGCACCCAGCAGGCCGGATAATTTACATGTGGCAAAATTGTTCCCTTCCTTTCTGACTTCAACTTACCTGGGTGAGATTCCGCACCATGATGCACGTTTCTGTATTTTGAGGGAAAATGCCGTTGTTATACGGATGAGTCAATCTTGCGCATATCTAGAGATGGAAGGAAGATAATCCCATAGCTCTTGAGAATTGAAAGAATGACTCTCCCCCACTCTCTCTGTCCATGCTGACCACTTACGTGTGGGTTTTTAGTTGGATAGCCCAAGGTGAGGGTTAGAATGGAGTCTTCCCGCTCGTCAATCACCAGTCTAGTTTCCAAAGAGTAATGCTTCTCCTTCTTGTTCACCGTGAATGTTTCCTGGAGAAGAAGACTTTGTGGAATGGGGAGATTTAGTGGATGCCTAGGATGCAAAGGAAGAGAAGCAGGGGTCTCGGGTGAGATGGAGATAGGAGCTGCTGAGGGGGGTCTCCTCAAGAGATGGAGCAGGACTGCAACCACCCTTGGCAGGTTGACTAACACTTTTAGGAGTTAAGAGTAAAAAACAAGGAAAGATAGTAGAACCACTGTCTGGTCCTGGAAGGTAAGGAAGAGATGGAAGAGGGAAGTACTTGAGGAAATGTCATATAAACATTTCCTCGTCCTGGAAGGTAAGGAAGAGATGGAATAAATAAGTACTTGAGGAAATGTCATCAACTTCATTTAAGGAAAGATATGTGAAGATATGTGAAGGGACACGGTAGTCTGTGGTTAAGACACTGAGCTTGTCGATTGAAAGGTCGGCAGTTCAGCTGTTCGAATCCCAACACCGCGTAACAGGGTGAGCTCCCATACATGCCCCAGCTTCTGCCAACCTAGCAGTTCGAAAGCACGTAAAAAATGCAAGTAGAAAAATAGGGACCACCTTTGGTGGGAAGGTAACAATGCTCTGTGTGCCTTTGGCATTTAGTCATGCTGAGCACGTGACCACGGAGACGTCTTTGGACAGCGCTGGCTCTTCGGCTTTGAAACGGAGATGAGCACCGTCCCCTAGAGCCAGGAACAACTAGCACATATCTGTGAGGGGAACCTTTACCTTTACTTTTATGTGAAGTTTTCAGTTAAACCAGGACCTTTTGGTCTGAATTAGGCAATAATTCAAGTCCCTGCAGACTTCTTGGCAAAGTCTCTTCAGAAATGCTAGGCCATTGCTTCCTTCTTAGAGCTGAGAGAAAGTGACTGGCTTGAGGTCACCTAGCTGGCTTTGTGCCTATCCCTGCTGTAAAGTCTAATGGATGCGAGCAGGTGAGAAGGGAACCAAGGTACCTGAACAGGAGACTTCCACGTTTCTGATAAAGCATTTTTTCTTTCTTCACTTCTTCTAGCTGTGCCTCGAACCGTAGGACAAGAGGTGAGTTCTTGTGGTCTGTCCACACAACGGATGTAGAAATGTTTGATTTTCTAGGCTGAAAGCAAGAAGCCATTACTAAGCTATCTAAGAGAAAAAGAATCATTGCACATAGGGGTGGGATCCAGCCGGTTCGGACCAGTTCGGGAGAACCGAATGTTAATTTTACATCTGGTTCGCCAAACTGGTAGTTGCGAGGACTGGCTGGCCCCGCCCATCCCATCCTGCCCCTCCCAGGAGTCTCCACATGGCCCTTTTTGGATGCCAGGTAAGTGCAGCGCCCACGCTGAGGCTCTGGGAGGACGAAAAATGTTTTCGCCCTCCCGGAGGCTCAAGGAAAGCCTCCGGAGTTTGGGGAGGGTGAAAATGCCCCTCGTCATGGTTCAAGAGGCCAAGTAGGCCACACCCACCATGGCCACGCCCACCCAGCAACCGGGCAGAGAACCGGTTGTTAAAATTTTTGAATCCCACCCCTGATTGCACAATGAAAAGTGAATGATACTAATTTATTGAACACAAAGCTGAAAGGCTAGAGTAGATGTCTCCAAACTTGGCAACTTTAAGACTTCTGGACTTCAACTCCCAGAATTCCCCAGTCAGCGTGTGTCCCTTCGTAGTTCCCCTCAGTCCTGTCCTTCTTTGCCCCCACCCTCTCAAATATCATCTTACCACTTCCAAATGGCAATAAGATGCCGTCAAATTAAATTCCTTCTTTGCAGATGTCAGTCTAAAACGAAGAAATTTGGTATGTTCATTGTTTTCCAGCAGAACTTCATGCTTTATCAGTTGGCTCCACAATGACATTATTTCATTCTGGCTGTGCAGGAACCCTTTCATAAAACGATTGATTGTGGATGCCTGACAAGTCAAAAGAATGTATTCTCAATTCTGTTATTTTTGGAAATAAAGAGAATTTGAGAAGCGATGCTTCGCTTTGTAACACATTGTCTCCCTAGTATTTACAATAATCCGGACACATCAATTAAGGATAACTTCATGCGGTTGAGCTTGTTAACTAGTAACTTAATTTGCCCATTTTCTCAGTTCGGTAATAGAGTGTAATAATTGTTTAATGGATCCTCATTTACTGGATTCTGAATATAACAGGCTAAATTCCTGCCTGGTTGCTCTCCAGAAATATCAGACAAATCCATTTAATCTGAAGTAGTCCACAATTTAAATGTGTGAAACTATCTTGAGACTGACAGAAGAGACAAGAGAAGAGTTGTTGTTAGTAGATTGGAGAAGTTATTCCTGGCTTTTGGAGGAATGGATTCATACCCCTTAATGCCAGCCCTTTTAAAGACTAGATTTAATCCCTTCAAGAAGACCCCCACCTTCATGAACTGTCTGCTACAAAAGGGCTAGAAGATCTCCAGCTCAGTTCTCAAGGTTTATTACTCTATCCTTCCTTCTTGGTACTAAAACTAGCTAAAGGAAGTCCATATGAATCTGGCTTCTAGGAGAAGAAATGACGACTGCAGCAGAATGAAGAAACAACGAGTAGACAGTCTTTTCCAAATTCCTCTCTGGACTAGGAGAGGACTTGAGATCACCCCCAAATGCTCCAGACAGCTGTTCCTTGCAAGGAGACAACAATATAGCAGTCTTCAGTAGGTTTAGAGTTCTGGGAGAGGAAGGAATAATAACCATCTTGCTCAAACTGCGACTGGCACCTTTGAAACGACACTACGTTCAAACACTTCCTTTCTAATCATTTTTGGAAATGGCTCGTTAACCGCTCTGCAATTAAAGCATTTCACCCAATATTTTTATATTCAGAATATTGTCACAGTGGCTACTCGGCAAATGCTCCAGTCTACAATTGCAACAGAAAGAGGGGGAATCAACCAAGGCAGCCAAGAGGAAGGAACTAACTCTCAGATAGGTGGTTGTTGATGTGCGGATCTCAACTCTGCCTTCCTTCTCAGCATTGTCGTCTTTACAATACAGCTCCAGGATTAAACCTTTGAGTACAAAAGCTTTACCGACAGTTAACTCCACAGTGGTGAAGAAAGCCGAACGTTGGAACTGGTGGAATTTGTGAGTGGCATACAGGTACAGCCAGGGTGTGTCCATGTTGAATGTACCTGTAAAGAAGAGAAAACTTTCTTTCTGAAAGCTGTCCTTCAGGTTTATTTATTTTCCAATAACTCCAATTAGTTCTTTATATGTGTCATTTAACTCTTCCCATGCAAAGGGAACCACTTAATGCACAATCTTTCATATTCCTGGGAAAATAAGAAGAGTCTTTTTAAAATAAATGTGCATTAACTCTTTTAGATTTTTTTTAGTTTGTCTGTCTGTCTGTCTGCCTCTCTCTCTCTCTCTCTGTATATCTATCCATCTATCTATCTCTCTGTATCTCTCTCTCTCTTTGTATCTTTCTCTCTCTCTCTCTATCATCTATCTTTATCTATCTATCTATCTATCTATCTATCTATCTATCTGTATCTTTCTCTCTCTCTCTTTCTCTCTCTCTCTCTCTCTGTATCTTTCTCTCTCTCTACTGTATCTATCTATCATCTATATCTATCATCTATATCTATCTATCTATCTATCTATCTATCTATCTATCTATCTATCTATCTATCTTTCCCCCTCTCTCTGTATCCATCCATCCATCATCTACCTATCTACCTATCTACCTACAGTATCTACCTACAGTATCTACCTATCTACCTACCTATCAATCTATCTGTCTGTCTCTGTATCCATTCATCCATCCATCCATCCATCCATCCATCCATCTCTCTTTCTCTCACTCCCTCCCTTCCTCTCTTTATTTTATTCAATTTCTTTTGCCACCCATCTCAAGTACGTGTTTTTGTAAAGTTTTTTTTTGGTTTGATTCTCGAATGTATGTTTGTAAAGCAAAACTACATAAATATAAACAATTAAGATGTTTTTTCCTTGATCGACCTCTGAGGCTGCTCCTTTATTTCCCCCTCACCCCTCACCCCAAGTAAAATATCCCCACCGTCGGGATGAGACTTTCAAGCCATGCATGTGATGGAATCTTACCTTCCCACTTCTTCAGCAAGCGGCCAGAAACATTTTTCCACTGCAGATCGGCTATAAAAAGGATGCGGTTGTTATAATGCACCTTGAAACTGGTGCTGCTTTCTAGAGAAGGGTAGAAAGAACTGGAATGCTGCAGCTGAGTCCTATAATCCAGATTCTTTTCAGGCACTTGAATCATGAACTAGAAGGAAAAATGGGTTGTGCCCATGTTATAGGAGAAGAAAGTCTTGGATGCAAGCAGGGGTGAAATCCAGCAGGTTCTGACAGGTTCTGGAGAACCAGTAATGGAAATTTTGAGTAGTTTGGAGAACCGCGAATACCACCTCTGGCTGGCCCCACCCCATCTATTCTCCGCTTCCCGAGTCCCAGCTGATCAGGACGAAATGGAGATTTTGCAGTATCTTTCCCCTGGAATAGGGAGGGAATGGGGATTTTGCAATGACCTTCCCCTGGAGTGGGGTGGGAATGGAGATTTTGCAATATCCTTCCCCTGGAGTGGGGAGGGAATGGAGATTTTGCAGTATTCTTCCCCTGCCACGCCCACCAAGCCATACCACGCCCACCAAGCCATGCCCACAGTACTGGTAGTAAAAAAAAATTGAATTTCACCACTGGATGCAAGGCAACAGTGGTTACTTGACTTACGACCAAAATCAGATCAAGGAGACCCCATCTTTGTGAACTGCTACAAAAGGGATAGAAGATCCCCAACTCAAGGCTTGTTACTCTATCCTTCCTTCTTGGTACTAAAACTAACTAAAGGAAGTCCATAAAGTCCACTTAAAAAGACCTAAAATGGACACCTAACATCAAAAACGTCATCAAAAAAGCTCAACAAAGAATGTTCTTTCTGCGCCAACTCAGAAAGCTCAAACTGCCCAAGGAGCTGCTGATCCAGTTCTACAGAGGAATTATTGAGTCTGTCATCTGCACCTCCATAACTGTCTGGTTTGGTTCTGCAACCCAACAAGACAGACACAGACTTCAGAGGATAATTAGAATTGCAGAAAAACCAATTCTCCATTGAGGACCTGTCTACTGCACGAGTCAAAAAGAGGGCTGTGAAAATATTTACAGACCCTTCGCATCCTGGACATAAATTGTTTCAACTCCTACCCTCAAAACGACGCTATAGAGCACTGCACACCAGAACAACTAGACACAAGGACAGTTTTTTCCCGAATGCCATCACTCTGCTAAACAAATAATTCCCTCAATATTGTCAAATTATTTACTAAGACTGTATTGCTATTATTCTTCTCTTCCTTACTAGTATCTATCTCTTCGCTCGTATCTTTCAAATTATATTGTTTTTATTTGTTTCTTAGCACAATTTGATAGTTTATCAGTAACCTTGACTATCACTAAGTGTTGTATCTTTTTATTCTCGATGAATGTATTTTATTCTCTTAATGTACACTGAGAGCATATGCACCAGAGACAAATTCCTTGTGTGTCCAATCACACTTGGCCAATAAAGAATTCTATTCTATTCTTTGCAAAGTGGGTTGGTGGCTGACGCTTAAGTGGAGATCCCAGTCTACCTCACCTTCTACTCGCCTTCCAACACCAGACAAACCCATCCAAAAACGTGACATGTTCAGTCCTGCTATGCCTACCTCCATGAAGTAGCTCCTCAGAGTGGCCTGTGAATGATTTTTGAACATCTGGCTGATGATCACCTTCCTCATATTGTTGGCTTCATCCCAGTGTTTCCCGTAGTTAGCCTCCAAGCGGGAGTGCAGCTGGCTTGCAGTGTCTTCATGGTGCAAATGGACCTGGAGAAAGGTTGCAGGTTGAACATTTAACATTCTTCCCTCGTAACAACTTCTCTTCCAAGAAGAATCTTGGAGAAAATCCTGGGTTATGGAATTTGCACCAGGTCCTAGTCACCCGTTGTAGAGAATAACGAAATGAGCCACGGTGGCGCAGTGGTTAGAGTGCAGTACTGCAGGCTACTTCTGCTGACTGCCGGCTGCCTGCAATTTGGCAGTTCGAATCTCACCAGGCTCAAGGTTGACTCAGCCATCCGTCTTTCTGAGGTGAGTAAAATGAGGAGCCAGATTGTTGGAGGGCAAGAGGCTGACTCTGTAAACCATTTAGAGAGGGCTGTGAAGTGGTATATAAATCTAAGTGCTATTGCTATTGCTCTTTGTTTCTTTCTTTCCTTCCTTCCTTCCTTCCTTCCTTCCTTCCTTCCTTCCCTCCCTCCCTCCCTCCCTCCCTCCCTCCCTTCCTTCCTTCCATGGTGGCGCAGTGGTTAGAATGCAGAGGTTTTCTTGGAGCCTAGGGAGGGTGAAAATGGCATCCCCCAGCCTCCTGGAGACCCTCCGGAAGCCGGAAACAGGCCATTTCCCAACTTCTGGTGGGCCCAGAAGGCCCAAAAATCAGGTGGCCGGCATGTGCATGCGTGCTGGAACTGACTTAGGGCAAAGCTCATGTGCCCACGAATATGGCTCCATGTGCCTATGCATGCCATAGGTTCGCCATCGTGGCCCTATACCATTTCAGACACTCCTTACTATGTTTTGCACCTTTTTGGAACCAATGCACCTCTTTACCTTGTGATTGTAAGTTAGACTCTGAGTACAGTGAAATTTGTGCTCTAGATCCAATCGGTAAACATCTGGCCAGCTGTTCTCCCGCTTTAACCTCTGAGCCATGTTGCATTCATGCTGAAGCTTCTTGGCATCTCCTTCTCCATGCATGTAGGAATAGACAAATATATACATTACAAACTGGAGTGATGATTTTTGACAGCCTTCTTGTCACTGCGTTTTTTTTTATTTACCAACTGAGCCCATCATTTCTGGACTATCAGACTTTCCGTAGCTTGCCAAGAATCCTTATCAGTAAGCTAAACTGCGCATGTCCACCCACATTCCTTCTCACTCTTTCCTTTGTTCTCTTGCCAGAAAGGTCCGGCTGAGAAATAGCCGGCACGAACTTTTTCAAAAATGTAACTAATTAGATCAGTTAGATGTTTTATTTTCTTTATAACAAATAAATGAATTTTCTTAGAAGGTGCGATTATCCCAAAAGCAGAATGGAATTAATCAGCGCCCTGTCTTTCCTGATCCGGTGTTTCCCCAAGATTTAGATCAGTTCCCAACATCTCTAATGATCGTGGAACCTGATCCCATAGATCTCCCGCTTTCGTGCTATTGACTAATATTCTACTCAGATTTGGAATGGAGTAGCCTGATCAAATTGTCCATAAATCCTTTTAAACGTGTAGTATATAGATTTTTTCCATTTTTCTTAAGAAAACACATTAAGCGGAGCCAATCACCTGACCTGACTCGGTTTCACGACCATTTAATGCAGTGGTGAAATCCAATTTTTTTTTTACTACCGGTTCTGTGAGCATGGCTTGGTGGGCATGGTGTGGCTTGGTGGGCGTGGCAGGGGAAGGATACTGCAAAATCTCCATTCCCACCCCACTCCTGGGGGAAAGATATTGCAAAATCTTCATTCCCACCCCACTCCTGGGGGAAGGATATTGCAAAATCTCCATTCCCACCCCACTCTGGGGCCAGCCAGAGGTGGTATTTGCCGGTTCTCTGAACTACTCAAAATTTCCGCTACCGGTTCTCCAGAACCTGTCAGAACCTGCTGGATTTCACCCCTGGTTTAATGCTGTTGTTAATGAATCCCCGCAGTTGTGAATCGAATTATAGTATCCTTAAGTCAACTACATGGTTATTGAGTGAATTTATTCTCTGGAATGGGTTTTTTTTTTTTAAAAAAAATACCACCCATAGAGATGAGAAGGGAATTTATATACAGATATATATATATATAAAACACCAGTACAGTACCAAACAATCCATATTTAATTCTCAGGATGTTGGACCAGACTTGTCCTCGTTTTTGCAGAAGAAAAATGATGTGAGATCCAAAAACGCCGGGAATGTGGGTTTCTCCATCCAGGGAATAGTGCCTTAAGTCATTATCTGCCTTTTTCTCGAAACACACTAAGAAACAAACACAAAGGCAACCAAAATCAGAAATGCATTAAGGAGGAACAGGAATACAGGTAGTTCTCGACTTACAAACGTTCGTTTGGTCAAATTCGGACACTTGGCAATTGGCATGTACTTAGGACTGTTGCGGTGTCCCGGGGTCATGTGATTTCCTTTTGCGACCTTTTGACAAGCCAAGTCAATGGGGGAAAGCCAGGTTCTCTTAATGTCTGTGTTACTAACTTAACATCTGCAGCTATGCACTTGACAACGGTGGCAAGAAAAGGTTGTTAAAATGGAGCCAAACTCACTTAACAACTGTCTTGCTTAACAATAGAAGTTGTGGGCTCAATGGTGGTCGTAAGTTGAGGATTACGCCAGGGGTGGGTTCTAATTTTTTTTACTACCGGTTCTGTGGGCATGGCTTATTTTGTGGGTGTGGCTTGGAGGTCATGTGACTAGGTGGTCGTGGCTAGCTGGGCAGAGTCATTTCTGGAAGGTCCTCACACTTACGACCAGTCCTCGCACTTACGACCCAACTCATTTGTTTGCTTTTAACACTGATCAGCTGTAGGACGGCCCTTTGAAGCCCTCCGGCAAGAGTTTAAACAGTTTTTTCCCCTCTAATCATCAGCTGGGACTCAGGAGGCAGCAATAGATTGGGGGTGGGACCAAATAAAAGATAAGAATAATGTGGGGGCGGTGGGGAGGAGGAGGGAGAGAGAACCGGTTCGGTGATGTCATATCGTCACCGCTACCGGCTCGGCCGAACCAGATAGAACCAGGAGGAACCCACCACTGGATTACCCATATAAACAATCAGGCAAGCAGTGCTGAAGGGGGTGGTGGAAAGAGGCAATTTCAGGGATGGGCTGCTGGGGGTTTGCAGGGGTTCGGGAGAACCTCTTGCTAAGATTCGGTGCAGTTCGGAGAATCCCCAAATCCCACTCCTGGCTGGCCCTGCCCACCCCTCCCCTCCCCTCCCCTCCCCTCCCAGGAGTCCCCACATGGTCCATTTTGTATGCAGGTAAATGCAAGGCGTGCATGAGGCTCGGGGAGGGCGAAAAAACAGGCCTACCAAAAGTTCAGGAAGGCCGGAAACGGGCCCATTTCTGGCCTCTGGAGGGCCTCCGGAGCCTGGGAAGGCTGTTTTGCCTTCCCAGAGGCTCAAGGAAAGCCTCCAGAGCCCAGGGACGGCAAAAACGCTCCCCCCCGCCATGGTGCAGGTGGCCAACCTGGCCACACCCACCATTGCCATGCCCACTCTGCAACAAGGCAGAGGACTCCTTGCTAAAATTTTTGAAGCCCACCTATGGGCAATTTATTTTTTGCAAAAAGAGCATAACTATACCCTCAATTTCAGAGCCCTTTAGGAGTTTCTTTTTATCCATTAGGAAATCATGTGTGTGTGTGTGTGTTTGAGGGAAGGAGGGTTAATTATTGGCTTTGTTTCTGCTCCTTTGTGCATTTTTAATGAAAATTTAGCATTCCTAGGCCATGACTTGCGATCAAAATTCCAGACTTGCTTGTGGTCGTAAATTGTACACTACCGGAATAATACTTTTCCACATTAGGTATTGCTTTTTTCCCCCTTTTTTTTCTTTTTAATCCGCATAGCTTTTGCATCAGATTTATTTAGGTCTGTCTCCAGTTTTACCCAGGTTGTCTCTGAGGTTGTGGCGGTCCTTACCTGCAAAGGACGCAGCATCCTTCAGCAGGTTGATCAAGGATACTGAAAATGCCACCTTTTGGCTGGCCAGTCTCGTGAGATTTCCTGCAAGGACGACAGGACTTCCGTGCCTTAGCAATTTGGCCTCCAGACGGATTGCATATCTCTGCTCCCCAGCCACAGATTGCAAATCGGTCCTGCCCTGCAGAAATTAGATGTATCTGATCGATTTTGGTGGATTAAAATAACTGGTCAGAGACCCACAAGAGGCATTTCCTCAATAGAGGATACACTGGCTGGGTTTTTGGTTCCAGACCAGGTGAGGCACTTACCTTGATGTAATAAATGGTGTTATCATTGACTATCAGTTCCAAGTGCCCGACGCGAGAGTATTTTGAGATTTCGATTTTGCCTGGTAAAGGCAGAAAAAAAGGATAAGTTAATTCCCACTTATATTTTCTCATGGATAGATAGCCTAATGCAGTGATGGTGAATCTTTTCGGCACCACTCTTCCCAGTTATTGTTCTGTCCCCGTCTCACACACGCACACAAACAGACAGCCGGGGGTTAAATAAACTGGCAGACAACCAATTCTTCCGATAAGAAGTTTGGCAGCAACCCAGTAGCTGCTTGCCAAGAACTTTACTCAATAAACAAAATACATGCAGTCAAGAATTGTCCAGTTCGTAAAATAAATCCAAGGCCGATAATGTTGTTTCCAAAGATGCAATGTGACTCGATAGTAGTTAGTTTTGTCCGTCACAGAGTCTGAATGGCCACCTCACCCCCTTTTATACCCTGCGGGGTGTGGTCCAGTGACTCAGCTTAATCTCTGGCACGCCTTTTCTTCTGTTGCACACGCTTATCTCTGCGACGCTGCCGAGAATCCAGCCAAGACTCATCTCCCTCATCACTGTCCACCTGTGGCTGTGTGGACGTGCTTGGCCCCGGCCCTATCTCTTGCCCTTCGGTGGACACTGAAGGCATTGCCAGAGAGGAGGGTCCTGGAGAGGGAGGCCTTGCCAACTCCTCTCCTTCACTCTCGGAGTCCTCTCCTGCTGATGACACAGGTTCAGGTAACGGAGCCACAACTGTCATCTGGGCTATGACCCGGAAGAGCAGCTGCCCAAAGAGCATGCGCGCAGCGGAGAATTAACTTTTGGTTTCTGATTACTGGTGCGCAGGCACGCATGACAATCAGCTGGCCAGCGCGCATGATCACGCTGGAAAATGGAAGACCAGCTCTTCCAGTTTCCCATACTGCCACACACATGAAGGCCAGCTGATCATCGCACATACATGTGCACCAGAAATCCAGAAGGGAAACAGGCGATGCCACGCGTGCCAGGCAACATGTCTCCACATGCCACTTTGGGCACGCGTGCCATAGGTTCACCATCATGGGCCTATTGCAAATGGAAGGCAACTTTAAGACATGTGGATTTCCAACTCCCAGAATTCCTCATCCAGCCTAAGCTTTAGGTCACAAGATCTTCTCACAAAAGATCCTTTTCCTAACTGCGTCTTATTTTTCCTCCGGTTACCTAAGATAGAGGTCGAAATTTGTTATTTTTAAAATAAATAATTGTGAATTGCCCATTCTTTTGTCAATCTTCCAAAGGTTCTTTCAGAAGACCTTCAGTTGACTTCTCCCCTTTTCACTTTCCAGTTCTAGGAGACCTGGGGTCTAAAATTACTTCTTTGCCATGGAAATCTGTGCAGCTTTGATCAGTTAATTCAAGAGCTCTTAAATCTCATGCTTTCAAATTTTGCAGGAGATGAGGATCATATGATGATGATGTTGTTGATTAGGGGAAAGAGAAAGGGCAGGGGAAAGGAGAAGGAGAAGGAGGAGAAGGAGGAGAAGGAGAAGGAGAAGGAGAAGAGGAGGAGGAGGAGGAGGAGGAAGAGGAGGAGGAAGAAGAAGAAGAGGAGAGGAGTAGGAGGAGGAAGAGGATGAGGAAGAAGAAGAGGAGGAGGAAGAGGAAGAGGAAGAGGAAGAGGAGGAGAAAGAGGAGGAGGAGGAGGAGGAAGAGGAGGAGGAGGAGGAAGAAGAAGAAGAAGAAGAAGAAGAAGAAGAAGAAGAAGAAGAAGAAGAAGAGGAAGAAGAGGAGGAGGAGGAGGAGGAGACCTAAATAAATATGCTACACAGCATTGAAGAATAAATTTTAGAAGCTCTGTGCTTCATGTACGGTGATGACTTAGATCTCCCAAAGATGGACACCAAGAAGTTCTAATTGGTCCTCAGTTGTTCTCACCATTCAGTAGCATTTTTGTCTTCGGCTCCATGAATTCAATTCTGATTTTTTTCTGAGGGATGTTCCAGTGGAAGTCAAAAGCCACATTTCTCTTCAGCTCTGATTCCGGACTCCCCATAAAGAAATGGAGCTCGGCTTCATTTGGAACCCAAGAACTTTTCTGAAGAAGAAGAAAGACACGTCATAAGACCAATAATACCAAATGAAGTCTCAAAATGTGAATTTCAAAACTGACTATAGGTTGCTAACTATAGAAGTAGTCCTTGACTTACGACCATTTGCTTAGCAACCATTTGAAATTACAATGGCACTTACATAAATGACTTAAAACCAACCTTCGCAATTATGACTGTTATAGCATCCCCATGGTCACATGATCAAAATTTGGGTGCTTGACAGATGTTTACAATGGTTGCAGCATCCTAGGCAGGGGTGAAATCCAGCAGGTTCTGACAGGTTCTGGAGAACCGGTAGTGGAAATTTTGAGTAGTTCGGAGAACCGGCAAATACCACCTCTGGCTGGCCCCAGTGTGGGGAGGGAATGGAGATTTTGCAGCATCCTTCCCCTGGAGTGGGGTGGGAATGGAGATTTTGCAATATCCTTCTCCTGGAGTGGGGTGGGAATGGAGATTTTGCAATATCCTTCCCCTGGAGTGGGGTGGGAATGGAGATTTTGCAATATCCTTCCCCTGGAGTGGGGAGGGAATGGAGATTTTGCAGTATCCTTCCCCTGGAATGGGGAGGGAATGGAGATTTTACAGTATCCTTTCCCTGCCATGCCCACCAAGCCACGCCCACCAAGCCACATCACGCCCAGCAAGCCACGCCCACAGAACCGGTAGTAAAAAAAATTGGATTTCACGACTGATCCTAGGGTCATGTGATTGCCATTCCCAACCTTTCCAACCGGCTTCTGACAAGCAAATTCAACGGGGGAAGCCAGATTTGCTTAACGACCTCATGATTCACTTAACAGCTGAAGCCATTTGCTTAACAACAAGCCAAAAGGTATACAATCAGGTGTGGCTTAGCAATGGAAATTTTGGTTCCGATTATGGTTGTAAGTCAAGGACTATCTGTCCAACAAGAATGAGTTCTTAGCATTATACCTGTTGTTTCTGTCTACCTGTCTATCTCTAAACCAGACAGAAGTTAAGAACCAGACCTGAGCAACATAATGATATGCTGCTTTTATTAAATACTGCTGTAGGTTTCTGTCCTGCTTTCTTAGCATAATGGCGACTTTGACCGGTCCAGGGAAGGGAAGAACGAAGCTGCTGGTCTTATCGTCAGGGAGAAAAACCTCTGAACACAGCTGCCAGCCAAACGTTTTCGACGCTGCCATTAAAACCGAAAAGAAGAAAACAATTTTTAAAAGTGAAGGATATTCTTTGGTGTCGTTTGTCCAGGAAAATTGTTGTGGCCCACCAGTGGCCAGCAGAGTCGGACAGTGAGGAGGTTGGGGAGGAACATGGGTCAGTCCTGGGGGCTGGGGAAAGCTCAGACGAGGGCTCTGCATCGGAGGCAGAGTGGAAGTTAGACAGCAGTGAGGCAGAGGAACAGCTGGAGCCCGTTCCCAGTGTGCACATGCAAAGAGCTGCCAGAAGACAAGAACTCAGAAAGCAGGGTCAACTCAGGAGTAAAGCCACACCTTGAAGGTGATTGGCCCCTCCCACAGGAAATTAAAGAGGAACGAACAGGGAGTGGGCTTTTGCAGGAAACAATTCGTTCATTCCGTGACTCTGAGAGACTCTGTTCCAAGTTTTGCTTTGTACTATGGTTGAAAACAAGTTACGTGGCAGCTTGCCAAACGAGATAAGGTGTGTTGAGAAATATTCCTTTGACAAACTGTTTGGAAAAGCCTTGCTGACTGTGAATGAAAGTAATTCACAGTCGTGTAAATAAAAGAGGTTTTGCAGCAACCAATTCCTGCCTCCTGCTTGCTAAGGGAGCCTAAGTCAGAAGAAAAATATTCTGAGCATCTATAAGCCATATCTTGTTCTTAAGATGAAAATGCCTTGTGCAAAATGCCTCGTGATGAGACCATCGCTTCCAGATTGTGTGAAGTTTCTACCTGCGGCGTTATGTTGCAAGTGGCTTTAAAACAGGGGATGGTTTAAAAGGATCTGCCTTGAAAGCATTTCTGATTTTTCTGCAAAATGCGACACTGGAAAGTGATGGGTACGAAATTTACAACACTGGAAAGTGATGGGTGCGAAATTTACAAGTTAGCTTACCTTCCTCGCTGGTGCAAAGTTCAGTTTGGCCCGGGAAATGGTCATTGGTTTTCGTTTTCTCCCTTGCAGTAACGTAGAGTTTAGAGCTGTAAAAGAGGGAGAGAATCTGAATTCTTATAATGCAGCTCACTGAACAGTTTTGATACACAGGAATCACCAAAGCTGTTTCGTGTGACTATTTGGCACATAATTATCCTACATAAATAGCAGTGTCTCACCACACTTGATCATCATTTCAGTTTCGGTTGATATAGTTCATTTATTTTTTTTTTTGCTTCTTTTCCGGTGATATTGTACTGCAAACTAGGGCATACAAAACCTTTGCTAGACCAATTCTCGAATACAGCTCGTCCGCACTGTATATCGGACATTAATACAATTGAGCGAGTCCAGAGGTATTTCACGAGAAGAGTCCTCCACTCCTCTGCTCACAATAGAATATCTTATGCCACCAGGCTTGAAATTTTGGGCTTGGACAACCTTGAACTCTGCCACTTACAGTCTGACCTAAGCATAGTACACAAAATTGTCTGCTACTATGTCCTACCTGTCAATGACTACTTCAGCTTCAACCGCAATAATACATGAGCACACAATCGATACAAACTTGATTCTGTGGCTTCTTCCCCAAACCCCCAAAATTTTAACCTTAGACTGTCTACTGTTGACCTCACCCCATTCCTAAGAGGGACGTGCATAAGCACACCAATATGCCTACCATCTCTGTCCTACTGTCTCCATTTATTCATACCCATTTCCTGCATTCATAATCATGTTTATACTTATATCTGTTATCTTATGTATGTTTGATAAACTAAATAAATAAATAAAATAAATACAATTTTATTAGTGCCTGTATCGATTCCTGGAAAGCTGAATATTTTATTTTAAGCACAATTCCCACCACCGCAAAACTCCCTGCGTTGCCTGGAGGATGAGCTGAGATTCCAGAAACATTTGACTGATCCCGGTTCTGTGTGTTTTGTGTCTGTTTTACCTGAAATGTAGAATTTCCATAGCGTCTTCAGGAGTGTTCCAAAAAAATTTAAATTCTTTCCCTTTTTTCACCTGAATTCCACCATCAAGTTTGGCTGAGGATCTCAAGATGGTGGACCACTTCAAGCCAGTGTTCCCCAGAACTCCTACAGTTCCCATCTGGGCAGAAATCTGTAGGATAACACTGTCAAAATATAGAGAGAAGAAGAGATTTCATTGTAAGAGTTCGATACAGAGTTTAAATGTCTTTTTTTTAAAAAATGTTTTTATGTGGCTGATGGAGTCTCAAGTCTTTGAGATAATTTCTCTTCCAACCCTTCTACAGGTAATCCTCAACTTATGACTGCAATTGAGCCCAAATTTTATGTTTGCGAGACAGTCGTTAAGTGAGTTTTGCCCCATTATACAACCTTTCTTGTCACAGTTGTTAAGAGAATGACTGCAGTTGTTAATTTAGTTTTAGTTGTAAAATGAATCTGGCTTCCGTATTGACTTTGCTCGTCAGAAGTTCGCAAAACTTCTGGGACCATAGAACACTGCAATGGTCGTAAATATGAACCAGTTGCCAAGTATTTATGGAGCTTCTCAGTCATCCAGGTCATGGTTGTCCCAAAAGTGCTTTTTTTTCAAGAGGCAACTGGACTTTCTGGATTTTCTTTGAAGACATTTCGCTTCTCATCCAAGAAGTTTCTTCATCTCTGACTGGATGGTGTGGAATGGAAGGGTTTATGTTCCTTGTGGACAGCTGGCCATTTGCATTTGTATCACATGACTGTGGGAATGCAGCAATGGTCATAAGTATGAAAAACAATCCTAAATCACTTTTTTCAGTGCCGTTGTGGCTTCAACCGGTCACTAAACAAACGATTGTAAGTTGAAGACTACCTGTATTGGGTTGGAAATAATGCAATAATGAAGATAATTAGTATTTGGAAAGAAAACACAACTCTGGAAGCTCACTACCTTGGCTTGAGATAGCCATTGATGAAGAAATGGTTGTGTTTCCTGAAGTTTGTGTCTCCTCTGGCAGTCAGGTTGACAGCTGCCGAAGCATTAAAACCCAGGAGGACAGGAAGCCCTGAGATGGTTGGAAACAGCACTTCTTCTGTTGCCAGACTCAATCTTTTATTCCACTGGACTTCTTGGCCCTGTGGGGAAGATAGTAAAACTGATGATAAGTCAACTAACCTGTGGGAGGGCCTCATGTAATGGCATAAAGCAATAAAATCAGAGATGGGATTCAGCCGGTTCGGAACGATTCAGGTGAACCAGATGTTAATTTTACATCCGGTTTGGCAAACTGGTAGTTCCGATGACTGGCTGTCCCCGCTCCACCCTGCCCCTCCCCTCCCAGGAGTCCCCATGCAGCCTGTTTTGGATCCCAGGTAAGTGCAGGGGACACGTGGAGCCCGGGGAGGTGGAAAACAGGCCTCCCAGAGGCTCGGGGAGGGCGAAAATGGGCCCATTTCCTGCCTCCAGAGTCCGGGGAGGTGGAAAACAGGCCCTCCACAGCCCGTTATGTCTCCCAGGAGGCTGCAGGGAGGCCTACTAGGTCCAAAACAGGGTGCGGGAGGAGCGGCAACCCCCCCCCCCGGGACCGATTTTTGCTCCCAGGAAGGTGCATTTTTTTTAGATTTCTATACTGCTTCATAGTGCTTTACAGCCCTCTCTAAGCGGTTTACAAAGTTAGCATGTAACATATTGCATATTAGCATGAGCCCGAGTGCTGCCTGTCATACCCCTTGGCCACACCCACTATGGCCACGCCCACCCAGCCAGTCATTAGGGCAGAGAACCGGTTGTTAATTTATTTGAATCCCACCACTGAATAAAATACCAATTTTTAACATGACTTGGAGTTATTTTCTCTACTACACTCAGGTACGGATGCTGGAAGTGTGGAAGCAGAGTGGAAGGAACCTTCTCAAGAAGTTTGATGGTTGTCCTACTGTAAGGCCCCAAAATGTACTTGAGTCACCAGAATGCCAGAGAGAAAGAGACTCATGATGAGGCTTGCAAAAAGTAGCAGATTTTATTTATGGCCAAAAACAAAATACTGGGTAAAACCGTTCCAAACACATACAAAAGAGACATGTATATGGAAAGGCCACATCTTGTGGAAGGTATGGTGTCCTTTTATACCTTCAGAGGCATTAGCTTAATACCCAATTCTGGCCCCCTGGCCCATGCCTTTCTTGCAGCCCTGCATTGGCTGTGCAGCAAAGAGCAGGGGCAGGGGGACTGAGCACCTAGCAACAAAAAGAAGCTGGGTGTATAGCAACTCTGCTTCTTGAGATATCCACCAGGCACGGAGTGGTACAGAAAAACAACACAGAGGTGAGATCACCAGTAGAAGCAAATGGCAAAGGCAATTCCAATTCTTAGCACAGAAATTCTTACAGAAGCAAAACAGTAAATCAAACCAATTCTACTGACTCTACTATTATGTCCCACTAATTTTACCTGTTCTATTATTACTATGTCCCTTCACTACTGAACTTTTCTAACCGTGCCAGAAGCCTGGAGATCGCCATTTAGAAACGATTGCACTAATCACAGTACTCTTACCTTCAAAACTTTCATCGTTAGCTCCACTAGGTTCAAATAATAATGTTTTGCTTGGCTTCTGAGATCGCCGCAGTCAAGAATCATCAGCTCATTTCCAAAGATTTTGAGACTAAGTTTGCATTTGGGCTTCTTCTTCTTCCCCATTTTTTTGGTGAACTGAAGCATAAGTAGAAAGAGAGAGAGAGATGCTACTCAGACATGGGAACCCTCCCAAGACAATCCTTGTGCAGATATACGGTAGGTGATCCTGAATGGTACAAGCGAATACCCACAGATGACACATTAACGTACCTTTTTCACAAAACCATTAATCTTCTGGTATTGTCCACGTGGACAGTCGCTTTCTGTTCTCAGTGCAGTTTTATTTCCTTTAGGTAGGTGACTTTTCAAATTGAATTGCTTGAATGATGACTTATTTTGAGAAATCTTGTTCACCATCTGCATGGGAGATTCTGGCTTGACATGCCTTCCTTTGGTGTCTTGAAAGTCAAAAAGTGTCCGGACAATATCTTCCATATTCTCCAATCTGACTCCAACCTTAAAAAAAAATGGTTGTATGATATTTAGAAGGCCACAAGCTCAGACATTCTGCTGCCTCAACTAAAGAACCATGTTGGCTTCCTTCGTTAAAAAAACCCCCTAAATGCTTGGTAGACCAGTTACCTGTTTGCTTCCTTCCATATTTTGCCATTGAGGTTCTATACGCTTTCCTAGCTGACCCCATCACATGAGAAGGACCATCAATGAAAGGGTTTATTCAATAGTAATATGACATTGGTTGAATGCTTTTCTTTCAGCACTAAAGGAAGGTATTTTTATTTTCTCAGGCATTTTAGGAAACCTGTCAACTCGCAAAGCATCCCTGGCCTGCTCTCGAGTTGCCATAGGCAAGGGGGATGGGAAAATGGCGAAGCAGCATGGCAGCCAAAAAAAAAAAAAAGCACATTCCAGACATATCTCTCTCAAGGATGTCTCCCTGGGTTACCCACAGCAGCCAGAGGGGAGTGATCTCTACAACCCATGAAATTTCTCCGTTTGTTGAATGTGACTGATGACACATCCTGGGGGGGAGGGGGGAAACAGGGTCAAGATTGGGTCGTAAACTACGTGGGGTCAGAGTTGGCTTCACTTGGAGTGTGCTGACATGAAGCTCCTAATAAATGACTGGATTTCTTTGGAAGCTTGGCTCGAGGCTCATGATTTAATTAGGGCATCCGTCAGAACCCTGAAAAACCTTTAGAACGATTGAAAAACAATTTCAATAGTTTTTATAGTTATTCTGATTTTATGCTTCATGTTTATTATTATCATCAGTACACAAATTACCATAATTGATACTCATTTGTCTTTTGGTGCTATTATTATCACTTTATATTGGCTAGTGTGATATTTTATATGAAAGTTTTGACTGGTAATTGTTCAGGAGACAGCTGCATAAATAAACACTTGCCATACACCCATCATCGACAACAAGAACTCTCTCTTTGCCTGATAATAGAAGAGCTATTAAAAATAAATTATGAAAAGTTCTGCCTTATTTATTTCTCTCCAGAGATAAATCAGCGCTAGTGGGAAGAAGTAGTTTAACTTCTTTTTTTTTCCAGATAGTTTGCTGAAATTCTTGCAAACATGTTAGGGAGCCTCTGTTATGAGTCTAGCCTGGGGTGGGGGGGAGAATACTCTTGACCTGAATTCATGGACTTTATTTATTTATGAAAATTTCACTTTCTCTGAGAGACTCTGGGTGGCTTACAATATATTTTCAATACATCCACATATAGTCAGAAAACTAATTTTTCTAGCTTTGGGGAAAATGACCACAACAAAATGCAAAAAAGATTCAAACTGGAAATGGTGAATTCTAATGCTGCATATGTAAGATGGAATTGGTTGATATCCTGCCCCTCACAGGAGTCCCCATGCAGCCTGTTTTGGATGCAGGTAAGTGCAGGGCTTGCACGGATGCTCAGGGAGGGTGAAAAATGGGCCTACTGGAAGTTTGGGAAGGTTTCCGGTCTCCAGAGGGCCTCCGGAGCTTGGGGAGGCCATTTTCGCCCTCCCAGAAGCTCACCATGGTGCAGGAGGCCGACTAGGCCATGCCACCATGGCCATGCCCACCCAGCAACTGGGCAGAGAACCCCTTGCTAAAATTTTTGAAGCCCACCCCTGGGTAAAAGCCAACTGACTGCTGCTTATCGAGAGGGACATCAGCCTGGGGATTCTGGTCATGGTTGGATCAGTGACCTGACTTGGGATAAAGAAGTTTCTTCTGTTCCTAAGAATAGAAATCTGGATTCCTGCACGTGTCAAATTTACCCGCAGCATTATGCCTAATAATTGGTTCGTGTGTCTTTCAGGTCACTTGCCTCTAAGAGATTGATAGCCCGTCCCAGTAGATGGATTGTGAAATTGGTCAGGATCAAATGTGGGATAAAAGAAGCAGGTGAGAAGATGACCTGGGTCTCAGCATTTCCACTGGCCATCGCTGGAATGGAAAGAGTTGCCAAAGCATATCAGTTAGAAGAAAAACTTGTCTTATTGAAGTGTCCAACTACAGTATGTATAAAACAGATATACCGTGTTTTCCCCAAAATAAGACTCAACTGGAAAATAAGCCCTAGCATGATTTTTTCAGGATGCTCGTAATATACGCCCTACCCCCTAAATAAGACCTAGTTAAGATCATCAGCCAGACAGACCCATTTAGTACCGTATTTCGCTGAAAATTAGATCTAACTGGAAAATAAGTCCTAATGTATCTTTTGTAGCAAAAATTAATGTAAGACACGTGTCAACTCGCGAAGCTTTCTCGACCTGCTCACAAGTTGCCATTGGCAGGGGGATGGGGGGGATCGAGCCTCACAGCTGCATCAAGGAATTTGCACCTCAGTCAAAACAACGCACATCCTAGCTGGCCAAAATCAAGGCCATCTCCACAGAAACAAGTAACGGCTGGATGGAGTGACTTCTACGATCCGTGAAATTGCTTTGTTGGAGATTGTGACTGATGACACACCTTGGGGGGAGGGGGAAACAGAGTCAGAGGCAAGGCACGAACTGAGTGGGGTCAGAGCTGGCTTCACTAGGTCCGTGCCAACATGGCGCTCCTCGTTATCAACTGGATTTTTCTTGAAAACTGGCTTGAGGTTCCTGCTTTTATTAGGGCATCGGCTGGAACCCTGACAACACGGTTTTATTTTTGGGGATACACGGTATATATCTTCCCTTTGTGTCTTGATCAGTGCAGGACACATTCACTCATGGCAGTGCAACAGAACACAATTAATGTTGCTAGTCTCTGGGCAAGATTTGTTTAACTTGTACATATTTTAACCTTTATTTTATATTTGAAATTTGATGTTGCTTCTGACACATATAAAACAAACAAGCAAACTGTGCATCTTCATTATGTAGGTTCACATTTCAGATATGTGATTGAGTCAGGTAGAACTACAGGTAGAAAACACCTGTATTTAAAAAGGTTCTAAACGTTCAGAAATAACATTCATACTCTGCAGATACGATGACCACGTTTTTTTTTTTATAAACTGAAAAAAGCTCTACAGATAATTTCAGATGTCTGAAGAAATGTGATTCAAGGCAGAGCTCAAGCAGTCAATTATTGGTCATTGTGTATTGCCCAAGGCTTAAGAGTTAATGCATAAAAACCCAAGGACTTAATCTTCATTCATTCATTCATTCATTCATTCATTCATTCATTCATTCATCTTAAAACATGGTGCTTAATGCATTTAGCTACCTGAGTGGAAGGTAACATCTGTGTAGGAAGAAAATTTCCACGTTTCCCAATCAAATTCCTTGAGAATGATGTCTTCAGGCAGAGAGTTCCTAAAATGCTGTTTTAGTGGGTCTTCTGTTCTTAAGAGCTCAGAAAGATGACTCCAGACAAAAGAGCCCACTCCAAAAATATATACAAACACACACACACACACAAAACAAGAAAATACAGTTCAATTATTGGGAAAACAGAAGTTAAACCCGTTGTGGAATGCATCATTACATTGATGATTTCAGAGATGCTGAATTACTACAGTTACTTTCATCTTGCAAAAATCTAAAATGTTATGACCAGATTCTTACATCGGGATAATCCATCATGTATTTTGATTATCTGAGGATGAATATTTGGGGCAAACTCAGGCACTGTTCTTCATCAACTATAGTGTGTGGCTTTCTGTACTAAGTAAAGCCAGCAAATTGCAGATTATTCAGTCAATTGTTTAATCAAGCTGAGGTTTAACAAAGATAGGTGAACACGCCTATAACCTATGCACAGATGTTTTGTCATTATTTATTTATTTATTATTTATTAATCAAATTTCTATACTGTCCTACTCCCGAAGGACTCAGGGCGGTGAACAGCCAAGATAAAATACAGATAATACAAATATTAAAAATCCCTTAAAATTATTAAATATTTTGGCCGAAACACAAATTAAAACACCCAATTTATAAAATCACGAATTAAAAATTTAAAAGAGGAGAGTTAGGAGAATTATAGTTCTAAGCATGGGGATGCAGTGGCTCAGTGGCTAAGATGCTGAGCTTGTCGATCGAAAGATCGGCAGCTCAGCGGTTCGAATCCCTAGTGCTGCATAACAGGGTGAGCTCCGGTTACTTGTCCCAGCTTCTGCCAACCTAGCAGTTCGAAAGCACATAAAAAATGCAAGTAGAAAAATAGGGACCACCTTTGATGGGAAGGTAACAGGGTTCCATGCGTCTTTGGCGTTAAGACATGCCGGCCACATGACCACAGAGACGTCTTCGGACAGTGCTGGCTCTTTGGCTTTGAAACGGAGATGAGCACTGCCCCCTAGAGTCGGGAACGACTAGCACATATGTGCGAGGGGAACCTTTACCTTTACCTAGTTCTAAGCATGTCTTTCTATAAGTAGTGTCCCATCAAGTTCAATGGCACTTTCCCCCAATTAAATACGGATATGTTTGCAGCAGTGGTGGGTTGCCCCCGGTTTGCACCGGTTCTATAGAACCGGTAGTAAAACCGGTGGGAGGCCCTGGCCACTGACTCTGATGTCATGAAAATGCTTCTGCGCCTGCGCGGCCCCGTTGCAAACCGGTAGTAAAGGTAAGTAAAACCCACCCCTGCTTTGCAGCCTAAATAATGCAATCATGTATTTATTCATAAATAGATCCCTTACAATTCAGTGAAGCTTGTAACCAAATTCTTGCACTTAGGATGATAGCTGAATCTTCCAGAGGTGGGGGAATATCTAGGGAAAGACCTCCTCTTACCTTGGCTGGATCGCTCCTTCTGCAAAGTCCATTTAATGTGATTGAATAAGTCTTTGCTAGGACATTTCATGGCCATAAGATACGAAGCAATTCTGACCTCAACATTCTCATCGTAGGTTTGGAACAGACGGAGCAATACAGCACGCTAACATGAAAGAATATAGGGTAAAGAAACAGTTTAACAAATGTTAGTCACATCTATTCATATCTTGTTTCAATTTCCCCAAAACATCCTGTCAGGCCTGGAAGCCATCTTTTTCATTGGATCTTCAGGCCTGCCACATTTACTACTATGGGAAACTGGGAGGGGGGATTGTATAGAACTAGGGTGATATGTAGTCAAAATAACATTCCTTTCTCAGAGAGTCAAGGACATCTTGCCCTGCACCTGGGAGGCTGGAACTGGGAGGCATCTCCAGTTGGGATGATGCTTTGATTGGACCAGTGGTGGGTTCCTCCCGGTTTGGCATGGTTTGTGAGAGCCGGTAGCGGTGACGATATGACGTCACCGAACTGGTTCTCTGTCTTTGGGAGCTGGGCCCTCCCCCCCGCCCCGGTGTTATGCCGACATTATATTTCTTCTTTTTTCGCCCAGCTGAGAGATGCGGCAGAGCGGATTGCCACACCTCAGCTGGGCAGATTCGCAACGCGCTTGCGCGAAGCGCAAGTTTGGCGCGCTGGCGAGCAAACCGAGCATGTGCACGGCGATCAAGAGAACCAGTAGTAAAGCCGGTTAGAACCCACCCCTGGATTGGACCTTGTGAAGGACGTGTGGGTGTTGGGCAGGGACTTTACTTTTACTTTACTTTTTACTTTTATTAGACTTCTATACCGCCCTTCTCCCGAAGGACTCAGGGTGGTGTACAGCCATATTAAAACACATAAAATTACCAAATTTAAAAACCATTAAAATCAAATATACAAAAATTTGGCCCACAAATTAAAAACTGACATACACCCAGTTAAAATTCATATTCATGTTAGGCCAGCCTGGCTTGTTGGAACAAGAGGATCTTCAGGGCGCGGCGAAAGGTGCACAGGTCGGGGATCATACGCACATCTAGGGGTAGCTCATTCCAGAGGGCTGGTGCCCACATAGACTTGGACTTTCCTTTGGGTGGGGAAAACCTGGAAACTTTCAGATTCGGGTTTTCCCAGATGTGCCAATATGACATCTCTAATAAAATGGAACTTTGAGGAATTTCAAGCCTCGGAGTTTTCTTTCCTTGGGGGTGTTACTTGGAACCCTGACATTAACCCAAATCTGAAAGTTAACAATGAGCCTTAGTACAAGATTTTACTAAGGCTTGATATTCAAAGGTAAATAGTTCTTGTTTTCTGCAGAAGAAACCAACTGCTAGGTCCGTGATGGTGAACCTATGGCATGTGTGCCACCTCTGGCACGCAGCGCCTTCTCTGTGGGCACGCGAGCCGTCTCCCCAGTTCAGCTCTGCTGCGCATGAGCGCACGCCTCCCACTTACCAACTGGTCTTTGGGTCTCTGCCGTGCATAGGCCACATGCAGCGGGTCACTTGTGCATGCACGAGGAGCGGGCCGTTTGTGTGGGGACCGTGTGCACATGCACGGGGGCAGGGCATGTGCAGGGTTGCATGTGTATGCGGGGGTGGGGCATGTGTGGGGCGCACGCACATGCATGGGGCTCGGGCCCGGGAGGGGGCTGCATGCGTGCATGGGATCAGGGCACATGTGGAGGTCACGCATGCACAGGGCCGCATGCATGGGGGGCACACGCCCGTTGCATTTTGGGGGTTTGCGCGCGCTTTGGGCGCTCGGTCCGTAACAGGTTAGCCATTACTGTACTAGGTGTTGGTCAAGCAGCCATTTATTTCATAACATGTCATTAAAACCAGTGGTGGGTTCCTCCCGGTTCGGTCCGGTTCGGCCAAGCCGGTAGCGGTGACGATATGACGTCACCGAACCGGTTCTCCCCCCTGCTCTCCCACCCCCCCACCCACGTTATTCTTACCTTTTATTTGGTCCCACCCCCAATCTATTGCTGCCTCCTGAGTCCCAGCTGATGACTAGAGGGGAAAAAAACTGTTTAAACTCTTGTCGGGGGGCTTCAAAGGGCCGCCCTACAGCTGATCAGTGTTAAAAGCAAACAAATGAGTCGGGTCGTAAGTGCGAGGACTGGTCGTAAGTGTGAGGACCTTCCAGAAATGACTCTGACCAGCTAGCCACGCCTACCTAGTCACATGACCTCCAAGCCACACCCACAAAATAAGCCACGCCCACAGAACCGGTAGTAAAAAAAAATTAGAACCCACCCCTGATTAAAACATACAGATTATGGTAACCATAGTCCTAAAAAACAATTATGCCTTTGTAAGCGATTTTTTTTGTGGGGGGGAATCCTAGGTTTTAAAACATGGCATGGAAATTTAAAATTTCAAGTAAAGTCTACTTTACTTTAAAGTAAGGAAATGATGATAAGATGGTAAGGTAAGATAATATCAGACATAAGAAATAATAAGAGAGAAGAGAAAAGAGAGGGAAAGGAAGGGAAGGGAAGGGAAGGGAAGGGAAGGGAAGGGAAGGGAAGGGAAGGGAAGGGAAGGGAAGAGAAGAGAAGAGAAGAGAAGAGAAGAGAAGAGAAGAGAAGAGAAGAGAAGAGAAGAGAAGAGAAGAGAAGTTAACCAATATATGGTGCAACTACATTTAGAATATTGCACTCAGTTCTGCTCACATCAAAACAGTGTTATAGAATTGGAAAAGATTAAGGGTGACTTATACAATTGCAAAGCTAGAATCCACTTTCCCTCTGAGGAAAGTTTATAATAACTTGGTTTACCTATCAGCTAAGCTCTAAGGATTTGGGCTTTCACTGTGGAAACCCAAACACTGGAGTCTGAAAATTATGGCTTAGATCTATGTCTGATTTGAGTCCTTATTATCTAACCATCAAACCACGAATGGCTTCTTAAAGAACTGTGATAAGATAACCATTGTTACCATTATAGCATTTTAGCTAAAATCAAAAGCTAGTGAAGAAAGTAAAGCAATACTGTAGGAACCCGCTTTCATAAAACTAGATCCCAGGATCATCCAATGAATAGGAAGAGAGTTGGATCCTATGCCCCTATATTCAGATCCAGCATGTCTTTAACACCTCCTTTGCTCCTTTTTTCTCTACCACATGGATGTTGTATTTTATTCAAAATGGGATAGGCAATCAACTCTACATCACCTACGTTGGCTGCACAGGGGATGCGCCGGAAAGCTTCAATGGCTGCCAGCCGGATTTCAGTCGGGTTGGTTTTCAGCACCACACAGGAACTCAAGAGTGTTGTCAAAGACGTTGCCGCCAGCCCTGCATTTCCAATCGCATTTAAGATCAGTTCCATCTGAGAAGCCAAAGTGAAGTTGAGTGAGGCATCCCGCAAATAAAAATAATAAAAATGAAAAAAGCCTTTGAAAGAAGCTTCAGAAAAAAAGCCTCCAAACAGAGCTTCAGAAAAAAAGCCTCTGAAAGAAGCTTCAGAAAAAAAGCCTCCGAAACAGAGAGGTTTTCAGAGGCAGGAAAAAAAAAAAAAACAAGGCACAGAACTCACAACCAACGAACCTGTTGCTAAAATTCACCTCTGGGAACAGCTGATTGCCGGAATACCCCCAATCAGCTTTTTTCTTATTTTCCTCCCCAAAAACTAAGGTGCGTCTTATACTCCGGTGCATCTTATACTCCGAAAAATATGGTATTTTGTGTTGGGGGGAGGGGGGAGGCTGCACTAAGGGAGGCTCATCCAATCTCATTGTATGCATATTATGCATTGACAATAAAGGTTTGAACTGAATTGAATTCTTTTTCTTCATCTTTAACCAAACACAAGACTCTACCTGAGCAGTTCCCTCTGATTTGGACTTGGCACATTTCCGCCCTAAGCGTCTTCCCAGACTTTTCATAATCCTCAGTACTGCTGGTACTTGGTCGCAGTTGGTTCTTGTGGAGCAGAAGTGATGCAGCAAAGACGTTAATCCTAAAAATGCTATTTGCCGTTCTTTGGGTAACTCCAACAGAGGCTGAACAAGAAAGAGATAGGAAAATAAATCCATTATATTATATAATTGGGGGGTGGGGATCAAGTTAGATTACGATAGACCTGGAGACAAATGTAGTGAAGAACCTCAAGAGAGAATCTGGAGAGCATGGCAGAAGATCAAACACTGGGTTGTATACTATAGACGAATGGTGGTACCTAAAGAAAGGTATCTGATACCAAACTTAATCAATTATAAAGATTTGGAAGGACCCAGGAGCTGAACGGAAATGTCTCTATTTTTTACCTCCTTTCCTTAAGTTTGAGCCTTGATACTTTTGACATATGGGCTAAATTTCTGATTCTCAAATTGATTCTCTCTTTATATATTTATTTTTCAAACGTATACCTGCACACCCCTGACAAAGCTAGCTGATAGGGGTGTACAACATTGGACAACCAGGAAACAGCATTAAAACAATAAACCTATCGATAATCAGCAAGAAAACCAATCCTATCACAATTAAAAATAGCCATGTGTTCAAATACGTGAGTTTTAGGAAATGAATACCAGCTTATGAACACAGGTGTACAATGATAAAAGTTGACATCCAAAATATCTACGGGACATTGTGTTAGTTGTTCCTTGTATAAATAATTATATACATTCTATACTGTACCTATGACTAGGTTTTCAGATAAAAGTTAAACCATATGTCCTGTTTAAGATATACAGTAAACTGGATAAATCATTCAGTATGCCCCAACTAGCTGGTTGGCTGGCCAGCCAGCCGGCCAGCCAACCAACCAACCAAATGACCAACTGATTGACTGACCAACCAACCAATCAACCAAACAATCAACCAACCAACCAACCAACCAACCAACCAACCAACCAACCAAACAAACAAACAAACAACCATCCAACCAACTTTATTGTGGATTGAAATGGTCATCTGGTTCATACAACAACATGTGATTTTCCTGATGATTCTGGTTTACCCATTTTGGTTTCTAAACCTTGGTTTTTAGATTAGTCTCTTATATGAATACAGCTGATACATCTGCCCAAGCAGCCACAACCAAGCCATCCGTTATCCTGCTTACAGCTAAAGCATCCATCATGCCTGCAGTGGGCTCTGGGATGAAGGCGAGGGACCTCAGGAAATGATCTATGCGGTCCTCATCTACTTCTTGCAAAAGAATCAGCTTTTCCATCAGGACGACGCAGGGTTCGGTTGCACAAAAGGGAAGAGCATCCAAGAGAGGCCACCTGAAAGAAACGTGAGAACGGTAACACAATTGAGGTATGTAAAGCATGGACAGTTTGTTAGGTTGGTTGTTAGGTGGAGACTGATAGATTGATAGGTCTGTCGAGTTGAGACTCGAGAGGCCTATCCTGCTTAGGTAGGAAACCCTATAGCATTCCAGACAAATGGTTGTCCAATATCTTCTTAAAAACTTCCAGTGTTGGAGCATTCACAACTTCTGGAGGCAAGTTGTTTCACTGATTCATTGTTCTCACTGTCAGGAAATTTCTCCTTCGTTCTAAGTTGCTTCTCTCCTTGATGAGTTTCCACCCATTGCTTCTTGTCCTGCCCTCAGGTGCTTTGGAGAAGAGCTTGTCTCCCTCTTCTTTGGGGCAGCCCCTGAGATATTGGAACACTTCTCTTATGTCTCCCCTAGTCCTTGTTTTCTTTTCTTTTTTAATAAACAAACTTTATTAAATTATCAAACAATTATAAAAACAGTTAAAACCATAATAAAATATTCATATACACAGATCATATCTTGTAATTGACATTTCATTTCTATTCTTTTACATATCTATATATATTCTTCTCCTCTACACATTATATATTTCATAACCTAGTCCCGCATTCATCCTCATGACGGTGAAGTCATTGTTGGTATTTATATGAAATAAGCATGGAAATACACTCCCAATTATCAGTTCTTAATTTAAAACTCACTCTATACTAAGTATATCCTTATCCACTTTCTTTTCGCTTAATCCAATCATACCACTTTTAAGGTATGGGACAAGTGGTATGACTGGTCCTTGTTTTCATTAAACTAGACATACCCAGTATTTGATATAACAGAAATAATTCAGTTATCTCTTCCTTGAGATTTTTTCCTCATGAAATTCCACTAAATAGATCTCTCAGTAAGATGCCACCAAATTCCTCTGGGGACCGACCCAACCATCTCCTGCTTAGGAGGAAAAGTAGCTCTGAGCCCTAGGCTTGGCATAAAGTTCATGAAAGGACCTGTTCAACTCTCTCTCACTCTGTGTGTCTGAACATATACGGAAGTGTTTTTGACATGAAATTAGATGAATCTCTTTTGCATCAATAGGTAGAGTATCTATTGCCCTAAGTCAGGGGTCAGCAACCCGCGGCTCTGGAGCTGCATGTGGCTCTTTCATCCCTTTGCTGTGGCTTCCTGTTGCTGATCGGCTCCACAACTGATAGGGCTTTCGGTTAGGACAGGTAGAGGAAAATATAAATATATTTATATATAAATCAAATTTTTTAAAAAAAGGATGCCGTGCTAGGAGGAGAGTCTATGGTGGGGGGAACCGGACTTCCGGTTGGCAGAGGAAAAAGGACGCTGTGCTAGGAGGAGACTCTATGGTAGGGGAACCAGACTTCCGGTCAGCAGAGGAAAAAGGATGCTGTGCTAGGAGGAGACTATGATGTGGGAACTGGACTTCCAGTTGGCTCCAGAATTGAATGGGGGGCTTCTGGTTAGGACCTTTGAGCTCTTAAGGTTGTCAACCCATGCCCTAAGTGTAAACAGCCATTTATGTGGAGCAGAGTGAGAGATCTTGTGGTTGACTTTGATAAATCCTAATTAAATGTTCCATGTTGCCTTCTTCTGAGTTACTTTGGGCCCATATTTAGCACCTTACCAGTTATCTTGACATTTGGAAGAAGGACTCTTCCACAGGTCCATCAAGGCATCGGTGGAGACCTGCCGAAGTGCAAACACCAAATTCAGGAATAGCTCTGTAGGCTGCGGAGAAAAAGAGGACCTGGATTAGGGTTTAATACATTTAAAAATCAATAGTCTGGAAAATGTCTCCCAGTACCAAATTGGATGAAATGCAAAACAACATAACCATGTGTTGGAAAGGATGTATTCTCAAGGGACTAAGAAAAGTGCCGGAAAGAAAAATGAAGTCTTGAAAGCAGGTCTGATAACTCCATCTCATTATAGTTTTCTTCATGACTGTGATGGTATGTGCGAAAGACCTTGAGAGAAGGAGCAAAGAAACGCTGTTTAGGGAATGGTCAGAAAAGAGAAAGCATAGCCTGCAACTGAATAATGGGCTAGGTAAGAAGCTTGGAAGGAACCTCCTTAGTTTCTCAGACTGTGAAAGAAACGATGGTAGATCTGCACTTTCAGGCTTGAAGATTGATGTCAAGTACTGTAGATTAGATAGGAAACACAACCGAATGAGCTAATTCTATTTTATTTTAAAGCTACATTAATAGAATCTTCCAAAACCTAGCTGTCTTGAAATTTATAATGCTGGGAAAGGTAGAAGGAAAAGGAAGAGAATGAGTAGAAACAAGGTGAATAGATTCAATTATAATGTTGATGGATACACTGGTAGAACATCTAAAGAAGCAGTTGGGGATGTTTTATTCTAGAAAAGAGAAGAGTGATTGGTTTCAGTCAATAATTACTTGATGTCAGTATAAAACACCAAGTCCACATGTGGAGAAAGACTCAAACTGATTTATTTCTAAAAACTGTGCACAGGAACCTCCTCCACTAATAGTTAGCATCTGCTTAGAGTTAGATAAGGGTCAACAGCACTCAGGGAGGAGGGGTGGACTTAGTTCACTTGTGGCTATGTAGGGATTCTAGGTTGATCCCTCATTTAACGCTCACCCTGTCGGGTGCAAGAAATAGGGAATCAGGGTTAGATCCAGTGGTGGAATTCAAAATTTTTTACTACCGGTTCTGTGAGCGTGGCTTGGTGGGCATGGCATGGCTTAGTGGGCATGGCAGGGGAAGGATACTGTAAAATCTCCATTCCCTCCCCCACTCTAGTGGAAGGTTACTGCAAAATCCCCATGTCCTCCCGATCAGCTGGGACTCGGGAGGCAGAGAATAGATGGAAGCGGGGCCAGTCACAGGTGGTATTTACCGGTTCTCCAAACTACTCAAAATTTCCGCTACCAGTTCTCCAGAACTGGTCAGAACCTGCTGAAACCCACCTCTGGTTAGATCCAAAATGGGAATAAGTTTATTCCATGCTTCCTCTAAACAAGAATGGGAACTGCTTATGGTCAAGGCAAATTGGTGGTAGATAAGAGTCAACAGAAACCAAGGTAGATTGGACTGAGATCTCTTGTTGGCATGGCATGCTTGACCCTTCCCTTGGGCTCAGCTTGGTCATCTCCTACATGCCCCCAGATTCTGCCATTCTTCTCCTACACGTTGATGATACACAATCAGCCCATTAAAAGGCTAAATAAGGGAACAAATACAAGCTTTCTGGATTCTTGCCTTTAAGCTATGTATCACTGATGCTTTTCTACAGCAGCATCAGCAATGAAAGAAGAAGTGAACCCAAAATCTTGTCCCTTTTGAGGGGAATCTAACCCAGAGGGAGTTCCCACCCCCCAAGCCAACTCTTTCTTTCTTTCCTACCTCCCTTTCTATAGCTTCCTCTTTCTCCCTGTCTGCCTTTTTGCTCAATTCACAGCCCATTATTTAATCCCATTTACATTCAGTCTGATCCTACAATGGGTGGGCAGCAGCTCTATAGAGGCTCCCCTCTGAGTGACAAGCATTTCCTCCTCTGCTTTCAATGGGGGACGAGGGAGATTCCTCCCAAGCTTCTTTCATTCTTGTTTTGCTTGCCTGAATGGCCTGTATAATCTCACCCCATTTGAAAGCAAAAAAATAATAATAGCAGGGGACAAGGGAGACTATGCCTGGCTAGTAAAGACGGGGTTTCCAAGGTGATCTTGTGAACAATTCCCATAAGCCTCTTCCTAAACAAGAGGAGTTTTTTTTTTTAAAGGATGCAGATTTGGAGATAAGGAGAGTAAGTTGGAGCAGAGAAATATAACACAGATGCTGTGTTATAAGAGGCCTACAAGATGCGGTCGACACAGGATAAAGGGAAAATGTAGGTGGTCCTCAACTTACAGGAGTTTGCTTAGCGGCCATTCAAAGTTACAACAGCACTGAGAAAAGCGACTTACAGATGTTTTTCACACAACCATGGCCACGTTCTCATGATCACCTAATCCAGAGGTCTGCAACCTTAAACACTCAAAGAGCCATTTGGACCCATTTCCCACAGAAAAGAAAACACCGGGAGCCACAAAAACCCTTCCCATGCCGGACTATTTCTTGAGCGGCCACAAAACTAGCATATGTAGTTGAATTAAATATTCTGCTTTCTTCTGAAACTTTTCTTGGATTTATCCATGGTTGGCCTACTGGAGGTTGAAAAGCTCAATAAATCGCATGCTGGCGGGTGCCACACATTGTCGGTTGTGACACATATTTTGAGTGACAGGGAGCCGGGGTGAAAGAGCCACATGCTGCTCCAGAGCCACAGGTTGCTGACCCCTGACCTAATCAAAATTGAGATGCTTGGCAACTGACTCACATGTCAGTGTCCCAGAGTCATGTGATCCAGAGGTGGGGTCCACATAATTTACCTACCGGTTCGCCCAGCACTGAAAATGTGAGCGTACCTCCACGCATGCACACGACCTTCCACGCATGCACTTTGCTCACATGTGCGACTTCCACGCATGTGCACTGAGGTGGTTCAGTGGCTAAGATGCTGAGCTTGTCGATCGAAAGGTCGGCAGTTCAGCGGTTCGAATCCCTAGAGCCGCGTAACAGGGTGAGCTCCCGTGACTTGTCCCGCTTCTGCCAACCTAGCAGTTCGAAAGCACGTAAAAAATGCAAGTAGAAAAATAGGGACCACCTTTGGTGGGAAGGGAACAGCATTCTGTGCGCCTTTGGCGTTGAGTCCTGCCGGCCACATGACCACGGAGACATCTTTGGACAGCGCTGGCTCTTTGGCTTTGAAACAGAGATGAGCACCGCCCCCTAGAGTCAGGAACGACTAGCACATATGTGTGAGGGGAACCTTTACCTTTACTGTGGAGAGAACTTCTGCCCAACCTATTTTATTTTATTTGGAAAGGGATGAAGGCAATCTTGAAGGTATGAGTTGGGGTACTCTGTGTGGCCAATCATGATAATTCAATAAGCTACCTCGGTATCCATGGTAGGTTTCACGCAGAGCTTCTGAAGAACATTAGCTACTTCTTCCATTTCCTCCTCTTTGGACAACGGTGCCATTTTCTCTTTTTGATAGAGCAGGCTGCTTTCATAGATGTCACTAGTGGCTACTAGAGAAATGAAACCAGCATTACATTACACCGAAAGCATCGTTCAAAGATGTTTGTTCCCTAATATGGAACAGTAAGTTCCATTCTTCTTCCTTGATGAATGGAAGTGTCAAGGTTCCAAGTAATATGTCCCCAGAATGAAAAAATCCAAGGTTTCCATATTTCATCAAGGTCTTTTTATTAGGAACATATCAAATTGGCAAGGTCATGGTGTAATTCCAGATCTGGAATTTCACCCACTAAAAGCAAAAGTTTGAAACTCCCTCCCCCACCCCAACTCATGGTCACAATCTCTAATCAGCTCACAGTCCATTGTTCGATGACTCCAAACTCTACCTTCAGCCAGCTGCAAGCACCTTCTCAGTTCCTGTGGGAAAGAATGCCAGCTAACCACAGCATCCCCCCTTATCTCTACAACCCCCGTTTCTACTGCTAGAACGTGGCGTGCCTGAAGCATCATTAAAGAAAGCTAAGAAAAGAATAGGCAAGGACTACAATAAAATAGGGACGCGTTGGCTCAGTGGCTAAGACACTGAGCTTGTCGATCGAAAGGTCGGCAGTTCAGCCGTTCGAATCCCTAGTGCCACAAAACGGGGTGAGCTCCCGTTCCTTGTCCCAGCTTCTGCCAACCTAGCAGTTCGAAAGCACGTTAAAAAATGCAAGTAGAAAAATAGGGACCTCCTTTGGTGGGAAGGGAACAGCGTTCTGCGCACCTTTGGCGTTGAGTCATGCCGGCCACATGACCACGGAGACGTCTTTGGACAGCGCTGGCTCTTCGGCTTTGAAACGGAGATGAACACCGCCCCCTAGAGTCAGGAACGACTAGCACATATGTGCAAGGGGAACCTTTACCTTTACCTTTTTACAATAAAATATGGCTACACATACGTCAGCTTCAGGGTCGACCAGAAGTACCAAACCTGTTTTATTTTGGGATCCAAGGAGAAGCAACATCCGCTAACCACTGTCCAGAGACAGTGAATTAAAGCAGTAACAAATCACCGTTCTTTGGCTCTACCCAATAGTAGGGTTGGCCATGCCACAGTCATCCCATTAATTTGTTCTTGCTTGGAGGCATCAACCAACCTTTTTCCTGGGATATACTATGATCTTCAGTTCGGAAGAGCTTCAAGTCTGTCCGAGTTTGCATCTTCACTCCACTGCCCTTCCTTGCAGGAGGTGTAACAAGGTGGTACTCCATACATTTGATTTCCGCAAGGATCCCTTTCTCCTCAAATCTCTGGATACATTCAAGTTTGGAAGACAGAAGTTGCTCCTGGGGGTGAAGCAGACACATGTGATCTAATGGATCAGTCATGAAGATCTATTATCAATAGCAATAGCACTTAGACTTATATATCTCTTCATAGTACTTTTACTCTAAGCGGTTTACAGAGTCAGCCTCTTGTCTCCAACAATCTGGGTCCTCATTTTACTGGCCTCGGAAGGATGGAAGGCTGAGTCAACCTTCAACCGGTGAGATTTGAACTGCCAAACTGCAGCTGGCAGTCAGCTGAAGTAGCCTGCAGTGCTGCACTCTAACAACTGTGCTCTTGTAATCAAAACCATTTCAGACATAATAAAATGGAGGGCAATTATTTTTTCATTTAGGGATGCTATTTCTAACTGGCATCACAGTTGCTAAAAGCCACCCCAAAGCAGGACACAATTAATGGGGGGGAAAAAATTAAAATTAAAGTTACCGATGCATTGGGAAGAGCCACAGATTTCAGAGAAGTAAATCCAGAAAAATGGTGAGAACACAAGTTGAAGTCTTTCATCTTCAGAAGGACCGAACCTTTCTGTTGGTACTGAGTGGGACATTTCCCTGAAATATCCACCTGAAGTCACAATAGGTAAGATAAGAATAAAATGAATTGATCGTGAATAAAATTGAATAAATTGAATAAATTGAAGGGACCTTGGAGGTCTTCTAGTCCAGCCCCCTGATCAAGCAGAAGTCCCTGTACCATTTCACACACGTGTCTGTCCAGTATTGTTTTCCTTTGTAAGGAAAACAAAGTCAGGATTGCTTTGAATACCTTAGTTACCCAAAACGTAATTCTAACCCAGTGATGGCGAACCTTTTCAGCATCGGTCACGTGGAAACATCGCACGCACATGCGTGCTTGTCAGGGCCACGCTCCGGAAAAGCCGAACTTCCGGGTTCTAGCACGTATGTGTGCCCGACGATCAGCTGGCCGGTGCCTCACTGCCATGTGCGTGAAGGGATTGCGCTCCAGAAAAGCTGAACTTCTGGGTTCTGGTGCACATGTGCACCTGACAATCAGCTGGCTGGGGCACATGTGCACACTGGTTTTATGTGCGAAGAACTGTGGTGGCTCCGTTACCGGAGCCTGTGTCATCGTCAGGAGAGGACTCTGAGAGTGAAGGGGAAGAGTTGGCAAGGCCTCCCTCTCCAGGACCCTCCTCTCTGGCAATGCCTTCGGTGTCCGCCGAAGGGCAAGAGATAGGGCCAGGGCCAAGCACGTCCACGCAGCCACAGATGGACAGTGATGAGAGGAATGAGTCTTGGCTGGACCCACGCCAGCGTCGCAGAGATAAGCGCACGCAACGGAAGAAAGGGCGTGCCCGAGATTAAGCTGAGTCACTGGACCACACCCCACAGGATATAAGAAGGAGCGTGGTGGCCAGTCAAACCTTGTGATGAACAAAGCTGAAAGCTTCCACGCCATTCTTCATTGCCGGACTTTTGCTTTAAGACTTTGGTGGAAGTATCTCTGGACTTGATTTAATTCCGTAATTATTGAGCTGCTTTCCTTTGATGTATCAGAAGTGGGGAGAAGTTATCTCTCCTCTTTGTAAATAATAAACTCTTGGCAGGCAGCCATTAGGTTGTTGCCAAGTTCCGTTATCATAAGGAAAAGGATTTTGCTGGCTGGTTTGGTCTTTAACTCCTGAACGTCTGTTAGTGTGTGTGCGTGGGGTTGGGGACAGAACAAGAACAGCTGATTGTCACACGCACATGCGTGCCAGAAACCCGGAAGACGAACAGGCAAGGCCGCATGTGCCGGGCAACATGGCTTTGTGTACCACGTTGGGCACGCATGCCATAGGTTCTCCATCACGGTTCTAACCCATAGCTTAGCAGAAATAAAGGAGATAGGTGAGAAATGGCACTAAAATGGTAGCGCAGGAATGAGACACTTCTAGGCCATCAACCTCATCCAGTTTGTCAGGCTGACTAATCTGAGTTATCTTTCACTGTCCTGGCTGCCTCCCATCAGACCTATCCAGGGGTGGGCTTCAAAAATTTTAGCAAAGGTTTCTCTACCCAGTTGCTGGGTGGGCGTGGCCATGGTGGGCATGGCCATAGCTGGGCGGGAGACATTTCTGCCCTCCCTAGGCTCTGGGGGCTTTCCTTGAGCCTCTGGGAGGGCAAAAACGGCCTCCCCAGGCTCCAGAGGCTTGTTTACGGCCTTCCCAAACTTCCAGTAGGCCCATTTTTCACCCTCCCCGATCCTCGGCAAGTGCCCTGCACTTACCTGCACCCAAAACAGGCCTCATGGGGACTCCTGGGAGGGGCGGGGCAGGGTGGGCACGGCCAGCCAAGAGTGGGATTTGGGAGTTCTCCGAACTGCACAGAACCTTAGCTAGAGGTTCTCGCGAACCCTTAGCAGCCCAACCCTGGACCTATCAAAGCGTCACACTTAATGACATGGTAATTGGGATGTTGCATTGGTTTGTTCCTCCGGTGCCCTCCTCTTTCTAAAAATGCAAACAGCTTTTTAGAAGCTGAGATATAAACAGTGATAGCAATGGGACATAGGAATATGGGGTTACCAAACTCACAGCCTTATGAATGGGTTAAACTCAGTGTTGTGTTTTAAAGAGTTTCACCTCTTCCACGCTGTTGTTGGCAGCGGCTCCCAACGATGATGTCTGGAGACCACTCAGAACACCCCGTTTGATGTTTAGGGCCCAAGTTGACTCATTCTTCTGGGGAAAGATCTTCAGAACTTTCCCATTGTGAAAACAAAACCACAGTGGGTATCGCTCCAAAATTTCCCTAGAAGACAATAAGATTTCTTTTTTTTTTTAAAAAAAAAAATGTAAGCTAAGGAAATGCGAGCACATTATGTGAAGACCTAACCCCCTGGCGAAGTCTACAATGCTGGAGAAGGAGAGAGAAGAAGAGGATGACCAACAGCAAGGGGATGGACTCAGTTATAGTGTACCATTGGAAGGACTGAAGGACCAGGTTGGAGACAGATGGTTATGGAGAAAAACTATCTATGTAGCCTTTAAAAGTTGACATCAATTTGCACATAATCAATCAATCAATCAATCAATCAATGCAAAGATGTAGTTCTCTGCAAAAAGCTGAAATACTGGGAAAGATGGAAAGAAAGAGAAGAGGTCAACCAACAGCAAAATGGGTAGACTTAGTTATATGGTGATGGGAGCACCATGGGAAGGCTGGAATCCCAAAGTAGCATTCTACTTAGTAAATTTTTTCCCATCTTGCTCAAAGGTTTTTATTTTTTTAAACCCAGAACTGTTTTACCTTAAACTGTCATTTTCATTCATCAGCTTCACCTCAGATTCAAATATGGTTTTGATCTGTACTCCTTGCAACTAGGGACAAGAACAGATGTCAACACAATATAACTCCCAAAACTGCTGAAGAAGATAGATAGATAGGTAGATAGATAGATAGATGATAGATAGATAGATAGATAGATAGCTAGATAGATAGATAGACAGAGATAGAGATAGATAAATAGACAGATACTGTAGATAGATAGATAGATAGATAGATAGATAGATAGATAGATAGATAGATAGATAGATACTGTAGTTAGATACTGTAAATAAATAGATAGATAGATAGATAGATAGATACTGTAGATAGATAGACACTGTAAGATAGATAGATAGATAGATAGATAGATAGATAGATAGACGGACAGACAGACAGAGATAGAGATAGAGATAGATAGAGAAATAGACAGATACTGTAGATAGATAGATAGATAGATAGATAGATAGATAGATAGATAGATAGATAGATACTGTAGATAGATAGATAGATGGATAGATGGATAGATAGATACTGTAGATAGATAGATAGATACTGTAGTTAGATACTGTAAATAAATAGATAGATAGATAGATAGATAGATAGATAGATAGATAGATAGATAGATAGATAGATACTGTAGATAGATAGATGGATGATAGGTAAACAGACAATAGATAACCTAGGGTGGATGGATGGATGAAAGAGAGAAAAGAGAGAGAGAGAAAGAGGACCTAGGATGAAGGAATGGGAGGTGGGTAGATAGACAAATAGACCCTACTCACTTTTAAAATTCGACGACAATTTGCCAATACTTCGACCACAACTGTACTTTCTAGGGTGATGCCACTTCTCTGGTAGGCCTTTCCTTGAAGGTACGTAGTGGTAGATGTTGAGTAGCTATAGCTGAACCTGGATCCCACGGAAACAGTTGGTGTGCTAAAACCTGTGAAAGCAAAGAAAGGTTCTGAGACAGTGTCTTCATGATGCCCAGTTGTTTAAAGCAGCTTTCGACGAAATCATTTAGGTGGATGCAATAAATTAGTCCATATGTTGGAATTCATTGTTAGAATATATTTCTATGCATCAACTACAGTATTCAGCCAGTAGTTGGCAGTGTACACAAGTTTGAATCTATGTTATATATCCTATGATCTTTTGTTCTAAGTAGAATTTCCTTTTTCCTGTTACAGTAAAAGTTAAGCAGTAAAGCACATGATGACTGTACTCTTTAGTGTTTGCTCTGTAGTGCTATGTATAAACAGAATTTATAACACTATATGATCAGGCATTAGAGAATATTAGAGAGAGAGCTTTTGCAGCTCTTCCTGAGTGTCTACCGGATATAGTCAAAACAATGAAGATGGTAGCTATGAAGATACAGTCAAAGTTCCACCCATTTTTATTGTATTATTAAGTTCTAAATATTTCAATATAATTTTTGGAAGAGGCATTAGAGTGGACTGCCTTGGGAGTGGAAAAACCAGTAGGAATATTATGTTCTGATCTTTTGGAGACAGAGAAGGCTTCCTACATTCCTGGGATCTCATTTTATGAGTTTCATTAAAACTGCCCAGAATATCATCGGGCTCCAGCTACCAGCCCTGGACGACATCTTCGAATCTCGCTGTTTGAGGAAGTTGCATAACATTCTCAGAGTCTCTTCCCATCCTGCTTACCATCTTTTTGGACTGTTGCCTTCTGGCAGAAGATACAGAACAATGAAAACTCCGACCATACGTTTTCTGAATAGTTTTTATCCCAGAGCTATAATGGCACTCAACAATGAACTAAAGGGCCACCATCAGTGAGCTGTTGGACAGCATGACTTGGTCTGTTGTGTGGATGTTTGGGTGGTTTAGGGGTGGGGAATTTGTGGTGGGTGGGGGTGTGTTTGGGGATTGTTGTGTGTGTTGGACCTGGTCTTTGGGTGTTAAGTGAATTTCGTTGTATGGGTATACTGTGTAAATACATACAATGACAATAAAGTTAAGATGATGATGATGATGATGATGATGATGATGATGATGATGATGATGTCCTTAGCGAGCTGTCAACTCAGAAGAAGAAAGCAGAGGGGTTGCCCATCAAAGATTTGCCCTATTCCCATTTCTTTCATCAAACCAACCCATCATGGTTCAAACCCATTGTCCCTCAAGGTGTTAACATGTCTAATGCAAGGATGGGTTCTACTTACCTTTACTACTGGTTTGCAACAGGGCCATGCACACACTCTTGCTTCGCTTACATGCGCGCGCGCACTCTTCTATGCATGCGGAGAAGCTTCTGTGCATGCGCAGAAGCATTTTGATGACGTCAGGGTCAGTGGGCAGAGCCTCCCGCTGGTTTTACTACCAGTTCTATAGAACTGGTGCGAACCAGAGGCAACCCACCACTGGTCTAATGCTTCTATAGTTCAACTAAAGGTTTACTTCTTAAACGGACAGCACACATTCAGATGGTGGATATTTGGATTAACCAGTGAATGGACACAGAAAGGGGCGAGCAGATTAATATCCCTTATATTTGGGCGTTTTCTTACTAAGAATTTGCCTCGTCATCTTACCTGCACACTGAGACGAACAAGAGTATCTGTGCCTGAAATTTTCTGGGTCTCCTGCAACGACAAACCAAGAGCAACAGTCGAAAAAGCATTTGCAAGGAATGCCAGGGTAGTTTTGACTTCGCTGTTTATTTATCGTAGGTCTAGGAAAACGTTCAAGGAGCAACATAACATTTGCAGAAAGTCATGCCGGTCGTCTTGGAAACCGCCACGTTTACGCAAGGATGGGATGAATGGATTCAGGAGCGGGCGAAACAGCTCAGTTTTGAGAACAAGCGTCTGTTGTAGCAGAACGGGCTCCCAGCTTCAAGGCCAGGAGGATTAAGGCATCAACCACTTGTCTGATTAGCCTTGGATGGGATCCAAGGTCTCACCTCCACTCTAAATATATCATCAGCTGGAGGGCTTCACATTGGGAAACTACAGTCTATGTCAATGGTGCAGGGGTGAAATCCTCCCAGTTCGGACCGAATCGCCCAATCCGGTAGTGATGGTGGCGGGGGGTTCAGAGAACCGGTAGCAAAAATCCCTGTGCGCTCCCCCCCCCCCATGCCCAGCTGAGCCGCACGATCATCAGAGGCTTTTTTTTTTACTTTTCAAAGCATTTTTTTCTACAACCTCTTCCGATAAAAAAATGCTTTTAAAAGTAAAAAAAAAAAAAAAGCCTCTGATGATCGCGCGGCTCAGCTGGGATCATCCGAGGCTTTTCAAAGCATTTTTTTCTGCAACCTCTTGGCCGAAGAGGTGGTAAAAAAAAAATGCTTTGAAAAGTCTCTGACGATCCCAGCTGAGTTGCCTGATCGGCAGAGGCTTTTCAAAGCAATAGAAAAAATGCTTTGAAAAGTCTCTGACAATCCCAGCTGAGTTGCTTGATCGGCAGAGGCTTTTCAAAGCAATAGAAAAAATGCTTTGAAAAGTCTCTGACGATCCCAGTTGAGTTGCCTGATCGGCAGAGGCTTTTCAAAGCAATAGAAAAAATGCTTTGAAAACTCTCTGACGATCCCAGCTGAGCTGCCTGATCGGCAGAGGCTTTTCAAAGCAATAGAAAAAATGCTTTGAAAAGTCTCTGACGATCCCAGCTGAGTTGCCTGATTGGCAGAGAGGTATTTTTTAAAAAGCGTCTCTGACGATCCCAGCTGAGTTGCCTGATCGGCAGAGGCTTTTCAAAGCATTAGAAAAAATGCTTTGAAAAGTTTTTTTTTAAAAAAAGTTAGCCACGCCCATCCAGTCACATTAACCCCCCTCCACCAAGCCACGCCCACAGAACCAGTAGTAACAAATTTTACATTTCACCTCTGCAGTGGTGGCAAACCTTTTACTCACTGAGTGCCAAACAGGTACACGCTTTGCGCACGTATGTGCTATCCACGCTTATGCATGGCTCCTCCCCCATGCGCTGCGTGTGCAACCGCACCATTTGCACATGAGCACGGCTTTCACACGACTCCCCCTTGCGCTGTGTGCACCATGACACCATCTGTGTATGCACGCAGGTTTTGTGCGGCTCCCCCCTATGCGCTGGGCATGCAATCGTACCATCTGTGCATGTGCACGGTTTTCACATGTGGGATGCACGTGTGTGAACGCCATCAACGCAAACGTGTTGGGCATGGTGTGGCGTGGTGGGCGTGGCTTGGTAGGCGCGGCAGGGGAAGGATACTGCAAAATCCCCATTCCCACCCCACTCCTGGAGGAAGGATATTGCAAAATCTCCATTCCCTCCCCACTCCTGGGGGAAGGATACTGCAAAATCCCCATTCCCTCCCCACTCCTGGAGGAAGGATATTGCAAAATCCCCATTCCCTCCCCACTCCTGGGGGAAGGATATTGCAAAATCTCCATTCCCACCCCACTCCTGGAGGAAGGATACTGCAAAATCCCCATTCCCTCCCCATTCCTGGGGGAAGGATATTGCAAAAATCTCCATTCCCACCCCACCCCAGGGGGAAGGATACTGCAAAATCCCCATTCCCTCCCCACTCCTGGGGGAAGGATATTGCAAAATCTCCATTCCCACCCCACCCCAGGGGAAGGATACTGCAAAATCCCCATTCCCTCCCCACTCCTGGAGGAAGGATATTGCAAAATCCCCATTCCCTCCCCACTCCTGGGGGAAGGATATTGCAAAATCTCCATTCCCACCCCACTCCTGGAGGAAGGATATTGCAAAATCCCCATTCCCTCCCCATTCCTGGTGGAAGGATATTGCAAAATCCCCATTCCCACCCCACTCCTGGGGGAAGGATATTGCAAAAATCCCCATTCCCTCCCCACTCCAGGGGGAAGGATACTGCAAAATCTCCATTCCCTCCCCACTCCTGGGGGAAGGATACTGCAAAATCCCCATTCCCTCCCCACTCCTGGGGGAAGGATATTGCAAAATCTCCATTCCCACCCCACCCCAGGGGGAAGGATACTGCAAAATCACCATTCCTCCCCACTCCTGGAGGAAGGATACTGCAAAATCTCCATTCCCTCCCCACTCCTGGGGGAAGGATATTGCAAAAATCTCCATTCCCTCCCCACTCCTGGGGGAAGGATACTGCAAAATCCCCATTCCCTCCCCACTCCTGGGGGAAGGATATTGCAAAAATCTCCATTCCCAGCCCACTCTGGGGCCAGCCAGAGGTGGTATTTGCCGTTCTCCGAACTACTCAAAATTTCCGCTAACGGGTTCTCCAGAACCTGTTGGATTTCACCCCCGGTTTAATGGTGGACAGAACCACATGGTTTTGAGGTCCTGGGCAAAAAAAGGCACATGGGTGAGAGAGAGAGAGAGAGAGAGAGAGAGAGATTTATACCCTCTGTTGGGCTTTGAATTTGAGCTTGTATTCTGATTGGTTGTCAGAGTCCCGTGGGGTCATGCGGGGGTAACTTTGTAGGTTGTCTTTTGACTCCCAGGCTTGGTTGAGCCTTGCTGGGTGATGCCGTCTCCCCAGGTGCCATGTGGCGAGTTCTGTTGCTAGATGGGTAGAGGGCAAATCCTACCTTTGTTGGATCTTGGGTGAGGGCATTTGCTTATGAAGAGACCCAGCTATCTCTTTATCACTTAAGTGCTGACGTCTGCTGTGGGCTATTGAGAGTGTGGAGGCTATTAAGAGTGAGCCTGCTTCCTGCCTAAAAAAACATGTTTCTCTGTTTCTCACCCAGGGAGGTATAATATTCTGCCTTTTTAATATTTCCTAGAATGTTTCATTCTTCTAGGAGACGGGTGGGTGCTAACTCTGAACAGGAGCCCTTTTGTTCAGTGGCTGTGGTGGTCAGAAAGTTTTGATCTGTACTTGGACATTCCCTCCTCAGCCTCTTTCTTACCGCCTCAAGAAAACCTCACTATTTTATTTACAGTAGTAAATAAAAGGTTTCCACAATTGTGGAAACCTTTGGGAAAAGTGTATTTTCTAAAAGTAGCTAATAACACCACTTTTTTTTTTTTTTTTTGGAGTAGTACCATAAAATTAGATATCAATGGAAAGATAATTGAATCAAGAATGTAATGCAGGGGTGAAATCCAGCAGGTTCTGACAGGTTCTGGAGAACCGGTAGCGGTTCCTTAATGCTCGGGTGAGACCTTTAAAAGTTTTTCCCCCTCCCAAAATTCATACGAAAATAAGCATGCATGCATTCTGCTAATATACATTTCCTTGAATGCTATTTTGCACAGACAAATAGGCAGTGTTCACAAACCCACACACCCAATACCTTGAATTTTGAGCAAGCCTTCCTAATATCCATGTTTAAGAAAACACTTTTCTATACAAATTTTCTACTTCTTTTTGTTTTATATTTTTTTATTAGACTTTTTGGATGCAATAAACATATGCAAAAAAAAAAAAAAGATAGTGAGAAAAAGAGAAAAGGAAAGAAAAGGAAACACAGAGTAATGCCTTTTGCTGTTCTATGGAGTAATTATCATCTCTGTGGGGGCACCTACGATCTGGAACGAGCTCCCCCCGGAGATACACAGGATCCCGGATCTGCGCACCTTCCATCGCGCGCTCAAGATTTTTTATTTCATCAAGCTGGCCTGGCCTAAATCTTTTCCCCTGTTAAATGTAAATTTTAATTTGTTTTTAAATTATTGGGTATTTTAATTTGTCTCGGCCAAATTATTTAATTCGTTTTTATTCTATTTTAAATTTTTGTATTTATGTGTTTTATTCTGTGGCTGTTCACCGCCCTGAGTCCTTTGGGAGTAGGGCGGTATACAAATCCAATAAAAACAACAACAACAATAAAAAACAAAACAAAATCTCATTTTCCCCCACCATCCTCTCTGGCCCTTTTTAACCTCGAAATGATCAGTTCGGTCGTGTCTTCTTTCATCAAAGAAAGTCCATGTAAGATTTCCAGTTATTCAGAAAAAAAGTATTTGGGGTTTGTTTTTTTCCCTTCCTGACCAGGTAAACGGGCTTCATGACTACCTGACCAGGTAAACGGGCTTCACAACTATTCACGACCAGAATAGCAAGAGAAACAAAAATGGCAAAGCCAGATATGTGGCATCTTAGGTAAGATTCAGAACGCGTGGAAGATTGACAAAACTGGTATTCAAAGCAAATGAAATCATCTCTCTGTTTGAGAGACCTGACCAACCACCTGACTGGCTTTTGAACCCTTGAAATCGACAGGTGTGATTTCACTCAACTTTGGCCAACCTTGGTAACTTATCGCCAGATCCCTCCCATATGAAATACTGCAAAGTCCTCCGTTAAAATAGCACGGCTGGATAAAATCAGATGAAATCACTGGCCAAAGGACGGACAGACACACACACACACAGAGTAAGTGAGTTTCCACGGTTCCTTCTACTTACGCTTTGAGATGCCAACCACAAACAGAGAGAACAGAACCATCACTTGCTGTAGCTCCATGATTTTGGAAACCAGCTCGGTCTTAGCAAAACCATATCAGGCCTCGTCTCCTTTCAGAGGCAGCTCTGATGCAGGAGGGCAGTGAAAGCAGATTCCCCCCCCCCACCTTTTACAAAGAAGGGCTTGAGTATTCCAGCTCTTTTTGCAAGGTGGAGGAGGGGCTGGGAAGGAGTGAGACAGAGAGGGACAGAGAGAGAGAGAAAGAGAGAGAAAAGAGAGGGGGGAGAGAGGGAGAGTTGACAATGAGAAGGCATCTCAACTGCCTTGCGCTAGTTGATTTTTGCTTCAATAGATGATTACATCAAGGTTAGATCAAGGTGTGTTGGGAACTGAGCCATTGTGGGAGCATGAGGTGAGGGGACAATAGCATCTTCTAGGGTGGCTGAGACGTATTGAGTTTGCAATGTATACAAAAATATACCCAAAAAATAGATGTTGAGACTCTAGAAAGAATGCAGAGAAGAGCAATGAAGATGATTAGGGGGCTAAAGTGTACAATGAATGGTTGCAGGGATTGGAAATGTCCAGTCTAATGAAAAGAAGGACTAGGAGTGGCATGACAGCAGTCTTCCAATAATTAAGGGGCTGCCACAAAGAAGAGGGAGTCAAACTATTCTCCAAAGCATCTGAAAGCAGGCGAAGAAGCAATGGGTGGAAACTAATCAAGGAGAGAAGCAACTTAGAATTAAGGAGAAATTGCAATGACAATGAGAACAACTATCAGTAGAACGACTTGCCTCCAGAAATTGTGGATGTTCAATCCCTGGAGGCTTTTAAGAAGAGACTGGACTTCCAGTTGTCTGGAATGGTATAGGATTTCCCTTGCTCAAGCAGGGGTGGGTTGGACTAGAAGACCTCTAAGGTTCCCTTCCAACTCTGTTATTCTGAGGTGCTGATATTTCAACCAGTCTCCAACAGGATACAAGAGTCGGCTTTGCTGATCAGTTTAGCATGTAACCATTTCTGCAATTGCGTTGCTTTAATTGGGGACAAAGCCACAGGGCAGCGAAAGAGATTATGGGTAAATGGGTGACATCTTTGACACGATCACACCAAAAGGCAGGCCGTTGCAATGCATCCTGGCAATCATCTGCGCAGTGTTTTCGGCTGGCAGGGATGGCGTCAGCGACGGCATCTGGTCGAGCCAGGCGTGGCTCAGTACTCGCAGCACGGATCATGGTTAGTGCATGCTGGTTTCAGCATTGTGGTACAGCAAAAAGCCATGCTGAAATTAAGCTGGGAAGATTTAGACTTCTGTCCTCCATCTGCTAGGCGCTTACGGAGCGAGAGAAAGAGCATCGGTCATTTCGCAAGCCAAGGATTGAGCTCTCCCTGCCCACAGCCAGAAAATTAAGAAAATGTCCTTTTTCAAACGAAGAAGCTGTTCAGTCTGTTCTTTCCACTCGGTCACCTCAGCAGCCCTGAGTCCGCCGCCATTTTGTAGAATAGTCCCTTCTGGATTCTCAGTGCTTCTGGGGTATCGAATTCGGCCACTTGTCCGTTTTCCATCACTAAAATTCTACAAATATGAGAAACGAGCAAGGTTAGTCTACAAAACCAGTGTGTTCTGGCCCACCAGGGGCCAGCAGAGCTGGCAGCAGGGTTGCCAGGTCTGCTTCCAAAAAATAGCGGACAAGCGGGGGGCGGGGGGGGGGGTTAAGTAGTAAAAAAATAGAAATTTTTTTTTACAATTAAATTATATATTTTCTTACAAACATTTTAACATGCCATTTTAGGTCAGTCGACACAAGCTACAATACATTTTAAAAATGTGAACTGTACATCATTTTATAATATATTTTTATTTTAATCTCATCATTAATTTTTTCGGAGAATCGAGTTCAATGGATATTCGATCTTTGTCTCATTCTAACTTATGAGAAAAAAAAAAGACAAAAGGCGATTCTCCTATCCTTATTCTCTTAGACTGCACAGCTTTAGATTACGTACCATTTCATCGTAAAGCTTTTGAATAAAAAAAAAAATGTCCACTATTTTGTGAAAAAAATAGTAAACATCATGTGAAAAAAGCGGGCGGTCCGCTCAAATAGTGGACACCTGGCAACCCTACACAGACTTGGACACTGAGGAGGTTGGGGAGGAACATGGGCCAGTCCTGGAGTCTGGGGAAGGTTCTGATGAGGGCTCTGCATCGCAGGCAGAGAGTGGGACAGGGGCCTTGGACAGTTATCAGCTACCTTCGGAGTCGGAGATAAGTGAGGCAAAAGAACAGCTGGAGCCTATTCCTGATATGCGCATACACAGAGCTTCCAGGAGAGTTCTATTCTATTCTATTCTATTCTATTCTATTCTATTCTATTCTATTCTATTCTATTCCATTCCATTCCATTCCATTCCATTCCATTCCATTCCATTCCATTCTAATATCGGCACATCTCCCTCTGGTTTTTCAGGCCATTTTATCTCCTTTTTTTCTATTTCTACTTTATGTATTTATTTGTCTTGAGAATCTTCTTCAAAGCCATTTCGTACCGGTCAAATTCCATCATGGCATTTAGCTGATGGGCGATGGTCAGAACTGTGCACTCCTTGAAGTGACTCCTTATGGTGGCCTGAATCTGCAGATCTGTTTCAAGGTCCACAGCTGCGGTGGCCTCATCCAGAATCAGGATTTTGGCTTTCCGAAGTAAACCCCGAGCCAGGCAGATGAGCTGCCGTTGACCAACACTGGAAGAAGAATAGTGGGACAATTAAAACCTGAGATCATCCCTGTGTAATGATTTTTTTTTTTTTCAAATTTGATTTATATGCCGCCCTTCTCCGGAGACTCAGGGCGGCTTACAATGTGCTGAGCAATAGCCTTCATCCTTTTGTATATTTATACAAAGTCAGCTTATTGCCCCCACAAACTCGGTCCTCAATTTACCTACCTTAGAAAGGATGGAAGGCTGAGTCAACCTTGAGCCTTGGCGAGATTCGAACCTGCAGTAATTGCAGGCAGCTGGTCTTAATAACCAGCTTAATAACAGAGTGCCTTAAACCACTGTACTAACAAGGCTCTTGGTAGAGAGGAATTGGAGAGAGGAATCCAATACTTCTGTCTATCGGACACGCTTCCGTGGATCATGAGAAGGGCCTTGTATCACTTGTGAAAGGGGAAACGAGAAGGAGATTCTAGTTGTAGGAACATCTGGAACACTAGGGAGAGTGTTGAGCTATAATAACCATGATAAATGGGACGGGTAAGAATTTGGAGTCAACTACAGCTGAAGGACTACAAGTTTTATTTATTTATTTTATTTATTATTTCAATTTGTATACCGCCCTACTCCCGAAGGACTCAGGGCGGTGAACAGCCATAGAATAAAACATATAAATACAAAATTTAAAATAAAGTAAAACGAATTAAATAATTTGGCTGAAAATTTAAAACCCCAATAAAAACTTAGGTCAGGCCAGCTTGATGAAATAAGAACGTCTTGAGCGCGCGACGGAAGGTACGCAGATCCGGGATCCTCCGTATCTCCGGGGGGAGCTCGTTCCAGATAGTAGGTGCCCCCACAGAGAAGGCTCTCCCCCTGGGGGCCGCCAGTCGACATTGTTTGGCCGATGGCACCCGGAGGAGCCCCTCTCTATGGGAGCGTACTGGTCCGTGGCAGGCTATTGGTGGTAGCAGGCGGTCCCGTAAATAACCAGGTCCTAAGCCATGGAGCGCTCTAAAGGTGATAACCAAGACCTTGAAGTGCACTCGGAAGACCACCAGGAGCCAGTGCAGCTTGCGCAGGAGAGGTGTTACATGGGAGCGCCATGTCGCTCCCATACCACCCGTGCGGCCGCACTCTGCGCCAGTTGGAGCCTCCGAGTGCTTCTCAAGGGGAGCCCCATGTAGAGAGCGTTACAATAGTCCAGACGGGAGGTGATGAGAGCATGAGTGACCGTGCGTAAGTTATCCCTCCACTCCGGTGTTTCTCAATCTTGGAACAACAACTGATGACTTCCTTTTACCGGTCCACAATAGAAAGCATCCTCACTTATTGCATCATGGTAGGGCATATTACCGAGGGTGGTGAGCCCAGCATAAAACATTGTGGGCTGCCCCCTGATACCACTAGATGAGACTGCTAGGGCTCGCTGCCTTAGGAGAGTGAAGAAAATTCTCAGGGACAACTCTCACCCTGGTCACCACTTCTTTACCCTCCTACCATCGGGAAGGCAATATAGAAGCATAGCCAGCTACTGATTGTGAATGTATTAATAGCAGCTAGAATTGTGTTTGCTAAAAACTGGAAAAACGAGAAAATACCAACGCAAGAAGAAATTATTAAGAAAAGAATGGAATGTGCTGAAATGAGTAAATTGACATTTGAAATTAGAGAACAAGAAGATAAACAATATTATAAGATATGGGATCTATTTTATCAATGGCTAGATAAAAAAAATATGGAAATGAAATATGGCTGAGATTTTTACAACACAAGAATTGTAGAATTATATAAAATATAACATAAAGATGTATTATTATTATTTGAATGAATAAGGATGATGAAATGGATGTCACAACATACATTAATGCAAATTTTAGAATACTGTGTATGAAATGAAGGAAGATATAGCCATAGTTTAAAAAATAAATAAATAGATAAATAAATAAATAAATAAACAGAGCCTGATAGTACAGTGGACTAAAGCACTGTTATTAACATCTGCTGCTTGCAATTACTGCAAGTTCAAATCTCACCAGGCTCAAGGTTGACTCAGCCTTCCATCCTTTCAAAGGTAGGTGAAATGAGGACTCAGATTGTGGGGGCAATAAGCTGACTTTGTATAAATATACAAAAGTATGAAGGCTATTGCTTAACGCATTGTAAGCTGCCCTGAATAGATGAAGAAACACAAAAGACTTGTAACCAACCGACACAGTTTGTATTTGTAATTGAAGATGATTTTATGTTTTTATGTTTGTTTAAAAATAAAAAAAAATTCTCAAAAAAAAAAAAAAAAAAAAAGCATAGCCAGCTGCACAAACAGGCTGAAGGAACAGTTTTTATCCGTGGGCTGTCAGACACCTGAATGCAAAATAACTACGTAGTATGATGGACTGCAGGGCCGGTGCAACATGTAACATGTTCACACTGTTGCAATAGGACTGGGTGTTTTGTTAATATGATTTATTGGGTTAGGGATTTTCTGTCTTCACTGTGAATTGTATTGTGTTGGTTGTGGGAGTGCACTGAGGGAGCTCCAACAATCTCATTGTACTTATATTGTGCATTGACAATGAAGATTTGAATTGAATTGAATTGGAGACTTTAAGTGGTGTGGACTTTGACTCCCATACTGATCTGATTTCAAAACAATTCTTTAGAATACAAATATGGCCTCTAACTGATTTAATAATCCCAATTTAGTGTATTTATTAGTAACAGATCCATACTTCCATCCAGATATCTCTCCCTCCCCTCCGCTCATCCTCAGCCAATACTGTATACATCTGTTGCATCCAAAGTAGTCTGGATGAGAGACCCGTTAAATTTACATTAATTTGAATGGTATACAATTTGCCGCAACTGATGGCATTTACATAATGATGCCATTATGCAAGTGGCCTCAATCACCACTAATGACAACAGTTGCAATTTAACCCCGAGTGACGGGCAATGCTTTCCTCAAACAATCTGTCCAAAGAAAAAGTTCACCACGCTATTATTTTAAGTGCTTTTTAGTGGTCCTATCTTTGAGGATAACCGAAATGTTAGGAATAAATGTTAGGATTTACCGTATTTTTCGGAGTATAAGAAGCAGCTTAGTTTTGGGGGAGGAAAATAGGAAAAAATAATCTTCCTACCAGGGATTCATCTGGCTAGCGTCCTTAGTCTGGTTAGCTTCAGCACATTAGTTTGCTGGTTTTTTATCCCCTGCTTGGGGATAAAAAAGCTGAGAGGAAGCAGCAATGAGAAAAGCAGGCAAAGCATGGGGAGATCGTTTCACTAGTTAGCGCCTAGTTAGGGCTGAAAGAAAGCTTCTAAACAACAGCTGAGAGTCGGAGCAAAGCATAGAGATTGCTTCACTCACTAGCGTTTCGTTAGTGCCTCATTAGGGCTGAAAACAAGCTTAGAAAAAGCTACATTCGGAGTATAAGAGGCACCCAAATTTTCAGCATCTTTCGGGGGGGGGGGGAAGGTGCGTCTTATACTCCGAAAAATACGGTAAACATCAGCCAGCCTTTAGACTTAATCTCCCATCAATTACAAACCATCTCAAAAGAGTAAACCCAAGTCTAAACAAGGGGTGCTCATCAGAAACGTTGATGAACCCATAACTCAAAAAAAAAAAAACAAAAAACCAAAAAATAAAAAACCAAAATAAAAAACCCCAAATCACAGCAGGAGATATTTTTCCTCTTTCCATCTTGGGCTTTGAATACCTGAGATCTCCACCTCCTTCAGAGCACTCGTAGGCCATCTGACTTGGCAGATCTGAAACAAAGGTCTTGAGTTGGGTCTGCTCCAAAGCAGTCCAGATGTCCTCATCTGAGCATTGATTCAAGGGATCGAGGTTCTCTCTCAAAGAACCCCCAAACAAGACTGGGTCCTGAGCACAGGGGGAGAAGAAACACAAGATATGGAGTCTACTTTCCATAGAACAGGAGTGAAGATATCCTTGGGGATTCAATACAGGGGTGAAATGCTACTGGTTCAGACCGGTTCGGGTGAAACTGTAGTAAAAACTGCTAGCGGTTCGGGCGAATCGGTATTTCCGACGATCAGCTGGGTGACAATCAGCTGTGACGTGCGATTTATATTAGCTAGAATCGTCAGATTTCCTGCTTTCTAGCTAATCTAAATCGCGTGGCACAGCGGATTTCCCCACCTCGCACCTTGTACTTAACTTTGCAGACTCAGAATGCTTCAAAATGTTCTTTCTTTAGCACTGCATGGGTGCGCCTCAGGTGTGCATGCACGCATAAAGCGCGTGCTCGGTAGCAGACTCACAGAACCGGCAGCAGACTTCAGAGGATTTCACCCCTGATCCAATAGGCGCTACTGGATCAGGCGATGCGGTCTGAACTGGGAGCATTTCACCCCTGCTCCACAGCCACAAGAGACCCAAGTCCACCCCTCATGAATTCTGTTGACCCTCATCTAGTGCCAGTTTGGCTTGACTGTTAGTTGACCAGATTTTTGTATATGGGGAGTATGTAATAAACTTTTAGTGCTGGAACTCAACTCAACTGAAGTTACTTGTGCCTGACAACTTGGTGTTATTGTGGTGTCCCATGCAGGGGTGGGCTGCTGGGGGTTCGCAGGGGTTCGAGAGAACCTCTAGCTAAGATTCTGTGCAGTTCGTAGAACCTCCAAATAGCACTCCTGGCTGGCCCTGCCCACCCCACCCCGCCTCTCCCAGGAGTCCCCACGCGGCCTGTTTTGGATGCAGGTAAGTGCAGGGCATGCATGGAGGCTACCAGAAGTTCAGAAAGGCCAGAAACGGCCCTTTTCCAGCCTCCAGAGGGCCTCCGGAGCCTGGGGAGACTTTTTTCGCCCTCCCAGAGGCTTGAGTAAAGCCTCCGGAGCCCGAGGAGGGCAAAAACGCCCACCCCAGCCTGGTGCAGGAGGCCGACTATGCCACGCCCATCATGGCCATGCCTAGTCAGCAACCAGGCAGAGAACCCCTTGCTCAAATTTTTGAAGTGCACCCCTGGTCCCATGTTCATTCAGACAATGTCCTACAAGATGACAAGATGGATTGCAAAATAGATCTTGATCCCAGCTGAACATCATAGTGAAAAACTGAATGAAACATCTGGTGTCTGTTGAAGATATGGCTTGGGATATCACCATTATTGGGGGTGAATAGAATGATAACAAGTGAAAGTGACGGACTGAGTTCATACCTGTGGGACAACCGTAATCTTGCTTCTCAGGTTGTGGAGGCCCACTTCGGCAATGTTGATTCGATCAATGACAATCTCTCCATCAGCGGCTTCCACAAGCCTCAGAAGCCCCATCACAAGAGATGATTTCCCAGCCCCTGTTCTCCCAACAATGCCCACCTGCAAGAGAAAAACAGAGGTTGGGGAAGGAAAGACCTCCTGATGGGAAACAAGGAGAGAGAATGACTCTTCCGTATCCTGCTTTCTCAAATACATAAGAGTCTATCCTTATTATGTTCTCACCACAACCACCCCATGAGCTTTGCTTACTAAAAATATAAACTCAGTTCAAATAAACTTGTGGACTCACCGGTTCAGAAAGGACTTAGATCTGTATCTCACAGGTCTAAATCCAACAGCTTAACCCCTACTGCATGCTGGATGTTTTAAGGGACCAAACTTTCTAGTGAAAGGAGGAAGACTTTGGACTAGTTCAGGGGTCTCCAAACTTGGCAACTTTAAGTCTTTTGGACTTCAACTCCCAGAATTTCCCTCATGGTGGGGAATTCTGGGAGTTGAAGTCCAGACATCTTTAAGTTGTCCAGGTTGAGAAACACTGCTCTATATATGTCTTACCTTCTCTTGCGGTTTGATCTTTAGGTTGATATTCTTCAGAGCTAGACTTAATTCTGGCCTGTATCGTAAACTATAGCCTCTGAATTCAATTGCCCCTTCAGTGGGCCAGTTGCCACCTTGGAGATGATCATCCAAGGTCCATGGAGCCTGAAAGAGATGTAACAACAATGCTAGCTCATAGTGTTGTGGTCTGCCAGCAGCCCGTGGAGCTGGCAGCGGAGTCGGACAGTGAGGAGGCTGGGGAGGAACATGGGCCAGTCCTGGAGTCTGGGGAAGGCTAGGACGAGGGCTCTGTGTCGGAGGCAGAGATGAGGCCAGGGCCATCTGGGAGTTATGCACAGACCCTGGTGCCTCCAGAGTCGGATATCAGAGAGGTAGAGGAACGGGGGGGGGGGGGGCTGTTCCTAGTGCGTGCATGCGCAGAGCTGCCAGAAGGCAAGAACAGTTAAATCTAAAGGGACGACTCGGGAGTAAGGCCTGGAGATGATTGGCCCCTCCCATAAGGCTTAAAAGAGGAGCAAAGGCACATGGGCCCTTTGCAAGAAAGTAACGTTGTTAATTCTGTTCCCAGGCGGCATCTCTTGTTTGTTTCTGAACTTCATGGGGCTTTGCCAAGTAAGACCTTCGGCAGGGTGTCAAAGAAGATAAAAGTTGGTGATTATCTCGAAGGACTTCTTCCGAAGGACTTGTTTTGCAACTAATTGGGACTCAGCTGGGAATGAAAGTAATTCTCAGCTGTTACAATGAAATAGGTTTATTTGGGACTAATTGTGTCTTGTAATGACTCAGTAAGCCTAGGTCACAACACATATTAGCAAATCCCCAAAGAAGCTCCAAGAGGCAAAACTACAAAAAACAAGATATGATTGCAGCAATAAGGACTTAAAAACTACTTCGGTTGGCTTTTTTCAGGAGGGCCAATGACAGACTTGCTTCCGACTCCACAATTGGGATATGTACTACATTGTGTTAAACCATAGTATCCCCTTTTCATTGTGGTGTGGTATGATGCATGAACAGAATTATTCTGATTTGCCAACTAGAGGGTGTTAAGTCATATGCATGACCTTGAGGGATGAAGGGAAAAGATAGCAATAGCACTTAGACTGCTCCATAGTGCTTTACAGCCCTCTCTAAATGGGTTACAAAGTCAGCGTATTGCCCCCAACAATCTGGGTCCTCATTTTACCAACCCTGGAAGGATGGAAGATTGAGTCAACCTTGAGCTCATCAGAATCGAACTCCAGACTGTGAGCAGAGTTAGCCTGTAATATTGCATTCTAACCACTGTGCCACCAGGGCTCACATAAGATGCTCCTTAGAGAATGATCAGATAAAAAGGATAGGAAACCACAACTGCTTAACGGGCAAAGAAAGAAGGTTAAGTTAAGATCCATCTAAGGTTTCAGGCTGTTAAAAGTGACAGCGGGAGACTGGCATTTTCAGACTTGCAAGATTCTATTAATGCAGCTTTACGACAAAGTCGAATTAGATCATTTAGTGTTGTTCGTGCATCATACTGCACCAAAAGGTGATACTAGGTCATTCAAAAAGGATCGGAGGTGGTGCAGTGGTTAGAATGCAGTATTGCAGGCAAATTCTGCCCATTGGCAGCAGTTTGATCTTGACCGGATCATGATTGACTCAGCCTTCCATCCTTCTGAGGTGGGTAAAAGGAGGACCCAGATTGTTGGAGGGCAATAGGCTGACTCTGTAAACTGCTTAGGGAGGGCTGTAAATCACTATGAAGTGGTATATAAATCTAAGTGCTATTGCTATTCCTTCCTTCCTTCCTTCCTTCCTTCCTTCCTTCCTTCCTTCCTTCCTTCCTCCCTCCCTCCCTCCCTCCCTCCATCCATCCATCCATCCATGGGGCACAGTGGTTAGAATGCAGTATTGCAGGCTGACTCTACCCTCAGCCAGGAGTTTGATCCTGAAGGGCTCATGATTGACTCAGCCTTCCATCCTTCTGAGATGGGTAAAAGGAGGACCCAGATTGTTGGAGGGCAATAGGCTGACTCTGTAAACCGCTCAGGGAGGGCTGTAAATCACTATGAAGTGGTATATAAATCTAAGTGCTATTGCTATTTATTGCTAGTTTAGGGCTGATAGACAGGTAGATAGACAGACAGACAGACAGACAGTAGTTTCAGGGTTAACTAAGGAAGTGAGCTGGACCATTTTGTGACCGAAGAGAAGAAAGACTTACCTCTTTGGGGGTCTGTGAATAATCTCTCACTCTTTCCACAGACATGATGTGGTTATCAATTTCCGCTGAGGCACGCACAATCCAGTTCAAAACGCCAGTGATCTGGCAAAGAAGAAGGGGAATCTATGACTCTGGGCCACTGAAAGCGCCTACCAAACCTCAGAAGTTAAATGTGTTGCTTAAAGTTCTGTTCTGTCCCTGTCTCACACACTCACTCAAACAGCCAGCCGAGGGTTAAATAAACTCTTCCAAACAATACTGATAAGGAACTTGGCAGCAACTCCGTAACTGCCTGTCAAGAACTTCTTTACTCCGATAACAAAACATAAACAAAATACACACAGTTTGTAATAGTCCAAGAGTAATAAAATCCACAGCGTCCAAAGGTACAAAGTGACTTGCCAGAAGATTTAGCTTTGTCCGTCACAGAGTCCGAATGGCCACCACACTCCCTTTTATAGCCTGTGGGGTGTGGTCCAGTGACTCAGCTTAATCTCTGGCATGCCTCCTTTTCTGCTGCACACGTTTATCCCGTCGGCGCTGGCGTGGGTCCAACCACAATGTTTCTTCCCCACTATCTGACAGCTCGGAAACACCTGGCTCCTGGCCAATCTCTTCCCCTTTGGGAGACACCTGAGGCATTGCCAGAGAGGAGGGTCCTGGAGAGGGAGGCCTGGCCATCTCCTCTCCTTCATGTTTGGAGCCTTCTTCCTCCGATAAGATAGGCTCGGAGGATGGAGCCACAACAAGTTCTATTACGCTACCTACCCCCTGTCCACTGCGGAATGGGACTTTTCGCCTCCTACTCTTTCTAAGGCTAGGATACCCACACGAAACAAAAACTCCTTTGGATGAAGCCGGCTTCTGGCTGCCAGCATTGGCAACTAGCCAATTGGCTGGCGGCTAACTATCCCAGGAGGTAAAAAGCCCAGGACTAACAGTGTGGTGTCGAATGGGCCGTGCCGAAGGGTGTGGGACGGAGGCGCCGTGGCAGGGATGAAATGTAAAATTTGTTACTACCGGTTCTGTGGGCGTGGCTTGGTTGGGGGGGTAATGTGACTGGGTGGGTGTGGCCAACTTTTTTTTTTTTTTTTAACTTTTCAAAGCATTTTTTCTAATGCTTTGAAAAGCCTCTGCTGATCAGGCAACTCAGCTGGGATCGTCGGAGAGGCTTTTTAAAAAATGCTTTGAAAAGCCTCTCTGCCGATCAGGCAACTCAGCTGGGATCGTCAGAGACTTTTCAAAGCATTTTTTTTACCACCTCTTCAGCCGAAGAGATTGCAGAAAAAAATGCTTTGAAAAGCCTCTGACGATCCCAGCTGAGCCGCGCGATCCTCAGAGGCTTTTTTTTTTTTACTTTTAAAAGCATTTTTTCGTCGGAAGAGGTTGTAGAAAAAATGCTTTTAAAAGTAAAAAAAAAAGCCTCTTATAATTGTGCGGCTCAGCTGGGCATAGTGTGTGTGTGTGGGGGGGGTGGTGCAGGGATTTTTGCTACCGGTTCTCCGAACCACCCGCCGCCTTTGCTACCGGATCGGGTGATCCGGTCCGAACCAGGAGCATTTCAACCCTGGCCCGTGGCTGACGGTCCGTGGCAAATGAGCAAGGGCATATCAGCTGAGGAGAAAAGCTAGAGGAGACTATCACGAGGTAGAAGCCTGGCGGAGAAGCAGGCACAGACAACGGTAGGAGGAGAAAAGTCCTAAACCCGACCACTGACCTCAAACTCTATTTTAAAGCTGGATCATCTCTTATTTCACAAGTCCCTTCCAACAGGGACTTGTACAACTTTAAATCACCAATGAAACTGACCCAATGCAACAGAAGAAACAGGAAGTCAATAGTAAGTTCTATTACTATATTATTATATATAATATTATATTATTATAGGTTATAATTATTATTATATTATTATTTTTTTAAGACAAGTTTTATTAAATTTTTCTTTTACTTACATATTTTATGAACAGTGTATTGACCGGGTCACATCTTTTACAACTTATAACATAATTATAAATTTTTATAATCTATTGATTATATACAGTATTACCAGCCCAACATTCAAGAGCATGCAGTCTTTTGGACCATTTATGCTATGATTTGTTTAATGTTTGTGCTATTCTGTGAAGCCCAATATTTAATTTGGAAAAAAAATATGTATTTTTTTTTTTTAAAAAAATTGTCTGGTCACTCATGTTTGCTTACAAAATGGTACATCTTACAGATTTGGCAAGGGATATGTAAACTGAAGAGCACAACTGTAGTACAGTCCTAAATGAAATTAAAGTCCTGAACAGATTATATGAAATCAAAATCAAGCAGAAGCTTTTTAAATACCCCAGAGATTCTCCAGGAAATCAGGGATTAATTCTACCTCAGTAGAAGACATATACACCAGCTCCAATTATTTGAGAATCAGGTGAAAAAGGGGAGGAAGAGGAATCTACAGCTGGTCCTCATTTTACGACCCCAAGGGGGACAGGAATTTCCATTGCTAAGCAAAGCAGTTGCTAAATGAATCGAGCCCAATTTTATGATTTTTCTTTTTTAAAAAATCATAGTTGTTAAACAAATCACTGCAGTTGTTAATTGAAATCTGTAGTCATTAAGGAAATCTGACTTCCCACATTGACTACGCGTGTGGGAAGCCGGCTGGAAAGGTTGCAAATGGCGATCATTTGACCCATCACATTCTGAGTTTACCTGAAGAGCGCAGGAGATGGAGAAGCCCACCATGCCAGGACTGAGATGGGGTTTGTACACCACAGCGAGTAAAGCTGCAAAGAGGACAATGGTGTTTCCCAGAATCTCAATGTTGGTGGCAAGCCATCTGGAATAGGAAAAGAGGGAGAGGAAGGGAGGAGGAAGAGGAAATGGAGAATGGATGGGGAAGGGAAGGGAAGGAGGAGAATGGATAGGGAAGGGAAGGGGGTAGGGAAGTTGGAGAATGGATGGGGAAGGGAAGAAAGGGAAGGGAAAGGAAAATGGAGAAAGGATGGGGAAGGGAAGGGGAGGGGAGGGAAAGGGGAGAATGGACAGGGAAGGGAAGGAGGTAGGGAAGAAAGAGAATGGATAGGGAAGATAAGGGGGTAGGGAAAATGGAGAATGGATGGGGAAGGGAAGAAAGGGAAGGGAAGGGAAAGGAAAATGGAGAAGGGATGGGGAAGGGAAGGAAAAGGGGAGAATGGATAGGGAAGGGAAGGAGGTAGGGAAATGGGGAAGGGATGGGGAAGGGAAGGGAAAGGGGAGAATGGATAGGGAAGGGAAGGAGGTAGGGAAGATGGAGAATGGATGGGGAAGGGAAGGGAAGGGAAGGAAGGAAGGGAATGAGGAAGGGAATGAGGAAGATGGAGAATATTAGGGAAGGGAAGGAAGGGAAGGAAAGGAAGGAGGAAGGAAAGATGGAGAATGGAGAATGGATGGGGAAGGGAAGGGAAGGGAAGGAGGAGAATGGATAGGGAAGGGAAGAAAGGGAAGGGAAAGGAGAATGAAGAAGGGGTGGGGAAGGGAAGGGAAAGGGGAGAATGGATAGGGAAGGGAAGGAGGTAGGGAAGATGGAGAATGGATAGGGAAGAGAAGGGGGTAGGGAAGATGGAGAATGGATGGGAAGGGAAGAAAGGGAAGGGAAAGGAAAATGGAGAAGGAATGTGGAAGGGAAGGGAAAAGGGAGAATGGATAGGGAAGGGAAGGAGGTAGGGAAAATGGAGAAGGGATGGGGAAGGGAAGGGAAAGGGGAGAATGGATAGGGAAGGGAAGGGAAGGAAGGAAGGGAAGGAGGAAGGGTATGAGGAAGATGGAGAATGGATAGGGAAGGGAAGGGAAAGAAGGGAAGGGAAGGAAGGAAAGAAAGAAAGAAGGAAGGAAGGGAAGGGAAGGAAGAGAAGAAAAGGAAGGAATAGAAAGAGGAAGGAGGAAAATGGAGAATGAATGGGGAAGGGAAGGGAGGGAGGAAATTAAGGTGGAGAAAAGAAGAAGGGAAGGAAAACATTGTTCCAAGTCTCATTAGGCCAAGAGAGCTGCCATTGTCCCCTTCAACAAGCCGCCTCTGAACAAGGTGCTTCCTCCCTTCCAGGCACGGAAAACTCTTTATACCTGTCAGCGACCACTGCAGGGAAAGAGACCTTGTGGCTTTCATCAACTTTGACATCATTCCAGACAATAAAACGCTGCTGGACTTCGAAAGCACGAATGAGGCAGCTCCCCTCAAAGGTTTCCGAGATGTTGGAATAGATGGGTGAGCGGCTCGCGGCTTCCAAGCGTTTCAGCTGGCAGGAGGTGGTAACAAAAAAGACCTGCCCAGAGAAGGAGAGTAAGAAGAGCCCCTTCTAAAGTGGGAAAGTCCACGTTTACTGGACTTCTTGAGCTTGGCTTGGGTGGGAGCTGAGGTTTAGCTGGGTGGCACAAGGGAGGTGGGAGGATGCAAAGGTCTTTCCTACATTTCAGGAGAAGATTGGGTACTTCAGCAGGTTGTTTGTACTAGGGAAAATGTCCTCCAAGGAAAAGAAGGAGGAAAGTGAGCAGGGCTTTCTCTTCCTTGCATAAATTTTGGGTTTTGGTTGAAAACGTTTGCATGGTAAAAAGCCACCAAGGCCTCCATCAGGGAAACTTACCTATTATATTTCTATTTCTATCAAAGAGATGTCTGTGTGCTTGTATATCTAGATAGATAGATATACAGATCTATCTAGATCTGTAGATAGATAGATAGATATCTAGATCTATCTATCTGTCTATCCATCTCTCCATCCATCCATCCATCATCCATCCATGCATCCATCTATCCATCCATCTATCCTCTATCTATTTATCTATCTATCTATCCATCCATCCATCCATCCATCCATGCATCCATCTATCCATCCATGCATCCATCATCTATTTATCTATCTATCTGTCCATCCATCCATCCATCCATCCATCCATCCATCCATCCATCATCTATCATCTATCATCTATCATCTATCATCTATCATCTATCATCTATCTATCTATCTATCTATCTATCTATCTATCTATCTATCATCCATCCATCCATCATCCATCCATCTATCCACCTATCCATCCATCCATCTATCATCTATTTATCTATCCATCCATCCATCCATCCATCCATCCATCCATCATCTGTCTGTCCGTCATATTTGTCTATGTAAGTTTTCACGGGTATATATGTGTGTGTACAGTTAATATTTCGGGTTTCTTCCCGTGTAATTGTGAACATATGTTTACAATTACACGGGAAGAAACCCGAAATATTAACTGTACACACACACACACACACACATGTATGTATGTATGTATGTATGTATGTATGCATATGTATATGTATATGTATATGTATATGTATGTGTATTATAATAATATATCCTGAAACCGCTACACACCTGAAAAGCAATGTATAAGGCTGACAGAGGCACAATAGCCACTAAAACCATCGGTGTGGCCACCACAATCACAACGTAGATCTCCAGAAGGTTAAACAGGAAGCTCAGCAGAGACTTCAGCTTGTCCGGGATGATGGAATCAATTGCGTCCATTTCTTTGGAGAAACGGTTGAGTAGGTTACCGCTGGGAGTCTGCTCAAAGAAGATCATTGGAGACCGGAGAACATCCAACAGGAGCTGCTGGAAGAGCTTACGGGAAGCCACGATCCCGGCCAAAAACACCGCAGCAATCGACCCGAATTTCCCAATAGCTGCAACCGGAGATGAAAGATTCCAGCTGTTTCATGTGGTAGATGTCTTTTTCTTATCAGGATTATCATCATGTAAAAGTGAGATGGGAGGCTATATACCGTATTTTTTGGAGTATAAGGCACACCTTTTTCTCCCCTAAAAGGGGGTGAAAATTTAGGTGTGTCTTATACACCGAATGTAACCCCGCCCACCCACTGGCCCCCACCCTTTGGCCTCTGCCTCCCAGCAGTTTACCTCCTTGCAGCAAGCAGCAAGAAGAAACAGCTCGTTTCAGCTTCAGCACAGCCTAATTAGCACAAGTTGATTGGATCGGCCTCACGACTCTCAGCTGTTTTGCTCTCAGCTGTTTTGCCCTGACCTCTGCTGCTTGCTACAAGGAGGTAAATTGCTGGGAGCAGATTTTTTTTTCCTTGTGTTAATCAAGCTATGCTGAAAACGAAAATGAAAGTAAAGCAGGCTATTTGCTGTTTGCTGCAACGAGGCAAAATTGCTGGGAGGCAGAGGCAGATTTCTTTTTCTTGTTTTCCTCACCAAAAAAGGTAGGTGCATCTTATAGTCCAGAGTGTCTTATACTCTGAAAAATACAGTAAATTGATTGATTGATTTGATTGATTGATTGATTGAATAAATCAGGGATGTGACCCTTGGCAATTTTAAGACTTGTGGACTTCAACATGGCTGGCTGACGAATTCTGGGGATTGAAGTCCGCAAGTCTTAAAATTGCCAGTTTTAGACACCTCTGGAATAAATGAATGAATAAAATCTTTGGTGCCAATGCTTTTCCATGAATGAATTTAAGGTCCTGATTTCTGGTATTTATGAGGACAACTAAGATAGTTCACCATCATAGATTAACAACAGAGGCTAATTTTAAATCATGTAGACTTCCACCCTTCTTTGTGGACACCCCTGTATTCATTCATTCATTTATTGATTTTTTTGCAAGGGATGACTTTATAAAAAAATATTGCTGCATTGTATGCTGAGAGGCGAGCAATACATCGGAAGGCTGGAAGGCTGAGGCAACCTTGAGCTGGTGAGGATTGAACTACTGACAGTGGGCAGAGTTAACTATAGCAATAGCAATAGCACTTAGACTTATATACCACTTCACAGTGCTTTGCAGCCCTCTCTAAGCGGTTTACAGAGTCAGCATGTTGCCCCCAACCTCTGGGTCCTCATTTTACCCACCTCAGAAGGATGGAAGGCTGAGTCAACCTTGAGCCTGGTGAGATTCGAACTGCCAAATTGCAGGCAGCCGGCAGGCAGCAGAAGGAGCCTGCAGTACTGCATTCTAACCACTAATCCAATTATTTGGATTCAGGTTTTAGCAGTAGTTATACAGTATTAACTCATATATTTGGTCACTTGGTTGAGTTGGGTGGCCATAGAAATTGAATCAGTAAATAAATATTTCTTTGTTTACTGGTAGATGGGAGTGGGCCAAACCTTGCGTGACTCCCAGGAGAAAAAAGACACCCACACGGAGCTGGGTATGAGGTTGTGTCCCATTGGAAACAGGGTCATTGGCCCATAGGCTGAGCCAGTAGACACGGCAGAACGAGAAAACTTGCTGGCAGGTAAACAGCAGTATGATATAAACCCAGAAGAATGACCCTGCTGTTCTCAGGTATGACAAGTATATCGAAATCTTTACCTAAATCAAGGGAATGAAATAAGAATAAGGATTGGCATCGACAAAAACACCATCAGTCAATTGCAAAAGGCGGCTTTACTAGGAACAGCTTCCATCCTGCAATGATATCTGTAACACCATCAAACCTCCAGATCTACCTATCCCAGGTCCTTGGTAAGAACTCTAAGGTAAAGGTAAAGGTTCCCCTCGCACATATGTGCTAGTCGTTCCTGACTCTAGAGGGCGGTGCTCATCTCTGTTTGAAAGCCGAAGAGCCAGCGCTGTCCGAAGACGTCTCCATGGTCATGTGGCCGGCATGACTCAACGCCAAAGGTGCATTGTTACCTTCCCACCAAAGGTGGTCCCTATTTTTCTACTTGCATTTTTTTACATGGTTTCAAACTGCTAGGTTGGCAGAAGCTGGGACAAGTAACAGGAGCTCACCCCATTACGCGGCACTAGGGATTCAAACCGCTGAACTGCCGACCTTTTGATTGACAAGCTCAGCACTGAGCCAACGCCTAGACAAAAAAATCCAAATCTGGTCTGAACATCTGGCTGACTGTGAAGAATTATAATTGATAATAATATCCAAAGGATGAAAGGCCAAACCGCTTGAAAGTGAAAAGGGCCCCCACTGAGTAAGCAAATCCCAGCAAATCCCATAACATACCGAAAAGGGGAGCAACCCTCCCAGCGAACCGAATAAGAAGATCCTTTAACTTACCCGTCCAGTCTTCTGCTTCTCATCTTTTGCCATCAGTCTTCTTCCTTCTTCCTGTGTTGGCTTGTAGCTGTCTCTCTTGGCCAAAGGCTCTCTTGATCTTTGTTCAAAGAAAAGAAAGGTGCATCATGTGATGACCTGGGGCGTGGCATGGAAGCAACACAACCAGAGAACAGGTCTAATTCTCCCTTATTGCTCCAACTGTGCCCCCAAATGTCTCCACATTCACTACAAGTGCTGGAGCAAAGCTCTCACATGCACCTTCAGAAGCCTCTGGCTGCGATTAGTCCAATAAGCCAGGTTAGCCCAAACAATAACTAGGGCCAGCAGTCCAATAAGCCAGGTTAGCCAAACAGTAACCAGAGTTCAGCGACGGTCAGTTTTTCCAGTTAGAATAATATATATATGGAAAGAACCGTGGGGGATGTGGTTTCTACCACGAGAACCAATTTGGTCTAGTAAAGCGGGAGGCCGTGAGTTCAAATCCTGCCTTAGGCATGAATGCCCTACCCCCAAAATAAGCCCCAGTTAAGATTGTCAGCAAGATGGAGGCATTTAGTACTGTATTTCCCCAAATATAAGACCTAACCAGAAAATAAGCCCTAATGCATCTTTTGGAGCAAAAAACAATATAAGACTTGGTCTTATTTTCGGGGAAACACAGTATTTTATATTATTATTTTATTTTAATCTCACCTTGATTATTTTTTTATAAATAACACAAGGTAGTGAATGTTACTGATGTAATGGAATGTGGGAATGACCTTGGGAGACAGGATGAATAGAAGCTGTGAAGGAATGGTCAAATAAGAGAGAGCATAGCCTGCAGCTAGACAGTGAGTGGGGCAAGAAGTTCGAAAGAGACTCTTCCTAGTTTCTCAGGCTATAAAAGAAATGTGTGTGGGGGGGGGAGGAATGGTACTTTCAGACTTGCAAGACTGTTGTTGGCTTCGCTTGGATAACCAGATAGGAATCTGATAGGATAGGTGGAGAACCAATTTGGTTCAGTGGTTAAGGCACCAGTCTAGAAAGCAGGACATTGTGAGTTCTAGTCCCGCCTTAGCCATGAAAGTCAGCTGGGTGACTTTGGGCCAATCACCAGGACTTTCTAGTTCTGCTTTAGCCATGAAAGCTAATTGGGTGACTTTGGGCCAATCACCAGGAGACTATGAGTTCTAGTCCGGCCTTAGGCATGAAAGTCAGCTGGATGACTTTGGGCCAGTCCTTATCTCTCTCTCAGCCCAGCTGTCCTCACAAGGTTGTTGTTGTGGGGAAATAGGAAGAGGAAAGTGTATTAAATACGTTCTCTGCCTTGATTTATTTGAAAAAATAATAATAAAATTGGGATACAAAGAAAGAAACAAACCACTTACTTTCCAGGGGTTTCCTGGTGGGTCATAGGAGTTGTGGAGATCCTCTTAATCTTTCCTGCATCTGTGGAGTCAAGGTAGACCAAAGTCTCAGAAGAGACATGATAAGAGAGACAATAGAAGAATAACCCACAGATGTTGAGAAAATGCACTGATTTGGGAGCTGCAAATAGTAAATCATAGAGGATTATGTCTTTCAAATAAAGCCACTTGCTAAATCATCTGGTTCAAACCTGTCTTACAAAATCATCCAATTAAAGAAATATGGAATTGTAATCAAGTACAAAGGGACGCAGAGGCTCAGCAGCTAAGACGTTGAGCTTGTCGATCGAAAGGTCGGCAGTTCAGCGGTTCGAATCCCTAGTGCCGCGTAACGGGTTGAGCTCCTGTTACTCGTCCCAGCTTCTGCCAACCTAGCAGTTTGAAAGCACGTAAAAAATGCAAGTAGAAAAACAGGGGCCACCTTTGGTGGGAAAGTAAAAGCGCAACAGCCCTTTGAAGAATACTGGAATAAATTGTGTGAAGGGTTTTGTCAGAATCCCCAAAGAATGCATGAAGCGGCTGCAATTCTAACGAGTCTATTCATGGATAATAATACTCAGTTGTATCAACCATCAAGTGTAGATGACCTTTGGGAGGACCAGTAGTAATTTGCAAATCCTGATCTTCTTTTTCTTCAGGGTTCTGGGACCTCAAGAAGTCTGCAAATGCCCCTTGTTTTTGCATCAGTTCTTGCCAAGAGCCCATCTCAGAGACTTCTCCGTTCACCATCATAATGATGTTGTCCACCTTGGGTAGAATATGGATGGTGTTGGTCACCAGGATACGAGTCTGGAAAGCAAGAGGACAATCCCTGAGGTATTGATCAATAGCTTTGACGTGTCAGTTACAAGAAGAGGACGGACAATCTGGGGAACTCCATAAATTACTGAACTGGAAGTCATAAACTCTCTCACCATTGGCCATGATGCTTAATGCTCCATTATGGTCATAAGTTGAGGACTACTACCTATAGTGTCCACATTATCTAACCCTGTACTAGGATTTAAAGTCACAAGTCTTCGCAATCGGTGAATATTAAGCACTGAGGCCAGTGGTGGGTTTCAATTTTTTTTACTACCGGGGCTTGGTGGGCGGGGCGGGGCTTGGTGGGCAGGGCTTGGTGGGCATGGGGGGGGGGAAGGATACTGTAAAATCTCCATTCCCTCCCCAATCCAAAGGAAGGTTACTGCAAAATCTCCATTTCCTCCCGATCAATTGGGTCTTGGAAGGCAGAGAATAGATGTGGGTGGGACCAGTCAGAGGTGATTGACGGACAGAACTCCGGGCCGTCTGTGGGGGTGCGTGTGGGGTACGGGGACAGAACAGGGGGATGGAATTCACTTAACAACTGTCTTGCTTAGCAACAGAAATGTTGGGCTCAGTTGTGGGAGGAGTCTCTGTACTGCATCAGATCCTGTTCCGATAATTTAGGAGAGTTTGGAACACCAAGTACCTTTTCCTTCAACAAGCCGTTTGGTCCGAGAACTTGGTTGAAAATGTGCTGTCCAACTGGAACGTCCACAGCAGAGAGGGGATCATCCAGGAGGTAAACTGAGGCCTTCATATAAACTGCACGAGCCAGGCTGAGCCTCTGCTTCTGTCCTCCAGAAAGATTGATGCCCTACGGCAGCATAAAAACAGTCCTCAGTCACCTGCCAGTATCCCTCTCATTGTAGATCGTGCTAAAGCTAAAGCTTCTGGGGACAGAATTAGCAACCTTTGGAGGGTCCCAGGTCCTCTTCCCCAATCTACGCTGATTGGGAAAAGAGCTCAAAGGTTTATTTAAAATAAACAGAAGTTGTGTTTGTCCTGCGGAGAACGTGGAACTCTTTGGGTGCAAAGCAGATGTCCTATGAGTTACAAGTCCACCATTTAGGCGAGTTCCTTTATTTCATTCGGGGTGGGGAGGAGAAGGAGGAGGAGGAGGAGAAGTAGTAGTAGTAGTAGTAGTAGTAGTAGTAGTAGTAGTGGAGGATGAGGAGGAGGAGGAGGTGAAGTAGTAGTAGTAGTGGAGGAGGAGAAGTTGTAGTAGTAATTGTAGTGTAGGAGGAGGAAGAGGAGGAGACAAAGAAGAAGAAGAAGTGGAGGAGGAGGAGGAAAAGAAGAAGAAGTGGAGGAGGAGGAGAAGGAGAAGGAGAAGGGGAAGAAGAGGAAGAGGAAGGAGGAGAAGGAGGAGGAGGAGGAGGAGGAGGAGGAGGAGGAGGAGAAGAAGAAGAAGAAGAAGAAGAAGAAGAAGAAGAAGAAGAAGAAGAAGAAGAAGAAGAAGAAGAAGAAGAAGAAACCAACTAGATAAATTGGCTAGATAAATAATACAGTAATGATTCAAGAACCTTCTCTCCAATTTCTGTCTGGCTTCCAGCTGGAAAACCGTCTATGTCAGGTTGCAGGGCGCAGGCTTTGACCACCTGGTTGTACCACGTCCTCTCCATTTTCCTCCCAAATATGACATTGTCTTCCACAGAAGCATTTTGTATCCAGGCTATCTGGGGAACAAACGCTATTGTGCCCTTTGAAAAGAAAAGTAGTGAAGCTCACTAAATTGTCACCAGAACTGGAAAGTGGATTTTGGTAAGGAGAGAGAGAAAGAGAGAGATGGACGTCAACTTCCATCTGCTGAAGTCAAAGTTTATCTGTTTCCCAAAAGAGGTCCTACTAAGCCATTCTTGAGTTCCAACAGAGATGATAACGTCTTAAGGATGCCTCCCCAAAATGCCCAGTTTTGAAAGTGGTGGATCCCCCCGATAGAAAGCCACCACTGAAGTGACTCAAACTACTAAAACTATGACATGAAACATTAGAATTACCACACACTCACACAAATAAACTAAATCCTAAAGCAGATTGCACCAGTCTGGTTGACCTTCCAAAGTGGTCCTCAGTTCCCAGAGTTCCTGAGCCAAGGAGACCATCGCTGAGAATTCTGGGAGTTGAAGTCCACATATTCAGATAGTGCAGTGTTTCTCAATCTTGGTAGCTTGAAGATGGGTGGACTTCAACTCCCAGAATCCTCCAGCCAGCAGCGCTGGCTGGGGGATTCTGGGAGTTAAAGTCCACCCATCTTCAAGCTACCAAGGTTGAGAAACACTGAGATAGAGCTTGGGTTGGAGAAGGCTGACCACACCTTGAATAAATTCTGTTTTAAAGTGCTTTTACCTTCATTACTACAGAACCTTCAATCCTTTGCAGCTCACCAAGTAATGCGGAGAGCAGGGAGGATTTCCCAGCCCCCACTTGACCCACCATGGCACACAGGCTGCCTTGAGGTACAGACAGATTTATCCTGTTAAGGTAAAAATGGGTACATCTTAGACATCTTCAAGCCGTATTGTGGGGTGGAAAGATCCTGGCACCAGCCAGACTAAATTCAAGGTGGAGATCTGGAAATAATAGCAACAGTAATAGCACTTAGACTTATGTACCGCTTCATAGTGCCTGTACAGCCCTCTCTAAGCGGTTTACAGAGTCAGCCTATTTTCCCCCAAAATAAGATAAGAGACAGCATAGCCCATAACTGGATAATAGGCAAAGCAAAAGACTTAGATGGAACCAGGGGTGGGATTCAGCTGGTTCAGACAGGTTCGGGCGAACCGGTAGCTCCGATGATCAGCTGAGAATGAACCAGTTTGCTCCGACAATCAGCTGGGTCTGCCCACCCACCCCTGCGTTATACCGACCTATGTTTCCTTTGTTTGAAGCCCAGCTGATAAGCGCGGTAGAGCTGAGTGTGCGCTCAGCGAACTGGTTGTTACATCAGTTGAATCCCACCACCGGACGGGACCCTCCCTAGTTTCTTCGGCTGTAAAGGAGGGGGAGAAAATTGTACTCCCATTGAACCACCAAATTTTACCTATTTAGGCACGGACTGCCTTCTCTGCACCAGCTGAAAGTTCCATTTGTGACAATGATGGGATTTGGATCTAGCAGAAAAATGCATCAATCAGCACATGATCTGGGATGATGGTTTACTTTCTATATTAGTCAGAAAAGAACAGGTGTTTTCGTATATAATCACGGGAATTGTATGTATATGCTTAATTCTCTTTTGTCAAGTTCTCATCATGTGCTCAACAACAATAATGGCAATTCTTGACGTAGGAGCATTCATTTTACGAGCATTCAAAGTTAGGATGACACTGAAAAAAGTGACTTAAGCAAATCCTCACATGTACGATGGTCATAATGTCCTCCCAGTCACATGACCTAAATTCAGGCAGTTGGCAACCAACATGTGTTTAGGATAGTTGCAGTCTCCCAGGATCACATGAATGTTTGTCAAACACGACAAACCATCTGATGTGAACTCTAAAGATTCCTTTATTACGAATGCCGGCAGCCTTGGCAAAAAGTTTCTCTCACAGGCTAACAAGTCTGTCTGGCAGGGAGATGAATAGTTGTCTGCCACACCTATTTATCTCTGCCTCCTGCCTTTTATCCCCAGAGCTAGGGTGGGGACTCGCTAGCAGTGGTGGTTCTTCCTTCCCAAGGACCGGCCCATAGATTTCCACTGCTCTCCTCTCTTCTGCCTTCTGCACGTCCGCACGTCAGGCACAGGACCCAGATGCTCCTCCTCTACCTCATTAGCCATCTCCAGACCTGGGGGGCTGTTGACTCTGCATCTGAGGGTTGATGGACGACCCAGACTCGGCCTCTGTCTCTCTCTCTCTCTGTCAGCTACACTCCCTCTTCCCCCTCGGAGCTCCCAGGTTGCCCTGATGTTGACCTTGACTCCCACACCGCCTCCTCTAATTCAGCTGTTGGAGGGGCCGATGGCTGACAGACCACAATAGTTATTCAGCTTTCTTTGAAGCTCTCACATCTATTCACAAAGGTTAGTCCCTTGAAATATTGCAGTGGCTAATCTGGTCCCACCCAATTTGCATGACGTCTCAATGAACAGGCTTTAATTCTCAAGATAATCAATCATGTTTACACTGATTGGAAATTCTAGACCATCCATTGGGAGGATATACAAAGCTGATACTTACTGCGGTCCAAAGACTCAACATCCACCTGAGCTTGATCTAATTCTTCAAGAGAAAGAAAGGTAGCTAAGCGATGGATGGAAACTTTTGCCTAGAACAAAATACATGTTGACACCATGCAGTTCAGGAAAGGTTTGGACGTGATTCTCCAAAGTTGACCCAAGGGTCAACGAGACCATTCAAGTGGTCAATAAATAATTGGAGGTCAAAAGGGAGCCAGTAAATGTCTAGGAGGTCAGTAGGTGGTCTATAAAACATAAAAGGTCAACTGGGATCAATTAAGTTCTTGGGGTTTCTGTAGAAGTCCAACCCAGTTTGTAGATCTAGAGATGAGATGATTAATGGCAAGACAGTAATACTCAAAGTTGGATGATCATCTGCCAACAAGAGTGGCCTTTAGTTGTCTCCATCAGCCACATGATGTTACTGGCCTTATTTATTTATTATGTTGTTATTTGTAGTACTATCAGTTAAAGTAGTATTTATTAAATTATTTTTCAAAGCAAATGCTTAGGGAGGAGGTCTATGGACAATCTTAAACTTCATGAAGGGGTCAATGACCTGAAGAATTTGGTGACTTCTGGTTTAGGAAAAAAACCAAGGTGCCCTCAAGCATTTAGATCATTTTTGAACGGTAGTTCTAGATCCTCCTTCCTTTGCTCTGCGATCTCCAGGCCAACCATCAGGAAGAAGAACATGGAGAAAGAGCAAGATGATTTATTCGGGGGTGAAAAACATGCTTGAAACAATTGCCTAACAGGAAGACCACTTGGAAATGCAGAACTGGAGTACCCGGAATGATGTGGCTTGGTGGGCATGGCATGGCTTGGTGGGCATGGCTTGGTTGGCGTGGCAGGGGAAGGATACTGTAAAATCTCCATTCCCACCCCACTCCAGGGGAAGTTTACTGAAAAATCCCCATTTCCTCCCGATCAGCTGGGACTCGGGAAGCTGAGAATAGATGGGGGCGGAGCCAGTGGTATTTACCGGTTTTCCGAACTACTCAAAATTTCCGCTACCGGTTCTCCAGAACTGGTCAGAACCTGCTGAAACCCACCTCTGATGACCCACCACTTAAACTGACGCAACGTAGCCAAAGAGCAACTCACCTGCACAACAGCATTAATGGAAAAGGGAAGGAAGGAATGAGCCGTATTGAGAATGTTGATCAAGCTAAGAGAAACAAAAGCTTTCTTAGCATCCAAGACATTTGTCTCATCTGACAACGTGTAGACCGCAAAGCTGATGAATGAAATCTGTAGAGAAGCAACCAGAAAAGAGGTGAAACCAGGGGTGAAATCCCTTTTTTTTTTACTACCGGTTCTGTGGGCATGGCTTGGTGGGCGTGGTGTGGCTTGATGGATGTGGCAGGGGAAGGATACTGCAAAAACTCCATTCCCTCCCCACTCCTGGGGGGAGGATATTGAAAAATCTCCATTCCCACCCCACTCTGGGGCTAGCCAAAGGTGGCATTTGCCGGTTCTCCAACTACTCAGAACCTGTTTAGAACCTGCTGGATTTCAACCCTGGCTGAAACCCTCTCAAAACCATATGCCATTTTTGGGGAGGTCAATCTGCAACGGCTCACCAGAAAAGTAGATGACTGGAAAGACGCAAGAGAAGCGGAGAAGAGGAACTGAGACATCTTGAGAGCTTGAAGTTCTTGAGTTCGGATGCCCAGCACTTTGCTTATGAACGTATTTTCCCAACCATGAAGTTTGAGGACCTTCATGTCACTGAGGATGGTGCTGGTCAGCCTTGCACGGTTATCCTTGTACTTTATCTGAGCTTCCTGAAAGATGGAATTTTAAGTTTGTAGCACCAACAGGAAAATTGGAATTGTAATGCTTAGTACTTCTAATCTTCACAATATTACACACAGACCAAAACGCACATGGAGCTCTGCTCAGCCCTGACCATTTTTTGCATTTCACAAGTTCTGAAGATGACCCCCCTCCCAAGCATGTGTTTGATCTTGGTTGGTTGTGTAGGAAGTTAACACCCACCCCCTCCTAGAAGAATGAAATATTTTAGGAAATATTGAAAGGGGCAGAATATTATGTTTCCCTGGTTGAGAAATGGAGAAACATGTTTTAAAGACAAAGCAGCTTTCTGCGTCCCCCCACCTTTGTCAATGGGCCATTAAGGCCTCAGCCAAGCTCACTCATTCCCCCCACCTTTGTCAATGGACCATCATCTGCAACACAATAGGACCCATCTAGCAACAGAAACTCCCCACATGGCACCTGGGAAGATTACATCAGCCAGCAAGGCTAGCTAAGACCCCCCATCCCCTGGAAGTCTGACAACCAATCAGGATACTCTTCCTGTGCCCAAAGCGCAGAGAGGGCATAAAACCAAGGCACACTCAGCATCTCGGCCCTTTTCTGTTCAGGAACTCAAACCATGTGATCTTGTCCACCATTAAACCATCTTTCCAAGCAGTCTCCATGTTTCCAGTGTCTTTTTCCCCACTTGGAACTGATATCTTCCAACAGTTGGAAGATCTATCTTAGAGGATTCATATTTGTCTTATTTTATTCAGTTATATTAGTTCTTAACGGATCCTTTTGCTTTGTTTTACATTGTCCCAGCTTGATTTACAACGTTGTAAGTAAATATTTAAGGAAAAACACAAAGCACTGGCAAAAAGTCATAGCAGGACAGAAGTTGTCTACCTGAAATATTGAAATTACCCACTGGGGCGCACCCAAAGTTGGCCAACCTCAGACTCAAACTTTTTATTAGAAGCAGGGGTGGGCTGCTCGGGGTTCACAAGGAGTTCAGGAGAACCTCTAGCTAAGATTCTGTGCAGTTTGGAGAACCCCCAAATCCCACTCCTGGCTGGCCCTGCCCACCCCTCCCCTTCCCTGCCGGGAGTCCCCACACGGCCTGTTTTAGATGCAGGTAAGTGCAGGGCACGCATGGAGGCTCAGGGAGGGCGAAAAAAGGGCCTACTAAAAGTTTGGAAAGGCCAGAAACGGGCCTGTTTCCAGCTTCCAGAGCTTGCAGAGGCCGTTTTCGTCCTCCCAGATGCTCGAGGAGAGCCTCTGGAGCCTGGGGAGGGCAAAATCGCCCCACCCTGCCATGATGCAGGAGGCTGATTAGGCCACACCCACCATAGCCATGCCCACCCAACAACCGGGCAGAGAACTCCTTGCTAAAATTTTTGAAGCCCACCCCTGCTTAGAACCCAAAGCAAAATTCCATATCCACCAACAAATGATATGAAATTAAAGATGTGTGTCCATCAATGACTTTTTTTCAGTCGTTTCTGATTCTGTTCTCTGCTCACAGAGATCAATGAATCAAACAATGTTCTGAGGTAGGAATTGTGGTCTTTTGTCAACGTTTCCCCCCATCTGGAAGTCCTTCAGATGTATCAGACTACAACTCCCAAGATGTCTGACTAGGGTGGCTTTTAGTTACCGTTTGTAGGAATTCTTGGCCAACATCTTTGTTAAGTCACCAGAGGATACAAGGTCAAACTAAGGAGGAGGAATTAAATTCAGAAGTGGGCTGCTGTGGGTGCTTAGGGGTTTGGGAGAACCTTTAGCTAAGAATCTGTGCAATTCGGAGAACCCCCAAATCCCACTCCTGGCTGGCCCCGCCCACCCTGCTCCTCCCAGGAGTCCCCACGTGGCCCGTTTTGGATGCAGATAAGTGCACGGCGAAGCTTGGGGAGGGTGAAAAACGGGCCTATCAGACATTCGGGAAGAAGGTCTCCGGAGCCTGGGGAGGCCATTTTCACCCTTCCGGAGGCTTGACGAAAGCCTCTGGAGCCCGGGGAGGGCAAACACCACCACCCCCTGGTGCAGGAGGCTGACTAAGCCATGCCCACCATGCTCACAACTGGGCAGAGAACCCCTTGCTAAAATTTTTGAAGCCCACTCTGATTAAATTTACTTGTCAACTTGCAAAGCTTTCAAGTTGCCATGAGCAGGAGGGAGGGAGAACTGAAGTGAATTCCATACATTCTTTCTGACCTCAATCAGAAGGAGGGTGTTAGGTTTCACAGCCAGCCAAAGTGGTTAATTGGAGAATGTGATTTATGACATGGCCAGAGAGGAGTGGAGAGACAGGATCATAGGGGAACGTAAATCTACGTAGGATCAGTCCTAACTGCATCCGAGTTTTGCCGGAATGGTGCTCCTAATAAATGAACATATTTCCTTTGAAGTTTGGATCATGGCTCATGAATTAATTAGGGCATCTTTCGGAAACTTGACATTACTTATTTTCCAGAAAACCAAAGTATTTTAGGCCCCATACCTGGAGCTGCCTTCTCTTCTTGCTGATCCCAAAGTTCAGAGGTAAGAGAACTAAAAATATGATAACAGCAGACAAGGCAGAGGGTCCGAGGAGCTAATGGATGCAGAAACCAGAATGTTAAATGAAGGGAAGGCAGATTATTTTTGTGCATCTCTTTCTACTGAACAGTAAGAAAATGGCATCGGAGTTGAAATATTCATGAGAAAGATGATTAACGACCCAAATCTGTTCCTTTGGCTGAGTTTTTCACCGTTTTTAATGAGCTAATGGAGACATCTAGTGGCCAGGTGAAGCAGACCCCAGGAGTGATTCAATTATTTGAATATCAATATAAGAGCTGTGGTGGCACAGTGGTTACAATGCAGTACTGCAGGCTATCTCTGCTGACTGCCGGCGGCCAGCAGTTCGGCAGTTCGATTCTCACCAGGCTCAAGGTTGACTCAGCCTTCCATCCTTCCAAGGTGGGTAAAATGAGGACTCAGATTGCTGGGGGCAATATGCCCGACTCTGTAAATCGCTTAGAGAGGGCGGTAAAGCACTGTGAAGTGGTATATAAGTGCTATTGCTCTTGCTGTAGTTGTTTGGATGTTGCATTAGGAGCCCTGGTGGCACAGTGGTTAGAATGTAATATTACAGGCTGACTCTGCCTGCAGTCTGGAGTTCGATCCTGACTGGCTCAAGGTCACCTCAGCCTTCTATCCTTCTGAGGTGGGTAAAATGAGGACCCAGATTTTTGGGAGCAAGACGCTTAGAGAGGGCTCTAAAGCACTGTGAAGCGGTATGTAAGTCTAAGTCCTATTGCTATTGCTCTTCCTTTTCTCCTTCCTTCCTTCCTTCCTTCCTTCCTTCCTTCCTTCCTTCCTTCCTTCTTTCCTTCCTTGGTGGCACAGTGGTTAGAATGCAGTATTGTAGGCTGACTCTGCCAACTGCCAGCAGTTTGATCCTGACCAGCTCAAAGTTGACTCAGCCTTCCATCCTTCTGAGGTTGGTAAAATGAGGACCCAGATTGCTGGGGGCAATATGCTCGACTCTGTAAACCGCTTAGAGACAGTGGTAAAGCACTGTGAAGTGATATATAAGTCTAAGTGCTCCTGCTATTTCTGTAGTTGATTGGATGTTGCATTAGGAACCCTGGTGGCACAGTGGTTAGAATGTGGTATTGCAGGCTGACTCTGCCTGCAGTCTGGAGTTCGATCCTGACTGGCTCAAGGTCAACTCAGCCTTCTGTCCTTCTGAGGTGGGTAAAATGAGGACCCAGATTATTGGGGGCAAGAGGCTGACTCTGTAAACCGCTTAGAGAGGGCTGTAAAAGCACTATAAAGCGGTATATAAGTCTAAGTGCTATTGCTGTCGCTATTTCACATCTGAAGGAGGAAAACGTCTCCAGATCTGTGAGCGATATATAAAAAAACGACTGTATACTATATGGAGGATATCAAGATATGGCTTATGTAATGATGATTTGGCTTCACGACAGTGTGTGAACTGCATCGTTATGGATTAAAAAGGCATTTGGGAGGGCAATGTTCAAACCCAACTGCACTACAGGTAAGTCCTTGACTTACAAGCCACAATGAGCACCAAAATTTCCCTTGCTAAGTGTGGCAGTTGTGGAGTGACTTGTGTCCAATTTTATGACTTTTTTTTTTTGCATGGTTATTAAGCGAATCACTGCAGTTGGTAAGTGAATTGTGCAGTCGCTAAGCAAATCCGGCTGTGCCTCATTGACTTTGCTTGTCGGGAACCATCTGGGGAGGATGGAAATGGCCCTAAGACTCTACAACTGTCCTAAATTCATGCCTGTTGCCAAACACCCACATTTTGACCACATGACTATGGGGAGGCTGCAATAGTTTTAATTGTGAGGACTGGTACTAAGTCACTTTTTTTCAGTGCTGTTATAAAACGAATGACTATCGGTATTCTAATACTGGTGGCAAACATCTTCAAGGAAAAACAAAGACAGTCCAGTTGCCTCTTGAATAAGCACCTTTGAGATAACCATGACCTGGATGGCTGAGAATCTCCATAGACAATCAGAGTTGTGTTTGTTTTTTTTTACCTGCCAAAGGAAGACAAAGCAGATGACGATCCGGATAGGAGCAAGCCAAGTCCCATTAAAATAAATAATTAGGTCCATCAGCTTCTGCACGTCAACAGATACCAGGTTGACAATCTCGCCCACAGATGTTGAATTTTTTGCAGCACTGGACAGGACCAAGATCTACAGGACGAAAACCAAATCTTCTTTTTAATAGGAATCTCTTCTCCTAAAACAGACATTTAATACAAGTAATCGTGTCATAGAGCTGATGTCTTGGTTGGGTCTATCTAGTATGTCTGATATCAATCCGGAAAAGCTGGTCTTCCATTTTCCAGCGTGCACATGTGCGGCAGTAACCGGAAGACTTACTGGATGGCGCACATGTGCGCGCTGGAAAATGGAAGTATCTTATCCGGCGTGCACATGCCCCCTGGGCAGCTTCTCTTCCTGGTTGTGGCCCTTTTTGGCACTCAGTGCCGAAAAGGTTGGCCATCACTGGCCTAGATTGTTATGACTGTGACTCCAGAGCCTGTCCTCATGGAGGAAGAGGATTCAGAAGGTGAGAAGGAGGAACTGACAAGGCCTCCCTCTCCAGGACTCTCCTCTCTGGCAATGCCTCGGGTTCCATCCAAAGGCCAGGAGGAACAGCCTCGGATGGGCCAGGAGGAAGGCATTTCGGAGTACCCATTGATAGAGAGTGATAATGATGAATCCTGGCTTGATCCCAGGCAGCATCGGAGGGAGAAGCGTGCACAGCAAAGGAAGAGGCGTGGGAGGGCCAGGGATTGAGCTGAGTCACTGAGCCACACCCCACAAGGGATAAAAGGGGGCGTGATTGCTCAGCAGGCTTTGTGACGGACAAAAGTTTAAAATCTAAAGAGTCACATTGTGAATCCTGCACTTCGGCTCAGATATATTTTGGACTAAACTCTTGTGGATAATTTGTTGATCTGGAAACAGACTGCAGATAAGGCCTCTCCTGCTTTTTGGTAGTACTAATTGGACTGGGCAGGTGTTTTATAGTTAGCTGCCAGAACTCTCGTCTGCCAGGAATTCTGGTCTGTTTATACAATAAATTATTGGCAGGCGTGTTTGATATTGCATTTGTCTGTGTGAGGACGGGAGACAGAACATAGGTGTACTTCCCAGAAGCACCACAGAGTTAAAAAAAAATACGGTCGACAAAGAGCAGGATTTACCTTCCTATAAACAAGGCCTGTGATGGCTGTTTTTAATCTCATGCCCAGAATGAAACACATATACATGTACCGCTGCTCAAACAGTGTCTGTAGACAAGCCAAAAGGAACATCGCAGCAGCATAGAAATAACCTATCCAAACAGGAGCTTCTTGGTCATTGATAAAATCTAGGAAAAGACTGCAAGAAGAATCAAAGTAATTCTACTATCCAAGAACGAGAACTGCAACAACAACCCATAAACTTTTAGGACAATGGTACGCCGTTAGGATCTTAAAAAGTTCTCTTCTTCCAAGTTAAATTATGGCTTTATCTGACTTGATTTGACTAGCAAAATATGACCTAATAGTGGCGTCTACTTAAAATTACAAAACGTGGCACATTTAATTTTGGTTAGCTTGGAAACTTGTGTATGGTTCAATGAATGGTCAAAGCCAAGGCAATGGGTTAAATTAGCCACCAGGTTAATCGTGTTAGGTGAATGTAATTTATGTTTAGATCATAATGCAGGCCAGGGATCTCTAAATGTAGGAAAACAGCAGATAGAAGTGGGGGGCAGAGTTAAGTGAGTCATCAGCCTAGAATCATCATGTTCCCACAAAGTCCAAGTCCAATCCATCTTGAATTCTGCTGAGTCTCATCTAGTGCCAGTTTAGTGATGATTATTAGTTGACTAGATTGTTCTATATAGGCTTGAGCAATAAACCTTCTTAACTGCCACTTAACCTATAGTCCTGATTCTTTATGCCTGACCCTAAAATCTGTCAGAGTGACAATGTGAGACAACCCAGGAGCAAATACAGTAAACAGAGGGTTGTATTTAAATAATGTTTTTTTTTTCAAAGAATATATACCATATTTTTCGGAGTATAAGACGTACCTTTTTCTCCCCCAAAAGGGGGTGAAAATTTAGGTGTTCCTTATACACAGAATGTAGCCCCGCCCACCCACTGGCCCCCACCCTTTGGCCTCTGCCTCCCAGCAGTTTACCTCCTTGCAGCAAGCAGCAAGAAGAAACAGCTTGTTTCAGCTTCAGTACAGCTTAATTAGCACAAGTTGATTGGATCGGCCTCCCGACTCTCAGATATTTTGCTCTCAGCTGTTTTACCCGGGCCTCTGCTGTTTGCTGCAAGGAGGTAAATTGCTGGGAGCCGTTTTTTTTTCTTGTGCTAACCAAGCTATGCTGAAAACAAAAATGAAAGTAAAGCAGGCTGTTTGCTGTTTGCTGCAACGAGGCAAAATTGCTGGGAGGCAGAGGCAGAGGCAGATTTCTTTTTCTTGTTTTCCTCACCAAAAAAGGTAGGTGCATCTTAAAGTCCGGAGCGTCTTATACTCCGAAAAATATGGTACATACAGTATACCTTACTTCACACAAACAGCACACAGCAATTAAAGGATGGAAGCACACATATAGAGAGAGATACCTCCCAACAGGGCCTCTTCTTATTACAGGCTCTTAAAGTGATATCAGCCCAAAAACCTTGCTGACTTGCATTACATCATTGTAGCAACTGGTCAGCTCTTAAATCATTACCCTGACAAAATCCCAAATGGAGATTTATCTTTTCCAACCTTCGTTACTCGATCCTCGAAGATGTCATGATCTTGTTTGCCAAGATGTGTCTGGCATGTGACTATTTTCTCATCCATTATTTACTCTGATAGCAGCTTGTTTCCTGGGTAAACTCTAGACTAGACAGAAGATGGGACTAGATGACCTGCAAAGAACTTTATTAATCCACCTTTGGGAAAAAAAAGTTTAATGTCCACATACCTCAGTGTCTTTGGAACCAAAAACAAGAAGACATCACAGGTGATCAAACAGAGGGTTGCCAGAAGAAAATAAGTTCCAAAAACAGTCCAGAAAGTTTTTAGAACTTCTTTGCTCTTGCTAGCTTCCGGTTGGAGCAAGATGGCAGTCTCATCCGCATTTTCTCTCTGGGTTGGCCTTCTTTTAAGTCTCGCAAATTTGGTCATTCTACAGGAAACACATAACAGCAAGCATCTTTGAGTGTCATTTTCAGCATTTTGCCAATTGTTAAGTCTCTCCACATAAGAAAAATCCAATTAAAAGAGGAATAAGAAGAAATCTAGAGCCAAAAAGCTGCCCAGAATCACCTTATAGGAGAGAGGGGCAGCATAAAAATTTAATAAACGAACAAACAAATAAATAAAACTTTAAAAAACAGGGGAAAAACATCCCATGAATGTAGCATGAAAAACCACTGGATTCACTATTATTCTTTTGCGAGGCGTGTCAGGGTGCTAATTAATCCCATTCTGCTTTTGGGTAATCGCACCTTGATTTAGAGACGTGGATCATTGCATTTTCCTTGTGTATCCTTTTGTAAGAAAATAAACCCCGAAGATATATTTTTCTAATTAAACTCATTTATTTGTTATAAAGAAAATAAAACATCTAACTATCTAAATAATTACATTTTGGCAACGTTCCTGCCGGCCACCTCTCTGCAGCCGGACCTCTTCTGGCAAGAGAACAAAGAAAAGTGAGAAGTAGAAAGAAAAGAATGCGGACATGCGTAGTATCAGTTACTGATAAGGACTTGGCAAGCTACGGAAAGTCTGACAGTCCAGAAATATGAGCTCAGCTGGTAAATACAAAAACGCAGTGATAAGGCGGGCTTTCTTATATTTCATTATATTTTTCGTTGGGTTTTAAACTGCTGGTTGTCAAGAATCCGAATTTTGTTGATGATGGAGATGCTGCAACGGTTGTAAGTGCAAGGACCAGTCATAAGTCACTTGTTCAGTGCCATTGTAATTTCAAACGGTCGCTCTACAAATGGTTGTAAATTGAGGATTACCTGCAGATTTCCTAAATAAATAAGGGAAGCAAGAAAAATGGACACAAACTAGAGGAACTTACTGTTCAGTTTTTGGACAATGTTTATCCCAAGCATCTTTGACCTTGTCCATGATCTCTTCAGAGGAGTTGTCTTTTGCTAGTGACCACAGGTCTTCTGGCTGTAATGGAGCCCAGTAGCCTTTCCAGATCAGCCTGTAGAAAATAAAAAAAACAAATCACAAAACAGGAAAAAATGCAGGGGTGAAATGCTACCAGTTCGCTCCGGTTCGGACAGCCAAAGACAGGAGTACATTCCAGACATATCTTTCTCAAGGCTGTCTCCCAGGGTTACCCACGGTGGCTGGAGGGGAGTGATCTCTATAAGCCTCGAAATTGGTCTGTTGGTGAATGTGATTGATGACACACTCTGGGTGGAGGGGGGAAACAGGGTCATGATTGGGGCCATAAATTATGTGGGGTCAGAGCTGGCTTCATTTGGGAACTTGTGGAGATGAAGCTCCTAATAAATAACTGGATTTCTTTTGAAGCTTGGCTTGAGGCTCATGATTTAATTAGGGCATCCGCTGGAACCCTGGTTATCAAAAGTGCAAGATGCATTGGAGTACTATGGAACATTTCTCTTGTTTACCTTCGGTCAAATGTTGAAATTATATCTGCACCGTGTTCTTGGGCTCTTTCGGTCATAAAAAGAAAAAAAATAAAAACCATAGTTTTTTTGGCTGCAGCTCCTTAATTTAAGGCCCAGATTTCTCTACAAACTGCCTCTCTGCAGAGGCATAATATTAACTGTCAACTCCCCATAATGACATTGGGTTCCGAGAGCAGCTTTGATTAACAGCAGAAGGCAGCCTGGCCTTAACTTGGAGAGGGGAAAAGGCTCGGCAAAATATCTTGCCCAGTCGAACAGATGGATTGGACAGCCATCGCTTGTCTTTTAAAAGCCAGGGGCAATATTGTTTGAATTCTTACCGAGCAAACCACCAGAATGTGATTTTGGAAACAAAAGAGGCTCCGGATTCAGGACAAGGATTCTGCGAATGTTGAAAGAAAAGGACAATTGTCAAATCTGCATTCATCAATGCAGAGAACAATGGCTGTAAACAGTGGGAGAAAGCAAATTCTTGGATATTTTAGGCAATCTCTTGAATTACCAAGAGATTCAATAGAAATTTCAATGGCTCTTCAAACCGATCTTCAAAATTCATCTTCAAAGCAGTCTATGATATCCCTTCAGATTGGATTCAATCAATCAATCAATCAATCAATCAACAAGAAGGCCTTGGAGGACTTCTAATCCAACCCTCTGCTCAAGCAAGAGACCCTATATTATTTCAGACAAGTGACTATCTAGTCTCTTCTTAAAACCTCCAGTGTTGAAGTACCAACAACTTCTGGAGGCAAGCTGTTCCACTGGTTAATTGTCCTCATTGGTAGGAAGTTTCTCATTAATTCCAGGTTGCTTCTCTCCTTGATTAGTTTCCATCCATTGTTTCTTGTCTTGCCTTCTGGCGCTCTGGAAAATAGGTTAACCTCCTCTTCTTTGTAGTAGCCCCTCAAATATTGGAATACTGCTATCATGTCACTCCTAGTCCTTCTTTTCATTAGACTAAAGGTAAAGATTCCCCTTGCACATATGTGCTAGCCGTTCCCGGCTCTAGGGGGTGGTGCTCATCTCCGTTTCAAAGCCGAAGAGCCAGTGCTGTCCGAAGATGTCTCCATGGTCATGTGGCTGGCATGACTCAACGCCAAAGGTGCACGGAACACTGTTCCCTTCCCACTAAAGGTGGTCTCTATTTTTCTACTTGCATTATTTACGTGCTTTCGAACTGCTAGGTTGGCAGAAGCTGGGACAAGTAACGGGAGCTCACCCCGTTACACGGCATTAGGGATTCAAACCGCTGAACTGCTGACCTTTCGATAGACAAGCTCAGCGTCTTAGCCACTGAGCTACCATGTCCCACTAGACTAGCCCAATTTCTGCAACTGTTCTTCATATGTCTGAGCCTCCAGGCCTTTAATCTTCTTAGCTGTTATTCTCTGCATTTTTTTTCTAAAGTCCCAACATCTTTTTTGTAATGCGTTGATTCAACATAACTTTGAACAGACTTAATGCAATCTGAATAGTCAATGGACTGCTAGCTGGGTGAGTTTAAGATGAATCTTGCTTTGACTGGAATTTTCAAACCACCCCGGGCTCAGCATTTACTCCACAGTCATTTTTACACAATTTTGTTGTATAAGGAATGGATGTTAAGATGATGAGCTTTGGAAATACTGAAAACAACAACAAATTCAAACTTTTAAAATCTATTGGGGGGGGAGGGAGGGGGAGGGAGAGAGGGAGGGAGAGAGAAAGCTCAGAAAGAACTCATCAGTCCTTCTGTTATAAATGCTAAGGTCTAGAATAGTGATGGCGAACCCGTGCGGAAACATCTAGCACATGTGCGAGCGCCCCTATCGACACTGCGTTCCAGGAAAACCAAACTTCCAGGTTCTCGCGCGCATACGTACCTGACAATCCGTTGGCTGGTGCACATGTGGATACCAGTTTTCGGCACTGCCACGTGCACGAAGGACAGCTGATTGTCAGGTGCACATGTGGGCCAGAAACCCAGAAGACAAACAGGCAAGGCTGCGTGTGCCGAGCGACATGGCTTTGCGTGCTGCTTTGGGCACGCGTGCCCTAGGTTCGCCATCACGGGTCTAGAATCTTTCAAATGTACCAACAAGACTAAAATCTATTCCAAGCTCTATAAAGGAACAATTCAAAATTCATCTACTTACTGAGTCACTGCTAATTTTGGAAAAGAAAGGTAGGGGATCCGTAAAGCAGCACAACACCAGTTCCGATAAAACCAGAGCAAAGTAAATGTATGAAGTCAGATGCTGAAAAGGCTGTTCCTGGAATCCCTGTGTTAAAAAAAAAAAGAAGTTTAAATTGAAAGTCTGCCACCGTTCCTATTTTTGTAATGACCATCAATTGCATATATCTCTCTGTTAATAACCCTGTAGTCAGTGGTGGGTTGCTCCTGGTTCGCACCGGTTCTTAAGAACCGGTAGTAAAAATTTGTACTAGTTCGGAGAACCGGTAATAACATTGACTGGCCACGCCCCCGAACCAATCCCCGGCCCAGTTGCTGCTCACTTACCCCGCCCACCTCATCAGAGGCTTTTTTTTTTTTACTTTTAAAAGCATTTTTTCTACAACCTCTTCAATGCTTTTAAAAGTAAAAAAAAAAAGCCTCAGATGATCGAGAGGCTCAGCTGGGATCGTCAGAGGCTTCCAAAAGGATTTTTTTCTGCAACCACTTCAGCCGAAGAGATTGTAGGAAAAAAAAATTCCTTTAAAAGCCTCTGGTGATCCCAGCTGAGTTGCCTGATCGTCAGAGGCTTTTAAAAGCATTTTTTCTGCAACCTCTTAAGGTTGTACAAAAAATGGTTTTAAAAGTAAAAAAAAAAAAAAAAAAAGTTGGCCACACCTACCCAGTCACATTACCCCCATACCAAGCTATGCCCACAAAATAAGCCATGCTCACAGAACCGGTAGTAAAAATTTTTAGAACCCACCCCTGCCTGTAGTGATCTATGCCCATGACTTTGGGTACACAGGAGGAAGAGCTGCAGACTAGTCAATGGTTAGATAAGAGGCAGCTGAGCCCTTAGAAGGAATGGGAAGTGGTAAACATCCCAAAAGAAACCCTCCCTAGTTTCTTGGACTGTAAAAGGGAGAGGGGAGAGACGTACAGGTAGTCCTTGATTTACAACAGTTCATTTTTAGTGACCACTCAAAGTTACGACAGCACTGAAAAATGTGACTTACGATCATTTTTCACACTTACGTCCGTTGCGGCATCTCCGTGGGCATGTGATTTACATTCGGATGCTTGACAACTGATTCATATTTATGACGGTTGCCGTGTCCCTGAGGTCACCTGATCCCCTTTTGCGACAATCAAAGTCAACGAGGAAACCAGATTGACTTATAGGAACAACGGTGCGACTGACTTAACAACTGCAATGATTCACTTAACAGCTGTGCCTAGAAAGGTCGTAAAATGGGGCTAAACCTCACTTAACAAATGTCCCACTTAACGACTTATGTTTTGGGCTCGATTGCGGTCATAAGTCGAGGACCACCTGCACTTTCAAACTCGTAAGATTTTGTTGCTATAAACTTAGGTATGGCTCATTTAACAACCGCTTTGCTTAAGAATGGAAATCCTGGCCTCAATTCTGGTCGTAAGTCGAGGACCACCTGTGTTGTTGTGCTTCTTTCTGGACTACCTCCCAAGGAAGACTTACGCCTTCCATCGCTTGGTGCAATTTGAAGCTGGAAGAGACACTAGAAGAGAGGAGAGACAGGATCCAAAAGACCATCAAGACGCCCGAAGATTGGACCCCTTTCATCCGTTCCATCTGGGTGAGAAAAACCACGAGGACCTAAAATGGAAGAGAAATACTAAATATAAAGCCTATGTGAAATACGATTGGATTCCAATCGGCTTTTGAGGAACCAGAGATCAACCATGGAGAATGCAGGGCTCCAGAATATTCCCCAACGAAGATATTTCGCATAAACTTTCTATTAGGTTTGTCTCTTGGTTAAACTCTACTCTAAGTCAAGCGGTTTCTCTTACAACAATTAATCAGTGGAACAATTTGCCTCCAGAACTTGTGAATGCGTCAACACTGGAAGTTTTTAAGAAGATGTTGGATAACCATTTGTCTGTAGTGGTGTAGGGTTTCCTGCCTAAGCAGGGGGTTGGACTAGAAGACCTCCAAGGTCCCTTCTAAATCTGTTATTCTATTCTATTCTATTCTATTCTATTCTATTCTATTCTATTCTATTCTATTCTATTCTTTCCTTATTCTATTCTGCTCTGTTCTATTCTATTCTATTCTATTCTATTCTATTCTATTCTATTTTATTCTACTCTACTCTACTCTACTCTACTCTACTCTTCTATTCTATGAAACTTCAGATGGTTTTCTACCTTTTAAAGTTTTTTTTTTTGCTCACTTATTATTTGTGGGGTGCCTCTCCTTGTTTACGCATAAATAAAGAAATATTCAACCACCTTTCTGGCTTGGATTCTTTTTTTTTAACTCCGGTTTTTTATTTGTTTATAATATAAAATACAAAAGCAAATAGGAAAAATAGAAGAGGGAAAGGGGAGAGGAGAAGTGTAGAAAAAAAGGAGGGGAAAAAAAAGGTATTGACTTCTGACTCTGGTGCAGTAAAATAAAATAATAACACCAAGCCTCAACTTTTTACTTTTACAAAATAGTATAAACTAGCCATTTGTATAATAACAAATGTATCTAGTCAGTAAAATCCCAAATCAAAGTTTCAGTTTTTTTCCGCCTCAAGCACAAAGTCCAGAAACGGTTTCCAAGTAAAAACGGAAGTAGTTCTTTCTGGCTTGGATTCTAATTGGGCAAGGCGCACCGGGATAACGGAATTTGCCGGCATTATGGTTAATAATATCAAGTTTCTCCTTCAGGAGATCGTAAGTTCTAAAGCAAAGAAGCGTGTGGGACAAATAGAGACAAACGAATTGTTCTCACCATGGTGACCAGTTGAATTGTAGGGCTAATGATGAGCCCGGGTGCTGGTGAAACCCCTCGATTAGCTTCCCAAAGGAGGTACGAGATGATGGAAAAACACAACACTAACAAGACGAAGCCAAGAATCTAACAAAATGGAAAAGGGCACTGTCAGAAAAATTTGAGATCCAATTGTTTCCAATGTTGTTACATAGTTGTCATTACAGAGAGTCCTTAACTTACAATCATTTGTTTAGCGACCGCTGGAAACTACTACAGCACTGGGGAAAGTGACTTACAACCAATCCTCAAACTTAACAACCATTGTAGCATCCCAATGGCCATGTAATCAAAATTCACATGTTTGGGAATCATCACATCAGGGGTGAAATGCTACCGGTTTGCTCCGGTTCGGGAAAACCGGTAGTGAAAAAAAAATACTGGTTCGAGTGAACCTGTAGTAAAAAAAAAAAGCTACCGGTTCAGTTGAACCGGTAGTTAAGAAAAGCTACTGGTTCCTCTGAACCAGTATTTCTGATGATCAGCTGTGCCGCACGGTTTAGCTTTGCTAGAAAGCAGGAAATCCTGCTTTCTAGCAAAGCTAAATCATGCGGCACAGCTGATCCCCCACCCTCGCTGTTCTACTTGCCTTCCCAAGCCTCCTTTTAGCCCATACCGCACATGAATGTGTGCAGTGTGTGTTTGGTGTGCAGTGTGCACATTTGGCACGCATCGCACATGCGCGGCCAGCAAACCGGTAGCAAACCGGTTCAGATTTCACCACTGCATCACGTATTTATAAACAGTTGTAGGGTCTCAGGAGTTATGCGATTGCCATTTGTGACTTTCCATCTTGCTTCCAACAAGCAAGTTTAGTTTAGTTTAGTTTAGTTTATTTGATTTGTATACCGCCGTACTCACGAAGGACTCAGGGCGGTGAACAGCCAAGCAATAAAACTCCAGATTCACTTAATTGCCACATGATTCACTTAGCAACGGCAGTGGTTCGCTCAACGACTGCGGCCAAGAGGTTGTGAAGTCCGACGCGAGTCACTGAGCAACTGCCTTGCTTAAGCAATGGAAATTCTGGTCCCAATTCGTAAGTCGAGGACTAGCTGTATTTTAAGCTATACTTCTACCGCCTTATCATTCTTATTTGTGCTTGACCACTCTAGGTGGAAAGAGAACAGAATAAGGATAATAACCACAAATGGATTCATTGGATGTTTAACAGGGGTGAAATTCAGCAGGTTCTGACAGGTTCTGGAGAACTGGTAGCGGAAATTTTGAGTAGTTCGGAGAACTGGCAAATACCACCTCTGGCTGGCGCCAGAGGGAGTGGGAATGGAGATTTTGCAATATCCTTCCCCAGGAGGAGGGAGGGAATGGGGATTTTGCAATATCCTTCCCCAGAAGGAGGGAGGGAATGGAGATTTTGCAATATCCTTCCCCCAGGAGTAGGGAGGGAATAGGGATTTTTTTTTTTTAAATTTGATTTATATGCCGCCCTTCTCCGGAGACTCAGGGCGGCTTACAATGCGTTAAGCAATAGCCTTCATACTTTTGTATATTTTATACAAAGTCAGCTTATTGCCCCCACAAACTGGGTCCTCATTTCACCTACCTTAGAAAGGATGGAAGGCTGAGTCAACCTTGAGCCTTGGAGAGATTCGAACCAGCAGTAATTGTAGGCAGCTGTATTAATAACAGGGTGCATAGACCATTGTACTATCAAGGCTCTATATCCTTCCCCAGCCACGCCCACCAAGCCACGCCCACCAAGCCACACCACGTCCACCAAGCCACGCCCACAGAATCGGTAGTAAAAAAAATTGAATTCCACTAATGATGTTTAACCACAATTAGATTGAATTGGATGTTTTTACCGGTTTCACTGTTTATGTTTTTAAATGTTTTTGTTTTTTTTAAAAAAAAATTAATTGTAATATATTTTATGAACGGTAAGCCATCCAGACTCATTGACTGAAACGGACAGCCCCTGAAATGGAACAAACAAACAAAGAATCTGGCATTGTTTTATTTTATGGATGGTTGGAATCCTTCTTCCGGGTTTGAACCTTACCATTTTCGCTTTGAAGACAGCTGACATCCTGATATATCCCCTGCGGTTTTTCTGAAGGTAAAAATAATAGAAGGGGAAAGAAATCCATAGATAGATGCAAGGGATCCAAACTGCAACGGTGTTTTGGAAACAGGCTGCTAACGCTGGGAGATCCATCCCCCGTGTCTGGTTCCCGTTCTACGAAAACACAAGATCACAAACTGCAAAATCACAACTGCTGAGCTCAAAACGTGTACTCTATATTTGTCTAGCTAGCTTCCACCCACAAAAGCTATTAATAAAGCAGTTCAACCAGTTCAACCAACTGACTTAAAACCCAAAAAACGACATTTCTTAACAGAAAAGTTCAAAAGCAACGGGGGAAAATTACACTTTTTTTTTTTCAGATAAGACCTACGGAATACATTTAAATGGTCAAACATCCAGGCTCTTTTCTCCTAATTTTCTTGGTTAAGAAACTATTAGGTCCCCTTTTTATTACAACATTTGCAGTTTCCATCTGTTTCCTGTTTTTGTTCACCGCAGGAATCCTTCTGAGTTCTCTCTCTCTCTTGATAATGTCCTCCAACTCCTCCTCTTTCCCAGTTTTAGCCAGAAAGCATTTTTGAAGAACGTCCAGAAGTCCAAAGTTTCTTGATTTTTTATTATTTTTCCCCTCCTCTCTTGCATCCAGTCTCAAAGGCACAGTTTCACCGTTCCCCAGATTGGTTTTCCGTTCTGTTAAAGGTAAAGGTTCCCCTCGCACATATGCGCTAGTCGTTCCCGACTCTAGGGGGCAGTGCACATCTCCGTTTCAAAGCTGAAGAGCCAGCGCTGTCCAAAGACGTCTCCGTGGTCATGTGGCCGGCATGACTCAACACCAAAGGCACACGGAATGCTGTTCCCTTCCCACCAAAGGTGGTCCCTATATTTTCTACTTGCATTTTTTACCTGCTTTCGAACTGCTAGGTTAGCAGAAGCTGGGACAAGTAACGGGCGCTCACCCCATTACGCGGCACTAGGGATTCGAACTGCTGAACTGCCGACCTTTCGATCGACAAGCTCAGCGTCTTAGCCACTGAGCCACCTTCTGTTCTGTTACTTACCTCCAAATCTGACTTGAGGAAGGAACTAGGAAATAAGAATTGAAAGAAGAAAAAATAAGCTTGCATAAAGAAAGAGAAACAGATGGACGGAGTCTCTTACCGGTGAGTGGGCATGCATAAATTTGTACGTGGAAAATGAACAGGGCAGAATGCTCATTGCCCTTCGCTTGGACCAGACTTATCCAGTGTCTACGCATGTTCAATTTACCCACAGTGAAACCCATATATATCTATCAACAGCCAGAAAGGAGAACTGCTTTCTGCTCACCCCCAATCCAGCTGTTGGATTCTGCTGAGAACGACATAACCCGTGCACCCAGGTCATCGTATCAGTGGATGAGGCTTCTGTCTTGTGCAGAACTGATTGCTGCCTCTTGTCATTCTGCAATATTTATCTTCTTTGGTTCCGTGTGGAGTTCTGCCCCTTCCAGGGGGTGGGGATTTAGAACATAGAATAAGAGGGTTGGGAAAGGACCTTAGAGGTCTTGTAGTCTAACCCCCCTACTTGAGCAGACGAACTCATTCCGTTCTGGACAAATGGTTGTCCAATCTCTTATTTAAAAAGACCTGTGGTGATGGGAGCACCCACAACTTCTGGAGGCAAGCTGTTCCACTGATTAATTGTTCTCGTTAGGATATTTCTCCTTAGTTCCAGATTGGGTGTCTCTTTGATATGCTTCCATCCGTTACTTCTTGTCCTGCCCTCAGCTGCTTTGGAGAATAAGTCTACCCTATCTTCACTGTCTAATGCTTCCAGCAAATACCATCTCTGGCTGGTCCCAGGAGTGGGTGGGAACGATGGAGGGCAAAAGAAGAAGGGGACGGCAGAGAACGAGGTGGCTGGATGGAGTCACTGAAACAGTCATCGTGAGTTTAAATGGACTCCAGAGGATGGTAGAGGACAGGAAGGCCTGGGGGAACGTTGTCCATCGAGTCACAACGGGTCGAACACGACTTTGCAACTAACAGCAACAATCTTCACTCTCACAGCCTCTCAAGTATCAGAAGACTGCTGTCATATCACCCCTCATCCTTTTCTACATTAGATTAAACATACTCAGTTCCCACAACCGTTCATCGTACGGTTTAGCCTCCGGGCCCCTAATCATCTTTTGTTGATCTTCTCTGCACCCTTTTTGGTGCCAGAGTTTCTCCTCGACCACAGGTAAAAACAAATCCATAGATCAAATGTGGAGGAGAGAATGACTAGTTGCAGCTGGTCTACAAAACAGATGTTCATGCTAAATTCACTATGGGCGGAGTTCTGTTAATGCTGCTTCTGAAGCCTATGGCAAGAATGTCAACTAGAACTTGAAAAATCCAGTTCACCTTGGAATAGAATAGAATAGAATAGAATAGAATAGAATAGAATAGAATAGAATAGAATAGAATAACAGAGTTGAAAGGGACCTTGGAGGTCTTCTAGTCCAACACCCTGCTTAGGCAGAAAACCCTACACCACTTCAGACAATGGGTTGTCCAACATCTTCTTAAAAACTTCCAGTGTTGGAGCATTCACAACTTCTGGAGGCAAGTTGTTCCACTGATTAATTGTTCTGACTGTCAGGAAATTCCTCCTTAGTTCTAAGTTGCTTCTCACCTTGATTAGTTTCCACCCGTTGCTTCTTGTCCTGCCTTCAGGTGCTTTGGAGAATAGCTTGATTTAGTGATGAAATCCACATTTTATTACTACCGGTTCTCTGGGCGTGGCAGGAGAAGGATACTGCAAAATCTCCGTTCCCATCCCACTCCTGGGGGAAGGATATTGCAAAATATCCATTCCCACCCCACTCTGGGGCCAGCCAGAGGTGGCATTTGCCAGTTCTCCGAACTACTCAAAATTTCCGCTACCGGTTCCCTGAACTGCTCAAAATTTCCGCTACTGGTTCTCCCGAACCTGTCAGAACCTGCTGGATTTCATCCCTGGCTTGACTCCCTCTTGTTTGGGCCAACCCCTGAGATATCGGAAGACTGCTATCATGTCTCCCCTAGTCCTTCTTTTCATCAAACTATACATACCCAGTTCCTGCAACCGTTCTTCATATGTTTTAGCCTCCAGTCCCCTAATCATCTTCTCTGCACTTTAAACGGGTTCCCTCACTGTAAGAAGGCCTGATTTCTCTAATCATGTTTTGTTAAATAAACCACAATGGTTCAGTTCTAAATCTTGGTTTACAATATACAGGGAGTGGGATGATGGTGGTATTATTGAAAACCAGAAACGCAAATTAAATAAACCACACTGAAGGGCATTCGTGGGGATGGGCTGTTTTAAACAAAGAGTGCTTCAGGAATTTAGTAGTAAAGTCCACCGAAGGTTAGAGATGCCTGGCTTGTTGTAAACTAATCAATAAACCAGACTGGTAAATGATTCTCTCAAATTGAAAAGCAGTCTAGGATCGATGCCAGGGATTAGATACCTGCTTTAGTTGATAAATCAACCATGTGTGCTGAGAATGTAAATCCTGCTAGAGTCAGCATCTGGCTGAGACATTGGAAGGTCTGAAAAAGGACAAGGAGGTTCCCCATTTTTCTTTCTGTTGAACTGAACATCAATAAGAAATGGTGGTTGTACCAAAACTATGGCAGGAAAACCAAATCAAATAAGTTTGTGCTAGTAAATCTCTCTCAGCCATGTGTGTGGCTATTAAGAACCAGTTTGGTCTCGTGATGAAGGCACTAAACTAGACTAGAAACCAGGAGAAGGTGAGTTCTAGTCCCATCTAAGGCATGAAAGCCAGCTGGGTGACCTTGGGCCAATCACCAGGAGATGGTGAGTTCTTTATAGAAATAATAAACATGCATAGGTTTTTTTTGTGTGTGTGTGGTCAATTGTGTTGTGAATTTCACCCAGTAAAGGGCTGTGGATGGTCAAATAACACAACCGTGTAGATGTCATGACAAATATGGGTCACAGGATATATTTGTCATAGATGCAAGGCAGTGGTGAAATCCAATTTTTTTTACTACTGGTTCTGTGGGCGTGGCTTGGTGGGCGTGGCAGGGGAAGGATGCTGCAAAAATCTCCATTCCCTCCCCACTCCAGGGGAAGGATACTGCAAAATCCCCATTCCCTCCCCACTCCAGGGGAAGGATACTGCAAAATCTCCATTCTCTCCCCACTCTGGAGCCAGCCAGAGGTGGTATTTGCCAGTTCGCCACACTACTTAAAATTTCCACTACCAGTTCTCCAGAACCTGTCAGAACCTGCTGGTTTTAGTACAGTGGACTAAAGCACTGTTATTAACAGATTAATATCTGCTGCTTGCAATTAACTGCAATTACTGCAAGTTCGAATCTCGCCAGGCTCAAGGTTGACTCAGCCTTCCATCCTTTCAAAGGTAGGTGAAATGAGGACCCAGATTGTGGGGGCAATAAGCTGACTTTGTATAAATATACAAAAGTATGAAGGCTATTGCTTAACGCATTGTAAGCTGCCCTGAGTCTCCGGAGAAGGGTGGTATATAAATTAAAAAAAGCAAGCAAGCAAAGCAAGCAAGCACCCCTGATGCAAGGACTCCAGAACCACAATGCAACCTTTGTGGTGTTGACATCATGAAGCTTCACATCATCCTAGGGATCAGTTTGTTGCAATGCCAACACAACTCATTGGATTACAACATCCCCGTTATGACACAACCTACTTGATTATAGTTTACCACACTCTGCAAATTGACAAAATGGGCTGCTTGTATGAACTCAGCCTACTTGCACAGTGCAGTCTTTTTAACAACCCCGCGTTCAGAAATCCTTCTGCATTTGATGTGTATTTCCCCACAAACACTGTGTCATTATTATCTGCTCCTGCACATTCAGCTATTGATCGGCCCTGCCCATCGATTCTCTTCAGGAACAGCTAGCTGGAAGTGAGCCCATGTTCAACTGATAACCTAGCTCAGGTGTCAGCAATCTGCAGCTCCGGAGCCGCATGTGGCTCTTTGGGCCCTCTGCTGTGGCTCCCTGTCGGGTGATCCCACCACTGACTGGCCCTGCCCCTCGCCCTCCCCTCCCAGTCACTCCTCGCCTGGCTTGAGAAGGTAAGGGCGATGGCGGGTGATGGAGAAGCGGCCGGGACAGAGACAGAGAGATACAGAGAGAGGGGGAGAGAGAGTGACATAGAGAGATACAGAGAGAGAGGTGGGGAGAGCGGGAGAGGAAGGGAGAGAGAGATGTTAAAAGGGTTTTGTGATTCCCAGTGATTTTTAACAACTGGTTCTCTGCCCTAATGACCGGCTGGGTAGGTGTGGCTGGGGGGGGGTCATGTGACTGGTGGAACTGAGTGACATTGTGTTGGCCACGCCCACCCAAGTTTTGTGGCTCCCGGTGTTTTCTTTTCTGTGGGAAATGGGTCCAAATGGCTCTTCGAGTGTTTAAGGTTGCCGATCCCTGAACCTAGCTGAATGCTCTGCAATTTCATTCATCGGCAGTTATTTCAACAGTAAGCCACGATTAAGGAAACAATATTATGCCGAGGGGAGCAATTGCACCCTATTCAGTATAAATTTGAACGGCGCAAACTCAAGACAGGATGTGAGCAAACCTGCAAACCAGCAAAACTGCAGGTTCTCCTTTTGCTTGTTTAACTTTTTCATGCCTCACGTTTGTTTGTTTTTAACTCTAATTTATTTAGAGTTCGTTACATTTAACTCATAAATTAAAAAAACAATGAAAAGCATCAATTTAATTTATGCTTTTTATTCTTTTTATTGTATGTAACAAAATTTCATTTTTATGCATGCCGATTAGTGTACGTTCAAAGTGACAATAAAGATATTCTAAATCGGTAAAGCGCCCAGAGTCGCTTAGATGTGATGAGAGGGGTAGAAATATAATAAACAATCAGATAAACAAACAAATAAATTGCAAAAGCCCAACACTTTGTAGAAATATAATAAATAAATAGATAAACAAATACATAAATTGCAAAAGGCCAATGCTTTGCAGAAATATAATAAATAAATAGATAAACAAATACATAAATTGCAAAAGCCCAATGCTTTGTAGAAATATAATA